>OX608083.1:27563092-28763092 GCA_951509765.1 Sphenella marginata
TTCGACAACACTCCCCAAAACCTTCGGGGAGTGATTTTGTTGCTAAAAACAACAACAACAACAGGAGTATAAAGAGTGTAGCTCCATCGCCCTGAATTGGCGCATCATCAGAGGCTTGAACATTAACTGGGATCCTTAGAAAGTTTTTCATTGAACAGCTTTCGCCCATATCACCAGATGTGATCTACATATATGGACGACATTCATTCTCGCAGTACGATTCTAGAAAGTCCGACAAACAAACCGAGGTCGCTTGATACGCCCCTTTTTGAAAATATTGGGAGCTGAAGGTGTTGGCCCTGTAGATGTAATGTGCTGATGTTTCACCAGGTTATTATTAAACATATGTATAAAAAATTATAACATTATAATCCCCATAGCCCAATCACATTTCTACCTTCCTCCGTCACGTGGAATGCATGGATTCCTACCGATTGAAGATTGACTGAGCTCTGACTCATGTACTACTATCGCGATTTATTGACCTTTTAAATAATCTAACCTTGTTCATCAGTTTTTCAACGAAGATTTGTGAAATCAAGAGATTGATTCTGAGAGTGGATATGTACCTAAGTTGATCTGTTGTCGAGTTGCATCTTGAAAGGCGTTTGTCGCACCACCTGATTGAAACTTATTTGTGCTGCTTCAAACATAGAATAAAACCAATTCTACAGGTCCAATTTTCAACCACTTTTTCGAGCATATGGGGCCGTATGTCGGCAATAACGCCACGAATGTTGGCTTCCAATTCCCCTAACGTTTCTGGTTTGTTGGTGTAGACGAGCGACTTCACATATCCCCAAAGAAAATAATCCAATGGTGTCAAATCACACGACCTTGGTGGCCAATTGACAGGTCCATTCCGCGAAATTATGCGCTCATCGAATGTTTCCTTCAATAAATCGATTGTGACGTGGCCTGTGTGGCATGTAGCGCCGTCTTGTTGGAACCACAACTCATCCACATTCATGCCATCCAAAATCTTCCATAAAGTTGATGGACAAAGCTCCAATTGCTGTGCACGGTGGCGAATCGATTCATTCGGGTCCTCTTCAACACTTTGCTCTACAGCGGCAATTGTTTCTTCGGTGCGCACTGTTCGACGTCTCTGCGGATGCGTATTATCACATAGAGTAAACGTAGTGCGAAAACGATCCATGGTTAACCGAATTAATTGCTCTGATGGACGATTATGTCGACCATAAAATGGACGGAGCTCACGGTAAACTTCGCGAACTGAACCATTATTTTCGAAATAAATTTGCACGATTTGCAAGCGTTGTTCTTTTGTCAACCTGTTCATGATGAAATGGCAAACCAAATTGAACATAAATGACATTAGAGTTGCCAGATTTGACCACAAAATGCCAGTTTTATCTCTATTCGAAAAACAAACTTGTAAAAAAACACCCTATATGTACATAAGTGGCTTTTGTCAAACCGCTGGTTGTAATTCACACTGTACCTGCTTGTAAAATACTTAAATTCACTGAAGCATAGTAAGAGTTAAAATTAAGCACAACTAAATTAAGATAAAGCTGTTCGACAGATATCCCATATAAACTAGTGACAAATATCACTGTTTTAAATGATTATTTTAAAAAAAAAGATATACACCCCTATCTATTGTCAGTGTCGAACAAGAATATATAAAATCGACTTCCAAGCGATAAGCGATCATCGACAAATTACCAGTGTCTAACCGATATCTTAATAAGCGCTGTGAGAACTTAATCGATCATCTTTCTACTACCATTTTGCAGTCGCTACCTTGTCGATGTGATTAAACAAGTTCTAATAAAATGAATAAGAAGTAAATCATTAAAAAAAATAGAAAATATGTAAATAAACATAAAAAGGGTGCAGTTTTTGTTCGATCAAGTTACACAATACCAAAAAAAAATAAAAAGATCCATTTCATTTTTGTTTGAGGATTATGGACTCATAAACTTCTGAAGCGAAATAGCTGCAATTTACAGCATTTTATTTTAGTACATATTTAACAATATTAAACTAATCACAAAGTTTACATACATACATTGGAGTGTTAAAAAAAATCTTTTGGCGCTTAAAAACATGTAGTAGTTTGTTTTTGTCCAAAACTTATGGTCAGTGTTCGTAATTGCTTGACTATTTTCAATGACTTCGAAACTGCTTAGCTATGACTATGAAAATGATCGCAGTCGAATGTAAGTAAACAAGCAACCACCAAAAATGAACAAACCTGCTTTGCTGGCGACTAAGAACGACGCGCAAGCACAAGTCGGTAGCCGAAGCTGTATGCTTATAGATAACTGTTTACTTGAGCTGTTGCTTTGTTTTGATGCGTAGTCAAAGCATTGGGAAAACTACTGCTGCAAATAGGAACGACTACAATTAACTACTCTTTAGCTACAATTGGCTTCGCATTAACCGCAGTTTCACCCTTTTTTGCATGTATATATACATATGTATGTATGTACAATGTACATCTATCTATATTATGTTTACTTGTTCGTTGATTAGCGTGTACAATAAAAATTAATATGTAACGTGTAAAAAATGAGAGAATTAGAAAAAATAAATTAATTAAAAACAAATCCAAATTATATATTTCAAAAACTCTTAGCATTGAGTACAAACTTAAAAAAACACATCTTTTACAAGAAAATGTTCAAAAATTAAACTTTTATTTAATCGCGGAGCCATAACGAATTTAACTAACAAAGCATTAGGTACAACGGCGACAAATCAACTGAAGCATTTGCAAAATGTTTCTATAACTAGTGCATTGACTATGCATCAAAACAAAGCAACAGCTCAAGTAAACAGTTATCTATAAGCATACAGCTTCGGCTACCGACTTGTGCTTGCGCGTCGTTCTTAGTCGCCAGCAAAGCAGGTTTGTTCATTTTTGGTGGTTGCTTGTTTACTTACATTCGACTGCGATCATTTTCATAGTCATAGCCACAGTCGTAGTCGTTACCAAAACAAATGACTGTGAAACTGAAATGAAATAGTCATATTACACTACTTTTGCTAATTTTCAGTCAGCAATTCAAACACTGCTTATGGTTCAGTTATGCTTGCATAGCAGCGTATGGCATACCAATACTCAGCACGAAAAAGAAAATTTTGATTATACTTCGCACATCGCACAGCCTTTCAAAACCAGTCTTTTTATCGCAAAGTTAAACGTCGAGAGCAAAAGTTTTGACAATAGGTATGTTAAGTTACATAGCGATCAAACTTCAACAGACTTCTATGCCATGCGTTATATAATCGAATACATGTAAAACCAATTGAATCGATATCGAAAATGACAGAACCCATACAATGTATTGCCCTGCTACGCAAGCATAACTGACTCGCAGAAATGGAGCAAAAGTGTGCAAAAAACTCCGTTTGCTCACTTTGAGCTCAAATAAAATGAAGGACTATATTTGAAAGACTATAAGTCATTTAAAACTTTATTCAAGTTTCATCATTCATGAATCATGATCCAGAACTATCATCTGTTGTTATTAATAAGTTTTGCAGTCACCTGTGGTATTTGTCGCCGGAGTTAATTTGTTTTTCACTCTTTGATGAGGAAGTTATCTCTACAGAGAAGAAAATTACGGCAAGAAATTTAACAAAGCTTGATGAAACCCTAAAACATTTGTCGCTGAAATCAATAAAGACTAACACCCCTATTGCGAGTGTCGATTTGCAGTAGAATAGAAATTTTTCGATTGAATTCATCGTAATTTTTTTTGGCATTGTGTAACTTGGATCGATCAAAAACTGCACGTTTTTAATGTATTTTACATTTTTTGAAAATAATTTACTTTTTATTCATTTTATTAGCATTTTTCAAACCAACCGACCCACCAACGACAGCAAAAATGCGGTAGAAAAATGATCGATTGAGCATTCACAGTCGCTCGTTGATCGATCGGGTCGACACTCGCAATTGCTCGACGATCGCTAACCGCGTGGTAGTCGATTATCTATTCGTGTTCGACACTCGCAATAGGAGTGTAAATAAATGACACTTGCCGATTTTGTATCATCAAAAAGCATGAATAAAAGTTGAACCCATATTTTCAAAGTTTCGCCCAGAAAAGTGGTTAGAAAAGATCTCACAGTTTTGAATGATTTGGCTGAACGCGGCTTCGAACTCTAAAATTATTTTTTTTGAATCCATCTTGACCTAATATTTTACACCAAATTAACGGAAACTAAATGTATTTCAAAAATCCAAGAGATTTCTTTTTTTGAAACACTCTTATATACATATACATACATATGTACATTAAGCTGATCGTTATTTAAATTTTTTTTGCAAATTGTAAGTTCGCCGGGCGGAATATGATGCGTTGTACTGTAAAAATAAGCTGTGCAAAATTTCACTCGAATTGGATAACTCTTAGAACTCTCGAGTTGCCTTTGAAAATTTTAAAAACCATATGCACTAAATTTTTCGATTTTATCTGAAAATACAGTATCGATATACCGCATTAGAAAATAACACTTGATAAACATGCTATAACTTTTATATTTATTAACCGATGGGTTGAACATATATTATTTGCAATAGATCCATCTCCAATACTACATCAAAATAAATGCAAAAGGGTTACTGCTTCTAAGTGTTATTTAATGTTAATGACGTAGCTGTTGGAAAATGTGCCTGATTTCTGAAATGCATTTGCAAATAACTCTTGAGCTTATAATCAAATTGGAAAGACTTATATGGCAGGTTGTTAGGGCCTTAAGAGATCTTTAACAGGGTGAGAAAATATTTACGATCGGTGATGTAGAACTGTCAATTTTTTTGAATAAAACGAAAATGGCGTTTTCTCATTTTGTGAGAAATTCGAGTGAAATTTTGCACAGCTACTGCAGAACGCATCGCATATATATCACAATAGGTGTGTTCGGTCAAAAAGTTAGCAAGAATTGTTCAGCAAGAAAAAATAGAGAATAACCCGTCTTACTCTCTCAAATAGTAAAACTTACCAAGTTTTCATCGAACAGGAATTAGTAAATATTTGCAAAAAAGCTGCAAAAAACAGATGTTTGTGTTGAAGTGCAGACTGCTAGTTGTGCAGGCAATAGCTGTGTTCGGTGCAAAAAATTTTATAAAATTTTTACTGTGAAAGTGTTCGGTGGCGCAAAACACTTGCAGCGAGAGAGCGCATTTTGACATTTCATTGACAGAGAGAGCTGAAAGTGTTTACTGAGGATTTTTCGCTCCGTAAAAATTGCAAGTGCAAACAGCTGATCGTGACAAGGGAAAGCAACAACAAAAATTTTAAAATTTGAATTTTCAACCAATCAAAATGGCAACAGCTGTTCGGTCACAAACTTTTACTTTTTGCGTTTCGAGAGAGTTTTACGCCATTCTCTCTTTACTTACACTTTTTGCAAGTTTTGCCACCGAACACAGCTAATGATTCCACTGCGCTAGCACTAACACATTTCCTTTTTAATTAATTAATTGTTAATTATTAAATTGTTTTAATCATCCAAATGCATTTATTAGTCATATTTTCTTTACCCCATTTACCATCAACTCACTCATTTTAATGTCTTTAAGATTTTGAAATTTTTGTTAAGTTGACAAAAAATGCAATCAGCTGATGTCAAATCATACGTTTCCTTGCTTGCTAATTCCTGCTAACAGAAATTTGCAGCTTCCCCTCCAAATGAAATGTCAAAATCGGGCTCTGTCGTTGCAAATTTTGCTGAGCTTTTGCCTCACCCAACGGAGTTTAGTAAAAATTACTACGAATTCGAACAAATTTTTTATCAGTGAACTCCGTTGTAATTAAGTTACACCAAGGTTGGAGAGGGTAATCAGAAATCAGAAACCCTGCAGTCTAGCCTTAGAATGTTAGCTGCAGATTTGAAAGAAAGGCAGGCTGTGCAAATAGGTCACTAAACAGTCCGAAGAGTTCTTTTGAAACACAAATATTCTTCAAGAAATGCTAGGAAATGGCCACTAATATCGCAAGTTAATGTTAAAAAAGGTCTTTCTTTTGCTCTAACTCACATTTCACAACCAATGGAATATTAGGATTATGTTTTTTTTTTTTTGTGATGAGTCAAAAATTATGTTATACCATCAATGGACCTCAAAGAGTGGTGAGAAAACTACTTACAGCCCTATAAATTAAAAATATTATTCTCACAGTAAAATTTGGTAAGCTGAGTGTAATGGTATGGAGATCAAAATAATTGAAATTGAGAAATGTATTTGGACTCTTGGAGGCACAATTTAAAAGCAGCATGCAATAAATTTAGACTAGTTGATCCACAAAATCCAGATAAACTAAAATTCAAATTATACCAAGATAAGATAGGTCTTTGCTTCAAATGGATTTAGAGTACTTAGTTACGTGGTGCAATGTAAACTATATGCCGCTAAACTTAAAGAAATGTAAATTTATGTGTTTTTCACGTAGAGGTATACAGCCAGCTTCTTATGCAATTAATAATCACAGTATTGAAAATGTTAATGTTTTTGTTGACTTAGGCGTAACGATGAACTGCAAACTTAGCTTCAGTCCGCATATTGAGGCAACAGTCAATAAGGCTAGAGGTGTTTTAGCTTTTGTGAAAAGGTGGTCAAAAGAATTTAGTGACCCATATGTTACTAAAACTCTTTTTACTACCTTGGTTAGACCGATATTGGAGTATGGCTCGATTGTGTGGAGTCCGCGTTATCAAGTTAATATAGACAAGCTAGAATCAATTCAAAAACAGTTCCTACTTTTTGCCTTGAGAAACCTACAATGGGATTCAATGTACAGTCTTCCACCTTATACTAGTCGGTTAAAACTTATCGATCTCCCAACTCTTTCTAGTCGTAGGGAAATGCTTGGTGTAATTTTTATGGTAAAATTAATAAACGGACACATTTCAAGTCCATTTCTTTTAAATGAAGTTAAATTTAATATTCCCTCCCGAGCTTCAAGACATTTCAAACCTATTTTTTTGAAGCAATGTAGAACCAATTTTCAATTGCACGAACCTTTTCAGTGTTTATGTGAAAAATATAACTCTCACTCTTGTAATTTTGATACTTCGGACTCGCTTTTTATAATAAAAAAATCTGTTCTTTCCTCTCTCAACTAATTATTTTGTTTATGTTTATGTATTTTAATCTCTTATGTATGCACCTTATTCGGCTGATGAAGTTTTTCTGTAGCTGAACAGTTTGAGGTCTCGACGCTTAACAAACCTCCGCCTTTCAAACACTCGGCAAATCTGATCCGCGCGTTATGCGGATGCGCCCCTCGTGTCGGTTGGGCGGGATAGTGGGTAATCCGTTGGGCTTATTATTATTATTATTATTATAATGATCCAAAGCATAAGCCCTATATATGCAGGTCTTGGTTGCTGTACAACCCAATTGAAAACTTATGGGCACACTTAAAAAAGAAAATAGCAAAAAGGTGGTAGGGCACCAACTTAACACAGGGTATTAAAGAGGAATGGAAGAAAATACCACAGGAATACGATTTAAGGAAATTATTTTCAACGATGCCACGAAGGTTCCAATGTGCAAAAACGCTTCAGGCGGTCAGGCCAAATATTAGCATAAAAACAATAGTGTATCCTTAGTAAATCCTCGTGATCGCTGCAATGTGAAAATAATTTTGAGACACTTTTTAATATGATATTTCTGTATGAACTTTGCCTTTTCAATTTAATTTAATTTAAGATAATAATTAATTGTTTTTAAAAAATGTGTTACAAATAAATGAAATTCGTTACATTACAAACAAAAAAAGTATTTGCATATATTTCAAAATCCACTTGTTACCTTTTTTTTTGTCGAATATTTTAATGTGAAAAGAATTATGAGACATACTGTATGTATGTACATTAAGGTGCCTCGCCAAAAAAAGTTGCACTGTTTCCACCGGAATTTCATAGGATATTGTTTTGACTACAACTTTATTAACCGCTTAAACCTTAAGGGGTTGTGACATGCCAGTGGACTGACGCTACGAGGATTTATACCATAATTTTACAAACTAGCTTATAGAATATGTAATCGAAATTGAGGAGATATATGTATAAATGGGTTCTAAATTTTCATAAACTGTTGTATTAAGTCACTTTAAAACTTTCCGATTAATTGACTGATGGCATCAAGTTGTACTACTTTTGTGTATTCACCCAGATAGACATTTTTTATTTTGTTTTTATGATATAACTTGTAAGTGAATTCTCCTCGGCTAGTGGTTTGACCTGACGTAGTTTTACCTTGTGCAACCGCGTCATTATTTTGACCGTCATAGAGAAGCAGAATAAGGAATTTGATTTGTAACTGAGGACTATCGACTAAACGCCCAAGTTATAAAAATAAAAACCAAATATTTTGTATAGATTTTAGGTACAATGAATGATTAAAAAATTGTGTTTGTCATTAGCGCTAAGTACAAAGGAATTTAGAATATTCATTTTTTAAACATTTTCTTTTAAACTATATTATGTGTGAATATTATACTTATGTACATACATTTCTACAAGTTTGTGTGCTTGTACGGCTCTTTCGATGCTAATGAAGGAAGTGTCAACACAGTGTGATTTTTGGCTTCTGATTTGATATTTAAAGAAATTTGTTAAATCATTTGTTGTGACAAAAGTGTCAAGTGTGTTGTGCATAATAGTCAATTAGACACTTATTTTTGGCAAATGAATTACTCGTGCTTATGCTATATCGAATATAGGACAGAAACAAAGAACAGAGACCAACCCATCATTTGCCGTCAATCATGAGACGTGCTAACAAATGTGAAAATGACTTTAATCAATATGATATTAACAAAAAAAAATTAAGGAAGTCTAAGATCGGGTGGCATAGGGTCGCTGGACGTTAAAAATCATTCGAGGGCGCTTAAACCGCTATTCGATTTTGGTTGTTGGGTATCAAATCACGACTTCCCTTTTTATTGATAACTCAGCCCGATTGGAAATCTTAATGGAGCCCAAGACATCTATCACCTATTCTTCCGTCGAACTCTGGTAAAATTAGGAAAACACTTTGTTTGCTCATTTACATAGTGTGGCCTAGCAAGCGGAGCCTTTGACCTCTAGTTTCCTTCGCTAAGCTCATATTTGCCTAAGCTCTTAAAGCTCATAGTTAAATTGCCTTCGAGATTCGCAGTTGGTATTGCTAGAAGGTCCATACATCTTCCGTAGAACTATATCCCCAATATACCGCAAGGGCCATCTCATCTTCTTTCGCACTTTTCGTTTGAATTCCTTGGCTGACATTATTTCCTGAACCTGGAACATGATCCCCAACTCTAAACTAGTTTAGAAGAATTTAGTCGTGGTCTTTTGAGTGTTTTTCTGTCTTGACTAAATAGTGAAATAATCAGTCGATTTGGATTCCTCTGTGGATATCTTCCATTTTATGCACATAATAGAACACGTTGTTTTACAAAATCTATCACAGCATATCAGCTCGGATTTTCATGAAATTGTACATTTCATTTCAGGTATTAATGACGATCGGAAAAAGCGACCGCGAACAGCTTTCTCGGCCTCCCAAATCAAATCATTAGAAACTGAGTTCGAGCGTGGAAAATATCTTTCTGTGGCTAAACGTACCGCATTAGCAAAGCAATTAAACCTCACAGAAACACAGGTAATGTTCATAACTAAATATGTATATACATAAAACCGGATCGATTTCTTAGTACTTTTTTTATAATCTTGGTACCCACATGCCGTTCAGACAACGGACACTAAGTGGAGCCTGGAGGATCGGTATTGCATCACCAGTATCAATTTCATACTTTACAGTTTTTATTCGGCCTAGTTCAGGACCATGCTAACCAGCAATGCTCGAATGCTTGAGAAGAAATGGTTTTATCTTATTCTTAAACTAACTAACTAGTAAGCCAAAGTAACAGAAACTAGTAAATTTTACAAAATTTTCGACTTTTGTGTATAATAACTTTGTTTGGATAATCTTCGGTATTTGCAGGGCAGCGACCAATAGTTGAAACAGAAAAAATTTATTCATACCAACAACCAACTTTATTATACCTTTCATGAACATGAAATGGTATTATAACTTTGGTCCGATGTTTGTAAGTATGAGAAGAAGAAGAGATAGACCCACTATTAAGTATACCAAAATGATCAGGACGATGAGCTGAGTTGATTTAGCCATGTCCCTCTGTCCGTCCGTCTGTTTGAACGCAAACTAGTCCCTCAGTTTTAGAGATATCTCGATGAAATTTTGCAAGCAGGCGCCATTTTGTATAGGATTAATCATTTCGCGGAACCAGCAAGATCGGACCGATACAACGCATAGCTCCCATACAATCGATTGTCCCGATAAATTTGTTCTGAAGAGTTTGTACCAATAACTCAAAAGAAGAAGGGGGGGACCCTGTTACTTATCATTTTAGCTAACATCTTTGTTCAATGTGACTTTGATTGACCAACATTTTAAAAGTTAAATGTATCTTTAGGCCCTTTCATTTAATGGTGAAAACTCATGTTTGGTCAATATGCTTCATTTTACATACATAAGCACTAGTATATTGTTTCCCAGTAGGCCACCGAAGGTGGAAATCATGAATACTTTCAGCCTTACTCTTCACCAGCGGAGCATAACAACTTCCATGACTTTTCCCCATGACTAACGCACGGCGATGGCCGCCTTCGCATGAATGACTTTGTATAGTACAAAAAGGAATGAAGAGTGATCGTTCGGAAATAATCGTGCGTACATGCTAATATAGCTGCCTTTTTCATTTGGTTGTTATGATACATACGTTAGGTGGAAGGAAGGTAAGATAGTGAGTATACGAACCAGCTCAGTATATAACTCCTTCATACCTGAAAATAGCAGCAGACCTCACTTCACAGCTGCCAGTTTCATGTACTCGTCAGTAGCTCTGACCACACGCGTAATTTTTTTTTATAACATTAGCGCTTACGACCCTTTTTATCACTGAAATCAGGTTTAAAAAAATAATTTTTCGCAATCATATTTGTTACTGCTTTTGTATCCGACATCTTCCTAAAGATCGTAGCTGCTCACAGCCTTACTTTGTCATCTGATAACTTCGGCTTCTCCTACTTTAAGCTGCTATAGTAAGGTGGAAAATGAGATACTCAAAAATGTCATGACCAGCTAACACATTTTAGCAGCACCTGCGATGAACCTAACAAAATCATGCATGCTGGAATGAATAACACAAGTAGGACCTAACGAAAATTCCTGGTGGGTTTCCACGGTCCGATTGGAGTGTGAGTTTTAAAAACTTAAGCACTGCGCGTACTGAACTGTCGAAAGCGCTCATATTTATTACTAGCTGGTGCCCGCGACTTCGTATGCGTATAATTTATTATTTTTTTTTTGCAGCTGGGTTAGCAAAGAATAAAATCCAACAAAAAGGCTGGAGTTCAGGACTTAAGGGTCGTGTTGTCATGTAAGCTTTAAAGTTTGTCTACTCGATAAACCCAAATTTCGATCACAAAAAATGTTTTCATCGGACTGATAAAGCTTAAAGTTGAATAAAAAACGACTCTAAAACCATTTAGTTTTCCAATATAAAGAACATAAATTTTAGAATTCCTTTTAACACAATATTTGAAGTTCTACCCAAATTACAAATTATAAACAAATTTACTGAGCAAGCTACATAAAGCTGCCCGTGTGAAAAGCAATTAGTCCTAAGGTCGATACCAGCTGCTCAGAGTGTCTGACCCTGTGACTTATTTATTGTCATTGAGAAACATACGTTGACGGGGAACTGAACAGGTTTGAATTGAAAGGGATAATTGTTTGGTATTATGGGTATTTGTAAGACACTTTGATTTATGGCCGCTGCTTGATAATTTTTTGGTGTAAGTATTGCTCGCTAGCACAAAGCCAAGTATTGTTCTGACGCGTTATCTGAGATATTTCTCCATAAACTGAAGTAATAAGCTCCTCCATTAATGGAGCAATATTACAGAGATTATCTGGCAATGTTACTAATACATTTGATTCGGGAATGGAACTCCTCCGAAAACTCCTGCGCCTTGGGGTTTCCACCTACGTGCGTTCTCATACTACGAATTGGACTCAGTTTCTGTACCCGTGGCCAGAGAACAGACCGTTTCAGACATGCCGCCTACTCATCAGCTCTAGTTTTGCGAGTTACGACGGGAAGAGTTTGACGGAAGTCACCACAAAATAAAACCGTCACTTTTCCCATGATGTGACCGTTAAGTCGAATGTCTTGAAGAATGCGATCTACTGCTTCCACGGCCTTTTTATGTGCCATCGTGCACTCATCCCAAACTATTAGACTGCACTCTGCTAGAATCTTTGGTTTTTGACTGTTTCGCGATATGGCACAAACTGGGATCTCATTTGTTTCGAGGTTCAATGGTATTTTAACGATAGTATGAGGGGTTTTTCCTCCAGGAAGAGGAGTTGCAGCAATACCCGAAGATGCGACTGCTATTTTACCTAACCTTCTTACTTCAGCCAGTAGAAGGCGAGTCAAAAAGGTTTTGCCTGTTCCACCTGGTGCGTCCAAAAAAAACGTTTCTCCATCCTGTTGGCTAACACTTCTTAGTACCTTGCCGTATAATGACTTTTGCTTATCTGTAAGCTTTCCAATGTTATTCTTCACAATTTCGGCCATATCAGAGGAACTATAATTTATTTCTGTCAAAGCGGGCATGATTCACGGCCCATGTGGATCATTCAATGCCAGCTCACCCTGCATGAAAGAAGGCATCTGCACAAAGAGTTTTCCGAAAAGGTTCGTTAACGAAACTTCTACTGCTGAAAATGGATATCCATCGTACCGGCGTCGATCGCCTGAAAATGGTGGATTCACTGCTGATGTTATTACAGTTGACAATCGATGGGTGGTTCCGTATTCACCGTTACTTTCACGTGCATTTGAAACCCATTTGAATGTAGAGTATTTTGCTAGCGTGGAGTCCATAAAGCATGTCTGCAAGTATGTGAATAAGGGGAGCGATCAGGCGACATTTAAATTAAGCGCATCGCATATAAAAATACCCATCGGCACCATTCCTTTGATACCCATATTGTACTACAAATTTTTTGGCAAATATTCGTCGATAACTTCAAGATATCTCCAAAACCATTTGGGATATTTCAATTGATCACATCGCATATTACAGCACTCATTGACACCTTTCGTTTGTCATCCATATTGTACTAAGACATTTTTGGTCACCCCTGGTCCACATATTGGGCGATAACTCCAAAACCGGTTGAGATATCGAAAAAAGTAAGTATCTAGCAATCCAACGAAAAAAGTTTCATTAATTTCCATTCAGTACTTTCAGAATGATACGGCCACAAACATACGGACAGACAGACAGACACACAAAAATAAAAAAAATGGTTGATTTGGATTCTACTCGTTTAATAATGCTTCCCCCAATCAATTTTTTGTTGATATCTGCCAAGTACAGACATCGACCTGTTACAATTTTATTATACATATGTAGTGATTGTAAATTATTTCAATTTCGCAAGAAACACGCACGTGAGAGCTTTATTGAACTTTCTCAACGATAATTTCACATGCCCTGTGCACTTTCTACACGGAGAGAATTGTGTGCAGAAGTTATGCGGTATGGGCACAACTTATGCACAAATCGTTCACGAAAAATGACCAAGAACAGTTGTTCATAATCCATGCACACTTGTCCATAATTTAAGTTCAGCACTATGAGCATGTTTTATGAACAACTGGGATAGACTATGAACAACTGGGCATACGTTCTGAACAACTGGGATAGACTATGAACAACTGGGCATACGTTCTGAACAACTGGGATAGACTATGAACAACTGAGCATACGCTCTGAACAACTGGGATAGACTATGAACAACTGAGCATACGTTCTGAACAACTGGGATAGACTATGAACAACTGAGCATACGCTCTGAACAACTGGGATAGACTATGAACAACTGAGCATACGCTCTGAACAACTGGGATAGACTATGAACAACTGGGCATAATTTATGAACAACATTCTCATAGATTGTGAACAAAATTAATTTTATTTTCAAATGTCTTTATTACAATAAATCATATACTTCACTATTTACATTTTTATTTCACTGACCTTCCTAACCTTTCACGATTGTTTTTCAATGGGTTTCTTGCCACAGGCTTAAAAATTGCTGCCAGCACAGCACCTTGGAGACTTCAATTAGTACTAAAAAAATTCAAAAATAATAATTAAATTAGTTCTTCATCTCATAAGTTTAAATTGTTTTTTTACCTTTGTTTGTTGAAGATTATTTATAATTGTTTTAGCAGCTGGAAATTTAAAAAGGGTTTTTGCATACCGGGTACAAATTTTGGAAGTCAATATCGATCTATGTACATAAATATAATTTTAATAGATGGTGCAGAATCTATACATAAATGTGCACAACTTATGAACAATAAGTGTTTATAGTCACATATTATGCACAATGTTCACATACTATGATCAATGGTGTTTGATTTTCAAATAATTAAGCTATGAACAATGTTCACAAACTGTGCACATTTTTTGTGTATAACTTATGAACAATTTCAATAGATTGTACAGAATTCATGATTATTGGGCAAAACTTATGCGCAAAGTTGCATATTCAAAAATGTATCTAAACATTTTATGGTTATGAACAGCTTGTGCATAAATAATGCACAACAGTTTTCTCCGTGTACTGTACAAAAGCTCATTACTGCATGAGAAAACTTGTCCACATCGCAGCGCTAAACAAAAAGTTGATCAAATCCCATACTTTTTTTTCCCCAATTCCATTCTTTACCCTCAGCACGATTTGCAAGTTAAAAACAACTGATCGTGATTTAGTAAAACAACAACCCTTTACGCATATCTGACCATAGTGCAGCGAATTAAAGCTTAAAGATTCCACTGCTATGCGAAGGGACAAAGAAGGGAGGTTTTTCTTTTCTATGCTGGATTTGGAAAAGTCAGTTGGAGGATGAATTCAACTCCCTTGGTGTTTCCAATTCGCGCCAGTTAAACCGCAAAAAGCAAAGTTTTCGCAGCTAAGAATTTATAAAAACTTGCAGGGAAATAGCTGTACTTTTCATAGGTCAAAAGCTTTGCCCAGAAATTTCTGTTCCGGGGAACTTTTTGCGGTTTTAGAAAATTTTACGTCATTTTCTCTCAACTCACTCAAAATTTGAACCTCTTGTTCTTGTTTTCACTTATAAGTCTTAGGGCAAGTTTCTCAATATCCGCCAAAAAACTTGCAACTTTCTCTTCCGAACACCATTCAGTAAGGTTAGGTTAAGTTAGGTTACGAGGGTTAGGCCGAAACACCAAGGTAACGGGCCGACACTTAGGCCACCAGTAGGCCCTTTGTGATACCCTATACGGACTCAAAAACAAGAGAATCCCTTCCTTGCCTATACATGGTGATCGAACCACTTCGTGGAGACAATGAATTTAGCTAGAGCCTTGACCTCACATCTAGAGACTTTAGAGAGGTCTACTAGAAATGGTTGCCCTAGAAAGGCTAACCGCCGCCTGCCAAGTGCTGTACACTGGCACAGGAGGTGCTGGACACTCTCCTCCTCCTCGATACATCTACAACTACGACAGTAGTCGAAGGTTGTCACCCCCAATCTGATACCGTGAGTGCCAATTAGGCAGTGCCCCGTTAGAACCCTTATCAGTGATGCTACCGTAGGTTTGTTTAGGGTAAGAAGCTCCTTAGTGCGCGCTCTATCATATGAGGGACGTCTCGCGAGTTGAGATTGCCGACCATTTTTCATTTGCAGATCTTATAGTGCTCGTGCTCACACGGAGCTTAAAAGAGGCCATAGGTATACCTACCGAGTTATTTCCAGGAAGGATGTGGTCGGTGGTACCTCTCCTGGCCAGCTGGTCCGCTCTGCAGTTACCCTCAATATCCCTGTGCCCAGGTACCCATATAAGGTTGATACTGAAGTGCTGAGCCATCTCGTTAAGAGATCTGCGGCATTCAGTGAGCGACTTTGAGTTGTCGACGAATGAGCCCAGGGCCTTTAGTGCAGCCTGGCTGTCTGAGGAAATGAAGACCCGTTTGTCATCACTGGGTACAGTAGCCAGATGGCTTACGGCTCTGTGTATTGCCGCTTGGTATACACACAAAGAGACCTCTAGACCCAGATCCGGTGAGAAGATGCCCGCTCCAACCATCCCGTCAAGCTTAGAGCCATCGGTAAAAATGTTTTCAGCGTTCGGGACAAGATGCTGCCTACTATCCCAGTCTTGTTGCTTTGGTATTAACACTGTGTAGTTCTTAAGGAATACGTTCCTTGATGTGCAGTAGTCAGTGAATGCAAGTTCCATTTGGCCAGATACCCGTTTCCCGTATGCCGAGATAACAGATGCCTCCCTCGCCACAAGGTCAAGGGGTGGAAGGTAAAGTATTGTGTTCGGTGGGAGTAGAACAGAGAGCCCCTGTTATACATAGCTCCGAACTTCTTTGTACTTTTTGCAGCACTTTAAGATAGGTGCTTTTGGCCAGTGCAGGATAATAGACCAAAACGCCATATAGAAGAATCGCGCGTACAATGGCCATAAAGACCCAGTGTACCACCTTAGGGGAGAACCCCCAGGGGGCACCAATTGCCCTCTTGCAGAAGAAAAGCCGAGCAGCTGCCTTCCTGGATCGATCCATTATGTTGTCATTCCAGAGCAGTTTTCTATTTAGAATAACCCCCAAGTACTTGACCTTATCGCTCAGAACTAGAGACGTACCCCCGATTCTTGGTGGTATTATGTTTGGTATATTGTACCTCCTCGAAAAGAGAACTAACTCGATTTTTTCAAGGTTCACTTCCAGGCCAGAACTCGTGGCCCAGGATGGTATTGTGGACAGTGCCCCTTCCATCAAATTGGAGAGGGTTTGCGGGAATTTTCCCCTCACAATGACGCAGATGTCATCAGCATACGCGATCAATTGATGACCTTCTGATTCCATGAGACGTAAAAGTTGGTTTACAGTAACCAGCCACAAAAGTGGAGAGAGAACGCAACCCTGCGGGGTGACTCGGTTAGCGAGTCTGTGGATTCTCCTCCCGCCTAGCTCAGTTTTTGTCCGCCTATCCGTAGGCAGATTGTAAATAAGTTCCACCACGCACGCGTCCACCGTGCTGGAACGATGTTGTTGAAAGCGCCCGCTATGTCGAGAAAAGTCACCAGTGTGTACTCCTTGAGGTCAAGCGATCTTTCAATGACTGACACCAGTTAGTGTAAGGCAGTGTCGGTTGACCTGCTTTTTGTATAGGCATGCTGGGCATGCAATAGAGACGATGGGTCAATCAGCCTCCGGATGTAGTCCTCCAGGAGTCTTTAAAATGTTTTAAGCAGGAAAGAGGACAGGCTTATTGGCCTGTAGTTCTTTGGTTTTGTGAGAGGGTTTCCCTGCTTTAGGGATAAAGACCACGCTGACTTCCCTCCACGATTCCGGTACATATTTGACCCTCAGGCAACTTAAAAACATCATCTTTAACCAGGGTTTAATAAGTGAGGCAGTGTGTTGAAGCTGAGCCGGGAATATTCCATCTGGGTCCGGTGACTTATAGGGTTTGAAGGTAGATAAGTCCCAGTCTAGCTTTCGATCATCTACGATTTCTTTTAAAAGTTGATCAGAGGGTAGCCCTCCGCCATCGAAATTTTGAGACGCGACTTCGCATGTCGGGAAATGTGTATCCATAAGCAAGTTTAGGGTTTCTGTGCATGTCTCCGTCCAAGACCCATCAGGCTTTTGGACATAGCTTAACTGACTTGGGGATTTCGACAACACCTTCCTTAAACGGGAGGCGGCAGATGTGGTTTCAGCCTGGCTGCAGAAATCTTCCGAGGATGATCGCTTTTCCTTACGAATAGCTTTCTTATACAAGCTAAGTTTCGCCTTATAGTCCGCCCATGATTCCTCATGACTGTCATGCTTTGCTTTGTTAAATGCCGTCCTACTGGACTTCCTAAGCTCCTCGAGATTAGACGACCACCATGGTAGTTTGCGGGTTTTCGCCGACCTCCTGTTTGGGCAGGCCCTATCTAAAGCAGTCCTACAAAGCTGACTGAAATTGTTTACGAGCCTGTTTGGCAGATTTTTAACGATAATCTTTTTATGGTAGCCCCAGTTTGTTCTTCTAACATTTTTAAAAACCTTAGGCCTAGTGGGAGTTTGCGATACATTGGAGCTATGGTCCGAGAAGGAGTGTTCGCTTAGAACCTTCCAAGATTCGATTTGATCACTGAAGGAGTCCGTGACTAGGGTGATGTCAAGGACCTCCTCCCTATTTCTAGTGATAAAGGTGGGGTCGCTTCCCCTATTACATATATGTACCTAGATTAGTACCTCGAAGATAATCATAAATAGACTCACCCCGGTCATTAGTATCCGTGCTGCCCCACTGCGCATGATGGGCATTTGCGTCACCTCCGAGTACCAGCATTTCATCCCGCGGGTTGCACTGCCTCACGAGTTCCCGGAAGTTGTTTGGTGGTAATGAGCCCTGGTGATCATGAGCCAGATAGAAGGACACAAACGTGCACCTCCTACCCAGCCCAGGCTCTGGCTCTCGGCCTCGAGGGAATATCCCGCGCACCCGGGTACACCTCCCCTATCAAACCAACGGCGGCCTTGTAGAGTGTCACCGACCTGGCATCATCGCAGGCAATTAGTGTGACATTCCCCTGGAACCACCCTGCATCTTTGAATGATGGCAGTGGACCGGTGTTGTCTTTTATGACCTTAACGGCCGTCTGCGCTACTCTCATCTATGACGCCAATGATCTTCCGATCCTTGGCGATCTCGGCAAAAGACCGTGTCCAGCCTCCCTGCGTTTTGGCCCTTTTCGGTACCGTTGGGTTTGTTTCCTCCATAGACCGCTGTCATCGCGGAGGTTCGGAAGGATGCGCCTTGCCCATTCAAGTTCACGCTGCGCCTTCGCCCAGTCCTCCGCAGAGACATCCCCCTCCCTTATCGGTGAGGTGGTGTTTCTGCGTAGGATCCGACCAGCCGTGCGCTTGTCCTGGTGGTTAGACCTCCTTGCCGACTTCATCCCCTGCCCCATGGCCTTAGCGCTGGCCCCCGCCGCATCCCTCGAACCGCCACCAGACGACTTACCTGACGCGCTGAGAGGCAGCCTTATTGGTGGAGGCTACGGGATGGGCGGTGACTGCACCAGAGGCCACCCGGTCAGTGCTTCCCTGTCGAGAGGCATTGGCCTTTGGGCTGCTCGTGCCGGCTCTACTTTAAATACGTCCTTGGCCCCAACACCAGCTGCCCCCACATCCCCAGAACCTACATCAGCAGACCCATCAGACGCTAGTCGCTGAGTGACAGGCCTATCAATGGGGTCAAGGGAAGGACGGCAGCTGCGTTTTGAGCCTCCCGATCAGCACCCCCTCCATGAGAAGTGCTGACCATAGGGCGAATCGGGCTGGATGTTTTCTGAGCCCTAGCTGCCGCAGCGGCAGTGAAATGCTGAGCGGTTCGCTCAGCTTATTTATGAAGACCCGGCTGAGCCGTGGCCTTCGCGGAGCAAGCTCCAGTCGGCATCTTATTTGGAGAGCCGTTCTCCTTTTTGTTTTTGTTCATATTTACGTTACCCGCAATGTCCGGGTAAGGCTAGTTAGCATTGAAGGTGGCCTGGTATTCGATGCACTCCGTTAGCGACTGCGCTATTTGAGGACCCCCCGCCAGGCTGATCCTCGGCACGGGTCGTATGACACCTTGATCCAGCCCTTCCAAAAGGAAGGAGGGGGGAAGGAGAAAGTGGAAAAGTGAGGATACAAGGCTTTGGGAGGGCGAAAAAAGGTCGCCGCTCGAATTCGCCGCTCGAAGCGTTACCAGGTATCACCACGAGGAGGCTCCACTCCCACATGTGGGAGGGGAGGGTGCATACGCACCTACGAGTCGACGCTTTGGGGTGGCGCTGGTGAGTGCATGGCGCAATCACCCCCATCAAAGACAACCATCATTCAGTAAAGATTTAGTAAAATGTTTTGCCTGGTGAAAAAGGCTTGGTAAAGTTGGGGTAAGGGTAAATGGAATGTCAGAGTGGGCTTTGCCAGTTTTTCGACCTCCTCACTTAGCTAACCTACAAGAAATCCGCTGAAGAATCTAGTTGTTGTGCAAATATGTATTTTGATTCTGTTAATGTCGAGTTTTATTCTATATATTTGCAGATTAAAATTTGGTTTCAAAACCGGCGCACCAAATGGAAACGGAAATACACTGCCGATGTTGAAACACTCGCATCCCATTACTATGCGCAATTGGGTATAGGTGGTCTAGCTCGGCCGATGGTGGTTGGTGATCGCCTTTGGCTTTTTAGTCAAACACCCTCTGGACCTACACCATTTCAATCGATCATATTAAACGGAGGTGTAACAACATCCCCAATGACTGCATCATTGCGTCCGTACAACAACAATTTATCATCAGCCGCATCTCCGTCAACTACACCCACTCTAATTCCACCATTACCAGTGATTGAGAGTGCACGAAACGCTATCTTAGCACGTGGTCAACCCTTAAATTTTGCTTTACCTTACAGTTTGGCGTCTGCAAATAATACTAGTGGCAATTGTAGTACCAGTAATTTTGGTAATCCTACGCGATTACCATCTTCAGCTAAGCACTGTAGGCATTCAGTAGATTTCGCTGATCGCTTTATGGACTATAATACCCTTCCCATGATCGCAGGACCAATTAATAGCAATGGGTATTGCAGAAATGAAAATTCCTTAGTTCACACTGTGAGAAATGAACCATATTTATCATTCAAATATGGAAGTATGGCACCACTCGAGGGCGAGCCTTCAACCTCGAATGGTCTGGCGGAACTAGAACGCGTTTTCGGCGATGCTAATACAGACTTCCTTCAAAAACGAATAAATAACAACAATGAAGCTGAAAACGAAAAATTCGGCAATCGCAGAAATCATTTGCTGTCATCAAGATCCGATTCAGATTGTAGCGAAATTGATTGTGAACAAATTGATGAAGTGAATGAGGTTTAGTTTTTCCATCTATTTTAATTTATCTTAAAAAAAAATTGTATTCATTTTTAATAACTTAAAGTTTATTTATATTTGATACTTAAAAAATATAAGACAAAAGTTATCTATGTTTAAACTTCTTATAGTACATGTATTATTATATCCGGCGATCTAATAGAACTTAATGTGGCACAATAAAATAATTTATTCGATATTTCCGTTAGAAGTTAAACTTAATCTTAAGGCATTTTTAATAAGAATATAAAAAATATTTAACATCGCATACATATGTACATAAATATATAAATATGTACAAAGCATTTATACTTATTTACATGCATATGTATATTCACATGTAGTATGTATAATTTTTAATAGTAACACGAGGCGATAAGTTTTAAAAGAGGCTTTGGTTTGATGAGTTTATATCTGGCATTGGATTTTCTCGACTACCTTTGGACCATTGAAACTTGAAATGTTGTTAGGTTTTGTCGGAATGTTTGATGTGATAGGTGCGAAACACATGATTTTTTTCAATATCAGCATGTCAACACATACAATTATGTACATACGTGCAACGAATTAGATGCATATATTTACAATACTGAGGCTACACAATCGGACGAAATCAATACGCACAAAATTTGTATTGCACCCTCAAAATCTGGGATCGAAGACTATGGAGCAAACAAGCTTCATTTCGACTAATCTATGCCTTTATTTTTTTTATATTTAAGAAGCAATTTTATCAACTAAAAATGTTTAAAAAAACCAAAAGCATTGGCCGCATATGCATTCTTTACTTTTTTAATTTCAATCCATACACAAATCACATCAGTATGTTAGTTGATAAATAGGAATAGATTTAATTAACAATAGTTTTTTTGTAATATCAAACTTATAACATATATGTATATTGGAGAAATACAAATATTTTAACATTTCTTCGGTTTCAGAGAGCATATTATTATGCAAATATTATAGATCAAAGAGCAAACATTATTCCAAAAAGGAATTATTGATGTAATTTTTATTACACAGAGTAAAGTAGTATGTATATTTGACAAATCGCCACCCAAACGTCAAGAGGTCGAAGTCCACTTTTCTTTTTTAATGCAAAATGCATTGAAATATTAAAAAAAAAGTTTGGCAAGTTATTTTACTTAACCCTGCGGGTTGGGGCTTAGAATATGCACGCGGTAGGCATACCGGTCGTAAGAGGCGACCAATATGCACAAAGGTAATGATGTGCAACTCGATGGTTGATCTACGGATATGATGCCTCCCACCTCTCATTACCCATCTTCTCTTTCCTTTCGGAAGGAGGGATGACATGACCTAGAAGGTTGCACTGGTCATACCAAATCGCTCCCACGACAGTCGGGCAGTACCGCAAGGGAGTACCGGAGCGTACCGGATTCATACCGGCCAAGGACTGTTATTTCGACAACACTCCCCAAAACCTTCGGGGAGTGATTTTGTTGTTAAAACAACAACAACAACAACTTAACAATCATGCCTATTCCGATAACCGACGGATGCCATTCGCAGGAAGTGCGGATCGATTTTCTTTAAATCTACTAGCCTTTTGAGCACAAGAAATAAAAGAAAATATCTTGACAATGTCGTGTTTTTAGTTTTAAAGGTTAAGTCCGTAACTTATTTCTCGCCAATCGATTCGCACTCCCTCCGCAAAGCTTCCGTCGGAAACCGTAATTGGCATGAATTTAATTTAGGCTAAACCTACTCCCCTTGATTTGCGTCAATTAAGGCCCGAATATCCTTAACCGGACATAGAAAACGGAGCTTACGCGAATCTACTGAAAGTACGTGGCAAAACGAATTCTATAATAGGGTAATAGGAGACCAGTCTCATTTAAAACTGAACCGAACACAGTGGACTTAGGTGACAATATGTGTACGTTGTGTACAGACTATCAATGTAAATGTTTAAAATCTTCGCAAGTAGGACATTTTTTCATTTAACTCTTTCAAATCATTGGCAAAGCATTTAAGAGCTTAAAGGATTCGCCCTCCAATTTGTTTACTGATTAACTGTGTAGCATTAGAAAAATGAAGTATAACTAAAAGGAACTAATTTAAAGTTTACACTCATACGCAATTCACTTAAATTAGTTTTTGGTTGTGGCTATGTTACATAGTTGTAAATATTTCCAGATTTAACTAGGCATGTATATGTACAAATTGTATGTGAGTAAAAGAGGATAAACGACATATCAACATTGGTGTCTTTATACTATTTTTTAGTATTAATATTAGTTCTTCACATTCAGTTTAGATTCAAAACAAATATATTCTGTTAGCTCCATGACAAATCGTAACCTTTCCAGTTAGCATTTGGCGCCAAGTAAATTCGACGTTGTTGGTAAAGGAAGGAAACTACGCCATGGTAGGCAGTACGCGGTACTCCACTCTGTATAAATGAAAGGAACTCATTAATAATAGAAAAGTAAAAGTATATAGAGAAAAGGTGGCGACTAATATGCACAAAGGTAATGATGTGCAACTCGATGGTTGATCTACGGATATGATGCCTCCCACCTCTTATTACCCATCTTCTCTTTCCTTTCGGAAGGAGGGATGACATGACCTAGAAGGTTGCACTGGTCATACCAAATCGCTCCCACGACAGTCGGGCAGTACCGCAAGGGAGTACCGGAGCGTACCGGATTTATATCCGGCCAAGGACTGTTATTTCGACAACACTCCCCAAAACATTCGGGGAGTGATTTTGTTGTTAAAACAACAACAACAACAACATAGAAAAGGTGGGTCTAGCTCGAGATGTATTACCTTAAAAAAAACTATAAAGACAGTTTCAACAGAGAATTTTGTGTGATACAAACTGTTGAAGGACATTTTCCTTAAGTGTTACCACTATCCTAGAGCATGTTGATATTAACGGGTCGATTTCGAGCGCAGCGTAGCTTAATATTGTACCTCGAAGGTTATCTAACCGTATCCACGCATTGATGTTAATTGAGGACGAGTAGCTAATTTAAGTTAACTTTTATATTGTTTCAATTGGTGTGGCTCAGACTTAAATGACAGTCCTGGGCAAAAGATTATTCAAATTATTAGTTCTGTAAAGAACGGAGGGTGCGAGGAGCCTGTTACATCACACACCGAAAATCGTAACCGCCGGCAATGAAGTTTATGTATGCGATTCTAGCGTATAAGGAAACAGTATCAAAAACAAACCATGCTCAATAGAGAATAAAATGAAAATGCGAACGAATGTGTGGAACTTTGTGCCATTTCGTATGCACACAAATATTTAAAAAACATGTGCAAATTTTCGCGATACATTCATTTACTGGAACTTAAGGTGTACAAGCTTTATTTTCCAGTAGAAATTGAACGTGCAACTTAATGTTTGCTTATAGAAGGAGGGGTGAAATGACCTAGAAAGGTGCACTGGTCATACCGTACCGGGTTTATATCCGGCTTGCGTGTATGATTATGAGACAGCTGTTGATTTGAGTAATTAGTAAAAACCTACCTTAAAGTCACCCATGAGTCCTAAAATAGATGTTATGTATTTATATTGCTCTCTTGATGTATATTGTATTCGCACTGGCCCATCAGTTTTAATGAGATTCCTACGCAATTCTTCGTATGTTACAATAGGGTAAGAATAAACATCATTCAAAAATACTCTGTCGTAGTTTTCCTAAAATTATGATATTAATTATTATTTTTCTAATACAGCCCTCTCCAATCTATACTCACTCTTAATAAATAGGTGAGGTTCATTTTAGAAAAATTTACAAAATGTTCACTTAGTTTTATATACTTTAGATATTTGTCAAAGAATAATCCGCTGCAAACAAATAAATACTATGTAGTATTAATGTTATTTATACTTAACTTACTGAATACTTACTTTGAAACTCCAATTTTCCCAAAAGTTTTCGTTCTTGATATTTCGGGTCTGATACAAGCTCGTTCTTTCCGCTGCTCCGGATGACGTATCCAATCGTCCCAAAACCTTTTAAAATATAACAAGTAGGTTCAATTTAGTTTCAAGCCAGCATACAAATAAGAAGAACTACTTCTAAAGATATAGCAAAATGTATCATCTTTTATTCCATCATTTCTTATTTTCTTTACATCTTTCGAAGTACGAAGCAGATTCCCGAATCTCCACGATAGCTCTTTCTACTAAGCTTCTAACTCATTTCAATTTATAATAATAAGCGAAGTAAGCAACCCACAAAGTTCTATCTAATTGTTTACACGTCAGTAGACATCATTCCATATCCGACAAAAAGGCGGCACAGCGGCAGCACTCCATTGAGTTTTTCCGTTACACACAACTACAACAATTGTCTAGGCTTAGCCAAAGTTGTTGCCATTGTTGTATTAACTATATTTCGCTTCGATATATCTCAGAACTGAATATAGACTGAGCTAGATTTTAACATTATATCTTCGAAACCAGTTTAGGTAAGAAACTTAATTACATCGCTCATTGTAGCACTCATTAGCACTATTCGTTTGGTACATATATTAGATCACCCAAGTCCACATATTGGCCTACAACTCCAAACCCGTCTTAGGTATGACGAAACATACATATATTTAACTGAAACATATATGTATAAATAAATTGAAAAGAGCATATCTCAAGTAGTTGTTAGTTGGTATTATCACATCGTCATTAGCTGGGCTCTTTATATACAATCATATATATAATACTTCTATATTGCTAGTATCGTATCTTCCCAATATGCTGAAAGCGTGTCAATCATTATTACACGAGATGCTTATAATGCAAGTTGTGCGCATGCGCGAGTTTTATTAGTGTTAGTGCATTGAAGCAGCGCGGCGAAAAAAACTTATGGAAGGGGTAGACACTAGTAATTTGAATTTTTTGTCATGTGAATTAAATTCTGCAATGTCGCCTATTGTACAACGACTCTACATAAACTTACGATTTTGGCCATTTAACAGACAATTCTTGCCACAAGTTTTTAGTTAGCATCCAGCCAAGTCCCGGAAAAAAGTCAGTACGATATAGCAATTCAGGTTTAGAATTATCAATAAATTTATCCTTTCCATTATCATTCCACGCAGATACACACCTGAAAGTATTATATAATGAATATTTATAATTTCTGAAGCTAGTATAGAAGTTAGTGTATTCAACATACCATAGTGAAGGGTCTTGCTTAAGTAAAGTATGTGTACCCAAAAAATACTCATAAAAATCGGGTGCCACATTCAAATCATCCTCCACAACAACTAAATATTCGTAGCCTCTTTGAAACGTATTATTCAGCGCCCATCCATAATGGCGTGCTATTTTGTAATACCCTTTGAACTTTTTTTCACGCGGTGGTGGTAATATATCAGATTGGTCTGGCTGTTCAATCAGTGTAACTTGTGATTCATAACTCAGAATTGCGTCTTTTGTCTTTTGATCGCCACAATCCTACCGAAAAGTAATAAATAAATAAAGGTTTTAGTAAGGTTAAACGCCATATAATTTAAGTGACTCACCTGTGATACGATTATTGGAAATTGATCAGCATTTGGGCGGTATTGCACCAAATTGTCCAAACAATTCCGAATGGATACACGATTACACGCAATTACTAATATTGGTATAACCGGTTCTCCATTGGGCATATGAGTCATTGTCGGTCTAGCAATAGACGGATCCTTCCCGCTGTCCCCTATTGTATCTACCTGGTGTTCATCTTCATTGTCCGATTGTTGGTTTAGTTCTTTAAAATCTAGAGGATCTTTAAAGTCTTTGTTTGATTGCGCATCCCTCGGCTGGTCTTGTGTAAATTTGTTTCTCAGAATTTCTAAGACCTGCCCCACGAGTCTACTGTTTTCTTTGTTTTCGGAGCGAGACTCGCGTTCTAATTTATTTAGCTTTTGAATAAGCGAGCGATCCCTTAACGGATACATGGTGCTATTCCTTATTAAAAAGTAATATGTTATAAAGGTCCAGGTTGTCAGAATACCAGCAATGATAAGAATTTTACGCGAACGCATTTTTATGCGAAATAGGTGGGGAGTTCGATCAAATTCGGTAGGAAATTCATAAATATTAGGGCTCTGCAATCTACTTCATATTTCAAGCTCTTGAAGTATTTATTTAGCTTTTTTTTATTATTATTGTAATTTTAGTAACGCAAATGTGTAAATTTTTCTATTGAGTGCTGATCCCAAAACAGCAGAGAGCGACGGTGAGCAAGCAAATATTTTAGATTCATTCTGTTGTTTAACTGACTGTAAAGTACACCTATTTTCTGTAATGAAAAAAAATAAAACATTATAATTAATATTCCTAAATGAAATTTAAATCGGAAAGGGCATTTGTGACAAAAATAAAAAGATTTTATGTGGCTGAAAGCAAAACTATGAGTATAAAAGTATCTGTAATTCCATATACAGTTAGGTACGAGCACAACTTACTGGTAAAAGAGTCATAATTATGTAGGAAGCCCACATTTACTCGAACCTGTTACTTGTTATATTCTCCTCTAAACTCTAAGATTAAAAATGATAGATGCACTTCTTTCGTTGTTGTTGTCGTTTTGGGGAGTGTTGCCAAACTAACCCGGTACTCTCCCGGTATTTGGTAACTATGGGAGGTTTGAGTATGGATAAATTAGTGCAGTCAACAGTAATAGGTAAGGCTTCGGGATAGGGCCTTTCCATATAGATAAACTCTACACCAGGATCAATAGTTATCTCCACGATTTTTCCAGCTTCTTCGAAAAAAAGAATCGCTAGACATGCCAGCGCAATAGCTTTAAAGTACAGCGCCGCAATAAGATCCTAAAGTATCTGGCCGGCAGTTTTATAAAGCAACACTGCTCGATAAATATAAGGTTATTGGCCGAACGGTTATTGACCATAGTGTGCAACAGGTTATAGTGCAGTCAACAGAACCCTGCTGGTTGGGGTTTAGAATATGCCCGCGGTAGTCATACCTGTCGTAAGAGGCGACTAATATGCACAAAGGTAAGGATGTACAACTTGATGGTTGATCTACGGACATGATGCCTCTCACCTCTCATTACCCATCTTCTCTTTCCTTTCGGAAGGAGGGATGACATGGCCTAGAAGGTTACACTGGCCATACCAAATCGCTACCAAGACAGTCGGGCAGTACCTCAAGGGAGTACCGCAGCGTTCCGGATTCATATCCGGCCAAGGACTGTTAATTCGACAAGACTCCCCAAAACCTTCCTGTGGCATCGCTTGTATAATTATTCTTGTCTTAGATGTAGTATCTGAATGTAAATGACGCCGACAATTGAGGTAGTTAGGTGTCCACGGGTTTAGGCCGGTAGTGAACAGCGACGCTGTGGGTGACATGATTGACGGCAACATCTTCATAGCAATACCGTCTGCTCAAATTGAATTCGAACGTTTGGCTTTTTATGGCTGTTGTCGTTAACGGCCTAATCCTGCCTAATGCGCACGATCACTCTAAATCTTCTAGGCCATCTCACTATGGAAGAAGGTTGATAATGAGATGTGAGAGTCATCATATCCGTAGATCAACTATTACTACAGGCACACCTACCACGGGCATATTCTCACCCCTTACCAGCAGGGTTATTTATATTAATTAACTCTTTACAAACTATTATGATCCATACAATTAAATTCTTAATAATCATTAATTTGGTTTATTTAAATAAACAAAAGAATTTTTATAAGCAACGTACCATTGTGAATCCATTAGCATTGTTTGCTTTCCAACCTTCTTAATGTTAACATATCACTAAACTTTTGCTTTGGCAAATTGATAACTGAGTCGATGGTATTGTGTGGAATAACACCCGCCCTGTTTAGTTATTTTCTTAGTTGTTGTTTTGATTTTTCACTCTAAAATTTAACGCTTCACTGATAAGTTTAAATGCGTTCAATTGGGGTCATCAACAAACCTCTGAGTAGCTTTATACCCCTCATTCAGAGAAAGCTTCTATATGAAACAGTACTAAGCCAGCTTGTTGAAAAAGTCATTAATAGACAAATACGTGCAAGCATAAATATAGTAATTAGTTTATTACTCTATTTTGCCACATTGCCTGGTTTTGAGAAAATCTAATTCCATTACATTGATACTTTTTAAGGGCAAAGATTCGTCAACCACTGTCAGATCGCAAAGCACCAATTTAATCTGTAGTTAGTTTTTATCTCATTTATGTTTTGAGTGTACGCTTTGGTTAAACTTTAAGCGGCTTGCTAAAATATGCATTTTTAAATTAAAATTAAATAAATTGACTGCAGAAACGTCACAAATCTGTATTCAAGAACAGCTGTTCTCCCTTGACAAAAAAAATGACAACAACTATTGTGATTTCCGTCAGTGAAGAAGAAGAGACAATCACTCTGCCGGAAAATTCTAATGTGTGCCGAAACATACAGACATTTGTTTGATCAGTGACAACGCAGCTGTCACTCAGGTTTTAAGTAAAGCTGCAACATACCTTAGCGGCTTACACCCACACATGTCTTGGTGCTTCTTTCCTTTAGATGGCAGCTGTAAAAATACGTCCGAAAGGGTAATACTCTCTACCCAACGTCAACCGCTAAGGCCCGACACCAAATAGAAGACCGGATCCATGGTATTTACAGTGTTGCGCATATCAATAGCAACAGCACAAAACAGCGAGTTTTGAACATTAGGGGTTTTTGTGTTGAAATTTGCTTAGCTTTGTTGACAAATATAGTTCACTAGCTACTTCATCCCGTTCAAGGATATGTTTTAAATTTTTACCAAAATTCAGCAAAAATCTGCAAATTTTACCCTAACTTGAACTTTTTACTTAGGCTCTTTTTAAAAACTCTAATTATGCAGTTTTGTAGCCCGCATAATTTTAGTATAATAAGGTGCAAGTTTCAAGTAGCTGCGATGTATCGTTGGTTTTTGGCTATTTTTTTTCTGACTAACTTACACATTTTTTCCATGTAAAAATAAAACGTCTGATTTCGTCTGCCAAAAAATATCGAGAAGTTTATCAAACGATGAGACCTCGGTTTTAATTCGATTTTCTTTCCCCGTTTCGAGATATCTGAAACTGATGTGAAAAAATTTGTCATTTTCATGTGGTTGTTGTAGACACAGACATAGGGTGTCATTTGGGATCGGACCTGGTTCATTTTTTGGCTTTCCGCCAATGGCTTTTCATTGAAATAAAATCGGAAAAGCCCTTAAATTCAAATTCAAATCATTGATACCGAGGTCATTTAATACCCATCCCAATGACAAACACTTTTATTATTCCACATTAGGTTGGCTTCGTTAAAGAACTTCTCCGCGGCGGAATAATACAGGTGACGGTAACTCGAGAAATATATGAATCGTCCATTTTCAAAACCGGCCATCTCCAAAATTTTAATTTTTTAAGCTAGGTGTCACATCCAATTCTAAAACATCACCTGTACTTAATATTAAAACAATTTCTTAACAAAACTTGCCATATTCAAGTCAAATTACTCTATTTAAACTGTCCTTAGTTTCAAAGCCGGCTATCTCCAACCGATCATTTCCATAAGTAAAGATTTATCTTTACAGTTAAGACCTTTTTAGAATTTTTTTTTTTTTTTTGTATGAAATCTGCAAATGAAAATTGTTCAGATTTCCAAATATTGCACTGAAAAAATCTTCAAAGTGAAGATTTTCACATATATCAGCCAAACGATTTTTCTTTTCGAATAATTACGAACTATATTTCTATCTCTGAAATTGTTGGTAATATATATCTACATACATATGTACCTGACCTGTTTAAGACATAAGTTATATTGTTACTCAGTAAAATTTCAATTATGATAAGAAATCAATTGATTAGACTATTTTTTAATTGGTAATAATTATTTTAACTTCTTTTCAGCAAAAACTAAAAATAAAAAAATTATTATTTTTTCCCAATTTCTTCTTGATTATATTTTCAATTAAATTAAAAAATAATCATCAAAATTCTCTGGCAGCGCTGGTCGCGATGTATGTGCACTGTCGCAATAAGATTTATTTTTTGTTAAGTTTTGAAATTATATTTAAAAGTGTATACGTTTTCGTTGTATTATTATTTAGTATATGACAGTATGTTTTGCTTATTACTTTGATCATAATAGGCCAAGTACACCGAAAGGTAATTTCAAAACCGGCCATATCCATATAGCTTAGGATCAAATCCGGCTAACTCCATAGCTTGGTTTCAAAACTAGCCATCTCCAATTTATTTTAAAAAATGTTAGGTGTAATATACGTAACCGAAAAGCAAATTGTGAAAAAATTTTTTGTTAATAACATTTAAATTCTTTCAAATCTAATTTCTGATTCTGATTCCTGAAACCTGAAAACGTTTTTGTTGTTGTAGCTCTACTTAGCCCTACTTAGGTCATCGAACTCTTTTAACGGAACTCCTAGAAACCTAGCCGGTAGGGGTTTAGAATATGACCGCGGTAGACATACCGGTCGTAAGAGGCGTCTAATATTCACAAAGGTAATGATGTGCAACTCCAAGGACTGTTATTTCGACAACACTTCCTAAAACCTTGGGGGAGTGATTTTGTTGCTAAGACAACAACAGCGGCTTCGACAGGGGTGGACCAGAGGGAAATTTGTGATAGAAGAGTAGGCTCGGTTGAGCAGACAAAAAGATGGTTAGTGTGGTGAGGGAAAGCCGCAAGCCGGACAGACATTCGGAATGTCGGGGTATATCCAGACCGGAGTTGGGCCAGCATCACTCTTGTCTCGGCAACGGGTAGAGTTGTTGCCTGAAGAACGGCTTTCGCTCGTACGGGAATGACTTGTGGTTTTCCCGACCAAGGGCTGTTATTTCACTACCCCCCTGGCGGTATTGAATCCAACCCGGGCCCAAGAGAATGGATCTGCTGTATATCCTGGAAGAAAATCTATGTGAAACGCTCACATTCCATACAATGCTCCAATTGTCAAAGATGGTTGCACAAAAAACCTGAAAACGTCTTTGCTTAGGTATACCTCTCGATATTTTTGGTAACGCCTTTCTACCTGACACCTCATACCTTTATTTGTGATACGCCAACACCGGTATCAGCGCAGCGCAACGTTACGCACCCAGAATTAGTAGACCAAAAAAGTTTGCGAAATCTGTACTATCCTAAGTGCAAATACTAACAATCAAAATATTATCAGTATATGTTATACTTCGAGTTTATTTTTATTAATTATTTTTTTTTTTTAGCTTATATGTAAATATAATTCTTTTTACCTTAGTAGACTAGTAGTGACTTAATCGTTAGAAATAAAATTTAATGGTACTTAAAAATGTTGGAGGAGTGTGTCGTCTTTATATTAGTTTTAATGTCGCAAACTATTATCTTCCTTTAATTAAGTTAAATTAAGTTGTTTTAATTGATAAGTAACACATACAAACAAAGCCATACATATGTATACTCAGAACAAGAACAAAATAAGTTTCTAGTCGGTGTTTTAAAAACTTCAAATCATCAATCGGTAAACTTTACACAATAATAACTTTGTTCGCGTACATTAAAATTTCAAAATTTTTATAAATTTCATTGACAGAGAGAGCAGTCTTTACTGTGGAAATTTCACTCCGTAAAAATTGTAAGTGAAAACAGCTGATCGTGACAAGAGAAAGCATTGTAAAGCTCTACAAGTAAGTTATCAATCAGCTGTTCGACTAACAGCTGTGCTCACCTGACTGGGAGCTCCGATTTCAGAGGCGAAATACGCAGGGTCTCATTCATGTGGACTTGTACTAGCTTTTTTTTTGACATTTTTCTCAGTGTCAACCGCTGATTTGACGTTTTTCTCAGTGTCAAAAGCCTGTGTGTTAGAAAGAGAAAGGAACAAAGATAACTTACTTGTAGAATTTTACAATGAGAGAAAGCAACAATAAAAATTTAAAAATTTGAATTTTCAACCAATCAAAATGGCAACAGCTGCTTTTGCTGCAAGTCTTTACTGACTCAAACCCGACTTGAAGTTTAGTTAGTTTTTATGCTGAGGTTGTCATGATACTTGATACAGTATGGCCTAAACTACCAATATATTTCCTGTTTTTCATTTTCTTGTTAATATTTTTCAGTTTGGTTAGGTTTGGAATAATTTGTAATATTATTTCACTAGCAATTAATTTTGATGGCAGTTGCAAATTTCCAGCTCATGTTTTTAATAACTATATTATTTTAATGTGGAAATTATTATTTCTTTTATTCATCACAATCGAAAAAACCGAAAATTTACATGTGATAATCCTCATACAAGTTTTTATCCACTCATATGTGTTTATATTTTATCTGCAAGTCTGTATTGGTAAGTATTTGATAGAGGTTGTTAAAGCTTTCAAGGCTTTTTTTTAGAGATACATACTTATTGTTGAGTCGAGGGATGACATATTATTTACATAAATTTACAAACAAATGTCGAAAACCCCAGCAAAAATGGAAGGTACCCTGACATTCTGCTTAAATTAGCGTTACTAGCGGTGAGATGGGCTTTACTTAGTTCTCGCTCATCAACAACGAAAGCTGGCACGGACGTCAAAGGTTGCTCAAATGCCCTCATTGAGTCGCTAAAATGAACACGGCTGTTGCGGGCAAGGCGCTGATTGGCTAGCTTTAACTCGCGCAATTTCTCTTCTAACTGTAGCACTTCATCTGAAAATTATACATTCATTTGTTTTTAATTTTTAATTATTATTGTGTTTGAACTCACTTCGATTGACGCCCTCAATATCGTTAATTTTTATGAACATAGCTAAAGATATTTCGAAAACTTTGTTTGTGTCCATCAATCCTGGTGCCAACATTTCGGATACATCACGTCTTCGGCGTCCATAACCAATTTGTCCGTTTGAGCATTGTGTTCCCAGACATTTATCAAGGCACACATTTACCGTTGCTCGAAACTGTACATATGAGGAATCCGGAAATTTGAACGCTTTGAATTTCGCGGTTAATGAGTCACCATCGATGGTGTTGAAGTTTTCGAAAAGATATGGGTCCACTGTGCAGCTAAGATATACATTTTTGTTTGTTTTAATTTTTTGTATGTTGGTTTTTTCATCTGTAAAGTAAAGTCTTACCCTTTAAAAACGATTGTTTCAGAAAGTAGTCGAGTATCAGTGACTTCAAGATAATTTACACCTAGGCCATAAACAGGAGCAGAATCACGATCCAAATTTATTTCCATCGTTAATGGAGTACCAGGTGTCACAGTTAAGTCACCGGTAACTTTGTTTCCATTTTGACTCACACCAATCGATAAACGTGGCTCTGGAGCACGTTCGGTGAGTGAAGTTGTAATTTCTAAGTCCCTTAAATTAAGAAAAAGTATACAAATAAAAATGGAATAATGATTAACAGATGTTGATTGCAATGAGCAACTTACTCCGGTTCTTGAAAGCCAGCTGGTAGAACATCTCGCCGAACAACCCCGTGGTGCTCCCGTTTTGTTATATTTAACATAAGAGGCTTGTAAAAAGGTCCAGTTGTGATACATTTCACGCTTACGACCTCCTTAGCATTTATCGATTCAATAATTATTTTATGATAATACACTTTTTTGCCCTGAAAGTACAAATTGAATAATTATATAGTATGTTTCATACCTTTTAATTATAATTTATAATCAGTAAAAATATGAATTCTAAGCGTTGTACGTTTCTATAGCGCAGTGGCTGATCCAGGATTAAACCAAGGGAGGCAGTTTTACAATTTGGTTACTCTTTAGCGAAAAAATGGTTTCAATTGAAACGAAGTTTATTGAGGCTATTTTGTATATTTAAATTATTCCATAGTGTACTTTGTACTTGAAAATTTCTAGTTAATTCCACTAACTGCTTAAAGGAGAAAGTCCACTAAGACGGTATCGCCGCCCCCTAGTGTTTCGAAGATAAGTCTTTATTCTCCGTAAGGCCGAGAATAATCCTCATGTTGTTTTCAATAACTACATGGCAACTTCTGTGTATTTTATAGAAAGTTTTATAAAAAATGAATGTAATTTCGGATCCAAAAACAAAAAATTAAAACAGGGCATTGGAAGAAAATTTTATCGAACAAAATAAAACAGAATAAAAAATTCAGAACCAAACTTTCCTGATTCGTCTGAAACTACCTTGCCTGATCAGAGTACGGCCTTTGATAAAAATGACCCACCAAAAAGACTGAAAATTGCCGATAATTCAAGGGTTCCCTGCCCAAACACAAATTACCAAACTTGACTAAGAAAAAGTTGTCATTCCGAAGGCATTATTATGGCGAAAATTTATTATTTGGTAAGTATTGTGTGGATAGACAAACTAGGAGGTATACCTTTCGAGACTGGAAAGCATGCTAAAGAAGCCTTCCGAAATCAAAACAAAAATTCTATATGATGCATTTTTTGCAAAAATCTACAAAACTCCCCCATTACTTGATTTGGATTCATAAAAAAGTCATAACAAAAACTCCATTATTGTTTTTTAGGAGGTGAAAGGGAGCTTATCTATTACTCGCCTATAAAATTATATGAAAATACACACAAATATAGGGAGTAATCCAATACTCTCAAGGTTCCCAATACACTCAAGATCCCTGGTTCTACTGGGAAATTACGTTAGTCAACAAGAGTGTGTAACGCTGCGTGGCTTTACGAATATTGCGCTGATACCGGTGTTGGCGTTACCGGCGCTGATACCGTAACGCCATGAAGTTTTGGCACAGCAATAAAAAATGTATAACCAAAAATTAAAAAAATTAATTACCAAAAAACTACCATTTAATAAAAGCGAATACATAAATTATTGCATCTTAGTTGGAGTTGTGAAAAGAAAAATCAACAAACCCTCTTTAAATAACTTCAACTTAATATATTACGACTTGTTATAACTCTATACATTTTTCAACAAAAACTATTAATTTTTCTGCAATGCCATTCTTCAATCATTTACGAGATTTTTTACCTAAAACTGACATTAAAAAAATTACCAAACAAGTTACCAAAAATGTTTTGAAGTGAAAAGATTTACCAATTTTGGTAATAAATAATTTAATAATTTGCCTTTTATCCATAATCTTTGAATGAGTAAAAAAGTTTGAATCCGAGATCGGATTCTTTATCCTGGCATGGATATGTGGGTGTAGATATCCCATTGGACGGTTTTCGTTCAGTGTTTGATGGTTTACCGGAGTATTTTTAAATGAGTAAAAAAATGTACGTTCCCGCTGCCAATTCTTTCTCCTCGCATAAATAAGTGCTTTATATATGCCACCCGACCGCGTTGTATTAGTTTTCGGTGATGCCTCATAAACTATGCCACTAGCAATATAGTCTCATTATACCGTGTAAGATTTATGAACCGGTGTGCTTCCAGTTGCGCTGATCCATCTATGGTATAAATGCCAAATTATTTTCGAAACGACCCAGCCTTATTATCTAACAAAAAAATTTCATTCGCATTTTGAGCCAGCTTTTAACTTGCAGAATTTAATTTCGGATGCTTTCATACAAGTTGTACATACACTAGTAAGGCCCGCTTGCTTCGCTGCGTATCAGAACTTATAACAGACTGAGTCCGATTTTAATCATTATAGCCTATACGCACTTGTTTGTATAGTTCACAACATTTAAAAAATACATTTGGGCCAGTTTTCGAAATTTGAAATTCATACATATCTCTACATATAATAAAATTGTAACAGGTCGATTTCTGTACATGGCATCTACCCACCCTTCTCTTTTTCCGTCCGAAATTTTTGAAGATATATAATTGAATCGATTTGAGATATTTAAATTAAGCGCATCGCATATAACAGTACCCATTGGCACCATTCGTTTGATACCCATATTGTACTAACACATTTTTTTGCAAATACATATTCGTCGATAACTTCAAGATATCTCCGAAACCATTTGGGATATTTCAATTGATCACATCGCATATTACAGCACTCATTGACACCTTTCGTTTGACATCCATATTGTACTAAGACATTTTTGGTCACCCCTGGTCCACATATTGGGCGATGGGCTCAACCTTAGGTTGAGCGTCTGACAATCCAACGGAGAAGTTTCATGCAATTCCATTCAGTACTTTCATTAATACGACCACAAACATACAGACAGACATGGGCCACATATTGGGCATTAACTCCAAAACCGGTTGAGATATCGAAAAAAGTAAGTATCTAGCAATCCAACGAAAAAAGTTTCATTAATTTCCATTCAGTACTTTCAGAGTGATACGGCCACAAACATACGGACAGACATACAGACACACAAAAATTAAAAAAATGGTTGATTTGGATTCTACTCGTTTAACCGTAGATCGAGCCTTAAAAAAACTTCATAATTCTGGCTTTGTATCATTTTTGATACATACTGAAATACGTGGTGAAAAAGCGTATTATTATTTTTCAAACTATTTTATTGAAACATTTTGTTTTAAATATGACAAGTTTAGATATCATTAATACATTCTACGCAAATATTTTTGTTATGTTTATCATTACAGGATGGTTTTTTACATAAGTAGCAGAATGATGATGTCCATTTATTTTTATTTTCTCTGGAATTATAACAACTTTGGCATCTTGCACGGGTTGTTTTTGACGAATCAATTTTTTGTTTTTTAGATGGACCAGCTTCGGTATCGTCATCATTATCGGGAATGTTTTTGGATTTAATTTTCGAAAGTAATGTAGCAGATAATTGGCTTCTAGGCCCTCTTTTCCGGTTTTCTATGTATGGCATTGCCAATGACATTGCTAGCTCGTGCAAAAAGCATTTACGCTTTATATGTTTTTGAGTAAGCATCCAATTCGGATCTATTTCGTTATATATAATATATGCATTCAAAGCAGATATATCGATCATGTTAGAAAATACAGCCATGGTCCAACGATTGTTTTTGCGTTTGCAGCTGTAGCAGCTAAGCATTTTGTCAACAGTATCTACACCTCCCTTGGTTGAGTTATAATGAGAAACTATTTCAGGCAACTTTTTGGAGTCGTTCGCAACATTAGGTGTGTGATGCATTGTACTCATAACAATAGAACATTTATTTTTGTGACTAATGTACGAAACGAGACTGGTATCAGGCGTAAATGCAAATGATGATTCATAACGCTCGATATTTTTACAGAGCAAAAGTTTTGGAGGAATAGACCTTTTATTTCTGCGCATAGTCCCAACCATCGTCATGTTCTTTTGTAGCAATTTTTGTCCAAGGGAGTGTGAGGAAAAAAAGTTGTCCATGGTTACGTTATGGCCTTTTAGTCCCTGAACCAAGTCAAGGACTACTCTTTCTCCTTGATTTTTTTCGACAATACCTGTCACACTTTTTCCCAAATATGGCTGTATTTTCCATACATAGCACGTCCGCGAATCCACAAGTAACCAAAATTTCAAACCATATCTCTCTGGTTTTGATGGTATGTATTGACGAAATTTACATCGACCATGAAAGCCAAGCAATTGCTCATCTACAGTGACGTTATCGTTTGGATTGTAGAATGTGGGAAGCCTCTCCGACCACTTTTCCCAAAGGTTTCGAATTGGTAAAAATTTGTCATCGCTTCTTTGACTCCGTCGGGTAAGCACATCATCGAAACGAATAATTTTATGAACATATAAAAAAGTCTTTTCAGACATGATTGATCGAAATACTGGTCGGCCAATATTTTCATCAAATAAATCGTGCAAAGTTTCATTTGGTTTCGTATGGTAGATTTAAATGATTTCTGCTTCAAAATTTTTGCCACTACCATACTCACTTGTATACACCGGCCAATAGTAATATAGCTAAGTACGCATGAAATAGTTCCTCATCAATTTCGATATGATTAGTGCCATAAAAATATTTTCCATAGTCGTTAGAACTGTCAATTACAATTTTCGATAGCGTTGAAGGAAAAAGCAATAAGAATGAATCGCGGATGTTATTCACTCTGCTTGTTGCATATCTGGTTACACCTAAAAGCCCACAGACTTCATCTCATACCATCAAAATAAAAAGAAAATACCAACCTGGACGTAAATTCATGACGTTTTCACCACCTAATCTACGGGTGACGTAGGGCTCCCTGCGCCAATTAATTCCATCTTTTGAAACATACAATGTATCACCATCACAGTTATTGTCAAAGTTATCTTCCAACTCCGAAAAATCGCTTTCAGAAGAACTGCTTTCTATTTCCGCTTCAGAGCCAGAAACATCGTAATCTTCTTCACTTTCATCTAGTACTCCATTAACCAATTCTTCGAGAGTTAGAAACTGTGCACGTGACATTCTTTTTATTAATAACCACTAATTATTTTATAGACACTGTGAACACACCACAATAACTAAAACGCAACGTAATTTTCAAATATCGCGTACCGAATGGCAACCAACGCAGCAAAAACACATATGAAATCGCTAATGTATCAAAAATGATACAAGGCTTGAATTATGAAGTTTTTGATTTTCTCATGGCCTACTTGTTAAATTTTTTTGAAATATGTTTTAAAATAGCAGCAACAGCAAGAAAAAAAAAGTAACGAAGAACAGGGTAGCTGGGTTTTATTTAAAACGAGTTATGGCGTTATAAAAAATGAAATGTATCATATTTGATACAAAGCTCGATCTACGGTTAATAATGCTTCCCCCAATCAATTTTTTGTTGATATCTGCCATGTACAGACATCGACCTGTTACAATTTTATTATATGTAAGAGATATGGTTGAGCTGTAATAGTTCAGACGGAATAAACGGTTAATCAAATTTTGGATTAGCACAGAGCCATAACTCAGTAAGTCAATAAAGTTGGCAGATTAGAATTTCAATGATTCAAAATGCAAACAAAAATATATACATATATGTACATACATATGTATGTGTCGATTTACTATATCCGGATTCTTTTTGCGGCTGTGCTATTGCAAAACAGTAAAACACGGTTTTAGTAAAAAATTCCCAGGTTCTTAATATTGTTAGACGGTGTATAATAATAACACAGGCCGACAAAATGAGACCAAAATTTTTTACCATAAACCAGACCATACTTTCCTGAAGGTTTTCGATGTGCAGAATTGCTCTATCACGTCAGGATTTTGAGATATCCTAACCTAAAAGTGCAAAAAATACCGTTTTTGCCTATTTTTGAGGTTATATATATGTATACGACAGATTTTTTTTTAAAAAAAGCAAACATTGCATCTTAAAGAAGAAGTCTTCCTCTTACTTTGAGTTTGCTCAAATATCTTTTTTTTCGCTAAGATAGAGCAATTTAAAGTTTATAAATTTGCTAATTTTCCTATAGCTGAAAGACCACTGAGTTAAAGTAGGTATGATGCAGTAGAACATACGATAAGTCTACAAATTTCAAGCTTACGGCTCCGAAAAGAGTCCAAAAAGGCTCGGAAAAAGGTTCAGAAGTTGGAGTGCAGAACGATTTTTCGCTCCATTTGGGCTACGAAAGGAGCTCATTTTGGAGGGTACAGCACTTCTGGCTAGCTGGGATATGCCACCATATCATAAATTCTCTATCAAATACAGAAAAATTTGTACAACCAAAAACATAATTTTAGGCATCAGAGTATGCCGTTTCAGAAATGTTAAAGAACATTTAAATTTATGACCCATAGTTTCAGCAAATATGTTTATCTTATCGATAAATATATGCGAATGCAAATCAAAATTAAAAGCCCCCCAAGGCTAAATCCTGCGCACGGCCCTGTTTTGCAGCTTGAGGGCGGGCTTTTCTTCCAGTTTTTGGTGTGCTGCCTCTAATTATGTTCTTTGGACCTTTATGTTCCTGACAAGGCAGATAAGCTATTTTTTATGGTGAAGTACACTCGGGAGGGTGTCGATCACTGCTGAGGATGTTAAATCTTCCTGTACTAGAACTGAGGACCTTTAGATTTAATAGGCCTGCATACAACCACGATACCACGGTGGTCACTAGCTGCTGTATAATAACCTGATCAGCCCTTGGAGTATTTGAGAGAAAGGTTTTTCAATAATTTATGGGCCTCTACATAATACCGACGAAGATTTAACGATGAATTCTATGAGCTCTACAAAGACATTGACATTATCTTACGAATTAAACCCCAGTGGCTACGCTGGCTCGGCCATGTGAGGGTATTCTTATGGAACCCACCCATAGAAGCAGTGGAAGAGAATGGCCCCCACTCCTTTGGAAAGAACAAGTGTAGAGTGATTTGTGATCCCTTGGCGGTTCTAATTGACGGCAACTGGCCAAGGACAGAGTCCTATGGCGCGCTTTGTTGGAAGGTCGAAATCGTTTGGACGGTTAAGCAAACCGCCAAAAACCGAAAAATGGGTTTGGTGGTAAGGCAGAGCAAAACGAAGCACATGCTGTCGCCTTGGCACCCAAACCACTGCTGGCAGCAAAAATCTCGAGATGGCAAAGGACTTCGTTTATCTGGGAGTCAGCATTAACACCAAGAATAATGTCAGCCTAGAAATCCAACGAGGAATTACTCTTGCAAATAAATATTACTTTGAACGGAGCAGGCATGTGGAAAGTAAAGTCCTCTCTCGACGCACGAACACAGTTTATAAAGCACGAGAAATAGGAATTGCAAGTTATGTTATTCTGTTTGAAAAATTCGAATCATGCAACTCTTTTGGTGTAAGAGATACATATACATATATCGCATTTCCAAAATTTACTGTAAGGCTTTTTTGACACTATGATTTGTTTTCTCAATATTTTCTATATTGTAATAAGCAATCGGAGACTACATAGTTTCAAGGAACGTGCATACCAAATCCCAAAAAGAAATCTTAAATTTCTTCAAGTTATGGTGTTTATAGACGAACGGACAGGCATCGTTAAATCAATTTCTTTCTTCTTTGTTTATGCCGCTAGGCGAATGACATTAATATACTATGTGAGCTATACGGAGCTGGGTAAAAAACAATATCATAACTCGTTTTAAAAACATAACAAACAACACGTTTCTATATCCCTTCGGAGAAATTCCCGAAACCACGAAATTGTTTCAAAGGTATGTCAAACTACAGTACACATTTGTGTATAGTTTGACATTTATAAGTGGTGGCGCGAACTAACGTCAGTGGAATTAACGTCACACATAAAAAGCGAATTAATGTCAGTGACATTAAGACGCATGACCAAAAACGAATTAAAGTCAGTGCCGTTAATTCGTATAATATTTTGACTTTAGTTCGCTTTGGACATGCGAATTAATGTCATTGAGGCATTTAAGTTTGAGATTCGACGAAGTAGCGCCGCAGCCGAACATTTGACTTAGGTCAGATCCCCAATTCGGGGCGTGATCCATGGTATTTATGTGCAGAACTCCTTTCCGCATTGGCGGCCTTCGGCCGCGCTTCAAAAAATAACCCTGGGCTACGCCATTCCAACTCCGGGTGTGTGCCATAGCCGTGGCTACCGCCACGGTGATGTCCTTCCTCATCATTCACAATTATCTGTTGATAACAAAGTCCTGCTCTACTCAGCCATCATAAAACCCATTTGGACATATGGAATACAGCTGTGGGGAACTGCAGCAAACTCAAACATAGAGATTCTCCAAAGATTCCAATCTAAAACTCTTAGAATGATAGTAAACGCACCCTATTATGTGACTAATAACCAGATACACCGGGATCTAAAGGTTCCAACTATAGCTGAAGAAATCAAAAAGTATGCTATTTCATACAACACGAGACTTCTAACTCACCCCAACCCGTTCATTGTAGCCCTGTCAGCAAGACCAACCAATTTCATACGCCTGAAAAGAAAGTCAATCACAGACCTTCAACGGTAATGAATTTTTAAAATGGATGAACTGCTGATAGCAATAAGTCCATGCCCAGAAGTTTATTGAATTATATTGATAAATTAGCAAAAAATGGATGCACTACTGAGAGCAATCCATCCATGTTCATCAAGTTTATTAAGTGTTATTAATTATGAATTCCTTTTAAAAATCAAAAAATTGTTAGATGTATTCTATGTATACAGTTGGCAAAATATATTGGATGCTAAAAAAAAAAAAAAAAATCATCACGCTTCCAAGGTTTCTACTGCCTACCATCTGCTTGTAGAGCAAAAAGCGAGCCTAGTTTATTTAAAAATTTACGAACGTAATTCTGACACCGATTAATATAATATACATATGAATGTAGTTTAGTTGAAAAAGAATAAGCTCCAAAGGTACCACAGCCTATCTATGCCCCACTTTTTTTTACCGTCAATTGATTCACCATCCGCGTCACTCCGCACTCATAAAAATCCGTCAATGAAAGTCGAAACACAGCCTGTGATTCAGTTAACTGTGGTTGGCAGCGTTCATTTGGATAGTCCTTAAGACCTTCCAGATATATTTGTGGTTTTGTATCGGAACCATCTTTGCTTTTATCAGGTATTTGGATTTCTACTTGCATCTGATCCTCTGTACAGTGTATTTTGTGAGCAACTAGGAAAATATAAGAAAAAAAACAATAAGTCATTCATGAATTTAGGTATTAAAATCAGTTTTTAAAGAAATGTACTATTTTTTCACGTTAATGTTTTCGTTTTCACCACAAGCCCTTTAAGTTATTGTGACCAACAGCATTTCCCTTATGAGCAGAGCATCTCGAAATACATACATATTAAAATAAATCTACCAGAAAATCTAACCGATTATTTTTTTAAATTCCTTTCCAAATGGTAAAAGGCTTGTTCGTAAATGGAACACAGTGGTTGGACTTGTACCAAAAGCTCTTCTATGAATAACTCATATATATAATACTATCTATTAACTATTACATATATTATATACGTACATATATGGAATAACTGTACAATTGGATTTATCATTATTCAAATATAAGTTATGTTAGACACAATAAACAGTTGGACATCATCGGCAGAAATCATGGTTTAATAATTTATATGGTTTTTGCAGATGACATACCGTCTTCTTCTTCCTGATCCACTATCTATCACTTCTTTGTTTTTTGTTTTTATTCTTTTTTGCACTTCTTGGAAAAGCTATTGAGTTCGCTTGCTGTTGTTGCCCGATTACTTCAACCTATGTATATTATTAAACCATGGGCAGAAAGATTGATGTTACAAAGCTTTAAAGCACTGGGAAAATCATTAATATACACAGAAGGACACAAAATTGAGCCCTGAGCGACACTGTGATTAACCATAGAAAATCCGGGGAAAATTATACCCCAGACATTTAACTGCTTGAGCTTAAAAACTAAACAGAGCGTTGAGAGCACTACTCAGTTTTTATCTACATATATCTCGTCGTATGCTCTCAACTACTTCAAAGAGAGCTTTATTACAACTTATTTTAGACCGGAAACCAGACTGTGCAATACTTCCAAATACTTTTGACAAACAAGATAGAAAAGCTATGGGTCTAAAATCGCTTTGGGACAGGAAAGATCTTGGCTACTTTCCGGTTAAGTATAGTTAAAGACATATAAAGACAAATATTTAATTTGAGGAAGCGTTCGATTTAATCGACAGTAAATCGTCGACAAATGTAAAGTCAAAAGGACCCACACCGTTGTACGAATCACTACCCCCCAAAAATTCGCGCAACTGATCTCTAATGAGAATAGCCTGCAATCAATACTTTTCGTCTACAGTCGATTACAAACTAAACTGTCCGACACTACCCGTTTAGGCATGAAAGGAACAATAAGTGTCTTACTTGGAACTCAAACAAAAGGGATCACTTCAACCCATACAAAGAGATTAAAACTGGCATTGATCGCATTTTCCCTTTGCAACTCATTCTGGAATCCCCCAAATTAGACAGGGTTACACTGTAACCCTAGAATCCCCCCAGGCTAGTCGCTTTTTTCAGGGTACATATGTACATAACCAAGTCATTAACGTCAATTGTTGAACTTATTCGTGGAAGGCACTCAATTAGGGGCGATAAGCATTGATGGACATGCACCTTGTCAATACGAGGAAACATGTCAACAAACACATATTCTACAAAATCACAAAATACGTGTCAATTTTCAAGACAGACCATTTTCAGCAAACATAACTACATCACCGCCATATCCCCTCTATCAGAAACAAATGATAACCGTTATCTTTGACTAGTCCATCATTGTGCCAATATGAGAATAAGTCTTTGAACAAGCATCTAAACTCATCAACCTTATTTACTAAACTTTGTGCATTTTTAACTTTCTGCCTGTCGAAGTTAAGAACTTATGATAAGGTGTAAATACAAACTTTTGGGTACATTATTATAAAATCATTATTTAGTCGAATGGTTTAGAAACTAAGGTTAGAAGGAAGTAAGAAAATAAGCGTTGTTATGAGAGATAACTTAGGTCTGACACTATGCAAAGCTGTTCGAGTTGAACCTTCTTTTTGCTCTATGTTCTTTGCATGAACTTCTTTTTTCATTTCCATAACATGAACAACTTAGCGAAGACTTATGTATATCTGCCTAAAGCCCGTGCAGTAAATTTCTTTACATTCCCTTAAATACTCATCGTTGGCATCGAGTGGAAGACTACACGTCTTCCCGAAAACTGTTCTGTTCAATAATACGAGGACCATCTTTCGACACTGTAATGATGATTTCAAACAACGCCTAGCTAATAACACATGTCTGAATCGTTGGAATGCCAATTATCTTAGTCTGTGGAATTCAAAGGCGAACGATCAAAAGCCCTGTAGGACTAATAACGTGGTAACACAGGGTGGTGTTCTATCTCTTTCTTGTTTGGTTATTACATTTCGATGCTCTCTCCTCCACCAGAAGATAGATGGATCGTTTTTGATGCACACGGTTCAAGTAAACATGCGGCTGTACAGACTGGAAATAATTTTTGTTCGTGCTCGACATGGTTACAGATTAAAAACATTTGTAAAGTTTAGGAAATACCGACCAAAGTATCCTACTTATACATACTACATATGTATGTATATAGATGAGATTGTTGTTGTAGAAGGAGCAGTACTTCGACTGAAGCTCCGGTACCAGCCGTGGGAATGGTGTCTTTGCGGTTCTTAGTTCCCTCGTAAGATCTTACGACAGACATACATACCTACCTTGGGAACACTCAAATTCTCCTAACCCGTAAGGTACATAGTTGATTTAACTGTAGGGTACATGTGTACGAAGTTACATACATACATATTCGCGCTCATACATACATATGCATACATAAGTCCGATGAATAATGATATTATATTACAAGTCGAAGATAAAGTTAAAGAAAACAAACACCGCAACATTAGTATATTTCCTCAAGAAGTGAACTAAAGCGAGTGCGCACTCACTTATTCTATTTTCCGCAAAATTGTTTATTGCACTTTGCATCTTCTTGCCATTCCTAGGAATTATGTAATCTAAAATGACTGATGCAAGAAATGGAAATACCGCTACATAGGTATAGATATCTGATTTAATTAGCGGTTGTTTGTTATTTAACGCAATTACTCGCACTGGCTTGAAGTTCATAAATGCTCATACATACATACATATACACAAATGATTAACGTAACTGTGCACTTTACATGCCCTTCGGCTGAACAGAGAAAGTGAATATTCACTAATCCATACCCGGGCTGAGGGTTTTGTCCGATCAGGCCAAATCGGAGATTAAATCGTGAATAAGAGCAGACGGCTGGGATTATTTTTCAACTTCAATTAGATTCTTATCGCAAGTAAGAAGAGTTTGGCGAGGCAAAGGTAATCAGAAAACAAGTCGGAAGCGCTGTCTTTGGCTGAGCGGCACTCTTTATACCTCTCACGAATACGCATTACGGTTTTAAGTGTTCAATAATTACTAACAGTGAAACTCTGCAACATTTCACTGTCTTACCGTGTTTATTTTGAGATACATAGCCCGACCTCCGTTTATCGGGAAAAGGTGTTGTATGGGTCTATACTAGGAGTGGGATTTTTTTCGAATAATATTCGAATAAACACTATTCGAATAAACGAATAAAAATATTCGTTGCAAAAAATTCGAATAGTATTTATTCGAATTTTTTATTCGTTTATTCGAATATTATTATTCGTTATAGTACTATTCGAATATTTTTGTTAATAGATTTTTAAAACTATATTCGCTGTTTTCTTTGCTTGTACCTAAGGGCGCGCATTTATGTTTTGTATGTTTTGGATGTATGTATGTGTGTATGTTTGCGTGTACAAATGTGTGACCAAGCAGTAACAATTTTCTTGCATTATTCGAATAGTGGTAACGAATAGTTGTATTTATTCGGTTAATGGTGGTTGAATAGTTTTTGGCTTATTATCTCAATAATTAAATAGCTATTTGTGCAGTGTTGTGGGAATAATAAAATACAATTATTGGTAATAATTGAAGCTGTAAATAGGCATTTACTATAAAGTTACTATACATAAATATGTATTTGTACATTTATATGTTTATTGCAGTTACATTTGCTTGGTAAGTTTTGTGCTAGGGCTTCAAGCAAGAGATGCCAGGGCCGAAATTCATTATGTATACTGTTTATTATGATAACAAAAGGACGGGTTTGTGATGATTTTTCATGTTCACATGTGTAAATAGTTTAATTTGCGTAAAGTAAAAGACACAAAATAATACTACCTGCTTCCTAATTTTTGTTAAATACTCATATAAATGTACTTACATACATATGTATGTAAGTATGTAGGTATGGTCATGGAAATTTGCGAACTCTTTGTATTGAATGGGCTGGTTAAGGATGATCATTAGTAGGTAGATTTTTTATTGTGTTTCATCAACTGAAGAATTGCATAAAGCGCGACTATTTGTTTTAAATTTGGGTGTCTAAACTCGTTAACTAAATGAACACAAAGGACCTACTTGCATGAGGGATTGCGAATTCACGCGGCAGTTGCAGGTAGCTATTTTCTTCTGTTGTTTTCCCTTGAAAGCCTTTCATATATTTTAAACAATGATTAGGTACACTAAATACGTTTGAAAAAATTTAAGTTTCCGCATAATATGTGCTAAGATGCAAAATTTATGTGCATAACAAAAAGTGTTCAATGGAAGTACCTTAAATAAGAACAAGGACTGTTTTTTTTGCTAATTAAATTTAGGATATTTATTACTCTTATTTGCCTATTTACAGCTTCAATTACATATTACCAATAATTGTATTGTATTATTCCCACAACACTGCACAAATAGCTATTTAATTATTGAGATAATAAGCCAAAAACTATTCAACCACCATTAACCGAATAAATACAACTATTCGTTACCACTATTCGAATAATGCAAGCAAATTGTAACCGCTTGGGCACACATTTGTACACGCAAGCATACACATATACATGCAAAACATACAAAACATAAATGCGCGCTCATACAACGAATATCGTTTTAAAAATCTATTAACAAAAATATTCGAATAGTACTATAACGAATAATAATATTCGAATAAACGAATAATAATATTCGAATAAACGAATAAAAAAATTCGAATAAATACTATTCGAATTTTTTGTACCCGCCGAATAAAAGTTTTGTTTATTCGAATAATTTTTATTCGAATAGTCCCATGCCTAGTCTATACAATACAATGGTCCAATCTTCATGATTTTTACTACACACAATATGTTATACATAAGTACCTTAGCTACCAAATTTTGTGTGCATCGTTATTAAATTTCAAGAGTTATAGCAAAAACTCCATTCATCGGTACAGTCGATTCTATGGGATCTATATGTATGTTATCGCTTAAGTTATTTTATTGGAACCCTTTTTTATTGTAATAAATTTTCACATAATATTTCCATATCATGTAATAGTGGCGGATCCACATTTTTTATGAAATCTCGCAGATATTTTTTATCCACAGCTCCTGATAAATATGACTTTTTGGATTCTTCTTGGATCCACCTGTCGTGTAGTTTTTTTTTTATGATAAAATAAGAACAATGGTAGTCAGTTCGATATCCTTTAATTTTAAACTTTAATTGGAATGTCCACAAATCTATGGTAAGGGCAAAATCATATTTGGCGATTAACTGAAGACATGGTAGTGTTGCTCAGATGAAGTGCATCCCTATAAAATACATCCAGTTCTTAAAATCAATTCTGCGATTGTAAGAGGCTTATTGAGTAAATACTTCACCCTGACCTATTACTGTTTCCTATAATGTACAAGCGTTATGTGATATCGAGTTAGCCTCCAAATATTTCTCATGCCTAAAATAAGTACATTTTTACACGTACCCAAAGCTTGACAGTATCGAAACGAACGCCTATTTATCTACAAACCTGCATACAGCTAAATTTATGTACGAGTACATGTGTTTTTACGTCAAAAATAATTGGTTGATGGAGATACTGATCCACAAACTAATCGTGTGCACTGTGCCAAATTGCGCGGTTAAGCTAAACCTAGAAATTCTTAAGTATCATGTTATTGTGGCCATTCGGTTTGAAGAAAGTAGAAATACGTACAGGGCCGGCATTAACTAAATAGGCGCCCTACTCGAATCACAGCTTTGCGTGTGTAGTATTTTTACGCAACCACTTCGAGTCATACCAAACAGGGTGTTATATAAACATGTATTGCCTAAAGCAACTCTCCTTGCACATGGAGAAAATAAATCTCAGGAGGTACTTAAATATATAAAAAACATTCGGTCTGGTGCTAATAATAATAAAAAAAAATTAAATTAGTGCAATAATAATAAAATTCATATTTTTCTATTTTACGATACATCCATTAGGTTCTGAGATAATAAGAAAAGTTTTGTCGTTTATGCGTGGTCGACAAGGGTTAACGTAAAATACTTTTTGACAAATTTTCAACTTAACTTAAAAAGATAAGATAAGTAGACTACTTCATTATATATAATTATATATAACTTTTGGATAGTATGGTTGTCGTATACCGGAACTGAAGTTGGAAAGAAATTATACCTATCTTATCGATTCAGACCCACTTTTCTAAGGAACTGGGCATGATGAGAACTTTTTTACGACGAATTCATATTCAGCGTAAAAAATTCTTTAAAAAACATTTCGTTGTATTGCATTTGCATAATTGCAATTTGCAGGTGTTAATAGTGTCTGAAATAAGAATAAATTATTTAATATAAATAGTAGCAGTTTCTCAAATTTTCTTTAAAATTATGGTTTTTGTCGATAAATGTGGTCATAGAAAAAATAAGATAGCTATGGTTGAGAAGTCTTTAGGATGTAATGTACGCTTTTGTGGAGCTTCAGAAAGCTGAAAGTAAGATACATACATATGTACATATGTATTTATGTATGTATGTATATCGCAAAAATGAACAAAAAATTTAATTTGAAAAAAATGTATTTTGTTTCTGCGTGCAAATAAAAAATGTGCTTTTGAAGGACTTCGTAAAACAGGATACAATTTTTTTCAAAAGTTAAAACCATCACTTGCTAATATTGGCATTAGTTTTCACGATTATAAAAAAAAATTAAAACAATTTTTTGTGATTGTCTTTTGTTTTATTATAATCGAATTATTAATTAAAATGCTAATTAGATACTACCCTGTAAAAAACGTTGGAGTATGGGAGTACTCCAACATTTATCCTCATTCATACAAAAAGGTGGTCCAATTTATAAGCCCATGTCCGGCGATTGGATCACCTAATCCATATCGGAGCACCCTGCTGAATAGTCTATGGAACACCTACGTGAGAGTACTTTGAAAATGCTGCCAAAAGATTACTCTATAGAGTACTATGCAGTAAAGCGAGAGAGGGAGTATGTGTTCTTTTTGAGGACCATCTACCCCCTCTCTCGCTTTGCTGTTGAATACTCCATAGAGTAATCCGATAGGAGTATTTTGGGAGTACTCTCATGTAGGTGATCTATAGAGTATTCAAAAGCAAAGAAATGGAGTACTCCGAGTCGGATTAGGTGATCCAATTACCGGCCATCGCCATATAAATTGGACCACCTTTTTTATATGAGCGAGGATAAGTGTTGGAGTACTCCGATACTCCTTAGGGAGTACTCTATGGACTATGGAACGGAGTATTTCGGTTTTTTGCAGGGTAGTTATCAAATTTAACAGGTCTGGTTCTTACCTGGTAGCAAATATATAAGTATATAGTCAGTTGATTACTAATAAATATATTGTACCTAATATGTAAATTGGAAACCAAAAAAATAAGCAAAGGTTGTCTGAATCACCTTTGCAGGCAAAATACAAAGCTTATCGTCTGTCGTGGGTAGGCACTCCATTTATGCCTTATTCTGGCGTGGCACCACAGCCCACAGCAACCTCAAGCCGGCACTGAACATGAATGTATGTATGTATGCATGTACATGTGTATGTACATATGTATGATATCATTACCGTTGCTGAGCATACTATTGGGTATGTTGATTGCTTTGTAGAAAGTGTGGAGACCAAAATTTCATTTTAGACATTTTTTCCATTTTAGCTCAATTGTAATTTTTGTTTTTGTTTTATTTTCGTAAAAATGTTATATCCACGATATACACACTTTACTTATAAGCACATCAATGGTTATGTAGTTCTTTGAGGCACTCAAATTTTGCTGCTGGATTGGCCTTCGGGCTACTGGTCGTCCCATTGTTGACAAAAACAAGAATTTTAACAAACAACTTTGGACGGCGCACCTGAAATTAACGCAGTCAAACATGTGTATGATAGCTATTTACGCGTATGTACATATGTATGTATGTATGTATGTATGCATATTAGACTGGACAACAAACATTTGTTTTCTTGAAAATTATTGGTATTGACTTGTATCAATGCTAGTTTCGATTTTTAAACTGAGCTACAGTGCCAAACCACTGATGTATAACAACTTAGCTTAGTCTTGTATGAATTCCCTATTAAAGGTTCTGAATGAAAATTTTAGTCTGGCGGGCCGTTTAAGACTCGATATTGGCGTCAAATTTCTGGGGCTGATACCATGAAGCCATAGAGTCATCGTTGGTTGAAGTAGGGTGGACGTAAAAAATCTGCCTTAATTGCTCTGCCTTTAATTAATCTTCATGTAGTATATCACTATATCACTGACCTCTAAGTCCCTGATGCTCATTAAATATTCGAAAACAAATACTTTTTATGGTAGAGCATGAACATGGATCTTATGAATGAATCCTATGGTTAAATTTTCTGACTTGGATGTAGAGATCCACATCTGAGTAAAAGTGAGGTAATAATTATCGTAAATAGATACGACTTATTATCATAATAATAAGAAGCATTAAAAATAGCCGAATTCTACTATCCGCCATGTTATTGGAAATATGACGAACTTCTACCAGATCAACTGATATTGTTTTATGTTTTTAATTAAAGGCCAGAAACATCATACCAGCCATTCGTAACCCATTGACAGCCCTTGAGCCATATGTCATGCAGTGCTACATACGACAGGTGAAAAAGATGCAAAAGAGTAGACCAGCGATATTCGAGGAGTCGGCCAATCCTTTTTGGTTGCTTAATTTGATTTTGCTTTTTATCTGATTTCAGGTGAATTTTTAAAGCCAGAATAAGATCAGATCTAAAGTGTCTATAGCAATGAAATACCTCTAAAAATTAATATTAGGGTCTGAAAATAAAGGTTTTGGCCCGCTCTAGTGTATAAGTACATATGTACATATGAATGGATATTCATATTTCGGCAGTGTTAGACAGAAAGGCCTTAAACTATAATGGTTTTGTGTCCGAAATAGGATCAAGTGTAAACATCTTTTATGTATATTCAGACAATATGGGAACGTTATATTTAACCATTTATTCAAGCAGTAGTGACAGATTTGAAAAAAATTGTAGGTTGACACATCTACAAAGCGAAAAGAGTACGAATGTATGGCTTCTTTTTTTCTGCCACAATTCAAACCGTAATTTCGCCCAACTGGTGCCCTTTGGGCATAGTTGGTATAAGTAAATTTTGGTTAAAATAGCACACTCTTAGGGGTTGGAATAATGCCACATCCGAAGCTATGTTAAGAGCTTCCTTTAGTGGCAACATCCAAGTAGAAAATCTAAGAGGGAATCATCCTATCCATCTACCGAATTTCATCGAAATCAGTTTAGCCGTTCCCGAGATAGTGGTCGATATCTGAAGGAATAAATAAAATGCGTTCAGGTGGCAACCCTAGGTGACAATACTACTCGAAAATATTTTGGTTGGTATAAGCCCTAAAATACCTTTCATTTGATACCCACAATGCCATATATTGCTTAATATTTAAAAAAAAATTGATATAGGTGGAAACCCTGTGAACCACCCCAAGTGGCAACACCAACGTAGAAATCTTAAAACAAAGCATAGTACCCATGTACCAAATTTCATTAAAATCGGTGAAATCGTTCGTGAGATAGTAGTGGATATACAAATATACAAATATACAAGAATAAGTCGTTTAATGTTATAAGATTTAATTAGATAATGCAACTAACCATTTAACCGAAAACATATAAGAGACTTTTATTAAACAGCTTTTACAGAACTGTTTTGCTTAATTTACGATTATGCAGTTATAAATTCCTTAGGCTCTTGGCGGCCTTTGAATTAAGAGTAAGTTTTTATCATAAGATTTTGATTTTAGTATTAAAAACTAAGTTCTTTCTTTTAAAGCCCCGTCTCAAATATGGTAATTCTTAATTTTAGAACGCTATAAGATTAAAGTAAGAACTTTACTATAGCCTTCTTATGAATAATCTTTCATTTACTTTGTGCAAACGTTTTTAACTTCTTTGGGACCCGGAAAATTTGAATTTATCAATTAATTAAACGAAATGAATAAAATTAAACATGGAAAACTATTGTATTTATTAAAGTCTAGTAAATGATTGGGGTTTCATTGCCACAGGGCAACAACTTACCTCTAGAAAAAACACAAACCCATGCAAAGGCAATAGAAATTCAAGAAAATTCAGTTATACCAGAAATTAATAAAAGCAGACTATGTGAAGCTGAAGAACCAAAATTCAACTATCGAAGATAACGTAAGCCTTAAAACTTTGCTGAAACAATTTAGACTGCAATGTATATTTGAGGATTCTCAGAGTAAATCTACTTGCTTATCGGCAACGTTCGTCTCATTGCATACGCCACTATTCAGCAAGATGGGCCTATCCACATCACATTCACCAAACCAACTTACCCAGTGGGTGACTGGCCTGGTCAAATATTCAAAAAATATTATAAAGAAACAGTTTGACATAATAAACAGAAAGAAGAAAACCTAACCAATTCGACAAACGGATTTGAATTTTGCAGTGCTGGTCGAAACGTAGAGATTTTAGAGCTACTGATTTGGTCATATTGCTCAAATATTTGTTATTGTACCCAGGCAAGGAAGGAAATTGAGAATATTTAAGGAACAGGTTTGCGGTTTTATGAAGCCAATGAACAAAATGAATTTTGCAAACAGTTACATCAGCATGCAAAATCTCCAGCGTAGTGTTAAGTATACAAACTTTAAGTATTAAAATTAAAAAAATATTTATTGGAAGAAAAGAGAACAGAAAGTGTATTTTTCTACTATTACAATAATAGATGCTCAAGAAAATCTCGTTTTACAAATGACGTCAGTTAATAACTACCAGACAAAACTTAATGATATTACCAACAAATATTATTCAGCTGAGTTAACTCTGCAGCCATTTATTATAGTCGATTAGTTGAAAACCAGTTGAAGAGGTATAATATTTATTCTGATAGCATTTTGAATGCTTAAAATTTATGAAATATTTTCATTCAAATATCCCAAAACGTTCGCAGTATTTATTCGAAATTAACACAATTTATGATTTTAAATCACGAAAGAATCATTACTCGTCTTGTAAGTCATTTGAAAACTAATATGTAAGTAGTAATTTAACTAAGTGTATTCTTGTTTTCGTTGTCTTAAAGAATTTTCTGAACCCAAAAACCTAATGTCATTTCAAGATTAACCATTTCCAAAACTTCGGTGTTTATAAGAAAGTGACAAATTGCCACACTCTCCTTCGTCATCATCAACACCAAGACACAAAATGATAACTTATTTTGACAAAACTCTAGAAACTGTAAGTAATTTGAAGAAAAATGTGCTACAGATACAGTCTTTACTTCAACCGTAGTGCAAATAATTCACGTATGTATTCTAAAATTACAATTCCCGGTTTTGCTTAACATTTCGTCAATTGTGATTTAATAATAATCATATTTGTTAACCTTGTTAAATGACCATAACTCTCTTTATAGTTTAGTGAGTGGTTTCGCCAACAAACGTTACCATATTTGTCATTTTAACTTTTGAGTAATTCAATTTACTTTATCATTCGTTTGAGGTAAAAAGCTTTATGGGCACAAGTTCGCCTACACAACTTATCAATGAGTCTTGCATATGAGGATGAGTGTACTTAAGCATACATACATATATGTGAGTAGCTGTGTCTTTGAATGACTAATGATTTTATTAATAATTTTTTTTTTTTTTTTTTCAGTGTGTTTCATTTTTAAAACATTTCTTGTATTGACTTTTCTCTCTAGTTTATTTCTTTTTATTACAATTGAGAAACTTGGCATTTACATTGACCACATTTGCACATACATATGTATACTTATGTTTGCGTGAATCAAACAATTTCAAGTTCTTTGTGTAACATATTTTCCGCTGTTATTTGGTTACATATACAATTACTTTTAAATTAAGTTGGTAAGCCGGCTAAATATACCGTAAGCAGGTATATAGTATGTATGTATGTATGTATATACAAACGTAATATATGTAAGTGCAATTATAAATTAGAAAATTACATCATAATTAGACACTCAAAGCGGTTTGAAGTAATAAAAATATGTTTTGTATATACATACATACATACATAAACATGGTATTCTCAAGGCCTTTAAACATATTATATGACAATATATATGTACATCTGTGTATATGCCCATATTTCTTTGTTACGCTCTTTTTATACACAAACAACACATGTACATATGTATGTATATGTTTCTCAATCAAGTTTGTCCCCTAAGTCTTTCGTTTATATTGCATGCTATTTTTACTTCTTCGCAAATGCAAAAAATATCTACCTTCATACATGCCTACATACTTGTTTTGGTGTGCATATGTAATAATTGAATAAAAACTTAACTTACAAAGAAATTGCTGGGTTTTATGAACACACTGAGAAAAATGTCTTTATTGAATTTTAATATTGTTGCCGATATATGTAAATTCGTATGAAAAGGGCTATCAGATATCTTTTGTATACACTTTTTGAAAATCGGCTTGGTCCTGCCCATTTATTGAACAACCCTTTTCTCAAGTTTCGGCAGCAATAACTTAATTATTAATCTCTCATATTAGAATTTGGTACGAAGACGTAAGGTCTGAAATTACATATGTATTCTAATTACTGACTGAGACCTCGCGTCTATCCTGATAGTGTATTTACTATTTCTTCACAGATCTCGTAATTTTGTAGGTGCCGAAAATTGCGGGGATTTCTGTTTTTTCTTGACCTCTCAGGATTTTGGTGTTCGTTGTTGTTTGCTGCGATAGACCTAGGAATATACGAGTATATTTGACATATTCAAAAGTTGAAGCTTTCATTCGTATGATGCTCACACAAGCCATATGTATGTATACTTTGTTCAGTGTATGTAGACATATTCTTGTTCATTCGTTGATGTCAACCCGAAACCAAGGTAAAAAGCAATGAAGCACTTCAGGACGGTAAACGCTATTTACATAATGATACACCAGTTGAGTAAACGACAATTCATTTTCCGCCTGAATGCGGTAAATCAATTTGAATAAACGTCTATCCCAATGACAATAGCAGATAGGGAAAATAACGAGGTCAACTTTTTCAGACAACATTAATGGTTTTCTTTCTATACCTCTTTTTTATTATTCTCGTACGTTTCGCATGAATTATGAAATCATGTGGCTTTGAGGTTTTGCATACAAATAGTAAATGCAAGTGTAGGTCACTAAAATCGAGGGGCTTTCTCTTACAATTTAAGGGTTTTGGGGACTTACAAAATGTTAGTCGAAGCTGATTAAATACATATAGAAGATATCTTACTTTGATTTTGATGCCCACTACTGTTGGTTGTGTTGCTTAAAGAAATCATCTAATTAGCTGACAAAAAACTGTGAAAAACTTACAAGCAACTACGATTTTGGTGGCTATCTCGCAACGGACAAGTTCACATTTGACATCAGAAGTTCAGGTAGTTTAGATGTACTTAAAATATTTTAAATTAGACTGTTATGCGAGCTGGAACATTTTAAAAATTTCAACATTAGCTCTTTCATCTAAAAAGGTTGTGGTCTCCTGGAATAGATCTTTTCACATGTACTTTAAATTACACTCCCATGTATACAGTCATTAGAATATATCTGAAGCTGGTGTAGGGGTAATGACGTGCAACTTGATACTTAATCTACGGATATGTCTCTAACCTCTCATTACCAACCTTATCTTTTCTTACAAAAGGAGGGATGAGATGACCTAGAAGGTTTCAGTGCTCATATGAAATCGAATAGTCGATCGGATAGTTTCTCAAACAATTTCCTCGCTTTTTTAACTGTTTGTGAAAAACTAATTCGCAAACACCGGGATGGAAAAAATCGAAACCTTCTAAAATTTTGCCATCTTCAATACCTCCTCCGTATGCAAACCATTAACACATAATTTGTACATAATATATCGTCATAAATATATTTATATATGTATGTATATTATGGGACATGTGTGTGCGTGTGCAAGTGTATGTAGCCAGCGCATTAGTGAATTTTCAAGTTTGTTTGTGAATAATTTTCATGCAATCAGAATCACAATTTTTATGTATGTATTGAGTGTAGGCAGCGAAACAAGTTTCATATCAGGCAACTTCAGCTAAAGTTTAGTGTAAATATAAATAAAAAGCTTTTTAAATGGCATTGCTGATCGAACAGGTTCATACAACTCGTACATATGTTCTTTTGAACACATTTTAGTCACATACATACATACACAAACATACATATTTATACAACTTTATAATATCCAACAATGTTTAAGCTTTGCGAAAATTATTTAATCTTTATCACTTGAATTTCAACGAACTTGAAAAAAACAATTGTTATACCAAAAGCCACAAAGGCCGGCATTTGTAAAAGGGAATATACATTTCCATATGAATTTTTACAAGGTACCAAGGATTCCTGAACATCAAGTGGTTGGCAACCCTCCGAGTGTAGTTTCCGTGCCACAAATGAGAATAAGAAAGATAAAGATGATCTATTTAAATTGGTTTAATTCTACTATTTTATATTATTTTGGTGAGTTTTGTACTTTGAGAACAGTTCTTTACTTCTCTCGTTTTTCCCGAGACCATTTCCTTTTATTGCCTTTTTGAAGTGTGGATGTTATATTCTTGATCGGCGCTTCAAGTCTTTTTAGGTATACAAATTTACGGCTCATTTTATTCATGGTTTTTTTTAATGCAAATTTCAGCTGCTTTTTATTATTGCTTTAACTATTGTTTTTCAAGGACCCTGTTTTCCGAGTTACCCTCACATCGGGGTACATATGTATTTAAGTACCTCTTCTACTGCTATAATAGAGTTTATAATATGACTTACTTGTGTAAATTCAGTTTAACTTTTTATATTTCGTTCCTTAAGTAATAAATAAACGGAACAGTTTTAAATCTTCAAGGACTCTCATTTCGAGGAGAGTCTTCAACAGAATTAAAAGAATAAGTTTAACTATGCGGGTACAGCGAATAGCCTTGTAACGTTAATAGAAATAAAGTCGTCGAAGAGCTAAGGCTGCCAACTCACATTTTCACTTGAAATTATTCGCTGGTACTGATTTTCAAAAAGTGGTGATAAACAAAAACAATTTCTTTAACTTTTAATCACGTAATAATAAATTTGTTTATCCTAAGACGAGATTTTGTTGAAAAGAGAATTGTAGCTTGGAGTAATGAAAAAAACTATACAAAATACCTAATAATTTTTGTTAGTGTAGGGATGATATATGTATGTAGTATATGCAGCCCAAGCAAAGTTAAAAACACTTTTCGTGTGAGGATTTCAAAAGTGTGGGAATAAATTTTTTTCCGTGCGAAAAATTTTAACTTGTTTTATAATACTCTCTAATGCACATATCGACAGCCACACTGCAAGTCACTATTTTTCCAAAAATAAGGTTATAAGCCTTTCCCATAGATCGTGATATTTCGCACATTAAAATTCAGTCAAAATCGAAATAACCGTCGCTCATATACATATGTTGTAATTATCACAGTTTTTTAGTTATGCACTAATCGAAACTGATTAGTATATAAAATTAAGTATGTGCGAATTCAACTTTAATTTTGTTTCTAGTTTGGCTTGTTTGTATACCTTTAGCTTGTGTAAATCCACATGATGATATCACGATTCCAATGCAGGAAACTAGACTTAAAGCTCTCCACGCTCTATTGCCAATCATTTTACAGCCACAAAATAAAAAACTGCAACCAAAAATTAATAATTTTTTGTTAGCCGCACAGTCAAAAACCAATGCATCAAAATTTGTTTGTTAAATAATTTCAAATCCACAAATATCTGACTGTTTATATTGTATTTAAAGACGATTCAGCACAATTTCCACATGATCACAAGTTATTTGTTTTAAAGGTCGAATATAAACATCTAGTGTCTAACTTGTGAATAGGTATTAAATATGTCCTCATATATTTAATTAATAACAAATAATGCGAAGAAAAATGTAAATTTCATATAACGAAGGAAAGCCGAATAACGTGCTTCTGATTCACAAATTTGTTTGTGCCTTAACAAAAATACATGCGAATAATTGTATGAAACACACTCAAGGCAAACAAAGCGGCTCACACAAACAGGCAATTGGGATTCAAACACACACACCTAAAACTTCTATAATTGCAATGAACAACCAAACATGCGAGCTCTTAAATGGAGAACGAACGATATATAAAAACTAAATAAAAATAAAAGTTAATGTGAACACACACACACACACGTGCACTAAAGACTATAAGAAACGCGTCCGATCGATTCTCCGACTTAATGCTGACTGAATGTTATGTAGCAATGAGTGGCGCAAACAGCCGTTTATCCGGCGCTCACAAGCCGAAGATGTAGACAGAGCCCGATCCGCACACCTAGTCTGGCAAGTCTACCAACTTTATCAGGTCTAGCCAACAAATCGCAAACAACCTGGCGTCCACATATACCAACTCATCATGTGTTATTGTGTGCATAAGCCATCATTACCCAGTTACCGTTTGGCAGATTTTTCGATGGTTCGCCTACATCTGTTGTTCTTCAATTCAATTCAATTCAATTCACTTTATTGAGTCTATGATTATACAAATCTTACAGACTAGCATTTACAAACCAAAGTCTTAAATATAGATATGTTCAAAGTATATACATTTATACATAATACGAAGCAAGTTTAGAAGCAAAACATGATCTCGGGAGTGCGAAGTCGAGATCAAGACTATAAAAAATTTTGTTAAATTCAGCAAGAGCCCTTGAGATAGGGTCATAATTATGGTAATTAGCCCTGATTACTTTGATGTGAAACGGATATTGCATACGAAGAGATCTGTACGGGACGTTAAAGCTTATGCGTGCCAAAAGTTCCGGACAGTTAGCACAACCACATATTAAATCATATATAAACATCAGAGTTTGAATAGAACGCCTAGACACAAGCGCCTTCATGCTTATGAGAGCACATCGGGCACCATAAGATGGTAATGGATCAGTAAAACGAAGCGGTTGAAGGGCAAATCGAATGAAACTTTTCTGTACCCTTTCAATTCTCTGAGAATGAACGGAATAAATCGGATTCCAAATTATGGAAGCATATTCCAGCTTGGAGCGAACTAAACAATTATATAAAACTTTCCTTGTGTATGGATCTTTAAAGTCCCTGGCATATCGCCGCAAAAAAGCCAAATTGGAATATGCCTTGGGTATAATGAGGCTAATGTGGTTCACAAACGTAAAGCCGGAGTCAAACATCACACCAGAGAGAAGACAAAGAAAATACGCATAGCTTTTGGGAGTACTTTTTAAGTGAAAAAACTTGGCCTAAAGAGATTTTATTTGTCATGCAATTTTAAAAAGTTCACACCTTCACTTTGAGCCGCCTCACAGCCGATTTTAATTCAACTTGCTCAACATTTTGCTTCGGTTTACGTGCCACAAACTTTGTATCTCAGCACTGTTCTCGTAGCATAGAATTAAAGTTTGTGTCAAAGTACAATCCGGCGGTTAAAGTTCTATGTAGTGTTCATTGGTTTGGATAGAGGCTCAAAGTTTTTTTATGTTTTGTAAGGAAAGTGCGCATATGACCAAATACCCTTTGCGACTTTAATTGAAAAAATATATATCAATAAATACTAAAAGCTAACTCAATCCATGGGATAACCTCTTCATACATATGTTTGTATTTTTAGTTCTCAATACTGTAGACACAATGCAGTGTATAACGTTCCAAATATGTTTGAGATTGGGATTTTAGTATCAAACTTTTAAGAAAAATAGTGCATCTTGAAAGCGCTAACCATGGTTATCTATGATGCATTTAATAACTAACAACTCAGAGTAGAGATTGAGCAAAATAGTTTATTGGGTATGCTTGTACACTCAATTGGTACATGCATATGCAATATTAACCTGTAGCGTACCTCTAAAACAAATTCTTAATAACATTAACTCTGATACAACTTTTGTGAATTGTATTTACATATTTTTTGTGAATACTGTATGTGGTATTGAAACTCATTACTGGTATGTTTACTTCAAAATAAATCCCAGGTAAAATTTTACCATCAATGTAAGGTAAGATTAGGTTAAGCTGGCTTCCTCTTCGGGCGGCTACACTCCCTGGAATATTTATGACCATGGAAATTGTTCATGTTATGCAAATGAACAAAGACAGTTCAGGTAAGAAGGTTTCCTTTCGACAGCTGAAGGCGGTTAGAAAAAGATCGGCAGGTCCCCGACTGAGATGGAACCAACAGGTATTCTTTCCACTAGGCTGCAGCTTTCGTTAAATAATAATGACTGGCTAAACCCCAACGATTGATGACGATGAACATACATATCTTACAACCATTACAACAAAAATATATTGTTGAATTGCAGTCGATTTGATTCCTGCAGGGTTTTTATTTATCACACATACATATAGTATATGGCTTGCAACCAAAAATAAACTTTCGTTCGCAAAATAATATATTTTTTATAATTTATGTTAGTTCGTGCCACATTTACCAATTCCACCTAAGTTTAAACTATTGAAGAGAAGTCTAGAGAGGAGCATGTTTTCGATTACCTGATAAACTTCCAACATTCCCCAACCGACCATTGCCAATGAGTCAATTTCACGTGGCCTATGCAGGTGAAAAAGAGAAATATTTATAGTCGCAACATAAACACAAATAAATTTTTGAGTACACACATATGTACATGCATATGCGTATGTATGTATTATATTTATGAATTTTGCACATATTGAACAAGTTGTAAATATATAATTTTCGAGTATCTTTCCACGTAAGTTATCAGGAACAATTACCTCTAGCTGACCGTAAGTTTTATATCCCACTTGATAAAAACTTCAGAACCGTACTTCATAATTTTTAGCATGTTTTTTTAACTTTATTAGTACAAAAAAATTCAAAAGTAGGCACTAAAACATTCGCTCTAATAGCTATACGGGTGAAGATATTATGTAGATGTGATGTACATACATGACCGTGCACAGTGAAGCGATGGAATGAGTACAAATTTTTTTCATAAAAGTAAGTTTTTGCTTAAAATTTAATTACACTAAAAAAATATCTTGTTTATAATTTGTTTTTAATATTGTTGCCTGCATATTTATAAGCGATTTCTGTATATAAATTTATACTGATAAAACGCAAATCAGGCATGGGCAGATTGAATTAAAATTTGAATGCATCTCGAACTGCAGTAAATACTCGAGGTCTACTAATTGGGAAAATCCATCACCATATCAACTAATATTTGATTGGTATCATTGCTTATTTCATTTTCATCACAAAATATTATGTTAGTGAAACTATTGCTATATTATCATTCAAGATTGATTTCAGGGTTTGAATGGAAATATGTAGGTCTTAATGCAGGCAAATTATCAGTAAATGTAAACCTGTATGATTCCAATAAATGTGAATATCTACATACAATCAAAGTTGAATGGTAACATAAACTTTAAAATGTTTTTTTACTCGCAATGTAAACTGCCGATAGATGATTTGAAAGCTCTTCGTAAATCAATTGTGTCGATTTCAATTTACCTAGAACAGTCAACATAACCAAATTTGGCATCCGCATCACTTAAAACAAAACCAAGTCTCTTAACGGTTGCAAACGTTGTAAAAATGTTAAACTTCTCAGTTATTTAAGTTATACAGCTAAAGGCGGTAGCGAAATTTTATAAGAGGCTAGTTCTGGAGTTGTGGCTTCAGTACCTTTGGGATCTCTGGTTCCAGATATAAGTACATATGTGTAGATGGATGCTGATTAGCAAAGGGCTAATAAGGTAAAGGATAAACTAAGTCAAGCTTATAAATACGGCCTATCTAGTAAAATTAGAGCTGAAAGAATAAATGGTATAAAAAGCACGTTACACTGGGACACGTTTAAAAAAAATGCACTTTTCAATACCACTGTAAATTTTCTTTTGTAATTAATGTGCTTAGAGATGTTAAATTTTATAAACTTCAAATCCATATTTTCATAAAAATTGAACTTAGCACGTTTGCGAGCTCAGCAATGTAAAAATTATATATGTATTAGTAAACGTGTAAAATGTGCATAATTGTTAACAACGCCTATGAAAAAGTGCTCCGTCAATTAGAGCGAAATGCTGGTCAATGCTTTGCAATCCGCCATATGTAACACAAGTTTAGCTACCATCATGTAGCAAGTCATTGGCGATTCAACCGTTGCTCATGAACTATTCAACGGTACCTCACGTGCAAAATGTTTAGCTTACAATATGTAAATTTTGTACAACCCTCATAAAAATCGTGAGCACTCCACAGGCGTATGTAAAAAACACTCTTTGAGAAACGAACAGTACCTTCAAAATAAAAAAATAATGAATGGAAAAAACGTGGACCAGGGTATGATTCCCTACACCTACGGTATTGCGCTTTTGAGATTATTCCCCATGTATATGTACATATGTATGTATGTATATAAACACATATCCGATCTTAATTTACAATAATCACAAACTGTGTGGAATTTGACGATCTTCCCTAATTAATTAAAATATATTTATAGCACGCCTCGTTTATTGAAATATTCGATTGCATGAGAGTTATCTTTTTTTTTGGTCCGATCTTGTGGTTCCGACAAAAGATTCATATTACACAAAACAATGACGGTCGGAGCCATCGATCCATATGTGGACTATGGGTTACTCAAATAAAACTGTTATCTATAAACAATTTACATACACCCAAACTGTCTCCCCCTACCTCCACTTTCCAAAGAAGATAAAAATCAACAAGAAATTAGACTTAAGGTCCCCTGCTATAAGCTTTCTTCGTAATTATTAAAAGCTGTGGTTTGTGGTGTAATTGAGTGCCCGGGCATGGTAAAAAATCGTTAAATGTACCTAAGAAGCAGCTATGGGTGCTGTACGAATTTGGTATTGTTTTGCGATTTTTACTCTCCATTTATTCACATACTTTGAAATTTTTGCAAACCATTTAATGATCTTATAATTATGAACAGCGGTCTACTTATTTGTGGGTTTGATTTGTATGAAGTGAATTACTTCGGCGGCTGTCATGGTATGGTGGCTGGCTTATTATACAATAATTATTATGAAGGTAAATTAATTTAGTTATACCGTTATGTTCAATGTATTGAATATATCGGTTATCTACCGGCATGAACATAAAATAACAGTTAAGCATATTTTTTAAGACTTCTTCTCCTTTAAATGGTCATCTCCTGACCGATTTTGGCCTTCCAACATAACTCGACAGTCATTTATTGGTTCCGTGGAACGTAAATCGGTCTCCACTTGGTACTTCATAAAATTAAACGGGCTACAAGACTACATACTCGGAAAATTTTTAAATGTTATTTTAGCCGAGCAATCAACGTTCGAAATTTTATTGCAATAATTTTTGGAAATTTTTGCAATAATTTTTGTAAATTTACAGTTATTTTCCATCTGCAGTAAACGTCCTTTGAATTAGCTGACTAACTTGCATTCATTTAGACAGGAATCATTTCAAATGCATTTACCCAGAACTTACAATAAGTAATTTACTTTAAACTTAATTATCTCAATTCAACGTCGATGTTACTTAGATCCTTTTGGTTCTAAGACCTTCATATGTATATGATCGACGGTTATTGCATTTCACCACTGGAAAGAAACGGGAAGTTGTAACCCGATTTTGACTTCATTTTAATGCGCGAAATATCACGATCTATGGGAAAGGCTCAGAACCTTATTTTTGAAAAAATAGTGACTTACGGGGTTTTGCAGTGCGGCTGTCGATATATTGCAGTTATAGAGTATTTGTAGTATGGCAACTACTTCATATATTTGCGGTTGAGTGAGCAGCATGCTTTCTTTCCAGGCCACTGGTCGAAATGCGCTTGCTAGTTTGTAGTCTACTTGTGCGTTATATATTAAAGGGATCACGCCAATGTGGTTTCAAGAATATTATGTAGTACACAATATGGGATTCACAAGTCTTTATATTTTCAAAATATTTATTTGTACATTTAAGATTAAAAAGTAATTTCTGAATGAAAATGTTTGCAGGCAAACATTTCAAAATTGAAAAATAAAATATACAAATTTGATTTGAAATCAAAAAATACAAAGTAAAATTATACGTAGATTAAATTAATACAATTAAAATTAAATTAGAACAAACAACACTACACACAACTTGAAGGAAACACCAACACCCCTATTGCGAGTGTCGAATTGCGATCATCGAGCAATTGTGAGTGTCGACCCGATCGAACAACGAGCTCCTGTGAATGCTCAATCGATTATCTTTCTACCGCATTTTTGCGGTCGTTAGCGTGTCGATTGATTTGAAAAGATCTAATAAAATTAATAAAAAGTAAATTATTGGCAAAAAAAATTTAAAATACATTAAAAACGTGCGGTTTTTATTCGATCGAGTTACACAATATCAAAATAAAATACGATCGACTCAATCGAAAAATTGCTATTCTATTGCAAATCGACACTCGTAATAGGGATGCAAATTGGTCACTCGAGATACTAGGCCAGGTCTGGAGATGTGAGATGGAAACGGAAATAGATTGAAAAAACTAGATGCATCACAAATAAAGCCATAGCTTTATGAAATACTGGTGCGTTCGCAGCCCAGGGTAGTAGCTAGGGGGAGACCATATAATGGTTCGTATGGTATTTCTGGCCTTTGGACTGGATAAAAAATTAACAAAATCAGTTGATCTGAAAGAAATTCTTAGCACCTCAGAATTCAACTATTTTAAATGTTTTTTTATTACTATCACCCCTATTCTGCATTTCGACTTGGATCGAAAATTTCTCCGCTTGGCAACTTTGGTATTCTGCGTTTCAATTCCACTACGTTCAACTTCGAAACTTCCAATTCTGCTAATTCTGCATTTCGATCGTAGCTCCGTTTTTCTACGTTGGAATTTTGTTGGCGGATAAATGCTTGTTTTTATTTTGCAAACAATTTACGATTAATTCCCGCGATTTTTTGTTGAAATTCTTGAAATTTAAGTAAAACTCGTATGTAAAAGTTGTAAAACGCTCGCTATATTTTGTTTTTGTGCTCTAATGATGTTTTTTGATATGTTTGCAGGGTAATTGTTTGCGACCGGTGGCGAGTGCTAATATTTGTCCAAAAATGTAGGGAGGGATATCAAAAGACGCGTTTCGATGCCAGGAATGTGAATCCGCCTACGGAGATCTAATATTTTTGGACGCGCATTAGCATCGGCACCGGTTGTAAACAATTACAAATTGGACTAGCATTCAAAACACCAAACAATATTACTAACGAAATTAAAACTAAGGTAATGGCTTTGACTTTGCCAATATATCCAAACGTGCACCGGCGGCCACTCCACAGCACCCACTTATACTCTGTAAACTTCTTTGTCAGTTCCGGGGCGGCCAATGTCTTCCCCCAGCGAAAAGTACCACCTGCGGTCAGACTTAACACTGACATGTCTAATGTTTGCTCGGCGTATAGTGTGGCCCCACCAAGCGACGCCAACCATCTGTGTACCTGGTCGACAAAGCGCACTCTTCTAGCACTAACTCTATGGAAAATACCAGCTACCTACTGACGATGTGGTAACATCCACCAACAGTGCCCTCTTGCTTTTTGTTGATCCTTCGTTGTCTGCTACAATCAGTCAATTGATCTATAAAATTTCACTCAATTTATTCAATAATGCTCAAACATATACAATTAAGTTTATAAATCATAATAAAGCTTTACTTTTATTTCAAAAGTAATAATTTGTGTAATTTAATTTGCTTTGTTATGTTTCAATTTCACACATTCCAAGGCAAACAGCTGACTTCGAAAAACTTATAGCTCTTCCTCTTCTTCTTTCGATCCAAGCGTAACTCAGAATGCATATTTACGATCCAAGCGGAGCGTAGAGCGGGAACGTAATTGTAATGCAGAATAGGGGTGTATATCTATGTATGTATTTACTCGTAACACCCTACACAACAATTAATTTTTACCTCATTCCCGAATTTTCATATATTTTGTTTCTGTAATTTTTGAGTTTATAGTCAAAATCGTACTGAAAAATGGTTTGATTGTCAAAATTAGAGAAAAAAATAAAAATCAGCTGGCCTATCAACACGACTGGTATTATTGGATCATGCTATGAAGCGAACGAAAATGACGGATAATGCGATGGCTAGGCGATATTGTGAGCACGAATCGTTCGTCTGAGCTAATTATCAACAGATTTGGAAATTTTAACTGGTTTTAAACAGAATTAAACACAATATTTTATATTTTTTGCATTTATTAACTTTTGATAGCTTTGAGAACATATTTAATAAATCTTTTAATATCTATATAAGAAATATGTTAGTACAAGATTTGCCCAAATCAACTGGTAAATAATCAATCGAAAATCCCGCAGAAATTGATAGTCGTAGTTACCATTTAATGGTTATTTTCGAGATCAAATGTTCCCAAAAAACGGACCAAACTCGAAAACAAAACAATGTGGGTAGGAACTTAAGTTGATAATATCTACTAGATATCCATGTAATATGTGACTATATTATACAGAAAAAAAAGTTTAATGCAAGTTAAACCAAGTATTACATGTGGGAAAATTGTCTCTTCGTATACTCATACAATCCTTCTTGTTGAAAAATTGTCAATATTGATAAATGCAGTGTGTGGGAAATGTATGTATCTATACACCTAAGCGCTATTTCGGTTTTTTTGAGTTCCTCTTCGAAGCTTTATGTACCTACCTATAAAAATTCCCTGAGGCGTAACCATCTCCCATACAAAATTTTTAAAGCGTTTTCCATAATATGCAAAGCTTCGGCTCAATCAATAGTTATCTGAGGTCACAGTTTAGGTGTTGATAAATTTGGTTTGCACTTGCAGTAGTAAGAAAAATAAATTGTATCTAAGTCATATCCATTTTCAAGTTAAACCGGTTTCTTTTGAAAAACAATTTGGACCCCCCCGAAAATATTTCCAGGATACGCGCCTGGAATGTGGACATAAATTCAGTATTGGCAGAATTCTTTTCCGGACCTCGAAGAATCGCGATGTTAAACGGACTTTAATTATAGCCATGTATTCATAAAGTGCGAATAATATGCCACCATATCACCAATTCTCTATCAAATACAGATAAATTTATACAACCAAAAAAATTTGGTTTGGGTATAATATTAGGCATTATATGTAGTATGCAGTTTCAGAAAAGTTAGAGAACATTTAAATTGATGATGTATGGGTCTGGGTATCTGTTTCAGCAAATATGTTTATCTCGGCGAAAAATGTATGCGAATGCAAATCAAAATTATCTCAATTCAACGTCGATGTCACTTAGATCCTTTTGGTTATACGCCCTTCAGTTGTAATTTTTACTTTAAAACAGGTCTGAGCGCTATTTCCTTCATTGCACTTTGTCGGAGTACCTTATACACTGCCTTCCACCCCGATTCGTAAAAACAGATGCCAAACTAGTAGGGGTAAGCAATGCTAATCGTTTTCGCCAATTATAATCACAATCACCACAGGAAAATTTAAAAAAATTAAGAAATATTTGTACTTGAAAAAACGTGTGTGAAGAATGAAAATACAGGATAGAAGGATGTTTATCTTTTTGTAATCCATATGAAATATAATAAGCTGTCATTTAGCAGCATTAAAATGGTAATTTGTAGTGTTAGCCTACTTTTCAGTATCCAGACAACCCGTCCGGAAACTGAAAATCATAGCAAATTTTGGTTTTAGTATCCGGACAGTAATAATTAGGGCCGAAAAGTAAATAAATATATTTTTTTATTATATTTCAACCAAATATTATGAACTTCATTTTAATATGTTAATAAATACTTGTTTAGGAACTTACTTTCCTAAACAGTTCCCACTATTTTTTTTTTTTTACAAAAACCTGCAATTTCGCCGGATGCTCAAACTTCTGACTCTTATATTACGTTTAACTCTTAAACTATACTTCTAATTCAACTCAAATTTTCCAAGAACACTCAGAAAAGATGTATATTTCCATTAGTGCTGCTATGGGAGACTATTTGTTTGTTATTTGGCTATTAATCCCAAAACATTGACACTAGCGCTGTCCGGAAACTGGTACAGTTACCCTACTAACTTTCTTTGTCTTACTGCCTCCATCAATTATCACATCCAGCAATAACGACAATGTTTTGCCAATCGCCCAACTTCCAATGAAATAAATTAATTTATTTAGTTTGAAACTGATTCCAAATGGTATGATTAAAATTTAAAAAACAAAACTAAGACACCACAGCTTTATTTGATTCGAATTTGATCGTTGTCTTAAAAATTGTTTATCACATATTTTCTATTTGAATTTGGTTGTATTTTAGTCAAAGAAGACGTGGGATCTAATGATCGTGGTAATACAGTAAATTGTGAGGACACGTGCTACCAAAGCTGTCACTATTTAACTTCTGTTCTCTGCGACATACATATGTATGTATGTCGAACTGCTTCCGGACTAATCGCATTTTTGCTAGTAACTATTCTATAAATACAAAAGTCATTACAAAGTGATATCATCTCTTCGGAGAGGAATGCAGTCATACATCAAGTTGCAGATAAAGATAAGATGGGACTGCTAAAAAACATGCAACCGAAGTGTGTAGCCAATGAGTGAAACTCAGTGAGGAAATTCTGTTGCTTGTTTTGTCATTATGTCACATACTATGTTCGTACTTCCTGTAAATTTAAGTTTCTACTAATTACTTATGTAATTGGGACTTAGCATTGGGCAGTAATGATGCGCTTGTTGGCGTAGTTTTGATTTGGTTATCCGAAATATAAGTAACTATATAACCCAAGTGGCCCTTGAAGATTGGGAATACCCAATCTTGAAAGACCGAATCATCCCTATTGAAAACACCAAGGGAGGTCAAGTCATTCATCACCCGTTTTTTCCATCCCAGTCCCCTTGCTATGATACCTAATTCTGCTGAGCAGGAGATTCTTGGCTCAATCGCATAACAAGACCCACCCAGTGGATCCTCTGGGCTTCGGAATAAAGCTCGTACAGCTCATCGTTAAATGTATCTCTCACCAAGGTCTCACTCATCTTTTTATCAGGGCAGGAATGATAGAATACGTATACGAGTATAGCTTAAGCATCCGAACATTTTTCGGGCATTGTTTACTTATTCCATTACTAGTAAAGAGTTATGAAATTAGCTTTGTCCACAAAGCGATCATGCTCATGGGGAAGTAATATTTTATAGAGATACGATGTTTAATGCAAATTTAATATGCTAAAGTATCGTTGTCCATGTATTGGGTATTGTTACGAATTCGACGAGTTTTCGATTGTAAATCCTGGGTTCGATCACTGTATAGTCAAATAAACACCCACAATAATGTAATATATAGCTAGTTTTGTTTACTAGTAATAATAGCAATACAGATTTAAGAGTTAGGTAACTTCTCAGTAGTTTAGTATAATAATAGCAATACAGATTTAAGAGTTAGGTAACTTCTCAGTAGTTTACTGTACAATGCTTGAAAATAAAAGGCCACTGCCTTATATAGTCCAACAGAGTGCTATGTTATGCACCTAAAAGTTTTTTGGTTGTTTCCTTATCGAGTTCGCGAAAGGTCGGTGTTATGTATCTACATCTGCATGCCTTGCATTAGTAAACATTCGTGCTAGCCATCATTATCTCTGCTGTGTTACTAGTGGTTGGAGTGTTTTTGAGTTAGGGATGCTAGGTGTTTGGAATATTCGCCACAATACCTGATTCATAAAAAAGTTTACTATGTAGTTATGGTGTAAAATTTTTTAACAATTACCCTATAATGTTAAGATGGATGTTTTGGATTTCAAGAGACAAGTAAAAAGTCTAAAAACAATAATTACTATCGTTATAACACATTTTAAAATACTTTATTATTTGTATTATTATACTTAATTTATTATTATTTCTTATTATACAAATAATAGCTTTGTTCGCGTACAAAACTTACAAAAATAATGACGTAAAACTCTCTCGAAACGCAAAAAGTAAAAACTTTCAACCGAACAGCAGTCAGTAAAAACTTGCAGCAGAAACAGCTGTTGCCAGTTTGATTCGTTACAAGTTCAAATTTTTAATTTTTTGTTGTTGCTTTCCCTTGTCACTATCAGCTGTTTTTCACTTACAAGTTTTACGGAGTGAAATTTCTACAATAAAAAATTGTAGCTCTCTGTTAATGTAGGCGAACAAAGCTAATGTATATGTCAAGGTACATCCTGCACCTTTTCCAAGTGTACCTCAGAAAGCGTTAAATGTTTTCAGAAATGGTAAAATAAATTTCAGAATAGTCAATTGGCAATTGTACTTTAGAAATCTTAAATTGTGCTTCAGAAGCTGTAAAGTGTACAACAAAAGAAGCAGCAAATTGTATTCTATGGTTGATCTACGGATATGATGCCTCTCACCTCTTATTACCCATCTTACCTTCCTTAGGAACCCAGAAGGTTTCACTGGTCATAAGTCGCTATCACGACAGACGGACAATACCGGAATGAACTGGGTTCGTATCCGGCCAAGGACTGTTAATTCAACTCCCCAAAAACTTCCGGGTAGTGATTTTGTCGTTACCACAACCACAAAAACTACAACATTGCTCTTGTCCTCTGAAGTATTACAAACTCCTATTAAATCTCAATTACCCTATACAATTCGGAAGCACAATTTACGTTTTCTGAAATGCAATTGCCTATTCTGAAATACATTTTACAATTTCTGAAGTACAATTGACTATTCTGAAATTAATTTTACAATTTCTGAAGTACAATTAACTATTCTGGAGTACATTTTACGGTTTCTGAAGTACACTTGGAAAACGTGTAGTTTTAATATTCGAATAAAATCTACACATTTACATTCTTTTAACATCTTAGTATTTGTGAAAACTAATCCCTAAACTCAACACAAGCCGGCACCTAATACTTTGCGAATATGCAAGACTTAGGGCCAGTTTCATTAAAGCCGGTTAAGCCTAATCGGCGGTTAGTTTGACAGCTAACCATACAAAATACGTCAATTAAACTTAGGTTATGTTACCGGCTTCCATGAAAGCTACCCCCAGACCCGTTTACTTAATTATGTTAAGAATCCTTCATAAAATCTATAACATCGCAGGATAATTTCGTTGCAAGTGAGTTCATTTCTTCCATGTTTTTGCTACAGTGTGTCATATTCATTAGCAGGCAGCTTCTTGCCTCGTCCATCTCCGCAATACTGGAACGTTCTCTACGATTTATTTCCATTAATTTCTGAAAATTATACATATTTCAAAAAGATTAAATTTGTATGTATGTATTCTACTAATTTAAATTAAAACAAGTAAGAAAAGGGCTGTCTTCGGCTGTGCCGAAGGCTTTATACCTTTCATGAATACGCATATCTTTTTTAAGTGTCCTACATGGCCAAACCACATTTATCAGAGCAATCGGTTATATTGAACCTATATGTTATGTTACTCCGATCTGTATGATTTTCATTACACACATCACATTTATAATAAGTACCAACCTTGCAAAATTTTACGTTCCTAGCTTCTTAACTGCAAAATTTATAGCCCAAAACCCATTTATCGAAACTATCGATTATATGGGAGCTATATGTTTTGTTTGTCCGATCTGGGTGATTTTCACTACACAGGTTACAAATATAATATGTACTAAACCTGCAAAATTTCGACCTCCTAGCTTTTTGATTGCAAGAGTTATAAGCCAAAACCCATTTATCGGAACAATCGATTGTATGGGCGCTATGCGTTGTATTGGTCCGATCTTACTGGTTCCGACAAATGATTAATATAATACAAAATGGCGGCTCCATACCAAATTTCATCAAGATATCTCCAAGATATCTGTTTGCGTTCAAACAGATAGACGGACATGGCTAAATCAACTCAGCTCGTCGCCCTGACTTTGCTATTTGTATCAGGCAGTAATTCTACTTCCAGTTTGTAAAGCAATATTACCAATGCTTATCGATGAAATTATACATTGACGACCCTTCCCTTAGAAATACATAAGTAAAACATATAATTTATTAGAATTTTCCAAAGCAAATTGAGTATCAGAGGGTAATCGAATGTGATCTATCATATTTAGGTCCGCTTGTATAAATAAAAGTTCCCTATCGGACAACCCTACCGGACATTAGGTGCCTTATGTTCGATCAGTGACAAATCAGCTGATACTCAGGGCTTAGGTAATGAGCCGTCAGAATTGTGATACGATTTCTATGGCGGTGGTGCAAAATCTTATCAAAACATTTCTGTACATGTAACCCGTTTGTGTATGTGCTTTACCTAAGACCTGAATATCAGCTGAGTTGTCGCTGAGGCCTCAGATGTCTGCACGTGTTGGTGTGTATCAGGTTTGTCCGGTAGGGAACCATGCAAAACACCGAAATACTCCGTTCCACACTCCATAGAGTACTCCTTAAGGGGTATCGAAGTACTCCAACACTTATCCGCGGTCATATAAAAAAGGTGGTCCAATTTATATGGCGATGTCCGGTAATTGGATCACCTAATCCATGTCGGAGCACCCCGCTGAATAATCTATGGAGCACCTACGTGAGAGTACTTTTCCACTCGTTCCACTCGTGAGTTCCTCAAAGCTGAAAATTGTGGAGATCAGTCTGCGACGTACAAGTTGTCTACATATACATATGTACATGAAATAGCTAAAATTATTAATTAATGGTTTTAACCTTATACTGTTTAGACGTTTTTAAAAGCCATTCTTCGCATAACTTCGAAAAAGCCATCAAAAATTACATTAAGCTGAGCATTGAAAAACCGCACGTTAAATTGAGCCTTTGAGGATAGCACTTCGAATGTGCGTGAACTTTTGTAACAAAGTATTACTTTATTATCATATTTATTAAAATTTAAAGCTTTATCAATTCATGTAACAAAACAAGCACTTCGAATGTGCGTTTACTTTTATAACAAAGTATTCCTTTATTATTATATGTAGTTAAACACAAAAAAAATAAAGCTTTAATAAATACTTGTTAATAAAATTATAAATAATTATTGTATCATATTTACATAATGACTGCCTGGTTTATGTATCAGTTCTGCCCAGCCAGCCTGACGTATAATTCAGTCAGTGGGGCCCCATTCAGTTAACAGCTGATCAGTCAACTCTGACCAATGATTCCATCGCCACTGGCTACAGATTTAATCAGCTGTTTTGTCACCTCTAACTTACTTTTCGGTCAGTACTGCTGGGAGTGAATCAAGCACCGATAAAATCCGTTGTTGCTAAATCAAAGATGTAGGAAAGAGATGGGAGATTAAACCCCTGCGGGTTGGGGTTTAGAATATGCCCGCGGTAGGCATACCGGTCGTAAGAGGCGACTAATATGCACAAAGGTAATGATGTGCAACTTGATGGTTGATCTACGGACATGATGCCTCTCACCTCTCATTACCCATCTTCTCTTTCCTTTCGGAAGGAGGGATGACATGTCCTAGAAGGTTGGACTGGTCATAACAAATCGCTACCACGACAGTCGGGCAGTACCGCAAGGGAGTACCGGAGCGTACCGGATTCATATCCGGCCAAGGACTGTTAATTCGACAACACTCCCCAAAACCTTCGGGGAGTGATTTTGTTGATACAACAACAACAACAACAGATGGGAGATTACACGTATACACAACCCTACTAGACAACTGCAGGTTATTTGACGAGTCAGATAACCTCTCGGCCTAACTTACGCTTGCGTTATTTTAACATATATTTCTCCATTAGTTTCTCAAGAGCAGTGTGCCAAATCTAACCGTGTGTTTGCTGTTTTTTTGCACACGTACGTATACGGCATCTCATTCTAGCGCACGTAAAACCACAAACATAAATCTGCACTCTTCACTCATGTTATCAATAATGAAATGTAAATGAAATAAATTTGTGAAAACTGTCCTTATAAGTGCAGTTGTAACAGTCTCAAACCCCATGTGGAATATAGAAAGTACACTATTTTTTATTATATGCAAGTTAGTTTAGTCAGCTAAGGGCAATTTTCACAATGACGAGTTAACTTACATTCCACAGATTCGCAATATTAATTAAGCTGAATGTTTACGTCATCTTTGACGTTTACTACCCTATACAACCTATTATTTCTAACCTGCGTTTAAATCAATAACGTTGTGCGGATTAACCATACTTACTGTGTGGAGTTTAACTTAACTCTTAACTCGCCCCTGTGTCTTTCAGCGCAACTTTCAAACCCTTTCGTGTGCACTCCCAAAACTTTAGAAACCAGGATGCCGTAATTTAATGGTTAAAACGTGACACTCTTACGCTCAAGATAGTTGGCAAAATTATTATTATAAATTTTGTTGGGACAGTATTATTTCATTGCATTGGACTATTAGAGAATGCATTTTACCACGGCACATTCTGACACCCCCCGGAAATCGACTAGATATCCAGAGTAACACTCAAAATCGTTTGGACAAAAACACTCTCTGTGAAAACGCACCATCAGAGTATACACATTTATATCACAAAAGTTGACCTTTACTCCTGCACAACGTCTAGCAATAAATTGGCCACTATACCACGGGCATGAAGTATTGGTAGGTTTGCTGCAGCGTGCAGAGTCCTGTTATGAATAAGAAGCAGTGTGGTCAAGTAATCGGTAATCTCTAATAGTAAAAGTACTATTCGTATCGATAAGATCATCGAGCCCAGCCCCGGACCAAGAGGTTGAATCTGCTGCATTGGATGCAAGATCTGTGATAAAAGTTCACAATCCATTCTTACTTACTTATGTAGGTCAACAGCCATTTATAGATGTATGTTTAACCGTCTAAACGATTTTGACATTCCAGCAAAGCGTGCCACCTGACTCCATCCTTTGCCAGTTGACGCCAATCAGAAGCGCCCAGGGATCTCTACTTGGACTTTTTACACAGCCGTTTAAGTTTTTCTGGGAAACTGATTTCAGAAAGTGGTATATAGGCAGCCCCTTTTTGCGCTGTCGAAAGCGGTTTTAAAATCAACAAAGATTTGGCGTATAGTGAAAATCTGGTCGAATACCAGGTCTAAAGTCGCACAGATAAGATCCAATCAGCCTGTCCACGATGAGTTTCAGTCTCACAATACGCCTATTAGGACCTTATATACGATATTAAGCAGGCTGACCCCGCTATAATTGCTGCAGATTCTGCAGGCGTGCAATCTTTCGACCATATTCTACATAGCAGCTGGTGCATGCACCAAAGCCGATGTTAGAATACTCTAACAACAAAGCTGTGATGCCCTGTGACGTCGCGATGCATTCTTCTCTACTTCAATTTTTTCTTTGGCTGCTATTGTTTTAATTCTGCAAAAAGTTGTACACATTTTTTAGACATTTTTTCTATATGTAAAATTGTGTGTGTTGAATTTTGCAAAAAGAGACAGATTCATAATACATATTTGTAAGTTTTACAATACTCTATAAAAGCGTGCAACTGTTAGCATATGCTGACGACATTGAAATTATCGGCCTTAACAACCGCGCCGTAACCTCTGCCTACTCCAAACTAGAAAAAGAAGCGGAACAAATGGGTTTGGTGGTGAACGAAGGCAAAACGAAGTACATGGTCATCAAGCAAAGAGTCAGCGCATTCGCGCCTTGGCACCCACGCCACTGCTGGCAGCAAAAAGTTCAAAATAGTGAAGGACTTCGTTTACCTTGGATCCAGCATTAACTCCAACAATAATGTCAGCCTAGAAATCCAACGAAGAATTGCTCTTGCAAATAAATGCTACTTTGGGCTGAGTAGGCAATTGAAAAGTAAAGTCCTCTCTCGACGCACGAAAATCACACTCTACAAGTCACTCATCGCTCCCGTCCTGCTATATGGTGCAGAGGCGTGGACACTAACAACATCTGACGAGGCTGCATTGGGAGTATTCGAGAGAAAAGTTCTGCGAAAGATTTTTGGCCTCTACGCGTTGACGATGGCGAGTACCGAAGAAGATTTAATGATGAATTGTATGAGCTTTACGCAGACGTCGACATAGTACAGCGCATTAAAACACAGCGGCTTCGCTGGCTAGGCCACGTCTTGCGAATGAACGAAGACGCTCCAGCCCAGAAGGTATACTTATCGGCACTCGCCGGTGGAAGCAGAGGAAGAGGAAGACCACCACTCCGATGGAAGGAACAAGTGGAGATTGACCTGCGATCTCGTGGGGTCTCCAATTGGCGCCAGTTGGCGCAAAGAAGAAATGACTGGCGAGCTATGTTGCACGGTCAAAATCGCTCAGGCGGTTAGATGGCCATTTAAAGAAGAAAGAAGAAGTTTTGCAAGCTCGAGACCAGTGAACAATAATTCATAGTGAATTTTAATTGTCAGTTTTTTGGGAAAAATTTATAATTGGAGAAAATTTACAATGCTAAATCACAGCGATGTATAATATTGAAAAAGCTGCTAAAAATTCGAGATTTGAAAGAAAAAATGTTTAACCCTAAAATCGAAATTGCAAGTACTTAAAACTAATATTAAGGGCTAACAATTGGGGAGAATTAATATTTTTTCATGCTGATTAATACTTTACTGGAACCAAAAAAAAAAAACAAACCTTGCGGATATGAGTCCCAACAATCTCTAGGTTCTTAAATGGCACTTAGCCAACCAACGGTTGTCTGTAAAAGTAACTGGCTTTGGATTTTTAGGCTGACATTACTGTTCGTGTTTGTCGTCGTTGACCGACAACCCGTCTTTTCCTCTTCGGGTTTAAAGTATGCGAATGTTTCAGGGCAGTTGCTAAGCAGTGATGTCAATATTGTGTTTTTTAAAATAATAAAGCAACCCCGTTTCTTTAGATAAATTATAACTGTTGAATGTTTTTGTGTTCGTTTCATTTTCTTCTCACACTTGGAACCTTTATTAATAATTAAAGGTAGAAAGTAACTTTGCATGCAAAAATAGGTATTAGCTATGGTGGCGGTTATGGTTAAACGTAGCTTATAAAAATTAATGCCATTGCGAGAGTAAATAACCAGGTTAGCGCCTTAATGTATGCAACTACCGACTCTCACAAAACCTTATTTATATTTAGAACATTAATTTAAATCAGCTGAATCGATACAGTTTTCTAAATTAGGAGATTCATTGAAAATATCTGATATGAGTACGGCTAAGCTCTGATATTGGTTTTGAGATTAATATACATACTTAACGTTATGTCATGGTATGGATAACAGGTTAACTTAAACTACCCCAACCGTCTATATTTTTTCCAAAACAAGTGTAATAAATTAAATGACCCGTATTGAATTAACATTAAATATAGTGACATTTGGTACGGTTTCTTTTTTTGATTGAGCTAAATTTTTTAGTCGTTGGCCTGGTTTAAATTTAAGCTAGCCAAACTCTCGATATATTAAAAAACAAAACAAATGAACCTCATTTAAATTAGCATAATGTATTACGTGTTTCAATACGATTTCGGTGTTTGTTTGGCCTATAAAGACCTTAAGGGGTCCGAGTTGTTCATCCAAATAATAAAGGATCATTATTTTCCTTCTCTGTGCTTTTTGCCGGCAGTTTATAATGCATCCTCCAGTGGACAAAAAAATGAGACGGGCCCCCAGGGAAACGCTCAAATGGAAAAACAGTCAAACATTGGATAATGTCTTACACCCTTATTATGCCACGAATCTGTGCTAGTTGCGTTAAGACTTATCAAAAGCCTTTAATACGGTAAACCACGCTTAGCTTATCAAAGACTTGAAGAAGGCAAGTCCCCTCGATACTAACCATCTATTCATCAGCTCAACTGAGCCAACACTTATAATATCGATCTCTCTATAGCCCACCCCTTTTAAAAACGCTAGGTTTCTCACACTTGCGTTAGAAGATTTGATGAAAATTCTAGGTAAGATAGGTGACGACTAGGCGACAGCGTCAAATCGGACCCCATTAAAAGCGCGAGCTCATTTTTCCGGCAATTTATACTGCATTCTCCTGCGGATAGGGCTAAGAGAAAAGCCATTCGACTTGCGCACAAACACACAACCGCGCCCATTGTCGTCTCCGTCGCCGTGGTTAAGGATGGCTAGAAGGAAGGCGAAACCTTCTAGATCACTCGGACCCGACGGAATTGCCATGAAGATGCTGAAACACCTCGGCCACGAGGGGCACAAGTACTTGGCGGCTCTATTCAACCTCTCACTGACCACATTCGTCATACCAGATATCTGGAAGCACGCGACTGTGGTCCCCCTCCTAAAACCTGGGAAGCCGGCGAATCAACGAGACTCTTATCGCCCGATATCTCTCCTCTCGCCGGTAGTGAAGTTGTTAGAGGCTATCTTGCTCCCATACTATACTGCAAACCTGCAGCTGGCCAATCATCAACATGACTTCCGGAAAAATCATAGCACAACATCGGCATTAAATGCCATCACGACAGAGATTAACCAACACCAACCAAAACACAGGACGGTTCTCGTGGCACTCAACCATGCCATACTCCTTGAAGACTTGGAGGAGACCCCGCTTCCTGCCGGCCTAAAACGATGGACCGCCAACTATTTAAACGGTTGGCTGGCGTCAGTGAAGTTTCGAAACGAGAGATGTAGACCTAGAAGAATTAGACAAGGGGTTCCGCAGGGTGGTGTCCTTTCACCCCTTCTGTTTAACTTCTACATCTCGAGCCTCCCTCCTCCACCAGAGGGGGTCTCCATCGTTTCGTACGCTGACGACTGCACCGTGATGGCCACGGGCAAGGGACCTTCCACGGACGAACTATGTACAAGACGGAAGTACTACTTGCGCGATCTAACCACACCAAAATTCTAGGGGTTACACTCGACAATAGCCTCACCTTCGCTAATCATGCCACCGCAATAGCTTCAAAGGTACAAAGCCGCAACATGATCCTCAAGTGACTGGCCGGTAGTACTTGGGGCAAAGACAAAGAAACGTTGCTGGCCACCTATAAGGCTATTGGCCGACCGGTTATTGATTATGCTGCGCCCATATGGTCGCCAAACCTTCACGACACCAACTGGAGGAAGTTGTAGGTCTGCGAAAACACCGCAATCAGAACTGCGACGGGCTGTTTGCTTATGTTACCTGAGTCTCACCTTCACCAGGAGGCTAAAATGCTCAACGTTCGCGAGCATGCGGAACTTTTAAGTAGGCAGTTCCTTCTGAACTGTCATAGACCCAGCCATCTAAATCGACAACTATCCCGCATCACATCTCGTTGCCGTTTGATCTGCGGGACTACAGGCGGACCCTAAAGGACCTCCACACCGAGTCGGTGGACAGATCCCTCAGATCCCGGCCTGTGAACTCCGTTATTGGAACACAACCAACTGTTCTTGCTGAGGAAGAACGTGTCCTTCCGAGGGAGACTAGAGTCATGCTGGCACAACTTCGGTCTGTATATCCAGACTGAACCCCACCATACCGAACACATGCCCTGCATGCGGTATGGCCCCTCATGACACACAACATCTCTTTTCCTGTTCTTCTGAACACACTCTTCTAACACCTTTATCACTCTGGTCCAACCCTGTCGAAACTGCGCGTTTCTTTGGACTTCCGTTAGAAGAGCCTGATGACAATTAAGAGTGTACTCGCCCTTTGGGCAAGGCGAAGCACTGCTAACAACAACAACGACTAGGCAGGGCTCTTACCATCGCTAATAAAAAAACATGTCTTTACCCCGCTTTTTTAAAAACTAAAATATGGTTATTAAACCTAATAAAATAAAAATTGCATACAAATATTGATCTACTAGTAAGGCCCGCTTGCTTCGCTGCGTATGTTGTTGTTGTTGTTTTAACAACAAAATCACTCCCCGAAGGTTTTGGGGAGTGTTGTCGAAATAACAGTCCTTGGCCGGATATGAATCCGGTACGCTCCGGTACTCCCTTGCTGCGTATCAGAACTTATAACAGACTGAGTCCGATTTTCGAAATTTGAAATACATACATATCTCTACATATAATAAAATTGTAACAGGTCGATGTCTGTACATGGCATCTACCCACCCTTCCATTTGGGATATTTCAATTGATCACTTCGCATATTACAGCACTCATTGACACCTTTCGTTTGACATCCATATTGTACTAAGACATTTTTGGTCACCCCTGGTCCACATATTGGGCGATAACTCCAAAACCGGTTGAGATATCGCAAAAACTAATATCTTAAACTTTAGGTTGAGCGTCTGACAATCCAAAGAAGAAGTTTCATTCAATTCCATTCAGTACTTTTAGTGATACGACCACAAACATACAGACAGACATGGGCAACATATTGGGCGATAACTCCAAAATCAGTTGAGATATCGAAAAAAGTAATATTTTAAATTTTAAGTTGAGTATTTAGCAGTCCAACGAAAAAGTTTCATTCATTCCCATTCATTACTTTCAGAGTGATACGGCCACAAACATACGGACAGACAGACAGACACACAAAAATTAAAAAAATGGTTGATTTGGATTCTACTCGTTTAATAATGCTTCCCCAAATCAATTTTTTGTTGATATCTGCCATGTACAGACAACGACCTGTTACAATTTTATTATATGTAGAGATGAGACTTTGTAAACCATTTTTTAACTTACATCCAGCTGTTCCTTTTGCTGAGCTAATCGTTTTTCCATGTACTGTAATCTAGCTTCCTTAAAACGCATTCTTAGCGGCAATGTTCTCTGTAACGGATCCATTTGGAAAACATTCCTAAAATATTTTGGAAGCATTATTGTTTGAATTTTATATTAATAAAAAAGGGCAACTTTCATAAAAGCCGGTTAAGCCTAATCTGCAGTAAATTTTGCAGCTAACTAAACAAAATACGTCAGTGAAACTCTGGGTAGCGGTTACCAGCTTCTATGAAATCGGTCCTAAAAGTTTACATAAGTACCAAGTATTTCCTTCAAAACTTTTGTACTGTTCTTTCAACATTTCCAGCGCCGCCAATTGATTTGATACATCACACTCCTCCCAAAATGTATCCAAAGAACTACAGAGTCTGCCTACCAGCTTTTCACCCATTTCCTTTATTAAGTCATTTCTATCTTGTAACACGTGTTTATGCCGCTCCATTAAAACTTCGGCAAATTCATCTAAGTGTGTAGGTCTATCAGAATTGATAAAAGAGAACAAGGCATATTGAACTATATATGAGCGCGTTTAGATACAGCAAAAAAAAATCCAAAAAAGGTAAGGATGTGTAATTCAATTGAAGGGCGAGAGTGCAAAAGGGCCTAACCCACACTTTTTTCGAAATTGAGTTTTTAATGGTTTTCAGTTGCCAAAACACGTCTTGTCACGTAGGCGTTGACCAAAAAATTCTAAAATTTTTTTTGAATTTTTTATGAATTTTCAAAGTTGGCCGAGGTCCTAACCAGCGGGGTAGCGAGAGTGCAAAAGGGCCTAAGCCCTCATTGCGCCTTATGGGGAAACCGTGTTTTTGTTCATATCGCTCAAGTTTAAACAAAAACCATAAGTCTGCGACGACATCTAGGGTGTTTAGCGTTAATGAGAAGCTTCAAGTAATTATCCTACGACAGTGTTTTTTGATTGTGTTTTCCTAGGTTATGTTGTGACAGTTCAAAGTGCGATCGGTATGTTGACGTTTATGTAAATCGTTTTGTATTGGCAATTTTTAATCAAAATTTCAAAAAACCGCAATCAAGGCGTTGTGGAGTAATCCCCACTAATCATTTTCCACTTTATTTCATTTCTCTAGATTGAAAACTAGCGGAGAAATGCCAAGACAACGAGACTCTCGTCGCGAATCGCGACGCCAGGGTCACGCGTATACGACAGCCAAGGGTCTAACAATCGTATTTTCAAACTCAAAGTAAATGTTTATTATTGGTTTCATAAATTTGATTCATAAAAAACAGGAAATGAACAATAGCTGACGCCGGCAAAGTGAAAGGCACCTTCGGGTTAGGCCCTTTTGCACTCTCGGCACCCCTTGGGTTAGGCCCATGAGAAATTCGAAGTCTCGTAATTCCGAAACTACTGCACCGAATCGCATGAAATTTGAACCCCTAAGAAACTCTATCAAGATATAAAAGTGATTTCACTTTCAGATCAATACATTGAAAATTCGAAAAATGCGAACGTTTTTCTCGCGCCTTGAAAAATTTTGAAATTGTGGGTTAGGCCCTTTTGCACTCTCACCCTTCAATTATTGATCGACGTATATGATGTACATGAAACTGCCGTTGTAGTTGTAGCTATGCTTCGCCCTGCCTAGTCGTTTTTGTTGTTGTTGGGTACGATCATTCAGAAAGTTGTCGTCAGGCTCTAACGTAAGTCCAAGGAATCGCGCAGTTTTGCCAGGGTTGAACCAGAGTGATATTGGTGTTAGAAGAGTGGCGCTCCTCTTTGGATTGAGGATATCAATAAAGGGATTCACAGGGCGAGATCTGAGCGATCTGGCCCTAACGACGTACTCTGTTTACGACATGGGATGCGCAAAGTGGCCGGCAGTAGAACTTTTACTTTGGACGAGAGCCCCTGCGGCATCTTTCTGGTTTCGGCTGAACCTTATCGCCGAAAGCGATGGAAGCATTGAGATCATTGTTGTTGTTGTTATAGCAACAAAATCACTCCCCGAAGGTTTTGGGAGTGTTGTCGAATTAACAGTCCTTGGCCGGATATGAATCCGGTACGCTCCGGCACTCCCTTGCGGTACTGCCCGACTGTCGTTGTAGCGATTTGTTATGACCAGTGCAACCTTCTAGATCATGTCATCCCTCCTTCCGAAAGGAAAGAGAGGATGGGTGGGATCATGTCCGAGGCATCATGTCCGTAGATCAACCATCAAGTTGCACATCATTACCTTTGTGCATATTAGTCGCCTCTTGCGACCGCAGGGGGAACATTGAGATCGTTTATTTGAGGATCCGTAGGGTCCAAGCGTCTAAGATGATCGCCTTCATTTGCCAGGGCCGCTGCCTCTGCGGGGAAGTTTGGACGCACCTTCTTTATTCTACCTGTATGGTGGGAGGCTGAAGATAAGACCAAGCGAAGCTCTCTGTAAAACTCAGAAAACCAGCCCAATCGGCTTTTTGTCGGAAATCGGGAATTTGTAAATGTGCAGCTCAGCGGTGACAACGTCGGTGTGCCGATCGATTGAGACAACTATCGGTAGGTGATCTGAGGCAAGCGTTAGCATCGGTCGCCAGTCAACTCAGTTTATAAGACCTCCGCTGACTATGGTGAGATCTGGCGAGCTAGAGCAGTTAACCGCAACTCTAGTCAGAGCATGCCCATTCACCGTGCAGAACGTCGAATCGTCTACCCAGCAAACGCAGCCTCTAACGTTAGATAAATACTGTAGTTTTACATTAGAATTCTAATGTATCTCTAATCGAAAATCACGTTAGAGAACTACGCTAGAGGACGATTAGAGAACGATTAGAGAAACACTCGAACAGCGAAGATGGGTGTATTGTCAAGTATTGCATTTATAAACTAAGGTATAAAAACTTTGAATTTTATTCCCATTAGATATTTAAGCTTAAAACATGTCAAACATATTCAAAGCAATAAATTTATCGAAATAGAATTAAACAAGAACAATTGGATTTCATTTCATTTCAGTTAGAAATTTCTCATTAGATTCCCATTAGAATTTCACGTTAGAATTCAAATCGATAACTAACCTTTTTCTCGATATCGAGAACTAAGTCCCCTTTTTTGTCGAGAATGCTATAATTCGCGACAGTTTCACAAATCGTTCTCTAACCATCTACCTTAGAGAATAACATTAGAATTCGAGTCGTTTTCTAACTGTCCTCTAACCTTAATGTTTGCTGGGTATTTGATCAGTCAGCTCCTGTCCCTTACGATCAACCTGTAGACTTGAATACCACAGGTATTCTAATCCGTACTTTAGGAGGAATATAGATCCAAAAAAATTAGTTTTATGAACTTTAACCTTGAATAACTTTTATTGTTGTTGTTTGCACCAAAAAAAAATGCCTATGGATCCCAATATTTTTTTTTTTAGAGTTGGAGCTATCCTGCATTTGTTCCGAAATTTGTGAAATATCTCTTCACAAAAACAAAAAAATGAAATTTCGAGTTCGCAGAATTGATACCGAGGTCAAAACGTGATACCCCTATCATATTTTTAGCTAATTTATTAGTAGTTGAGTGCCAAAGGAAACAATTGCCAACCTTTAAATCGGAACAGATGTCCGCCCTACCCAGCAGGGTATTAAGCCTTAAAAATCGGGACCGAGATGTTGGTACTGAATCGCAAGTCGCTCTGATTAAACTAATGAATGGTCAATGAAAGTTGAACTCGGTTATGGTGCAGTTTATGGAGCCCACCCAAAACTAGACCAAACAAGTCGAGTGGGGTGTCAAAAGACGCGTATTCACGTCTAGATTTACAATCTGAGATGAGATTTTTGTTTTTTTCGAATGTTCGAAAGTTATGAGAGTAAAACTTTCCAACTCGGGGCGTGATCCATGTTTTTTATGTGCAGAATACCTTTCCGTGTAGGCGGCCTTCGGCCGCGCTTCAAAAAATAACCCTGGGCTACGCCATTCCAACTCCGGGTGTGTGTCCTTCCGCGTGCCACTTTTTCACTTTTTTCAGCCTAATTTGCCATTACAACAACCACATGAAAATGACAGAAAATTGTGAACTTTAACTGCAAATAACTTTTGAACGGTTGAAAAAACAAAAATCTCATTTCAGATTCTAAATCTAGACGTGAATACACGTCTTTTGACACCCCACTCGGATTTATTGGTCTACTTTTTGGGGGGCCCCGTAAACTGCACCAGTACCTCGAACTCTTACTTATCCAGACTGTGCCAATTGATTACTAGATTCCTGAGACTTCAAAAGGTTGTGATGACAAACAGGACCGTAGCTTTGCTACAAAAACAGTTACAAGGAGGGTATTTGTTTCCTTTGGCACTCAACTACTAATAAATTAGCTAAAAATATGATAGGGGTGTCAAAAGACGCGTTTTGACCTCAGCATCAAGGATCCGAAGTCGAAATTTAATTTTTTTGTTCCAGTGAAAAGTTATTAGTGAAAAACCGAAAATTGACCCGGGTCAAATCCCGATTTAGGGGCCCGATCCATGTTTTTTATGTGCAGAACACCTTTCCGAGTAGGCGGCCTTCGGCCGCGCTTCACAAAATAACCCTGGGCTACGCCATTCCAACTCCGAGTGTGTGCCATAGCCGTGGCTACCGCCACGGTGATGTCCTCTTTTCTCACAGTGTAATTTGTGATTACAACAACCACATGAAAATGACAGAAAATTCTGAACTTTGATTGCAAATATCTCTTCACTGGAACAAAAAAATGAAATTTCGACTTCGGATCATTAATACTGAGGTCAAAACGCTTCTTTTGACACCCCTATCATATTTTTAGCTAATTTATTAGTAGTTGAGTGCCAAAGGAAACAAATACCACAAGGAGAATCAATGTTTTTAAACTTTTAATAATTATATCCTCTGAATAAGATTTTACTGTGGGTATTTTGATTATTTCTAAAAAATGATCGTAAAAACAAATGAAATGTATCCAATTTCAATATTTATGGAAGTATGTATACTATGTTGATATGCATATAAATTTTCAGGCCGGGGATTGTGCAATACGACGTACAAAGAAACGCATTGCATACAAACCTCGACCTAAAAATATTACTGCTTTTGTATTAAATTGTGTCGATCATGGCTTATATTTTAAATCACAATTCTAACCTCAATTCCGAAATCAGTTGGCGGCAACTCTCATGGTATCTTCTTCGTAACTCTTCCGCATATCCAAGGAGACGTTGGTGTTTTTTTTCAAAGTTTTTCTCTGTTTCCACACGTGTTGGCGCCTTATCCTTTTTATCTTCTCTCAAGTTTTTCAATGGATTACAATTTCCTAATTCCTGCTGATCTACCTCCATTTTCTTCAGAAATGCAAATGTACGGAGTGACCAATATAACTGTAAATTATTTAAACAGAAGTACTTCCAAATAAAATTTCGGTCCCGCTCTTAAACAAAAAATACATGCGATAATTCAAACGATGGCAGTATTCGAAAATTTCCTAGTACTCGGTGTTTGTACAACTCCCTACCTGTACAATGTAATCGGTTCTTATAATTTATTAAGCGGCATAACATCCTGCCTTTCTGTCAAACTCTGTGTATACTAATGCAGTGATTACATTGGGAAATTGAGAGGCGTGCTGTTTTAGAAGCATAATAGATACTGCATACGAAGGCGGTACGGTTCTATTGCGCACCGGTATATTTAAATGGGGAGCTGCACACAAAGCGTCAGCTGCATGACACTCGGCGTACAGCACTTGCTGGGCATATTGACGCTTCGAAAATAGGAAGAAGAAAACTGATCCTGAGGCGTCGCTGCAAGGAAAAAATTAGTACGCTTCTAACATGCCTGGTGTGCATTGTGCCTTTCAGAGGCAGCGGTTGCCGTTGGCGCAAGAAGTTGCTGTTTTTACTTTTTAAATAAATAAATAAATAAGTTGTCGCTTTGGCTCACGGGAACAGTCCGGTTCTTGGTTATGTGAGTTGGCAGCACTGACAGAGAACGTCACTTTTCACAGCAAAAAGAAGAGGAACAAACAAACAGAGGGTGAAAATAAAGCGTCCCGGGGACGATCAAATTGTTTGGCAGAACTGTTTATGTGTATGCGTGTCGTGTGCTTGTCGCTTGCCCGCACACGTTCAAACAGAAACCGTCAAACGCCATTTGCGTTGAGAGTTCGTAGTGATCGGACGTAAATATGTCTTCATCGGATGACGATTTTTTTTACTTGCAACTGCAGCTTTATTAAAAAAGAAGAAAAAGAAGGGTAAAAAAAAATATGGATGAACAATATTCTTCCAGCTTTACATTCCATAAAGTTGGTAAGCATTGATAAACTTCAATAAATTTTAATATAAATTCTTTTTCGTCCGCGCAAGTGTTCATTTTGAATATCAACTCTAAACTAACACACTACAGTTTGTCAAACAAACGCGGCACGCTCAACAAAACGAGCGTCAACGCAGAAAAATCAAAAATTTTTGATTTTCATCAAACAGAGCCGACAACAAGTACGTGTGACTCGAGGACCGTCTTCGGCATCACGAACACAAAAATTCTGCCAAACAATTTGATCGTCCCCGGGACGCTTAAGTGAAAATAATTTAAAATTAAATAAAAATAATTTGGGTAATTGAGAAATCACTTTGAAATATGGCCGCCAAATTTTGTATGTATACTGTGAACTGTCAATTCTGACATTTAATACGTAAGTGCTGCCAAGTTGACACAAAAAAGCCAATTAAACACAGCGTGAACCAGAGTTCTATGTGGATTTATCTGGCTCAAGTTGTTACTGTTGCATTTGCATGTAATTTTTTTTTATCTATCTCCGGTTCACTACCAGAAGAACGCGGATTTTGTGTGGCAGTTCGTCTCAATTACGTTATTTTGGGTGCAGACAATTTTTTTCACCAGGTGGAATATGATGCTCTATGCTGTAAAAAGAAGCTGTGCATTGCATTTGAAAATTTTAAACACCATATGCACTCAGGTTGCAGCAGATCATATAAAAAACTTGATAGCCGTAAACTTGGTTCACATTTATTACGTGAAAAAAATTGCAGATTACGATTCTATAGACAACAATTAACAAAAAAAGCTATAGGTTTTGAGATTTCGCGAAGTTATCGTTCCTTACAAAGTGAGAAAACGCTATTTCCGTATTATTCAAAAAATCTCCAGTTCTACAAATCCGATCAAAAAATTTTTTTCACCCTGTTAAAGACCCTTTATTGCCCTAACAACCTGCCATATAAATCTTTTTAATTGGATTATGAGTTTAAGAGTAATTTGAAATTGCATTTCAGAAATCGGGCACATTTTCCATCAGCATCGTCGTTAACATTAAATAACACTTAGAAGCAGTAAGCTTTTTGCCTTTATTTTGATGTAGTATTGGAGATTGATTGATTGCAAAAAATATATGTCCAAACCATTTCCAAATCGGCTAATAAATATAAAAGTTCTAGCAAATTTATCAAGTGTTATTTTTTCATGTGAAAAACTTGTTTGTATTTTTCAACTGAATTTTTAACTAAACTTTCGAATACTACATCAAAATAAATGCAAAATGGATACTGCTTCTATCTTTTACTTCATGGTAATGACGAAGCTGATAAAAAATGTGCTTTATTTCTGAAATGCATTTGCAAATAAAGGTTAAACTCATAATCCAAGTGAAAAGATTTATATGGTAGGTTATTAGGGCACTGAAAGATCATTGATAAGATGAAAAGGGTTTTTTTTTATCGGATATGTAGAACTGAAGCTTTTTGAATAATATGAAAATGGCGTTTTCTCACTTTATAAGAAACGATAACTTCGCGAAATCTCAAAACCTATAGCTTTTTTTTTAATTTTTGCCTTTAGAATTGTTATCTGCAAGTTTTTTTTACGTACTAAATGTCAACCAAGTTTACGGCTATCAAGTTTTTTATATGATCTGCTGCAACCTGAGTGCATATGGTTATTAAAATTTTCAAATGCAACGCACAGCTTATTTTTACAGCATAATGCATCATATTCCGCCCGGCGAGCTTACAATTTGCAAAAAAAAAATTTAAATAACGAACTGCTTAGTGCAGATAGATTTTGACATTTTTCTTCTCTCTCTCTTTTTTTAACATTCTCATGCATACACATTAATAAATGACAAAAAACTATATACAATTATAATTGTACCAGGAGATTTTTAAAGCCTATTTATAAAAAAAAAAAAACAATTATATTATTTAGGGTTCAAACAAAATTTTTCATTCAAAATATTTGATTTATGTAGTCCCAAAATTTACTTTTATATTGCAATGTTTTTGACAACGTACTCTTTCGGTATGTAATCGTCGCTATGTAGCGGTGCCGCTTTCGAGAAACCAAAGCATCAGTAAATGCTCTTATGATTAAGCTTCCCCAAACAATTTTACCAAATCTTCAACATATGGTTAAAAATTCTCCTTTCCCGTATATCAGATTAGGTAACGCTACCATACCAGAAACGCTGATTTTTTAACTAATACACTCACACTCTAAATTTCAGTGCTGATCATGTACTGACCAAAAAGTGACAATTAGGGTTCGCCATGATCGGTGTGAGACGGATGTATTGTGGCGAATATTCCAAGAATCTCAATATCACTCCCACCTGTAGTAACACAACAAAGATAACCATGGCTACACTTATGCATGCAAGCAATGGAGAGAGAGAGAGATAGCGCGAGTTTGTAAGAGACGCGTTTCGAGAAAAATGACCCTGGTCAAATTCTGGGTAATCGTTTAGAATTTTGCGAGATATTTGCAGTTAAAGTTCACCATTTTACTGTCATTTTCATGTGGTTGTTGTAGTGGCAAATTAGGCTGAGCCAAAAAAGTGAAAAAGTGTGCGTACCGTAACCACCCGCCAATGCGAAAATATTGCTTTTCCCCCTTTCGGATTATTGTTACGGAGGTCAATACGAGTCTTTTGATACCTCTCTCGAGATTTTTGGACGTGTATTAACACTTGACGTTCGATGGAGAGTATTACCCATGGTATATATGTGCAGAACACTTTCCGCATTGGCGGCTTTCGGGCCTAGGCTACAACCACATGAAAATGACAGAAAATTGTGAACTTTAACTGCAAATATCTCGCAAACTTCTGAAAATATGGGAATTACCCCTCCAAATTATTAAGCGTGTTCCAGTTTGCTAACCTGGGTTGGATCACGGTCATAATTTAACAGGAACGATGCGGGTCAGCTGCATGAGAGTTGTTTGTGTAAATAAGTGTGTATACATATGCATGTTTGTGCTACTAAGCAAAAAGCAAATAAGGGTTGGCTGTCAAAAAATCTACTGCTACGGATCCGAAATTGACCCAGAAAAATAGCAAGATCACAGCGTTGTTGTTGCATTTAGGCTGTGTGCCAATCGGTAACTTTTTACTCAGAGGAAAAATGAGGTGAACAAATTTTCTATGGTGTACAAATATTTTCCATTTTGCTGTGCCAAACGAAATGGGAAATTTTGACAGTTGAAAATTTTGACATCTGAAAAAAGCACATCCCAAAGCAAATAATCTGGGAGTGAAATGTAAATTTACGTATTTGTCTGCCATTATATTTGATATTTTTGGCTCTAAACTATATTTTACCGTTTAACAACGTATTGGCATATAAATTCATTTAAAATAATATGAGTAGCAATACCGAATGCATACATGTGTACACATTCCATGGGGCTAGGTAAAATTCTGACAATCGTATTCACCACAACAAATGTCAGAATTTTCTCCCGGACTGTCAAAATTTTGCTATTTTCAACCGATTGGCACACAGCCTTACATGCAAAATTTTATACAGGTCTGGGTTTGTGTTTAACTGGAACACGCCAATTGTTACGGAGGTCAAGACGAGTCTTTTGATACCGCTCTCGAGATTTTTCGACGTGTATTAACACTTGACGTTCGATGGAAAGTTTTACTCTTTCGATAAGCCCCGGGTCTAAAACCTTCAGGGTGATTTCGTTTTAAAACAAAAAATACACACTTGCACGGTGACCATGTTTACACTCTTGCACTCAACTCCATGGTACAATTAACAAACAACAGCACTGTACAAATGTACCCGCCTTGCATGAACTTGTTATCGATAAAACGAAGAAAAAACACTACACCAATAAGTCAATCAGCTGATTTGCACGCGCCAAAATTAAAAAAATAAATAATTAGGTTTCGCTTACCACCCATTGGAAACCACAAATTATGTCACCAAATTCATCTGTCAAATAAAATTTTTGTCAGCTGATTTTCAGTGTATTCAGGGTTATTCTTTACGATCGTACGTAACTGATAATACACCTCCAAAAATATCGAGAGAGGTATCAAAAGACGCGTTTTGACCTCTGTAACAAGAATCCGAATCCGGAAAACCGTAAAGAATTACCGTATTCAGCTAACCTCTCGAAGCTATGAGGGTAAAAAGTGTGAGTTCTTACACTCTTAACAAGCCCATTTTTATGAAACTAACACATATTCTGTTTGACGTTTTACCTTCATTTTGCAAACGAACACGCAAAATTGACGAGTGTAACAAAAATGCGCATTTTTTTGATGAAACGAAATCACCATCAGTTTTTCCAAAAAAAATTTTTTTAAGAATTTTTGGAGTTTATTTTTGTTATAGGATGTTCATGCTGAGCCAGCATTTTGCATTTTAGCATTTAGCCCAAAATGCAGCATTTATTTTCGCATTTTCCATACAAATTTTGACAACCAAATGCTACTTTATTTTTGCATTAGCATTATAAATGCAAAAATCAACCCTGTAACCTTCAAAGAAAATCGCGATTCGAATTCAAAAGAGTGGCAATATTGGTTGTTTTTACTTGGCGTTCTCTCATTCTCTGTCTTTCGTAAACATTCTGCAAATTTGCTCGGATTTTAAATTTGTAATTTAGCGCGCGTGTTGTGTGCTATTGCTAAAATAAATCAATCTACAAATTAATCTGATGTTTGTGAAGGGATTTAAATAAAAGATTTAATAAAAATCTGTACATTTTTTCACACGTGGCATAACTTCAAAAAAATGTTCGAACTTGCTAAAAGTACATTTGCTAAATGCGCCAGCATGAACGCTTTTTCGAAACCAATGTCCGAAAATGCAAAATGTTGCATTTTAAATGCAGCATGAACACGATATTAGTAGGATGTGTGGCCTGCACGTTATGTTTCCACTAAAATACCGAATATTTGAAGCAACCCTGCGTCGATGTCGCCATTTGCAATTCATTTCGCTTGCATTTCGTAGTAGTTACATTTTCTGTCGTATTCTTGTAGAGAAAACCTAGGATCTGTGTTTTTGGTGGAAATTGTATTTGTCTATCTAAAAAATATAACTTTTAGATTAAATTTATTGATCCATTTTAACGACAGAAAGTGAATATAACTATAATAGTTTAAAACGAACAGCAGTTTGCCGGAAATTATTAAGCGCAGGTGAGTAATCCTTATACGAGAAATAAGCGGTATATTATTTTCATTAGGTATAAGTTTTGGGATAAATAGGTACACTGACTTTCTTAAACTGTACTAAATTTAGACGCAGCACCGGAAGAATATTTTTATAGAGTCAAGTATGTGGCTCTACATTCTGTGCAAAAATGTATTCCTAAGGTTTCTATAAAACCAGTACTCACTGTTACAAATAATATGGGAAGGTGTGCGCGGTTTAATTGAAACAAAAGGGAGTATCATGATTGATTTCGATAGTTATATATGTATATGTATATATATCAACATGCGCTTTGCGAATTGGCAAAATAAATTATAAATTTATATTTTTATAAAATAAATCATAATATTTTCAGACATGCGTGCAAAACCAAGCCACGTGCCTAAGCATAATTTCAAAATATATCATTCCATTAGGACAAGTGGTAACAAATTAGCTAAAACTTCGTCAGCTGTCGATGTGGTGACTATGATATGAATATTTAGTCGAAAAATATTCATGGCTTAAAGGTATTCTGCCCAGAATCACTTTGGATTGCAAAGTCGACCTAAGGGTTATGTTGTACTGCACATGTAAAACCGGTATGCTCCGATACTTCAGTGGGGTACTGCTCGACTGTCGTGTTAGCGATTTGGTATGACCAGTGAAACCTAGGTCATGCCACCCTACCTTCCGTAAGGTAGTAGAAGACGAGTTATGAAGGGTATCATATCTGTAGATCACTCAGCAAGTTGCACGCCTCGGGGTTATACTAAGCCCCTAAACACACGTTGCATTAAACTATTTTACACCTGCGGGTAGGGGTATAGAATATGCCCGCAGTAGGCATACCGGTCGTAAGAGGCGACTAATATGCACAAAGGTAATGATGTGCAACTTGATGGTTGATCTACGGATGTGATTCCTCTCAACTCTCATTAGGTTAGGTTATATTGCAAGGGCTGAGCCGAAACCACAATGCAACTGCTCAATACTTAGGCCACCAAAGGGCCCATTGTAATACCCCGTTCGGTCCCGAAGAAAGGACCCTTTCCCTGCCTACAACGGGTCGAACCACTTCGTGCAATCAATGAATTTCACTAGAGCCGTGCGTGCCTAATAAGCAATGCCCTGTCAGGACCCTAACCAGGGATGATAAAGCTGAGTTATGTACAGTCAGAAGCGCCCTTGTCCTCCCCTTGTCATATGAGGGGCATCTTATCCTGGTGTCTCACACGATGGGATGACCAACCATAGTTCACTTGCCCTTCTGTGAATCTTTTCCTGGAAGGAAGTGGTCGGTGGTGCCTCTTCTAGCCAACTCATCTGCTTTGCAGTTGCCTGTAATATCCCTGTGCCCAGGTACCCAAATAAGGCTGATACTGAAGTGCTGAGCCATCTCGTTGAGAGATCTGCGTCTATCAGTGACCGACTTTATATTGTCGTCGAATGAGTCCAGGGCCTTTAAAGCGGCCAGGCTGTCTGAGAAGATGAAAACCCGTTTGCCCTCCTTGGGCATAGACCCGAGATGATTCACAGCCCTGTGTATAGCCAGCATTTCCGCTTGGTGCACACTACAGTACTCGGGAAGACGGAAGGAGACCTCTAAACCCAGATCCGGTGAAAAGAAGCCTGCCCCCACCTTCCCGTCCAGCTTAGAACCATCCGTGAATATGTTGGTGGCACCCGGAACTGTATGTTGCCTGGTATTCCAGGCTTGCCGCGATGGTATATGCACTTCATAGTTTTTATCGAAAACGTTCATTGGTGTACAGTAGTATGCAAGAAAGTATATTTAGTTATTGTGTTGTATAAATAATAACCCCTATTCTGCATTACAATTACGTTCCCGCTCTACGCTCCGCTTGGATCGTAAATATGCATTCTGAGTTACGCTTGGATCGAAAGAAGAAGAGGAAGAGCTATAAGTTTTTCGAAGTCAGCTGTTTGCCTTGGAATGTGTGAAATTGAAACATAACAATGCAATTTAAATTCCACAAATTATTACTTTTGAAATAAAAGTAAAGCTTTATTATGATTTATAAACTAAATTGTAATTGTTTGAGCATTATTGAATAAATTGAGTGAAATTTTATACATAGATCAATTGACTGATTGTAGCAGACAACGAAGGACCAACAAAAAGCAAGAGGACACTGTTGGTGGATGTTACTGGCTGTCATTTTCAATAGAGTTGGTGCTAGAAGAGTCTGCGTCGTCGACCAGGTACACAGATGGCTGGCGTCGAGTCGTGGGGCAACACCATACGCCGAGCAAACATTAGATATGTCAGAGTTAAGGCTGACCACAGGTGGAACTTTTCGCTGGATCGAGACATTGGCCGCCCCGGAACTGACAAAGGAGTTTGTGTGGATGCTGTGGAGTGGCTGCCGGTGAACGTTTGGCATGATGACAAAGGAATGTAGGAGTCAAAGCCATTACCTTAGTTTTAATGTTGCTAGTAAAATTGTTAGATTGGTGTTTTGAATGCTAGTCCAATATTCATTAATTGTTACAACCGTTGCCGAGTGCTAATGCGTGCCCAAAAATGTCGGGGAGGGGATCAAGAGACGCATTTCGCTCCCAATAACAAGAATGTGCCTCAGGAAAACAATTCTTTTTTAGTAGTTTGCGAGATAGTTGCAGTCAAAGTTCACCGTAATTTTCATGTGGTTGTTTTAATAACAGATTAATGCGTCCAAAATATTGAAAATATTAGATTTCCGGAGGCGGATTCACATTCCAGGGATCGAAACGCGTCTTTTGATACCCCTCCCTACATTTTTGGACAAATCTAAGAACTCGGCACCGGTCGCAAGCAACTACCCTGCAAACATATCAAAAAACATCATTATAGCACAAAACCAAAATATAGAGAACGTTTTACAACTTCTAAATACGAGTTTTACTTAAATTTTACGAGTTTTAACAAAATATCGCGGAAATTAATCTAATATTGTTTGCAAAACAAAAAATAAGCAGCTATCCGCCAACAAAATTGCAACGTAGAAAAACGGAGCTACGATCGAAGTGCAGAATTAGCAGAATTGGAAGTTTCGAAGTTGAACGTAGCGGAATTGAAACGCAGAATACCAAAGTTGCCAAGCGGAGAAAATTTCGATCCAAGTCGAAATGCAGAATAGGGGTGAATGTACATTTCAAAGATTAGTAGTATTTATTGACAACATATTAGTACAGTAAGATCCAGTATGATCTTTTATAGTACAACAACAGGAATTGTAACAAGTAGTGTAAAATAATTGATTTAATTAAAAATTTCACAATAAATAAATAATGAGTAGTAGCGTTACTGGTATTGGGACAGGGGCGTTTGTGCCCAGGATTGTTGCGTATCCACTGGCCCTACCTGACCAGAGACCTGTTTCCTTTATACGTAGAGCGGTGATAACCGCAAATTCCTTTGCCACCAGGTCAAGAGGTGGTAGATGCAGCATTGTGTTGAGAGCTTCAGTCGGAGTGGAGCTGAGAGCCCCGGTGATGCAGAGCTCCGAGCTTCGTTGAACCTTTTGAAGCATGCTAAGATATGTGCTTTTTGCTGGTGCAGGCCACCAGACCAATACACCATAGAGAAGAATCGTGCGCACAATGGCTGTGTATATCCAATAGACCACCCTAGGGGAGAACCCTCAGGAGGTACCAATTGCCCTCTTGCAGGCGAAAAACGCCGCTGATGCCTTTTTGGCTCGCTCGATTAAATTATCATTCCAAAACAGCCTCCTGTCCAGAATAATTCCCAAGTATTTGACTTTGACTGAACGCTAAGGAGGTACCCCCCATTCTTGGTCAGATCTGGTACTTTGTACCTTCTAACTTCCAAACCTGCGGCCGTGGCCCAGTGAGATATTTTGCATAGAGCCCCTTCCATTAAGTTACAGAGAGTATACGGAAATTTTCCCCGCATAGTGACGCAGATATCATCTGCATACGTGATCACCTGGTGACCTTCCGATTCCATAAGACGTAGCAGTTGGTTGACGGTAACCACCCAGAGTAGCGGAGAGAGAACAGCTCCCTGCGGGGTGCCTCTGCTGACTGGTCTGCGAATCACGCTGCCGCCTAGCTCCGTTCTAATCTGCCTACGCGTAAGCGGCTTGTGTATAAACCCCACCAGGCACGCATCAACCCCCAGACCCGCCGAGACAATGGCCTCCGGGAGTACGTTGTTGAAGGCACCCACAATGTCAAGAAAAGCTACTAGAGCATACACCTTGAGGTCAAGTGACCTTTCAATAACGGATACCAGTGAATGCAAGGCCGTGTCGGTCGACCTGCCCTTAGTATAGGCATGCTGAGCATGCGATAAAGCCGACGGTACAATCTTCCTCCTGATGTAGTCCTCTAGGAGTCTTTCTAGCGCCTTAAGTAGAAAAGAAGATAAACTTATAGGCCTATGGTCATTCGGTTTCGAGTGTGATGACTTCCCTGCTTTGGCGATAAAAACCACGTTAACCTCCCTCCATGATGTCAGTACAAAATCTAGCCTTAGACAGCTTTCGAACATCCCCTTAATCCAGGGCTTAATAAGTTCTGCAGTATGCTGGAGCTGAGCCGGAATAATTCCATCCGGGCCAGGCGACTTATAGGGCTTAAAGGTCGAAAGAGCCCAGTCTATCTTATTAACATCTGTGATTTCGCTTATAAGCTGATTCAGTAGGTGACCCACTGCTGACAATATTGGTAGACACACCCGCGCATGTCGGGAAGTGTGTGTCCATAAGCAAATTTATGGTTTCCGTAGTGGAGTTCGTCCACTGTCCATCGGGCTTTTGAACGTAGCTTAGCTGAGTTGGGGATTTCGATAGAACCTTCCTTAAGCGGGAGGCCGCGGATGTAGATTCGATCTTGCCACAAAAATCCACCCAAGAAGATCGCTTTTCCTTACGGAGTGCTTTTTTTATATGAATTTATATTCGCTTTGTAGGCAGTCCATGCGGATTCATGCCCATTATGTTTGGCTTTGTTGAAGGCCGCCCTGCAAGACTTCCTAAGCTTGTCGAGATCAGACGACCACCACGGTGGTTTGTGCGTTTCCCTAACTTTCCTAGCCGTACAGGCCCTATCCAGAGCAGTCCTACAAATATCACTGAAATTATTTACGAGTAATTCCAGCTCCTCTTCGCTTCCTGGCTTCCTCACCTCTTTGGGTAGAGTTTTACCTAGGATCTTCTTATAGTAGCCCCAGTTGGAATATACTTAGGGCCCGTTTACGCATCTGATATTGAGAAACTAATAGAGAAGGAGTGCTCTTTTAGATCTCTCCAAGAAACTATCTTGTCACTGAAAGAGTCGGTGACCAGGGTTAAGACAAGACCTCCTCGCGGTTCCTCGTCATTTCCCCCTGTTACATATGTATACTTAGATTAGTACCTAGGAGATAGTTAAATAAGGACTCACCCCGATCATTTGTGTCACTGCTGCCCCACTGGGCATGGTGAGCGTTGGTATCGCCTGAGGACAGGTGCAGTAGAAGTGCAGCTGACGCTGCTTTGCAGTGATGCAGGTTAATTTGGAGGACCCGCATCACAATTTACTCGTGAGCGTCGCGTCGGAATCGCCATCACCCAGAAGCTTACTGTCAGAGTAAAGCCTTCTGAGAGCCAAGCTACCGTCCAAACCTGACGAGACGTATCCGCTCTGTTCCTCACCCGCGTCCACCTCCATCTCGTCTTCACTGGGGGGCACGACCACCTCCGTTCGAGATTCGAGGCTGACTAGGGCTTCGACATCGGTCTTGTAGACCTTCAAGTTTACATTTTTAAAGCCGTAGCTCACTCGAAAGTCCTGCTTAGCAAGCGCATCGTCGCTTGCGCCGTCAAGCAGCAGGACCACTTGCATGGTGGCCCGGTCGGATTTCTCGACATTGAACACCTTCCAATTTGTAGTCGGTAGACCGGTGTTGTATACCTGGAGCAGCTCCAGGATATCAGCTGGGTCCGACGGCGTCACTGGGACCCAGACTCTAGCCCTTGGTCGTGAGGGGATAGCACTCGCCTCCACTACCTAAACCTCGCCAAGCCTCATAACGGCGGCTTTATACAGCTCTACCGACCTGGAGTCATCGCAGGCGACGAGCTTAACGTTACCCTGGAACCACCCTGCATCTGTGTACGATGGCGGTGGACCAGGGTTATCTTTCAGGACCTTAACGGCCACAGTAGCGAGCGCAGCTTCAACCCACTTCCACTGCTGCTTTGGGATCCTGCCGTCTTCTCCACTCACGTCGATCACGCCAATGATCCGCCGACCCTTGGCGATTTCGGCAAAAGAGCGCGTCTAGCCTATCTGCGTCTTGGCCCTTTTCTGTGCCGTAGAATTAGACTCGTCCATCGATCTCTGGCGCTTCGAGGTTTCATCACTCTCGACCCAGTCCGACCTGTAATCCGGAAACATGTTCCTCGCCCTTTCAAGGTCACGCTGAGCTTTAGACCAGACCTCCGCAGAGACATCCCTCTCCCTTATCGGTGAGGTGGCGTTCCTACGGAGGATCCGGATTGCCCAGCGCCTCTCTTGATGGTTGGGCTGCTTCTTGCGTCCCCCTCACCTCTCATTACCCATCTTCTCGGAAGGAGGGATGACATGACCTAGAAGGTTGCACTGGTCATACCAAATCGCTACCACGACAGTCGGGCAGTACCGCAAGGGAGTACCGGAGCGTACCGGATTCGTATCCGGCCAAGGACTTTTGTGTCGACAACACTCAACAAAACCTTCGGGGAGTGATCTTTGTTGTTACAACAACAACACCTTTGAAAATCGGAATTAATTTCAGATGCAGTTGCGGTGCTATAACTCATACATATATCCAATGTTATTATTGGATCACGTTTTGTACGAAACAGATTTAAACGCTCTATAAGTTTAAAAATAAAAATTTTAGTATCTAGTTTGCGAAATTTTTGCAAAGTTCACAATTTTCTGTAATTTTCATGTGTTTGTTGTAATCACAGAAAAAAAAGTGTGTACGACGCCGGAATACTGGGGTTATTTTTTTGAAGCGCGGAAGAAGGGCGCCTTCGCGGAAAGGTGTTCTGCATATAAATACCATGGATCACACCAACCCTTAACCCCTGCGGATTGGGGGCTTAGAATATGCCCGCGGTAGGCATACCCGTCGTAAGAGGCGACTAATATGCACAAAGGTAATGATGTGCAACTCGATGGTTGAACTGATGCCTTCGATCTCCCAATACAACAACAATAACATCTCCTAATACCCATCCTCTCTTTCCTTTCGGAAGGAGGGATGACATGACCTAGAAGGTTACACTGGTCATACCAAATAGGTATCACGACAGTCGGGCAGTACCGCAAGGGAGTACCGGAGTGAACGGGATTCATATCCGGCCAGGGACTGTTAGGTAATCGTTTATGCAACGCCGGCTGCGATCTACACTTTTGCATTTTTTTCTGAGCCCTTCATTTGTGATTACAACACCCACATGAAAATGACAGAAACTTGTGAGCTTTGATTGCAAATATCTCGCAAACTACTGAAGATAATGGTTATATTCGTGCTCCTGGGCCCGAAACGCGTCTCCTGATACCTGTCCCGACATTTTTGGTTGTGTATTAGCGCTCGGTAGCCCACGTAAACGATTACCGACTGGTATTTCGACAACACTCCCCAAAACCAAAAAGATGTCCTCGGTCTGTGTAGGACACATTTCTGTAACGCGCTCCAACACCGACTACACCATTGCCTTGTATTTCTGCCTCGAACACACCTTTGCAGAATTATGATTCCTGGAACCAATATGTGTCTCTTGATACCTCTCTCGAACGTGTTTTCGCAGTTGGGGACGGTAGTAAACAATTATTATATAATTATACGACTCTTCTAGTTTCTTATTTCTGGGACTAAAATGCTTTATTTCGTGCACCTTTCTCTTCTATTGTTTGGAACAGTGCAGTACCGTCTAAAGAGGTTATACTGGTATTCGTAGTCCTTTGCCAGATATGAATCGGCTACTTTCACCTTATCGTACTTAAAGTCTTACTTATCCTCCTGACACCAAACATCTCTTTCCTGTTCAACTGAAGCTACTCTTTTAACCCAATATCCCTCTGGCCCAACCCGGTCGGACTTCCGTTAGTACAGCCTGATAACAGTTGATCTTGACCATTAGGCAGGGCGAAGCATTGTTAACAACAACAACAACCTTATCGTACTAGCGTTTGATATCATTTAGTTGCCCCTGGAGGCAAGGGGATGTTTTGTTTGTGCAAATTTTATAAGCTCAATACCAGTTGATAATAGTTCCTAGTCAATTATTTTTATTTGTAATCTTAAGGAAAAATTAAATTAATATTAGAGGAAAATTAAAATTTTTTTCATAGGCTGACTTTGTTTTTAATTTATTGGTTCATTACACGCGTATCTGGCTAACCCACTTTGTCTCTTAATTGTTTCCTCATTATTGAAGTATAGCAATGCAGCACATGGAAAACTAATAAAAAAAATCCATCGCACAAAGCCAAAATAGCGAAGCTCCCATGTATGTATGTATGTTTATTTGAATATTTGCCATCTCCACCACAGAGGTTCAAGAGAGCTCTGTAAAGTTGGCACCTCCAAGTGGGAGTAAAAAAACGGAAAATTTTAGTTTGTCCACCCTTTGTTTAAAAGGTGTCAAATAGTTGTCAAAGCCAACAGCCATTTTGATTCCAAACATTCAAAGTCGTGCAAAAACTTAATTTGGATTTGTTTTGAAAGTTTTCTCGAAATTTTATTTTTTATATTAAAATTGGCAAAAAAATAAGTAAGAAACAGAAGTTGGACGCACACCAATTGAAAATAAAACTTTTTCCCTTTTGAAATTTTCATGATTCAATTATTATTATGATATAATTGAAGGGCTTAGAACCAAAAGGATTTTTTCAAAGCGGTTGATATTATATTGAAGTGGCATAAAGTGACTTTCTTTACGTTTATTTCGTGTTAAAATATCTTCAGTACATTTTTTTTTAAATACCGGTAGCGAACGTACGATTTTTCCATACATTTTTTTTTACTATTTTCGGCATAATGTTTTACAAATTATAAGTAGTTCTAAACATTTCCTTACACTCGTTGAGAAGTGGTAACAAAAAATTTATATTTTTGGTCGCTTGTACGATCCACGCAGAGGTAAAAGTTTCGATAAAAATTTAGCGTTAATACATTGTTGTTCACTCGATTTCATTTTGATAGTCTTAATTGATATTCATAGGGGTATTTCGTTTCAAAAAGGGATCGCTATATAAGTCGTACATGTGAAAAAATTGAAAAGAAACGGCTTTAAAACTGGTTTGCAATGAAAAACAAATTTTTTTTTAGGTTTCAAGCCAAATTTTTCATAAAAATATTAAAATTAACTACCAAACCTTTATTTTGATAAAAATCTGGGTAACTTTGTATAACACGGTTAAAACAGAATTTATTTTTATTAACATTTAAAATTTTTGCTCTGGTTGACCATTTTACAGAAATGCTCATATATACATATCGCTTCCCTAGTTCAACAACGACGCAATTGTAAAATATAAAGTTTTGGTGAAGCAAGTTTCAATATTTGTCCGCGCATACGTTATTCACGATTGGAACAACTTCGCAAGCGTCTAGCGCGAAAACTATTTGTAATACAATTATAAAATTGATACACAGCAATAATTAGTACTTTTTAAAGCTTTTGTGAGCGTTATCTCGAAACTTTAAAATTGACAATTGCGTCGTTGTTGAACTAGAGAAGCGATATGTATTGTATGTATGTACAAGTACTATCGTACACAAATAAATATTTTTCCTATATAAATACAATATTTTTTAAATTCTATCCCATGCTTTTAGTTAAGCAACAAATTTTTAAAAATGGCAGCGTAATCTTACATTCATAGGGCTGGGCAACTTTTTGATGCGACGGTTACAATAAAATATATTATCAATATGGTGCTCTAAAATGCCGTGGGCTGGAATTTTCATTTTTGAACAAGCATTGTTTTAAGTTTTTTTGAAATTCAGTGTTTTTACACTCAAACCTAAATAATTTAACGGATTGTGGCATGATGCTAATTATTGGACACATACATTCTGTTAATGCAACTAAAACGCATAACTTAATATGTTGTCATTTACTATTTCCAGAGCTTTCAAAGGTTACGAAAGGTTTAAAACTACAGTAGTCATCAATTACAATCATGACTAGTAAGTACCCTGTTTTATGATGATATTCTTTAGACATTACATTTTCACACATTTCTACCACATCGATTGATAATTTCCAACATTTCTACCACTGAATCTTGTAAATGAATGTAAGATATCGTATTCGAAACCAACAGTTTCCTATATAAATCAAAATTAATTTGTGGTACGACCTTTTTTCGTTCATCATATTCGTATTACTACAAAAAATCATGCTACTGATGAACTCTGACTGTTAGTTATTTGATGTGACAGTTTAAACTCCTTTAGTCTCAGAGAGTTTTTTTTTTGTTTTCCAAAATACTGCTCTAAACCCACTACTTTACCCCTCAAATCAACTGTTTTTTGTTTGACCTGTCGTTTTGGATTTATTTTGGTATTTGGGTCATCGTAAGGCGGTAAAAAAATATTTTATTGATCGATGTACACCTGTCGTTCACCCCTAATTCCATTGCATATGACAGTAATTATCTTTTCGTTCTAAGTCTACCTTATATTTATAGTCACGTGTATGTACCTATATTGGTTTGTATTATAATGCAGGTCCTTCATAATAATTTTGTTGCCATGGAGATCGAGGAATGAAAAAATATGGTCAAATAATGTCATTTATTCATGCTGGTGTTGGGAGAGTTTTTATGAAAAGATTTTGACTATGATGATATGTACTTGAATATATAGTTTGTATGTCTGTAGCGTATGATGTGAAACGTTCTTTTATTGTCAGTGGTCACAAAATATGGGCGTGGTTATATGAAAAATGTACTTGCATGTGCTGTTATACGAATAAGGGATAGCTACACATAAACATGTATGCAGTATATGCCAATTACATACATGTGTTATATGTATGTAGGTTTTCATGTAAAAAAAAAATAAAAACTACAAAATGAAACTAACATACGAACTTATGCGAAATATTTTAAGTTTCATTACAGAAGAAAGTGTTATGGCAATTATTATTTATATTGATAATTTTCATATTAACTCTAAAACGTTCAGATAATAAAGCGCTGTCTGATCGAAATCTGCATTCTCCTTGTATCTTTCTTCACCTTTGAGAACTAACATAACCTGTGAATTTGTATTTAAACTTCAAAACGGATCAAAAAGCTGGCCAGCTCTTGGCAGCTTGGAGAATAGATAAAGTAAGGTGGGGCTTTTGTTTATTTTAAATATTTTTATTTCTTAAGAGAAGGTTTCTAAAAGAATAACATTGATATTGTAGGTTTGGCAAGCTCAGTAGCAATAATTATCAACTGGTATTGAGCTCGTGAAACTTACAAAATACATACATATATGGAATGGTTCGTAAACTCAATAACAAAATACTTTGTTCGGTTATTTATTAAAACTTCAAGGAATATAATACATTAACTGGGAGGGGATAAAGAGAACATTTTTAAGCTGTGTAGAATTAAATAGATACATATTATCTGCTTAGTGCATTTGGTTAATTATTTTGCTAATAACTTATTACTACATCTGCTTCTCAAGTCCTTGTAACAACACTTCAACTTGCTTAGCCAGTATGAGCACTAGTCAAAGTGCCAGTAAAAGCTCCTAGGAAACTTGCAATTTTATCATTGTTGGACCAGAGCTTGTTTTACTAGAAGATATACATACTTCCCTACGAAATGAAAGTTTGTGTCTTAAGGAGCCACTACGCCTACGGGACATATTCATATATTTGACAGAAATATTTCAATGTCCAGATCGAAGTCTGGCATAAGACATGGGTAGTTGATTTATCAATGCTGCTGCTAACCGAACAACTTCAATATTACTTATGGAATAATTTGAATGGCTTAAAACTTTTGAAGGCAAACAAAGATGGTGTGTTTTGAATGCTAGAGTTTAATTCAGTTACAGAATGAAAATAAGGAAAATATTTCCAATTTTATATGGCGGCTTATGTAAAGGTAGGGGACATGACTGAGGCGGTAGATATGCAGCCAGAGGTGTGGATATGCGTAGAGGAATATAGAACACAAATAGTAAGAACAAACAGAAGAGTTAGCGGAAGAGGAAAAGCGAGAGCTAGGAAGGGTTACTAGGCATACATTTGTCGCATGAAAACATGTAAAGTTCATAACTTACCGAAGGTACATACATACATATGTACATATAATGCCAAATAAAATATTTTTTTTGTGTAACTGTTTTGAAACGCCTGTCATACAAATCAACCATGTATGTGTCTACATATTTGAGGGAGTTTCGAGCTAAACCAAATTTGTATCGATGCATTGGTACTAAATAAGTGCGTACACACAAAGAAAATACACACATTCAATTAAATGCTTTTTCAGGGGTTAAGGTGACTTTAAATATTTTCAATTCTACAATCTTACTGTTTACTCGTGAATGAAGAGAAAATTTTAAGATTTAAAATATTATTTTTATAAATTTTTTTTTTGAAATATTTAAAAAAAAAATTTTTTATATTTGTTTTTATATTTTTGTTTGTTTTTTTTATATTCTTTTTTTTATATTTAAATTATTATTATTTTTTTGAATGAACAATATGTGAGGAATACTGGTTCCGACAAATGATTATTCCTATACAAAATGGCGCCCGCTGGCTGAACTGGGGCACTAGTTTGCGTTCAAACAGACAGACGGACGGACGGCATGGCTAAATCAACTTATCATGAAAGATATGTATGTATGTATATAAATAAAAAAAATTCTTCCTGATTACCTCGAGAAATACATCACCTCTATAATGCAAATAAATTTCTTTGTTTTAGATAATTCGGTAACGACTTTTTTCATGGTGCTTTTGAAGATTCTTTTCATTGAAAATTTGTATTAATAACATTGGACCACGAATTTCAACTTTTTCTCGTTACCAGAAACGCCGTTATGAAATTCGTATGTAAAACCACCTCCTGATTTCGAAAATCGAGTTAATTTTTGATTCTATGGTACCGTTTTCGAGACATTTTCAATTTACCGTTATTCGAAAAAACCAAAAAGACGGCTCCCTTTAATTACGTATATCTCACGAACGGATCAAGCAATTGCAAAAAGGTTTACAGAATCCAAATCACAATAAAATTTGGTGTAAATGCATCATACATTGTTTTTTGCTCAACCAGATAGTTTTCGAGATATTAGCTTATCATTTCAGATTCTTGTTTTTTTTTATGAAGATATTTTTTCTTTACGTGAGGCTCTGTTTAATTAGAAAACAGGGGGGTTATTCTGTATCGCGATGCGAAAGAAATTTCTTTCGCATTTGAAAAAAAATGTATGTGATTTGACAGCTTGCTAATAGCATTTGCTTTCGCATCGCGATACAGAATAACCCCCCAGATAAGCTATCATCGAAGAAAATCGATGCAAAACTACGTAAGTTATAAAAGATTAAATAAAAATACCCAGGTTGCGCAACTTCAATGTACATACATATGTATGTATGTATACATACATATATTAAAGGTATAAAGTGCAAATTGGATATAATCCGGATAAACTAATGGCACCATAGCAATGATAATACTTTTTCTTTAAATAAATCAAATAGTACTTTTAATACTCGAATTGTTTTATAGTAGGTAGAGTTGTTGCATCGAAAGGAAGAGTGGTTGGATTCGAAACATGCTGTAGTCATGTAGTTATAAACATGTATTTCCGTCACTTATTTGTAAGTATCCAGGTAGATTTTCAAAATTATTTATAAGACACAGAGAATTTGTAAAGCCTACAGTAGGTAGTATTTTCTTTTCCCGGCTTCGTATAAAAAGGTCTAGGTAAGATTTGATTTTTTCAATTTTATTCTTGTTCCGAGTATAAATATGAGTTAATGCGCCTTAACACTTCATACCATCTGCAAGGCTCGCCGGAGAAAGTTCAGTTCATAAGTTAAATTTCAAAACCGTGAAGAATTTGACTGTAATAACGATCCAGATATGTTCTGTTTCATGTGTGGCCAATATACTATCATAAGGCGACGACGAGTGTTCTCAGATCATTTCAAAACTTTATACTCCAAGTATTTTGGCATTGAGCCTAAAAATGCTGAAAAACCATGGACACCGAACACTTTGTGTACATCGTGTGGAGTAGAATTGGTTCAGTCGGAATCAGGACAACAAACAAAATTTGATACACCAATGATATGGAGAGAACCTACTTGCCATTCAATAGAGTGTTATATTTGTCAAACAAAAGTACTTGGCGTTGGAAGATCAAGAAGAGTAACCTATGCCAGCGTACTTACAGTGACATTAGCAGTACTATATTCAACGGCAGTTGCGGATCCAGTTCCATTGTCAACAGTAATATCTGAGTGCGGGGAATCAAGTTGTACTGAATTTCACATGGGAAACGAGAGACACGTTCTGTCACAAGCACAAGTTAATGATTGGATAAGAGATTTGGAACTATCCAAGGAAAAGGCCGAGATCCACACTTCTCGTATGCAACAATTTAAATTTGTGTAATCCGATGTTAAGGTGATATATTGTAGAACTCGTCACGAACCATTTTCCAAACACTATACCCAGAAAGACAGTATATGCTACTGGACCGACATTCCTGGTTTATTCAAAGAGTTTGGTCAAACATATGATTCAAAAGAGTGGCGATTGTTCATAAACAGTAATAAACTGAGTTTAAAGGCTGTATTATTGCATATTGGTAACATAAAACCTTCTATCCCGATCGCGCATGCAGTAAATACAAAGGAAACCTACGAGGAAATGCAAAAACTACTCAAATTTATCAAATATGAAGAGCATGATTGGAAAATATGTTCTGATCTCAAAGTCGTTGCAATGCTATGCGGTCTACAAAGTGGCCACACCAAACACTGCTGCTTCCTCTGGGATAGCCGAGCTCGTAAGGACCACTACGTAAGAAAGGATTGGCCCTCTTGCCAAGAAAGAGAAAATCATACTTCCACCCTTACTCTCATTAAAAACTTTGTTAAGGCTTTGGACAAAGAAGGCGAAGCATTCGACTATTTGAAAACAATTTTTCCAGATATTTCTCAAGCCAAGATAAAAGAAGGAATTTTTGTTGGACCACAAATAAAAAAGTTGATCAACAATAATCAATTCAAAGGACTACTCTCATCAGTTGAGGAATCCTTTGAAAAGGTCGTTGCTTCTTTTCTCGGTAGACACAAAAGCCCTAACTACGAGCAGATATTGAACGACTTAATCAATAATTATGCAAAAAGGTGTAAATATTAAAGGCTTATTAAAATTAATTTCCCAAAATTTTATAACTTGTTTACCTAACTAATATTTTCTTTCCAGGCGTAAATATGTCTTTAAAAGTTCACTTTCTGCACTCACATTTGAGCTTTTTTCCGGCAAATCTTGGCGACGAAAGTGACGAGCATGGCGAAAGGTTTCACCAGCAAATGAAATTAATTGAGAATCGATATCAAGGGTTCGGGGACGTCGCAATGATGGGCGATTACTGCTGGTTTCTCATAAGAGAAACCGATCCTAAAAAGAACAAGCGTCAAAGTAGAACACATAATTATTTCACATAGTAAAATCAAATTAAGATAAAGATTGTTAGAATATAGTATAAACATAAATAAATTAAAAAAAAAGTTAAAAATATGGGTAATTTCATTCATAAATTGAACTTTTAACTCAATAGAAACAGCATAGCTAGATATTCCACTCTCCTTTATACCATACATATGTTTTGAGGTATACGTTGAAATTGCACAACCTGGGTATTTTTATTTGATCGTTTATAACTTACCTAGTTTTGCATCGATTTTCTTCGATGAAAGCTTATCTGTTTTCTAATTAAACAGAGCTTCACGTAAAGAAAAAATATCTGGAAAAAGAGTTGTGGTTTTGGAATGCTGCTCTCGCAAAGAGTAATTTTTTTCATATTTTTTCATAAAAAAAAACAAAAATCTGAAATGATAAGCTAATATCTCGGAAACTATCTGGTTGAGCAAAAAAACAATGTAAAATGGATTTACACCAAATTTTATTGTGATTTTGATTCTGTAAAACTTTTTGCAATTGCTTGATCCGTTCGTGAGATATACGTTATTAAAGGGAGCCGTCTTTTTGGTTTTTTCGAATAACGGTAAATTGAAAATGTCTCGAAAACGGTACCATAGAATCAAAAATGATCTCGATTTTCGAAATCAGGAGGTGGTTTTACATACGAATTCCATAACGGCGTCTTTGGTAAATTTTGGCCGTCGACCAGTGTAATTTGGCCCTATATACCTACCATATGATTACCGCCTATATTCTCCCCCAATTCGTGGTGTACTGTACTGTCATTTAAAATTCATTAGTATGTACCAATTGCTCCGGACATTCAGAGTATCTGTACGAGTATAAAGCTCTCGCGGTTGCTGTTTCTGCACTTTTCTGGTCATACATACTCGTACATGACTACATAATTACTTGCTTAAATTAAATTTGTTAAATTCTCATGATTACATCGTCGCCACCGCGGTAAAAGGAGCAAATTCACTTTCCACACAAAATGAGTCTTGAAAGAATGGAATTTTATGGTGGAAGAACATAATGACCAAACTGACATCTTTTTTTTACATATTTAAATTTTTAGGCCTGGGTGTAGTTTTCATTTCATCGGGCATATCACGAGATATAGGCATTCTTGGCATTCAATACTGCATGAACATTTGATCGCAAATAAGTTTTTTTCTCTTTGTATACCGCATAATTTGACAATTGCCCAAAAAATAACTCGGGTCGATTGATGTAAAGAAATGTTGAAGAAATTTAGCCGCGGTGAATCGAAGCCCGTCTATGACCTCATAACAGGTGAAGAATCTTGGATCTATGCATATGAGCTGGAAACAAAGCAGCAATGGACTGTGTGCCAAGACGAGCCTAGTCCAACAAGAGTTGTTTGTGCAAGACGATTCTCAAAGCAAATGGTCCCCTGTTTTTTAATCAAATCTGGTCATGTCGCAACCGTTCCACTATATAAACTAAAAACGACCAATTCTGAATGGTGTACAACCATTTGTTTGCCAAAAGTTTTTTTTTAGAATTAAGGAAAACCAACCGCCGAAGACAAATCATTCTTCACCAAGACAATGCGAACTCTCAAGTGAGGCCTTACAGCCCTGATTTGGCACCTAATGATTTCTTTTTATTCCCCAACATCGAAAAAAAAGCTGGGTCAACGTTGTAGAGGTATCCTCTTCTGAGTGGCAAAAGTGATTTGAAAATTGGTTCAAGCGAATACAGAAGTGTATTGACTTGGATGGAGAATAATTTGAAAAACAATAAAACTATTTTCCTTAATATTTGACGGTGTATTCATGTTTCGGCGAAAAATATAAAATGCAACCCGTAGACAAAAAAATGTAGACAAACGCCATCGCTTTTCTTTTAGATCCATTTTAGAAGCTGCTTAACTTCTTCATCAGACAATTTTGGCATACTGCTATCGAAACGCTTCAACTAAAGAAAATAGATTTGTATTTGATTTACGTCTTCCAATCAATATTTTTTCACAAGTTTTTGACTAATCTATGGATGTCTAAAGTTTTATTATTTTTCTGCCATAGCAGTAAAAACTTTTACATAAAATGTGTGCGTACTCGTACGTCCCAATCACGACATGGCTAGAAGACGAAATTTAAATCTTAAAAAGTCTTTGAATAGACGCATCTAAATCACAATCACCCCGTTGGGCATAGGCATGCTAGATAAATACATCTGTTCGTACATTCTATAGCCGTTAATTTTAAGTTTTTATTACTAACCAGATATAATAGGGGTATATAAAGGTATGTACAGCTGTCCACAAAATAACAGACGTAAGATATTGAAAATTGGATTAGATGTTGTACACAGTCGGGCAGCACCGCAAGGGCGTATCGGAGCGTACCTGGTTCATATCCGTCAAGGGCTGTTCTAAAATCTTCGGGGAGTGTTTTTGTCGTTACGTTTTGTACACAACTTTATAGGTTTTCTAGTGGGTTGAGCTCGTGTCTTCTAAATTTACATTTTTGCTTTTCAAATTTTTGGTGGAATACTTTTCAAAAACAAATAAATATTTTTTTTTGTGCTAGCCAATAGCGAAAGACTTTCAAAGCAACTTTTATTAACCTTGTAGCTAACGTTTGTGTCATATTTTAATGGAAGCACCCAAGTTAGGTAGCATTATATTTTTTCCACACTGGCACTTCTATTGTTTTGTGGACAGCTGTATGTAGCTATGTACATACGTAACGCCCACAATTTCCTTGAGGCTCATTTTTGCAGAAATACGGAAATACAACTTGAAGAGTTTTTCGGAAAGGGATACGGCATTAGCACCTTCTGGCGACTTTGCTAATCTGTTTTGCAAATGATTTCTTCGACTCAACAGGGCCACATAACGTGAAAGAGAGGAGGAGAGTAATAGTTGGAAGTAAAAGGCGACATATCGCACCCTAAATACAAAAGGGGCACAACTCAAACAAAATTTCAGGTGGTTTTTTTGACATTTATCCTCTCACAAACGCTTGATCAACTATAACAGCCGATTTTTTTCTTAATGATTATCATCTTCAACTAAACGGCTACCGTCCTGCTTGGTTTTATAAAAATAGAGCTAAGCTAGCGCTATCTAGAAGCGTTCAAAGCAAAGCACCTCTAATTTTGAGTTGTGACCCTTTTGTATTTAGGGTGCGATATCCTCAGCTTCCTCAATTTATAACATTTTAGTTTACACCAATTTTGGGACCGACTTCCGGTAATTTCTGTGTAAAATGTCTTTGGGCAATCAATCCATCAACTGAATGCGAATATTCGTAACATACCTAGTGCGTACGTATCAAGAGTTGGTTTAAATTTTTAATATAAATAATGTGAAAACATCAGCTGATATTGACACAGCTAAATGATCGGTTGCAACAACCTCCAAACTTGTGGTTAAAATCGCAAGCCAATGCTGGTATCTCCATTAAATATTCAAAGCAAGAAATACTAAGTTTTCATTCCATAGTTCTGTTCGAAGTTTCGTTTTGGCCCGCCCATCATCCTTCAATTAAAAATTCTCATAATTTGATTACGCTCCTTGATGGGGCTAAATTTTCTAACAATTTCCATTTTTCTAAAAGGGGGTTGACCACAAGAAGAAAAACAAAAAATGGAAACCAAATGATATTGTCAATATTAAATGCAACTTTATTAATACCTTTTATTCCATTTGCAATACTGGTGCGTGCATTTTCATAGAAACATACATATCCATATGCACATACACACTCATACTACTGTTAGTAACATATATATACATATGTACATATATACATTAATTGACATTACATACATACATCCGTATACGTATGCCCATACAAAAATAAATGCAGGTATTCAGAGGTTTCTGTTGTGGCTTTTTAGCCATTATATTGGTTGCGTGGTACCCAAGTGCTTAACTTCCCCTGTTACTATATATCGTGGAAGAATTTTTAATGATCTATTTATTTGTTAGTTTTTTATTGGTCAGTTTTGTGGCATGTACATGTCCTGTCTCGTGCTCTTCAACTGTGGTTTATGTGCTGTCTGTCACCGTTTCCTGATGACTGTCCATATTCCAATACTCCGTCTCCTTCAAAATGCTATAATTCATTGGGGTCTACATTTTTGTTCATGTAAAAATTTTTATAGTGGGAGGAATCGTTTGTGATTGGCCGATTTCCGGTTGCATTCGATGGGCCGGCTTTTCCAAGACAGGTATTTTTGATACACCATAGCTAATAAATAAAGGCTTTTGTCTATTTAAAACGGTAGTTGTTATAGACATTTCATTGAAAGCGGTCAAAATTTTCTTCGACGTTTTCCTTATTTAAATTCTAAGCTGTGAAAATATGTGATTTTAAGTGTTATTTATAGAAGATTTGCCAAAAACGCTCCATAATTCCAACAGAAACATATTCTGGAAAAAGGTAATGATTATGCAAAGTAAAGTACTAGATTTTATTAGTATTTTCTTATATTCTGTCGGCCTTCTATAAAAACATTAAAATTATTATAGTTTCAATATTTTGTGATATCTAAGACAATAAATTAGGTGAGAAAAAAACTTACATCTTTCATTTTTTATTTTTAATAATTTCTGAAATTAAACATTGACTTTTTTTCTGAAATGTCAACTTTTTAAATATTTTAATTTAGAACTGTTTTATGCTTCTTGGATCTTTTGTGTCTTAGCAAATATTTTTTACATACTAAGACTATATATAGTATATGTACATATTCACAAACTTAGCAATGTCAAAATCGATTTTCAAATATAAAATTTAGTAAGATACGGTTCTATGGATCCCTGTTCTTCTCCAGGGGTGTATCAAAAAATGCCTCTAAGTTTGAGCTAGCTGTCCAAAATCACTAAAGGATACCGTTGTGGCACTTTCCCGTTGACGGGTGTAACATTTTAAGGGGGGTATTATAATACCAACGATAATAACAAAGCTCTAACAAATGAGCAGCACTTCTACGTAGTTACCCAGAAAATAACTTAAAAATTGGAAAACTACAGATTTTTGTTAACTAAGTTAAGTTCAAAGAAGACACGAGACGTGGGTAATTTGACCATTTTTTTCCCTTTCAAATGAGAAATTACGTAAAATTAAACAAGTATACCATAACATTGGCTGAGAAAAAGATCGCCATACCTGGGCAGTGTACCTTCAAAAACTTCGTATCTAACAATGTTCTATTTAAAAAATTAGAGGCTTTAGGATCTGCGGGGTGGCCGAAACGCCCCATGCGACTGACAGTTTGAGTTTGTACATGTCTGACTTGTTGCTATGCGGGTGGGGGTGTTGATCCCACATATTGTTCTTGAAATCTACAAAACTTTAATGAAATGACTGATTGCCTAAAAATAATCTGTATTAATTAATGCTATTTACCAAAACATTTTACAAACTACCCAACAAAAATATCTCGCAAGGTAAGCACAGTTGCGGATTGGGCTCTATATGAGAACGTATCATTAACGATTGCTCTTTTAATGTTTTTTTTTGTTAATGATGTTGGTTTTTGTAATCTTTGGATTTCATTAAGAAACTACTACTATTTTGCATGTTCAGCTTGGGATTCCATCAGTTACCTGAGCGAGCTTTATTACCTAAAATAGTTTTACTCATTAATTAAAGTGATAAAATAAGCCGAATTTGTGTTACTTCACAGGTTGAAATGTGGGTCATTGCGATTCAAAATATAAGTTTTGTATTACTAACTAGAATAGGCTGGTTTATGCACTATTATGACACATTGCTGATCAGATCAGTTCTATAGGAACTATTAAATATAACAAATTCATTGGAATTGAAAAAATATAGTTAATTCATTTTAAATCAGTTCGTCATATTCGAGTACAATAAAGCCTTAATTTATAGGTTTTTTTTTAACACAATAGAAGATGATGGGTCCATTTGGAAACACATCATGGTCAAACTGCGATTGCATGACCAGCATATCATATCTAGCGGTTTAAAATGCAACACTTCTGCCAAACGTCGGTCATTATACACATAAAAAAATATGTACTGCGTTTTCAGCCTGTGTGCATGAAGATATAATCTGTCAAGTGAATAGTAGTAAAGTGAAGAGGAAAAAACTTTCAAAGTGCATTTAGTTCTTTTAATTAAGTAATAATGTATAAGGGTACTTTTTATTCATGCGCATCCAACAGAACAGAATACCCTAGAAATTGACACTTTATACAGAAGCTAAGCCAGTACTGACTATCCATGTGTGGTACTAACGTTTTGTAACATGTGTCGGATCAGATAGGGAATAGATTTGAAACCACGGTTGACCTCACTAGCTTCAACAGATCTTACTGCGTCTTAAACTGGCCAAATGAGAGGAGCATGAGACGTTTTTGCCAGCATATTCACCATGTTCGTTTATATCACAGTGATACAGTACGAAAACTCTGGTGAAATTACATCCTGGAGGTGAAATTTTCAGAGTCGAAATTAATTGTATGCAATTACTACAAAATAAAGACTTACATATAGTGCTTGTTAACTTTCAAAAAGTGGAGAAAAAATTGCGATTATAGCTATAAATTGAGTTTTAGCTTCTGAGTTGCAAAATAAAACCACATTTTCTATCGGGTCAATATGGGCGCCTCTATTAAAGCAATGGTTTTTTAATCATAAAACCTCAAAGCTGGACTAAATTTCATGACTGGACTATATTTTTTATTCAAATCTGTTCAAAATTTAATTCACACAGAAACCGCCATAGTTAAAAGCAGGGTACGAAAATAAACAGTACAAAATACTGTACATTTGCTCATCGTGTATCATGTCATTTTGGTTTTGTACATTTTGTTACATTTTCCAAACGTTTGCTTTTTGTTTGTGACAATTCCAACAAATATTTATTTGTACACACAAACGTTTCAAATTGAAACTTTAACTCGAAAAAGAAAAAAATTATTTAAAAAAAAAATGTTGTATTTCATAATTAACTTCGCTTTAAACTAACTCAAAAATGCCGCGACCGCAGCAGGAGATAATGCGTTCCATCACTGTCCGTGCGCCTCAATAGTGGAACTTCCAAGAATAGCCAAGCGTTCAGCAGACTCAGCAAAGTAGACTGCGGGTGTTTGTATGCGTAACACCAGATACGACGGAAACGTCAAAATAGAATTTGCTCTAAGGTTGACGTACGTCACTTATCTGACGTATTCACGGACTGATTCTGTTTGGCCTATTACCCTCAAGCAAGGGCGAAGTTTTCGTCATCACTATACGCGCACCTGCTTCGTAAATAATTCCACGCATGCAACGACCACTCTCTGCCGGAACTGCCCATCCCTGCTCTCAAAGGATGCCTCCACTTGAAATATGCATGCTGAGCTTTACTAAGCGTTATAAGTACGGGCATGAGCAAGAAGAGAAGTCCCTTTGTCATTTGCTGTTATAATCACTACAAATGCATAAGTACATAAAAAGTTGTTTAGTTTTGTTTTCTGATTTTCCTGTAATTTTCAAAAAAAGTATTTTATAATTGAAAAGTGAACTGAGCCTTTGGGTTTTGTTTTGTTTTGAATTATGAAAGTAAGAAACAAAACGAAATAGTACTGTACAATATAGTTTATTTTCGTACACTGGTTAAAAGTAAAACGTTAAACACCCTGTGGCAAGTGTGCTAATGAAAACATAATATATGACGAAAAATCATCGTAAGCCTATCAGAGCCCAATCTAAAAATAGATTAACTATCATTTAAAACAACTTTTATCATTTTTCGTTTGCTTTGTGAGACTTAATTTAAGTAAATCTGTGTATACCCGCCACGTTGTAATGAACATTTAACACAAGTACTAACATATGTATACTTTGACAACATCTTTGTTTCTAAACCAACAACCGAAAAATATCTAAATATATTTTTAACAATTTTTCATCCTTTATTCACCATATTAATTTTGCAACACACAACCCTAAAATGCCAAAAAAGCGTTGACTGCCACCCCATGTACATCCTGGCGGTGAATATAATCAGCTGATTGGTACAGAGTTTTACTACTGGATATATATATTGTTGAGCTGTTAGTCATTAAAGATTTCACTATCTGCTAGATCTGAGCAAATTTTAAACAACTCAACCATAGCGTAATTTTTATGTCAACATATTTTCATATTCTGTTATGAGAGTAACCAAAACTGTATTTGGTGAGTTGAAAGCCAACTTAAAATCCAAAATTTGTGTGCTTGAGAATTTAATTGAGGTTATGTTAACTTTTGCATAAATGTTGGATCATTCATGATGTGGCGGTAGTGTTGCCGGCCTACCACACCGAAGGTCCAAGGTGGTCTCTCTCTAAGGTTTATGATGATATACATACTTGTTGTTTATCGGGCCACACATTTATTTATTTATTTTATTTTTTGTATAATTATATTTTTTTATTACAAATATATTTATTTGAAACGTGAACGAAACAAACACTAAGGATGGCGTAACGCTGAGACCGGCTTGTGACAAATCCAAACTTGACACGTGATGACGGAAAATCGTTACAATATACATACATATGTATGTACACCAACCGGACCAAATGTTATACATAATTACAAATAAAAATTTCTATATAACTTCTGAGCGCTTATATATGGTTGAGCTGTAAAGTAAAGCGTTAAAAAAAACTACACTTATCGTTCTAATTATTTTTTGTTATTTATTGACAGATTTGGTTGATTTTTGTTAGTGACCATGCTTCCTCTGGTATCATATTTAAAAAAAAATATTTGTGAAAGGTGTAAGCAAATATAGAAATATTTCTAACTTATCGCATTTGTTTTTAGTTTTTGCATTATATTTTTATATTACATATCATTACTCTGTATCGCGATACGAAATCATATGCTATTTGGAAGCTGTCAAATTACATATCGACAGCCACACTGCAAAACCCTGTATGTTCAAAACCAAAAAGTTTTCAGGAGAGGGAAAAAACTGTAATAATTATAACGTATGTATATGAGCGACGGTTATTTGATTTCACCACTGGAAAGAAACGGGAAGTTGTAACCCGATTTTGACTGAATTTTAATGTGCGAAATATCACGATCTATGGGAAAGGCTCAGAACCTTATTTTTGGAAAAATAGTGACTTACGGGGTTTTGCAGTGTGGCTGTCGATATGTACATTTTGTTTTCAAATGCTAGATGAATCGTACGTACAACTCATGATTCAATTAGAAAGGTTAGCTCTGTAGCTGACGTTTACTTTTACACTCCCATTTTTTGGGTTTATTTTTGCTGAACAAAAAAAGTAGGAGCATGTTTTGAATTGTTAATATGGATTGCTAAATATTGTGGTTTCGGTCAAAATTAGAGCCTTCAATGGTTAATACAGTAAACTTGTCAACTCAAACTAAGAATAATTGGGCATTTATGCTTCAGACTAGAGGGCGAAGGTTATAAAGACAACCTGACTTACTCTACCAAGTGCATAGTAAAGCTTCAATGAGACAAGATTAGCTCCTATTTGTACAGAAGTTGACTTAAACCTGTTACTTTATACATAATCTAACCGAAAACTGATTCTCAAAGCTGGATAATAGTAACAAATTTTTGTCAAAAATGACAGAAATCGCTGTTGCTAATTAACGGAATGTCTCGCGTTTTAAACGTATATCATTAGATCTCCCAAAAGTCGATCTAAATAATAGCGTAAATGAATACATTTTCTGAAACCTACTTTTTTTAAACTTCTAGTAGTATAATACATTTGTAGCTACTATTTTTAAATAATTTCGATAAAAAGCAACCCAGAATGTAAAAAACAATGGCACCAATTGTCAAAATCTATCACTACAGAGCCAACCTCTAGTAATTAAACCATGCGTACAACTATTTATTGTGTACTAAAAAATGTTTAGAAATAGGCAAAATTTAAAAATAAAGTTGCAACTAACTGCTTGTTGGAAATTGAATGAATTCGAATTTTGAAAAATTATGATTGTAGTACATATTTGCTTTATTTTCTTATGTTAGCATCATGGCCCAATTATACTGGTCGCCTCGTTAGGCCAACAACAACTGAGGAGGTCCATAACAAAACGCAATAATTCCACCAAAACAATTTTTTGGAAAAACGAAAAAAACTAATTTAAAAATAAAATTAATTTAATTGGATACATACGGAAATGTTTCATTTTGGTCTGAACTAATATTTTTGGCGTTGAATAACAGTAAAATTATTGACCTTTGGTATGTTTTATAGCAATGGTTACATAGGTTTTAATGCGTAGAATTGGATTTAGTTAAAAAACCAAAATATTTGAAAAGTGGAATTGTTGCGTTTTGTTATGGACCTCCTCAACTATTCCCATGTACATATTTTGTTAGTGTTTTTTGGTACTTGTTTGTCATATTTTACTGTCAAAATCACTATTCGCTGTATTCGCCTTGCCAGCCGCGGATCTAGAAAATATTTTCGGTGGGGATCCAAATTTTTTCCATTTTGAGTGTAATCTAGAAATTACAAAATTGAAGTCTCATTTGTCTCCGGTGGGGACGCAAAATAAATTTATCAAAACCTAGGAAAAAATACCAAAAATAAGAACCTTTTCTTTTGAAAGGACACCACGTTTTTTATGCCAATAATAGTGAGAACTTAAATAGAAATAAAAGAAAAATGATTTAGGTTTATTTCATTTATTATTATTCAATAAAGAAACATTAAGTTTATCAGATACAGCCCAAGCCTAAGTAACCGACCCCCGGGCCGTCTCCCCCTCTATACCCGCCTTGCTCAAAATTTGAATTCGCCAGCTAACATAATAACCCAACAACCATTTCTGTAAATGTTTTAAAAAATATTTTAAACTAAACCATGGTACAAGAAAATCAAGGTATTTCCACTATGACATAAACTGTTTTTTCCGTCATTCACAACATTTGTCATTTGTTCCATCTTACAAAAAAAATTGATTTGATTATTTTTATAATATTAAAGAAAATCTTTAGAATATAAGAAACAAAGTTAAATATTTACAAAATCAGACCAATACTATTTGTATTTCCCTTAAAATTAAAAAAAGGAGCAACGCTTTTAAAGAATTTCATCGCCATATTTAGCTTTATATTATTGAAAACTATAGATCCCGATAACTGACAAGAATAAATTAAAAGCAAAATCCCACAAATTGGATCCGTTATTTAGATCAAATTGTTTTAAGTTTTAACAATTAACAAATACGATACCCGGCCGTAATCTGACACAATATTATATAACTGCAACAACTTCAATTTATTTAATTGCAATTAGTTTCCAAATCAATTAAAAATTTAATAGATTAACATAATCTGCCATGTCACCTGGTACGGTGTTGCGATCCGATTGGGAACGTCGGTTACGAAGCTTAAAGTTTTCAGCAGAAAAGTGGTCTTAACATTCAAACTGCTTATAAAGCACGACTTTGGCTACATTCACGAAAATATAACAACTAAAAAATATGAATTAACAAAAATTAGTTCGTTTTTGGTTAAAGAATAGGTTTATGTTAAGTCATGACAATGGCGGCGAAGTACCATGAAGTAAACTTGCTGCAATAAGCGATATGTTGGCTGCATCTTAACCAATTTTTGCAATGTGCAATTTACATATTTTGTTGCAAAAGCTAACAAATATGGTTTGAATAATGTTTTGGGAAAAAGGCTTATAAAAAGTTTTTTTTTTTAAACTTTCTTGAAGGCTTACACTAATAAGTTTTTTTATCAACGTGCCGTTTCTATAAAAAAACCTTTGATTTCGAACGTTTTATAAACGAAAAATCGAAATTTTGTAAGCTTAATATTTTGGAAAGTTTTTAAAACACTTAATTTAAGGTCACTTTGCTTGTTGGGCTTATTTTTGACATGTAATTTTTAGTTGACAAATAATTTTTAAAAACAAATAATTTGACAAACAGTTCCGCTGCGGCGAAAAAAAATACAAATCAGCTGATGGCTCGATATCACCCATGGCGTAATTAATAAGGTGACATTTTCCGATCAGCTGATTGCTTCTTCTTCCGTGGCGAAATGGCGCAAGTGTCATTTAGTCACTTTTGTTTACATCGCTCCTTTCTATTTACATTCAGTTGATCAAATTTAATTAGAGTTCTTAACAAAAATGTGGAGTTGGGAAAAATTGGGAAGATAGGTGCCATTACATAAAGTTAGGAGTCCTCCACTATCATGGCATAAGTGAGGGTCTCCACATTCAATGAAGGTCTAGTGAGGGGCGGGCCCAGCTTCTCTTTTAACATTAGGACTCAATATGAACTAAAATATTTTATTTCATACAAATATGTAAGTTAGCGGAAATAGTTAAAGGCTGGCCAGCCTAATTAAATTTTTGCAGCTAGTTTCTAAATACATATCTATGTATGTAAACAACAATGTGCAGGAATCTATTCGGCCACAATTTCCTCAAGCACAAAACTCTTCTCTGAGTTTTTTAATTAAAAATCTCGCACCAAAAAAAAGGGACTTCCTTTAAGTGGGTTATTCAAATACATTTTGCAGTGACCTGGAAGATATAAATATTATTAAAAAACATGGAAACAGTTAAATAAAATTGCACCAAACCTCAAAACAAAAATTTAATTTATTTCACATTTTGACATTTCACTCATTTTCTTAGGCATTTAAATGGGCTTAGCTAGAATGAAATGAAGAGGGGTACAGAAGTAAATTGATTACTTTCTTTTCTGTATATAGATAACTGGCGTTAGCCCTCTGCTCTGCTCGCCTGGCAATATATGTAATTAGCAATCGACCTTTTTTATTGACTGTTATTCATATTACTCTATCTCCATCATTTTAATTATTTTTTATTCATATATAATCAAACACATTAAAATATGTGAAAATAGTTATTTCCCAACTTCCGCACTTCCGCAGTGGTCGTAAATCTTTCGAGTGGGTTTCTCCCATGAAAGAGCTCCCAAAGGATACAACCTAATATAAGTCCAAAAGTGCCGGTAGAAGTATCCAAAATTGTAATCAAATATAAAGTCGTTGTGAAAAGTGCAGAACGGCTTAATGTTATTTCTTCTTAATCGCGACCGTAGTCGCCTACTCAGTGTTCTGCATATAAATACCATGGGGATTTTTTGTATACGTTTTCACTGAAACAAAAAATCGAAACCCGCTTTCGGATTATTGATACCGAGGTCAAAACGCGTCTTTTGATACCCCTCCCAATACCGCTCAAAAGGCTTTTATGACAATCGTCATAAAAGTACTGACCATTTTAATACGTAATATTATAACCCCACATACATATCTGTTGTCCCAAACCATAATCGCCTAAGTCGAGATATGTTATTTTGATAAATTAATTTTTGTTTGTATTTGAACTAAGAAACTATTGTGCATATATATAAGTACGACTGATCTGGAATGATTATTTGGCAAATGCAAACTGCAGATTCGATATTCAATGGATTTTCTGCAACGCCTTTAGGTCTTTATGACTTGTGACCACAGATATACGTATGCATATCAATAACAACAACAAAAAAAGCAAACAATTAACTGTAATTTAGATAAGTTAATAAAATATGGGTCAGCGACCCTAACTGGAACTACCCCCTTTGTATGTGCCCCTTCATTATTATGTGTTTTTCTGACACTTAATTTGTTCAAAACGAATTCGCCCTTTGTTCGTTTTTGACTTTGTCTGACATTTGAGCCATTCCGAAGCAACAACAAAATACATGGAGTAGATGTGTTTGTGTGTGTTGCGATCACCTTATATAGATTCGCCTTGATATCACCATAGTAATTACGCCATGGTTAGCATGAAATTATAAAACAAAAACATACGGTGACAGTCGAGAAGTCTTGATGAGAGAAAAATAAAGACAAAAAAAGGTCACCATGGCAACTTAGGAAGTAGCTAATCTCGGTAATCTGTAGAGTGAACTAAAAAGTAGTTCACCGCAAAATTGAGGAGAGGTCGGCAGAATATGTATATCTCGGGAAATAATTGCCATTATCTTAACTTTTAAAATATTATAGAATGATTTTTTTATTTCTTTGTAGAAAAAATGAAAATGAAGAGGGAAAACAATGATGACGGACCACAAGCCGATAAACGTAGCCGCCGTAATGACGACCAAATTCGTATTCTGATCCCGAGTGGCGTAAGTTAGAAATAAAAATTTAATATCGATTATTTTAAAGAATTAGTACACATGTATTATAATTTTAGATTGCTGGGGCAGTTATTGGTAAAGGAGGCCAGCATATTCAAAGAATGCGTACTCAGGTAAAGTATTATATTGTGCAATATTTTTTTCTACATTGTCCATTGCTTCCTTGCATTCCTTTTGTAATTTTTTAACTAGCATTGAGCTTAGAAAGGGTTTAAGCTTTATCAGATATTGCAATTGCCATGTTGATTGCCCTTTGTTCCCGAATTAACTCGGATTTTCATTTATAACCAAATTTTGCTGCAATCATTTTTCCTAAAAAGTAATAAAAATTGCTTTAATAATTTCAAATGGAAGTATAAATAACTTGGGATAAACGCACTAATATTTCGACTTTCCAAAGTTAGAATCCTCGCGTAATGCTATAGTCACTTACATATATCCATGCTATCCTTTCTGTCATACGAGTCTTACTTATTTTGGACTTTTTGTCTTAGATATTTACATGTGTAGTATGCGCATTCATGCATAAGATTCGGAATTTTATCAGTTATGAATTATCAATTAATATTATTTATTAGTTTTTGTAATAAGCCAATGCAATTAACCTCATCACTAAATGAAATTTTTTCTCTCTTTTCTCTTGTCCCACACTCTTATATGTAACTGTCGTACCAAATCGACTCAAACCCGTAACGATTCGATTGTAATAAACATATACAAACGTAAACGTTGAAATGTGAACATTGCCGTGAATGCCCGCCTGAACGCCCATCTACTGCCTGATTTGATTTGCCCCGTACTGGTTTAATCTGAAATACTATTGCAACGGCAAACCCAACAAAAATACATAAAAAATGAAACTGGTCGAAATAAATGCCCATTCGTCTGACCGATTAACCGCCTGTCCGCCTGCCTGGTTACTTAATTGCTCGCCTGCCCGTACGCCCGCCCGCCCAACAACTGAAATGGCCCTGGTCTGATCTGTGCACCATCAATACCACAAACACCAAACAAATGTTTGACCAACAACGATGTATCTGAACGCGCAAAATACGAATAAATATATTAACATTCTTGATGGCAAAATGTCTGTCTCGAATGTAATACATAAATCTTGTTTGGCATTTTGTTTCAATGCCATTATGCTGTGTTGCCATTATTGCTGATCGTGTCTGTTATTTGAAACATAAAATATATATTTAATGGAACCAAACGAATATGACAAATAAACCATAATCAAAAATATATTTCATCTGCGTACCAATTTACCAAAATGTGGTGGATATAACAATTATCCTGGTCAACTTTAATCAAATGTTAATATAAATTTTTTATAAATTATATTATAAAAAAAAACAATTGACCAACAATAAATTATTGTACTACTATATCATCACCACTATTCTACATCACCAATCAATCAACTTGACCAAATTATTGAACCATAAACCTCACACTGTGTCAACCAATGTTATATAAATGCAGTATAAAGCCACTGTATCTGTCGACGACTCTCAAGGCCCCGAACGGTAAACACTTAACACTAAATCGAATTACATATTATGAAATATACATATAATATACTCTATCAGTAATTTAGACCTACAACATGCATATTTATTTTAACCTTTTAGTAGTTTTTCTGAATATTCTGTATTTTCGTATAACGTTTAATGCATCCCGATTTCCAACTTTTAACATAACTTTCATCCTAATATCGTATTGATTGATTTATCGTCTTGTTTTGCTAAAAGTAAAATGAAATGTATAAAGTTACAAGTGAACAAGGCACTGTGATGCATCTTAATGCATTTGTATACATACATATTTATATATACCATAAGGATGCATTTTTACCTAATACCTACATACATTTAATAGTATTTGTGTACTGTCATACTCTAAACATATGTATGTTGATTGATTCTAATTGCTTTTAAACATATAAAGAAGCAAGCCCAAACCCTCCACAAACGCATTGCAAGATGTCAATAAAGTTTTGCTTTCCAGTATCCTGCAATTTCAAATTATACCACTCCATACCCTTGTCCAGACTAGGAGTCTTCTCTTTATTATATATGCACAGAATACTAATTCCAAGAGTTCGGTAACATTTTAGTATGTGTATTGATTTATTTAAATCCTAATTAAAAATCTGTTCACCCAAAGCTTTTCGTGCAATCTAATCGCTAAAATGATCGACGAGTTAATTACTAATTATTAAAATACCCAAATAATATTAAATGTATTTTTAGTTTATACAGATCCGTGGTACAAGGGAGGATACTAATGTTTTAATCAAAATATTGACTTAAGTGAAGTTGTACTGCAGCTAGACTGTAATTTTAGAAAAATAATTGATTTGGACACATACAAAATCGTCGATCACAAGTTCCATTACGCAGTATAGAAATGTCTCGGTGACAATTTATTACTATAACAATGAGACCAAAACTTAGTTTCTTGCCATATAACTCGTTGCCTATGTCTCAACAGAGTTTGTGTTAGTTACAAAAGTCTGGGTGCCTTCGGTATGGTCAAATAAAACATTTAAATATTAATTTCACTATGTCACATATTGCGTTTGAAAACCCACATAACGTGTCAACGAAAATTCAATACAAGATTTTTATCTTTTTTTTTTTGTATTTGTATTTATTGAGCAATTTTCCTAGCACAACAATTTGACAAAAATTTTATTATAGTGCTAGTCAGGAATAAAATTTTTTAAGACTAGTTCAAATAGATATGTATATCAATATTTTAGTCATTGAAAGGAAGAAAGAATATAGGAAAGGGTCATTGTGTACACAATGGAAAGGAAAAAAGATTAACAAATATTAGACTACATTGAGAAGTAAGAAAAAAAAATAAAAACATTAAAATTATTAAAATTAATTCTAAACTTATGAGTCATTATAAAAACTAGTTAGCTCTTTTTTGAAGCGCAGCGCATTACTTATCAGCCTTCGTCTAGAGGGAAGTGAGTTCCAAAGACGTATCGAAGTAATAAACAACTTTCGATCAGACGTTAGCATACGCTATCTGAAGTGCGTAAGGAGTACGGATCTTGATGATTGTAGGAAATCTTATCTTTTAATAGGAATTCAGTTTTAAAATATGAGTAGAAATGTCATAAATAGTTCAAAGTTAATTTAAGAAAAAAGAAGAATACAACAATAAATAATAATAGTCAATATTTTGATATGAACATTGTTGTTCCTAATTATTTGGATATCATTTATCGTCAATTTGATATCATTCAATAATGTACATTCGACAAAAGATTGAATCTTGAAGTTAAATTCTGTTAATTGCAGAACCAAGACCTCTACTAATTTTCAGTATATGCGCTTCGATCTTAGAGTTGTGGTGTATGCATAAACTCACACAAAAGTGATGTATCAACTAAACATACACATGTTCATCTCAACGCGTCTGGGTTACTTGTTTCTTAATAACCACTAAACTAGCATTCCATTACCAAGTCAGGTTTGTTGCATAGTGTACCTATACTAACCAATAGAGAGGAGAGATTTGATGTAATATATGTATTTAGCCATCCTGTGTTGTATTCATTGGGATTCATGTCTATTTTCGTATTATATAGTATAAGTACTTAAAACAATAGCATACAAGTAAATTCGAATATTGTAGTAATGATAAGCAGTGATAGAATTAGCGTTCACCTGTGGTCTAAATGGGATCGTTACATATAAAACAGGGTTCTTGAAACACCGTACATCTGACTGATACGATTGTCTGACAATTTTAAATTAGTTCATTAAAAGTACATATTTATTTCTTTTTCTCGATTTTCATTAGCACCATTTTGATTTCATCAGATCTGGAGTCAGCGATACAAATTGTAACCGAGATGCTAAAATACTTCGAAGAGGTATGTATTTCAAGCTCTTACGCAAATATGTATATTACACATTTTAACTTAAATTTCTCAACATTTCAGCGCGATGATGAAGTTGATGTACGTTTGCTTATTCATCAAAGCCTTGCTGGATGTGTTATTGGCAAAGGCGGTCAAAAAATTAAGGAGATACGGGATGTAAGTACACGAATCCTAAATGTTATTTATATTTATAAAATTAGTTTGATATGCGTATGTACAACTATTGATTTTTCCAAACAAGTTAGTTTTTTACTATAAGCTTACTATAAACTTACTTTTGTAAGCTTTTCGTTTGGAAAACGTTAACTATAATCATTGTAAAACGTTTAGAAAACATTGTCGACTCAACGAAAGTGATCCCTTTTTAAATAATTGGAATTGAGGCTTGGAAAACATGTTTAATAAACGTTTTATTCAATGTATAGTAAGGGTTTGTTGAAAACTGATTGATAAAACTCCAATTTGGGCAACAACGGTGAAAACGGACCAATAGCCTAACGAATACGTTGTGGGATTTTGCTCCGAAGGTTGCTGGTTCGAATCCTTACCATTTCCTTAACTTTTTTTTTAAATTAATTAGATATTTAAATATTATGTTTTATAATAAATTCTTATTTGGTGCAAGAGGAGATACAGGGCCAGTTTTTGTGTGCTGCTTGCAATTTTTTATGCAGTCTGCATCTGCAAGGCAAATATGTGCATTTTTTCCGAGAAGCCTGAGGGTGTCATCGTTTTAAAAAACCTTTTCAAATAATTTTTCATGTTGCCTGTAGCGGGGTTCGAACCTAGGTCCTTCTGTGTGGTAGGCCAGCTGCACTACCGTCACACCACGATGCCCATATAACAAAATCAATATAAATGAATCATATAAAATTTCAAACATAATTTTTGAAAACTGACAAATTTTTCACCTCGCTGAGAGTTCACCTCAAGTAATTTCTCCAAGGCTACCACACCATTGGAAAAACATATCTAAACGTTTGTGAAATTTTTTAGTTACAAACTCGTTTGGAAAACATTTACTTTTTACGCTTGGAAAATATTGTTTAATAAACTAGCTTACTTCTTTGTTTATTGGGATGCTTCTGCAGCTTACACACAAAACGATATAAATGCATGTTTTTCAAAACATGCTTTAATTAGTTTGTTCAGTTAATAACAAAGATGGACAGTTATAATCGTATGGAATATGCCAATATCCTCTGACGAGGGTTCGGCACAATGGAATATCTGATTAATTGAAGAATCGAATTAGGTAGAGATAAATAGTCTGCAGCTATTGTGATTGTCATGCGTAGCGTAGTCAAAGAACAAGAACTGTTGACGGCCGTGTTCTGAAGCTATTTACTGGAATCAATTTGATTGAGTTGCTAGCAACTAGCTATGTAGCTCGTGAAACTGCCCTTTCATCGAAATCGTCAATAATTCTACCTTTCTTACCCAAAATCAGTTGGTTTACTGTAATTGATATGAATGTAACTATAATTACTGCCCGCGGGTTGGGGTTTAGAATATGCCCGCGGTAGGCATACCGGTCGTAAGAGGCGACTAATACTCACAAAGGTAATGATGTGCAACTTGATGGTTGATCTAAGGACATGTTGTTGTTGTTGTTGTTTCACCTCTCATTACCCATCTTCTTTTTCCTTTCGGAAGGAGGGATAACATGTCCTAGGAGGTTGCGCTGGTCATACCAAATTGTTACCACACAGTCCGAAAGGGAGTACCGGAGCGGACCGGATTCATATCCGGCCAAGGACTGTTAATTCGACAACACTCCCCAAAACCTTCGGGGAGTGATTTTGTTGCTACAACAACAACAACAACTGTCAGTAAAGGCACAACAAAAAAGTTCTGAACAAATCCCTGCGAGATTTTCAATATATCATAAGATCACACAAAAGCACTGTTCTATTTCTGGGAATTTTTAAGCCTTTTATGTTGTTTTGGATTCATAGTTAATCTAAGCGATAGAAAGAGATAAGGGAAGCGGATATAGCGCTGCTTACTGTTCTGCCATAAAAATATGCTATTTATTCCAGCGCTTATATTTTATATACTTTTTTGATGGTTACGTACGATTACAAGCCTGGATAAACATTGACGTTCTACTGTTCGTACAATGGTTCATAGTATTTACCTTAACCCGGCCCTTATTTTAAAACGTCTGATTTTTTCGTTTCGTATCATATCATTCCATGGTTTTTATTAAGGAGTGACATTGGGACTTAATAAAGTGGTGCTGAATCTAAAACAAGTTGTCAATGAGTTTGTCAAAGCTTTTGTCTTCAATTTTTCTATGACCACTTATTTTATTTTCAAAAAAGGTTAGCAGGCAAAGATTTCCCCCATTATAGTGTCCACCAGCAAAAGAAAAATGGTGTTGATTTTGGTTTGCAATCAACCAGGCTCCACGTGTTGGTAAGTCTTTTATATATTTATTTTGATGTAGTAAAATATCTCCACGTTCTTCTCGCTCTATTTCCTTTCGTTGATCAGTCTAATGAGCATGCAATCAAGATGTCATCCACACCATCATTTAATTTCCCTTTTTAATAACATATAAGCAATAATTCCATGTATTCAAATACTTCATTAAATTATCTATTTAATTCGCGTCCTGTCTGTTTTAACCCATGAAGTGATTTTTTTTAACTTGTATACTTTACTTGGAAATCGTTTATCCTGAAACATCTCAAGTTGTTTCATGTAAACTTCTTCGTTTAATTGTCCATTGAGATACGCAGACGCTATATCAACGTGATGAGTCAATAAATTATAATGTACCGCTATCGATAGTAACAGCCGTATTGTAGAATTACGAATTACTGGCGCATATGTATCAAAATAATCAATATTGTTTTCTTAACTGCACATTTTTGCTACCAAACGGCCTTTAAGTTTCTCTATGCTACCAGCAGCTTTACGCTTAGTGACCAAAACCCATTTGCTCGCAATAAAATGTTTACCTTTCGGTTTGTCTACAATCTCTCAAGTCTCATTTCTACTTAGTGCATCATATTCCTTTTTCATCGCTTCCACTGTTCTGAACTAATTTTATTCATTGCCTCCTTTACTGTTATTGGACCTCTTTCCATGGTTCTTATCTCGTTCGCTTGAGATACCTCCTCAGTTTTGTAAATTTCCTTTCGTCTTCCACGTGAACCATTCCTTTCTATACGTGAAAAGAAAACGACTTTTTAAACTTTCGTTGTCTTCCACTGAGTCGTCATTTATTTCGCTATTATGATCATCTAATGTTTATTCATCTGCAACGGAAATATTATCATTTAATTAATTATAACTCTTGAACTATTTATATCCTTCTTTGTTAATTCAAATGTAAATACATTTATCGCTATTATTAAATTCAAAGTTATCTTCTTTCTTACTATGTAGTTGTATTACCTTGAAAAGAAATTTCAAAAAATATTACATCTCTAGTAATTAAATTTTGTTTTGTTACCTTATTGTACAACCTGTATCCTTTACTTCTCACTGACTTATTTTTAGGTTGACGTTTGTCAACATCGCCTCCGAATTTTTTGAAATGTGATGGTTTACAAGTATATCCAAAACATAATATATTCCTGGCCATTATCACTACGTAAAAGTATAGATTTACTTACTCGAAATCTTTAAATGTTACAAGAGCTTCTGACTTATTTGACAAAATATAGTGACTTGATGCAGTACGCATTGGCCTACATAAATCACTATGAACAATATCCAACATTTCCTTGCTAATTACGTTATTGTATCTACTCTTGAAATGGTTTGCGAGTTAATATGCGTAATGCACAAATCATACAATTAAATTCCCTCGGTTCCGTCGAGTCCTCTGACCAAGTGAGTATCATACATGTCGCGTATATCGTTTGCATTTAAATTCCATATGAAACAATTCTTAAAGAATTTTACGCTGGAATCGCTTTTTTTATATTTTGCTTACTGATAGCAAATTCGATTTCAACTCAGGTACAAAAAGAACGTTACCTTTATAAGTAAATGTCCTTCTTTATTAAATTGATATTTACTTTACCCAATACCTTTCGGCAGAATAATTTCACCAGATGCCAAAATTAAAAGTCAAACATTTTCCTAATATAAGGCATGTGCAAAGACGCACCACTGTCAAGAATCCATCCTCGCCTTTAATTTTCTTTGCTACACGCACTCAAAACATAATTCTTATTACGACAATTCTCGCTAATATGGCCAACTTTGGCAAACGAAAAACAGTTTCTGTTCTTTTTACCTTTCCAAATTTATCCTTTATTGTTGCCATTTGCTACCAATACCTTTTCATCATCTCCAAAATCCTTTTTAACTTCACGTCTTGGTTCTCTCTAATATTTTTTGTTTAAATGGTCCAGTTTTAGAGGTTCAACTCTAGTTTCAATTGCTTCAACAAATCTCTCCATTTCCTCCGGTAAACTGCACTATAACAGGATACTTAAGATATCGTCGGGAACATCTATATCAATTTCCTTTAAATTATTCACATACGAACAAACATCGTTCAATAGAGTCGCGTTCCGTTGCGTTTTCGTGTGAACTCAAATTTCACAAATTTTTTAAATAAATTTACCTTCTTTCCAGGACCCTTATGTTATCTGAATTCTGCCACGCTTCTTTTGCGCTCTTACAATTTCGAATGTAAATCAATTCGAAAGGCCTTACGCTTTGCTATTGCTCCTTGTCAGCAACCGTTGCCTCAGGATTACATGATAACTCCACCGCATCCCATAAATCCTTTGTGATTAGCAGTCAATTCATTTGCACCGACCAGCTAAAAAAATTGTCAACATTTAGTTTGTCAATATTCGCGTTCGCTGCTAATCTCAGTATTGATTGAAATTTAGTTAGGTCCTGCAGAAGTCATTGAAGAGAGTACCCAGCCTTTCAGCGTGCTTGCCGATACATATGTGCCACGTGAGGACACCCATGAGTAAGGAGAGCCTCCCCCTACTAAGTGTAAGTAGATCTTCCGATCTCTCAGCTATGATGTCTGGCCACACCAGTTTTGTTTGGTTGCAGGTGCTGATATTTTTCCATCTATCACTTGCCTGTTTGAGGAAGGTGTTCCTCATTAGGAGCTTGCTATCCCTTCCTGGATTGTGAAAGCGGAACGGATGTGCCCCCTCTGGCAAGCTCGTCTGCTCTTTCATTACCTGGTATCCCACAGTGCCAGACACCCATACCAGGTGAATCGAGAGTTCGTGTTGACAAAAAGAGAGAATATGTTTACAAAACGAAGTTTTAAATTCAATAACAATAAAGTAAAAAATTTACGATGTACAAATTTTCAATGCCTCAAAAGATCTATGATCATTTCAACAAGATCAAAGTATACATACATATATATTATATATACAGTGAGTCACACTCAAAATTGGACACCTCACATATAAAAACAAATTTATTTTATAAACTTTTAATAAGACATCAATTCAAGTTTTCTATATTTATTTATAAACACTATTCGAGGAAGATAAATATGAAGAAATTAAAATAGTTTAATTCGTAATTAAAAACAAAAAAATTCATTTCATAGGTTAGTCTCCTTGTTTCAAGGTTCACACTCAAAATGGGACACTTACTTTCTAGTTGAAAAAAATTATGAACACATATGAGCTAATATTTCGTGGATCTTCCTTTGTACTTTATTACTTCCTGTAATCGACGTGGCATACTTTCAACCAGTTTTTTGCAATATGTGGGCTCGATTTTTTCCCATTCCTCCAATACTGCTTGCTTTAACTGCGACTTACTGCTCACGCACCGTGGGGCAAGCCTTTTTTTGAGTTCTCCCCACAAATGCTCAATGGGGTTCATGTCGGGAGACTGAGCAGGAGTAGCTAATACTTTTGGGCAGTTGTATAGTAACCAGTTTTTAGCATTCCAGGACGTGTGCTTCGGATCGTTGTCCTGGTAAAACATAAAATTACTGCGAATCCCAAGTTTTTCAGCACTGGTATGAACATTTTGTTTTAATAGGTTAATGTACCCTTTACTATCCAAGATTCCATCGATAATATGCACTTTTCCGACGCCAGCTCCCGACATGCAACCCCATATCATTATTGAGCCACCGCCGTACTTCACCGTCTTTTTAATATTCTTATCCTGCAATGATTTTCCGTCCATTCTCCACACAAAACGCCTCCCGTCTGAACCAAACATATTAATTTTTGTTTCATCTGTGAATAAAACCTGCAATAAAAATAAATTATGTGGAGACTTTGAAATAGCCAAGCTTTTTTTTTCAATTACCTTAGACCAAAAGTCAAATTCCTTATATTCGTACTTTTTAGCGAACTCTAACCTAGACTTTTGGTTCTTTTTCGAAATAAGTGGCTTTCGCCGGGGAATTCTTGCATAAAAATTGTTATTTTTAAGAAGTCGGCGAATAGTTTCTGCAGAAACTTCAACGTTTTTTTCCTCCTGGAGTTGTTTTTTTAGGTCTATGGCAGATATCTTAGGGTTTTGCTTTACTAATCGTAATATAAATCTGGAGTTTCGATCATCAATTTTCCTTCTGTTCGTTAAGTTACGTTTTTTGTCACACACGTCACCTCTTTCCCTATATCTTTTAATAATATTATGCACTGTAGACTTTTTTCTGCCAATTATTTCACTAATCTCCCGAATGGACTTTCTGTTTTTGTAATTTCTTATAATAATTTCCCGCTCAGCAATTGTTGTTTGACGCATTTTGTAAAAACGATACAACTTAGTCGACATTCAATCAAACACTATGAAAAATAAGCGATTTACAATTTAAACTTAATATATAACGGTATTTATCCGATGAGTTCTAACTGTCCTATTTTGAGTGTGAGTAGCTTACATTGCATTTGTTGTATACTAATATAATATGTTGTTATTGTTTGTGTTTGAAAGGGATTTTGTTGTTATAATTGTACTTCTAATATGTTAGTATACATAAATATATAGAAATGAATTTAAATATGTTTGTAGTTTCTTATTGGAGTTAAAAGTTTTCATATGAGTATAAAGTGTCCAATTTTGAGTGTGACTCACTGTATTTGAGTTAAATTAATAACATTTCTAACATTTCATTTCAAATAATTTTCTAACAATATCACTATAATTCTTGGTCTAAAATAAATATGTATATTCAGCTGCCTTTTGCTCTGATGAAGAAATATCCCTGTTTATATCTATTTTTGTTTGTCCCTTTTTCAGTTGATGTATGTTAAACAGGTGTTGGAAATTTCAAAAAGAAAAAAGAAGAAACATCTGCCCCTATGCGTGTTTTTCTCCTCATTCACTCTTCAGTTGCTTTTTTCTATGTACATATGTATGGTCGATCAGCAAAGATGCATAAATCGGCAGATGTGACTTCAATTCCTAATTGATTTCAACAATGTGTGGCTTGGAGAGCGAGTTCATCTTTCACATGTTTATGTATGTATGAGTTCGTATACCTTGGGGTCGTTTAGTCCAAAGATTGAACATCTACTTAAGTAATCCACATTGTCTGAGTCAGTTGGTATTAGATTAGGTAAGATTTTGTATTTAAACACACATGTTGGGACACTGTTTGAGCAAACTGAAGTAGATTGCTGCTCCAACTGTTAAAATCAATATGCATTTTTCTCCATTTCCGCTCTATTCCTTTTGATTGGTATTTTGACTCAATGTAAATAATATGTATGTATGTACATATTTATATTTTGATCGTCGCTGCAGCACTAACATTTATACACCACATGACTTGACACATGCTCTCTTCCTTCTTGTTTTTGGGACTAAGCTGAAGGCAATAATAGTACCTATGTATGTAGATATATACATGGTACAAGCATCACTCAAAAAATGTTGAATGGAATTAACCGTTGCTTGTGTAGTATAACTTGCAATTTAAGATATTCCTTATATCGCTAGCTCTACCGTTTTCGGAGTTATCGACCAATATGTCGACCAGGGTGACCAAAAATATGTTAGTACAATATGGCTAATAAGTGCTCAATAAGCGATTTAATTAAGCTCCATACCTCAGCAGGATAATATTATTATGAATCTCTCGCAGATAATGATTAATATCGCACTCAGTCTATTGTAAGATCTAAGACGCAGCGTAGCGTGGCCGGATCTAATAGTAGATAAAAAAAAATTGGTTGGGCAAGTAAAGTTGTTCGGGACTACATGCCGAACCTTCTGGCCGACAGCAGAAGACATTAGCTGGCCTAGCAAACGGACGGAGAGGTTCCGACCAACATCTTCGTCTAGCTGGCCTGCTATCGATTCTAACCCTAACATCGAATAAATTACTATCATCCTTCTTAGAACGCTCCGCCGATCCCCTTTAAAAACCATTAATTAATCTATTTGGTTTTCTTTCTGATCTTCCCACGCATTCCGTCTCATATACGAGAAGGGGCCAACGTTCCGCATTGTCATAGGTTAAGCCTCGGCTCGCTCGAAAAAAAAACAGACGGCTATTAGTAAAGCTAGAAGCTCGAAATCAAAAAGGCCCAATGGTCATTTTCTGTTAATGCTTTTTCATTCCCACAATATAGAAGCCGATAAAAGGGTGGTCCCGCTACTAAAGCCAGCTACCGAAGGGAGTCGTACTATACCGTAAATTTGCCGCTAGCCGAACATCGGGAGAACAATTCACAGTTTTATTAAATGACATCCAATAACAATATTTAATAACATTGTTGTAGTTAAAAAATCCAACAGACATAATCATGCCTATTACGGTATCCGGCGGGTGCTTTGCGGAGGGAGTGCGAATCGATTCGCGAGAAAACAGTTGCGGATTTAACCTTTAAAACTAAAAAAAGACATTGTCAAGGTATTTTCTTCTATTTCTCGTGCTGAATAGGCTAGTAGATTTAAAAGAAATCGATAAAGTGGATTTTTTAAAGTTTTCTAACTAAAATTCGCGACTGATTTTTCGCGAATCGATCCGACTCCCCGCAAATGGCATCCGTCGGATATCGGAATAGGCATGAATATTGGCCATTTCTATATAATTCGTATACTGTGAATCTAATAGTGTTAACCGTTTTGCAAAGTTAGATAAAAAATAATAATATGTAAGACGATAAACATAGATCATGACAGTTTTTTGTGTATGTGCACCTGAGACACAAAAACAAATATTCGCTCTGCTCTCTGATATATATGTATGTATATATAATAGTGTTTTAGTCAGGTAGATAGGTTTGTAATACATTGTCTTAGGCATATGAATGTGTGTAGCAATGCTAACTATGAATGCATGAAGATATGTACATTCAATAAAAGACGAGAAATGAATGAACTGCGCATGTGTGCGCCGAACACCGGTTCCGTTGCATGCCAAACAATGTACAACCCTACATACTCTCATACAACAAAATAAATAGGTTTATTACCATGTCGTATCCTTTTTATTCTGTGAGCATTCATGAAGTCATCGTAGAGAGCAAAGAATCCACCTCAACACTGTTTATGTATGTGCCGAAATGTGTATATGGTCAAATCCATGAAACCTATAACTTTTTAGACAACAAATTGATGCACGCATTTCTTCTTTTTGCAATAGTACAACATCCGGCGATAGTAATAGTTTCAAAAGTTATAGCTTAGTCATTTTTGACTATTATCTTATTTAAAATGGATAACAACCGACTTACTGGACAGATTATATTCCCTTTTTTAGAATTAAAATTGTAATGATTTTTTTTTAAATAGTTCTGTAGCATACTTTTGCACAAAAAAAATTACATATTTAAAATTTTACTTAGATTGCGAACAATCCTTCGATCCACTAAATCAGCGGTTATTCAAATTTTAAACAAGAGGCTTTAGGAAGGCACATTAATTTTTCAAACACAATCTTGTCTTATTTTTGAGAACTTATTCTTAAGAACTTAAAACGTTTGAATTTGTTAAAAAGCAAACCCATGAATTGCTTGATACTTTGACAGTAAACACCAAATTTATGTTGTTTACGTTATGAATATCGAGCAGTCAAGGGGTCAATCTAATTTAAATTCTTTTTTCATGTGCATAGTTGGTGAACTTGCCCATATGTATCTGCATCACAAGAATCCATATTGCATACATACATACAGAGGTACATGGTTATTTCTTCATAATGTACATGCCTGGCCACATAAACATCACCTCTCAATTTATGTCACCTTTTCTTTTAAAGCTTTTAGTTTGCAATTATTAGAACAACAAGATATAGTGAGCTTCAACTGAGTTTTACAATTTTGCTCACCCACATAAAAGACGATGTCACTTCTGTCGCATTTCTTACATCTTCCTAAGATGAGGTGTGAATAAACTTCCTGCAATGTTTGCGTAGCCACTAGTGTATGTACACTATATACTTTAGAGTATGCATATAAGTATATACGTATGTATTTGTGTATGTATTTTTATCCTTCGACTGATTCTTCCTGTCATTTGGTACTACTCTGGTCATTTCTTAGTTTTGCTCTCCCTTGTGAGTTGCGTGCGCGTTACTTTTAAGAGCCAACATTCAGATGTAGGTACCCATTGTTCATGTTGCTGACACAACATTTCGGAATTTATGAATTTAGTTCAACCAGTCCTTTATTAAGATTGGTCGTGGCAACATCCTTCGTCGGCATTTTGTCGGAACAAGAGATGTCGGTGTTTAGTTTTCGTCTCTCAATCTTTATATTTAATTCTGTATCTAATCATTTGGATTAACATTTCAACTAAGTTTTCTGTAAAAATGCGCTTACAATTTAATCAATTTGAAAAAACAATTAAGTATAGTACAAAAGTAAAGAAATGGCAATGAAAGGTATGCTTATTATGGTTTTTAATTGTGGTGTACAGAAACTCTTTGATGGAAAATATGTATGTATGTTTTCCGTGTAGTGGTTAATTCATGTGTCCGAATTCTTACAACAACATTTAATTATGTATATTCCTTTGTGTAACATTTCTATTCTCTGTGATAAAGTACATACATACATACATATGTATACATACATACACATTAGACTGGTTACAAAAAGGTGGTGTTAAAATCTGAGCTCTTTATATCTCCGCATAGAACTTTTCGATTATGCATAAGAAATACTAGAATGCATCACTTTGAATTCAAAAGAGCTTTATATCTTCATAGCAGACTCTTGAGCAATTTTTGACTAAGCTATTCGTATATTATTATTATTATGTAGCAGTACTTCGCCCTCTTAGTCGGGAAGCTTTGAATCCGGTACGGTTCGGGACAAGCGATTTCGTTGACCCCATAAATTGTAGGGGTAAGCTCTTCGTTTCATCTACACATTTTTTCCAAAGCGAATACCTAATTTTTTTTTCTAAAATCAGTCCGCAATATCATTGTCTACCTTAATTCGTGCTAGTCATTTCATAGTTTCTTAATGACATCATTATGTTTTTGTTGTTGTAGTAACAGTTGTTGTTGTTTTAGCAACAAAATCACTCCCCGAAGGTTTTGGGGAGTGTTGTCGAAATAACAGTCCTTGGCCGGATATGAGTCCGGTACGCTCCGGTACTCCCTTGCGGTACTGCCCGACTGTCGTGGTAGCGATTTGTTATGACCAGTGCAACCTTCTAGGTCATGTCACCCCTCCTTCCGAAAGGAAAGAAGAGAGGATGGGTAATGAGAGGTGAGAGGCATCATGCCCGTAGATCAACCATCAAGTTGCACATCATTACCTTTGTGCATATTAGTCGCCTCTTACGACCGGTATGCCTACCGCGGGCATATTCTAAACCCCTACCCGCTGGGACGTTGTAGTAATAGTACTACGGCCTAGTTGCTTGGCGCATCTATTCATAGAATAGGACGTCACTACTGATACTGATATCGATAGTCCTTTGCCTGATATGAATCCGGTACTTATCGTTGACCCCGCAATCGGGGTCGATTTAGATTTTATTAATAGCTTATCCGGCACGTTCTGTACTTCAATCGAATTCGTTTACTTTAATCGCTAAATTTAGATAGGCTTAACACACAGTTTAACTCGTATTGTAAATTTCAGAACATAACAGTATATTTCAGTTAAGTATCCCTTTTTGTGTAAAAAAAAGCTTCATTGTCTTCAATCACCCTAATGTATGTATATGAATATGTTGATGCATATGTGGGTTTTGTGTATAAGCCATATCCATAATTTATAAAATTGGTTGTGCTTGTTGTTGTTGACTGATTGAACGTTGGTTGACAAACTTTGTTTTCCATTCATTTCTAAGGCTGTGACTCAACTCTTTATAGCTTCGTGTTTGCGTGTTCTTGCTTTTGTTAGCTGTAGGAAAATTGTCGCCTTATCCACTGAACCTAGTTAAATATTGACTATTTCATTGGTCAGGCCTACGGTGGACATTGTGTGTATAACTCTCACATATCAAATATAAGCCCAAAACTTTGAATCATCGCTTACATTTGATTTTTCAAAAATGATGCAATACTGTCGTTCCTTAAAAATGTTATTGAAATATAAATTTTAGCAAAAGCATGTGCAGCCCAGTGTCGCTGTAATAAGTGAGAACGCGAATAAGATTCCATTATTTGATTCTTTTCTTCAGATCAATGAAAGTTTTTATTTCGCTCAATTGGGGTGAAATGCTTCAAGAAATATATTCACGACCTAAGAACGGGGAAAAAATATTACTCTCCAAAAAGTTTCTGATTATTATTGTTGGTAATATTAAAAATCATACGCATTCAGGGTGTAGCAGAAGAAATATAAAGCTTGCAAATCCCGATCCTGAAGACAAATTTGAAAAAAAAGCTATAGGTTTTCGGTTATTTTAAATTTTTTCAAAATGTATTTATTTATTCATCAATAACTATCTTGTCCCCTTCAAAGTAATCCCCCTCAGATATAACAGCTCCTGTTTCGATTTTTTTTGTATCTCCTCAATAGTAGCAAAACGCTTTCCTTTCATCGATGTCTTCAGTTCTTGGAAGAGCAAAAATCCAGGGGGGTGGGGGGTAGCTAAGTTCAGTGAATACGGTGCTTGATGCATGATAACGGTTTTATTTCGGTTTATAAATTCACGCACAATCATTGATTTATGAAAATCCATGACGACCAGGACGAGCATCGTCATTGACATCTTCTCGGCCTTCCTTAAACCGGTGATACCTAGGGATGCAAATTTTGAGGACCAACATCGATATTCGATGTATCGACAAAAGCAACATCGATTCTGAAAAAACATCGGGAAAAAAACATCGATACATCGATGTTTTTCGATGTTTTTTTTTTGGCTGAATTTCGCGAAAACTACATGACTCCAGAGTGTTAAGAAATGCGTTCATCCCACAATTAATGCGTTCCCGTCTTGAAATAGCAATTTATCTGTTCCGCATTCCTTTCGAGCATTCTGCTAAGTCATGTGCAAAACGCAAGGACTATAGGAGAACTCCAAAAGTAATAATTTTCCATATGGAAAATGTGTTGTAAAATTCGCATGGCGGTGGCCTAGGATAGGCCCACCTCCTGCTCTCGCTTTATTACTGAGAACTTCATGGAATACCTACGGGATATTAGATATATTCCAAAATACCCCCAAATAATTACTCCATAAACTACGCACAATCAAAGTGAGCGTTGGATTATTTAATCCTTGAAATACTTCACTTCGGCAAAAATTAGATATTTAGTTCAATGATTTTCACAAGGAGAATTCATTGCAACTTTCAGTAAAGGATGCACTCTGCAAACACAAAATGAACTGACCACAAACGAGGCGAGAGATTGCGTGTGGTTCTTGAAATACTACCATGATTATTGAAAGGAACTATCTCAGGACGGTTTTCACCATCCTCAATTAACGCTTACTGGAAATCTTTATACAAAATCATATTTTTATAATTTTATTAGCTAAATTACCTTTTTTATGTCCTTTTGCTTCCACTCCACAAATTAAAAAGAAAGAAACGTTCAAAATGGCGTCAATGAAAGCATTTTGGGGACGCCGATGTTGAAAAATCGATAAGATTGACATCGATGTATCGGTGATTTTTCGATACTGAGTATTTTCCAAACATCGATGTTAAACATCGACTTTTCGTCCGATACTATCGATGTTTTAAAAACATCGATGTATCGTTTGCATCCCTAGTGATACCACAATCGAACTTGTATCCTCATAGCAGACTCGCCAAACGCCACAATCAACATTTCAAATGTCCTTGTATACAATAACAGTAAAACATCGAAGAGTACGTTCAGTTAAAAATAAAGCAAATTTATCCATGGTCCTGGCGAAATTGTTCGAAGAATTAACAGTAAAAGTAGCCGATTTTGAGGGTTAAAATAAGTCCGAGGTAGGTATGCCTGTCGTAAGGATCGACTAAAATCTACATCGAGCTCGTGACTGGGATCATCGAATTCGCTGCACGGTCGGGCTGGTACCACAAGGTGCTTGACCGTATCGGATTCACATCCGGCAAAGGACTGTCTACATATGTAGGTACAAAACGGGTTGGTCCATGACGTCCCCATTCCTTAAATGAAACGCGATAACTGGGGCGCAAGGCTTTTTTAGTTGTACATACCATACTTTAATTAAAATAGCCGATAGTATTAATTTACCCATTTGGCATTTTTATATTTTCAGAAAATTGGTTGCCGCATTTTGAAGGTTTTCTCAAATGTTGCTCCACAAAGTACAGATCGCGTTGTGCAAACAGTTGGCAAACAATCCCAGGTGATTGATGCTATTCGTGAGGTGGTCACATTGACAAGAGAAGTAAGTTCTTGTAACCCAAGGCGCAAATATCTCTTCTTTACATACATCAATTTTTGTTAACTATTTTCAGACTCCTATTAAAGGGCCAGTTCATAATTATGATCCCAACAATTTCGACCGTATGTATGCAGATGAGTATGGCGGTTATGGCTCCGGTGGCAATGGCGGTGGTGGTGGCGGTGGTGGCAACAATCGTCAATCGCGTGGTGGTCGTGGTGGAGGCGGTGGTGGCGGAAATTTTGGCAACGACCGTGGAGGACGCAATGACCGTAGTCGCAGTGGTGGCCGTCGTGAAAATCCATTTATAAATCCATGGGCTAATGATGACGGCTTTGGAGGAAATAATGGTGGAGGGGGTGGTGGCTTTGGCGGTGGCAACTTTGGTGGAGGAGGCGGTTTTGGTGGTGGCAATTTTGGCGGCAATGGTGGAGGATTCGGAGGAAATAATGGACCCTCTGGAAATTTCGGTAACAACGGTGGCTTTGGTGGTGGCCTTGGCAACCAAGGCGGCGGAGGCGGCGGGTTTGGCGGTAACCTAGGTGGCGGGTTTGGTGGAAATCAAATGAATAATAGTGGTGGTGGAGGTGGTGGTTTTGGTGGAGGCGGCATGAATCAAGGTGGTGGCTTTGGTGGACCAAACAATAACAATGGTATGGGATCCGGCGGAATGGGATCTGGTGGTATGGGTGGTGGCGGTGGTGGTTTTGGACCAGGTCCTAGCAATAGTGGGCCCAATGCTGGTAGTTCAGGAAATCTCCCCACTGGTCATGATCCCAAAAACAGTACACAAGTTACCATTCCAAAAGATGTAAGTAAAATTCATATATGAAATATCTTCTCAGTCAGTTATGAAACTAATGGAAAAAAAGTTAATAAATTCTTCTAAAAACAAAAATTAAACATATATGTATGTATATATTTTGTTTTGCAGTTGGCTGGTGCTATAATTGGAAAAGGAGGCGGCCGCATTCGACGCATACGTAATGAATCTGGTGCATATATAACGATCGATGAGCCACTACCTGGATCAACTGACCGTATTATCACCATATCTGGTAACCCCAAACAAATTCAAATGGCTCAGTATCTTTTACAACAGAGGTTGGTGTCGCAATCTTAAAAGTATGAATATACTCGTTAATACATAAATAACCTACGCATATACCCAAACTCATATTGCCCGACAAACATTTTATATAAATACTAAACGAGTTACTAATATCACAATCGACTTACTAATCAATAACTACCATAAATATATGTGTACTAAAGTGGTGATTTTGGTGCTTTAATGTGTGTTTAAAAAAAAATAGTACAGAAATAATCGTCTAGAACCGTTTGTGTATGTACATTTTTCTGCTCAACTAATCGCTATCGAGATACATTTTGTATGGAAGACTAGTGATTTTGTTGTTTTGTTTAACAAGTAACAATAAATCCCTTGTCTTCTTACCAAGTGTATTAATGCCTTCATTCCAACATACATACTACATGCATAAATTTGTTTATATGTTCATTACATCTTACTAATCCGATATGTGTTTTCAGTGGGTTTCAGTGCTTACAATTATATATATATATATAACTACCATATATACATATATATGACTAATTAAACTTAAAAGTATATAATAAATATATGTTACAATGTCCTTAATATCTCTACCAAAAAATATTTTCACACATCAACCAAACGATTTTTTTTTTATCCATATGTTCAAGTCAAAAACCTTTAACTAGATTCACAAAATTTTAAACTTAAAACGTATACATAGTACTGGAAAACAAATGGCTGGCATCATGGGTGGATGCACCATATGCCGGACAAACATTCGGCATGTCTAGGTTCAGTCTGTATAAGTAAGTGTTTATCCTGCTCCAGTATCCAGACCGAAGTTGGGTGTATAATTAACTCTTAAATAACTTAATTAAACTGTCATAACCTTAATTCTTTATTTGGTTTCTCTTATAGATTCTAAATGAAAATAATTAAAATTACATAAAAATATATATGTATGACTGCCGTCGTGGTGTGGCGGTAGTGTTGCCGGTCTACGACACCGAAGGTCCAAGGTTAGAGCCCGGGGACAGGAAAAATCAAAAGTGGTTTGAAAACGTTTTTTTCAAAACGGGGTCGCCCCGCCAGTAGTTTGGCAAACTCTCCGAATGTAAAAAAAATGTCCTGTCAGCTTTGTGGGAGCAATATGAAACATCTTCGGAGGTGCTTATGTGCATGTTATTTATCCTTCTGACAAAAAAAAAGTCAGAGTGTGTAGTAAAAATTTCAAATGATTATTAAAATAGGTTAACATCGCGTTAACATAAAGATTTCGGATAAAAGTAGCAGCGTTAATCCGATTTGAAATACTTGATTAGAACTTTTCCGACTTTAGTCGGAGTGTTGAAAATTTTTTTTGGTCGAAATGTGTCAATATTTCCTGGTCCTATAATTGTGAAAACCAGCTTACGTATTATTGCCATACTAAATCATATCCTCTTTTTTTTTTTAACTATTTGCAGTGTGCACGAGAACAACGGCAGGCGAAACTTCTAAGTCATATCGCCAATTTTGGAATGCCCATGTGTTTGACAACAAAATATGTATGCAAAAATATTATATTTAAGACTTACATTACAAGCTCCTTAAATTTTAAACATATTCCACTTGATTTGAATTATAACATCATTCGTTTTTTATAGAAGGTAAACGATGAATTTCGAATTAAAAAACGAAATATAGGCAACCAATCTCCATTATACTACATATAAAAACTTCCAATTAATTTTATAAATGCCCACCAGTAGTTTGTTTAAATTGTAACAGTTAAGACCACATATGTATAAATTACAAATGAGAGCGGTCGTAGACTACGTACCACTTGGATTTATAAATCTTTTTGAGTACATTTGTTTGTAATTTGAAATAGAACTCAGACTTTTTTCACGGCCCGTGACAAAAACACTAAGGCTCATTTAATTTGTTAAAAAAAATTGATAAAGGGAAATTTTAATATAATATTCTGGTTCTAACAAAAGTTTAATAAAATAAATCCAAGTGGAACATAGGGCAGGGCTGTATATTAAATAATAAACTCTAAAACTTTGACCAATTTTTGAATAATGGCACTATACCAAATAGTTTAAAAACTAACTGTATTAGTTATAAGGACTACTAAAAATCAACAGAAAGGATATGTGCGAACAAAACAAAACAACTACTAACAATATTGTAAAAGGTCTAATTATACAGACGTTACAAGAATAACGTTTACCAAAACACATCAATGTTATGGTCTGCTATTTTTCTTATTGCTTTTAAAATAAGTACATACATAGAATTCACATTCTATACGCGTAAAGCGAACCATAAGATTTCAAAATACAAATCCACAATAAAAAAGAATACAATAAAAAAAAATTAAATTATTTTTGTTTGTTATCGGCCTTTATTTTGTAAAATATTAAGAAATTCCATCGAGCTCTAGGCCAAACATATATATGAATTAAAAACAAAAATGTTTGCTTTCACATATGTTTTGTATATTTGTCAATTTTGTTGTCGATATTTCGACTACATTCTGTAGTCATCATCAGGACTGAAAAACAATTAAACAATTAAAACCAAAAAAACATAAAACATAAGCTTAATACATTTACACTTACACTCTTGAGTGCACCTGGTCGACTGATTTAACATTCAAACAATAAACAAATTGGAGTGAAAATGATGAACAAAATAGTATATATATAAACAACTAAAGTACCGTATTTGTAAACAAATTTTTGCAATAATAACAATACTTAAACTAAAAAACTATAGGTAAGTGACGCAGACATATTGACGTTGGTGCAGCTTACCTATAGTTTTTTAGTTTAAGTATTGCTATTATTGCAAAAATTTGTTTACAAATACGGTACTTTAGTTGTGTATATATATACTATTTTGTTCATCATTTTCACTCCAATTTGTTTATTGTTTGAATGTTAAATCAGTCGACCAGGTGCACTCAAGAGTGTAAGTGTAAATGTATTAAGCTTATGTTTTATGTTTTTTTTGGTTTTAATTGTTTAATTGTTTTTCAGTCCTGATGATGACTACAGAATGTAGTCGAAATATCGACAACAAAATTGACAAATATACAAAACATATGTGAAAGCAAACATTTTTGTTTTTAATTCATATATATGTTTGGCCTAGAGCTCGATGGAATTTCTTAATATTTTAAAAAAAATTAAAGCAAACTACTTTTTGTTTAAATGAAGGTGGGAATAAAAAACGGAATGAATATATGAATATTAAGGCGCCTCACGCTCCATACAAAAAAAAAATGGACACCCTGTTTAGATCGGAATTATAAACTTCAATGTATAACGCTAAACCGCGTTAAAAAACGCTAAAATATCGTTTTTTTATGTATAAAAGCAGTATGAAAAAATATTTTTTAATAAAAAGCACCTGAGATGATGAATTAGCTGGAGTACAAAAGGTAAGCATAAAAAAGTTTGCAAATTTTATCAACGCAATCCAAATATTGAGATGTATGAAGCTGTTTTTGGTCATATTTCGAGGGGTATGTTTGCCGATAACTTTAATAACTCAGCCAATTATTGACGGATATCATTTGAGACGTTGCCATTTCTGCAAAATTTTGGTCCAACTTTACACATTGCGAATATTAGCACACAGGTACAATAATAGTATTAAATAAAATTTTTAAATTTTTTTATACTTGCCTTTGGCACTCTATCATCTCAGATGTTTTTTATTAAAAAACATTTTTTCATACTGCTTTTATACATAAAAATGGATATTTTTAGCGTTTTTTTACCGGTTTAGCTCCGGTAAATCTTAATATTTTTTCGAAATATTAGAAAAGAGTGAATTTTGAAATTCCGGTGGAAACAGTGCAACTTTTTTTTGGCGAGGCACCTTAATGAATATATTTGAATTGCGGAACCACAGGCCGGCTCTAAATGACTGCACCGAGTCAGTAGACGCCTCGGCCAAATTACGGGCCTGTTGAACGCCGTTATTGGTATTCAACCACCTAAAATAGTTGAAAAGTAGCGCGACCTTCGGAGGGAGTCTTGCTCGCACTCAACCCCACCATACCAAATACTTGTCCTGCATATGCTTTGTCCATCAGAATACTAAACATCTCTTCACCTGTTCAATTGAACTTACTCTTCTAACACAAATATCACTCTGGTCCAACCCGGCTGATCTCAGAGTGATCGTGCCTATTGGGAAGCTCGAAGTACTGTTAAAAATAACAACAACAACATCAGGGCTGGAGTACCTGGCACAAAACAGTTCCGGATAAAAATCCGGTACGCTCTGGTACTCACTTTCACTACATCCGCGACTGTCACGGTATCGTTTTTGTATGACCAGTGCAACCATTTAGGTGCTGGCAGCCCTCCTTGCATTAGGATGGAGAAGATGGGTAATGAGGGTTGGGGGCATCATATCCGTAGATTAACCATCGAGTTGCACGTCATTACCTTGGTGCATTTTAGTCGCCTCTTACAACCGGTATGCCTACCCCGAACACATTCTAACATTGAAAAAATAAAAATTTTGTTGGAAAATATTTTAAGAAAAGAGTGGCACAAGTTGATATTCACCAAACCTAAACGAAATCAATCATGGTCCAATAGAGAAAAATGACATCGTGACGTCACAAGGCATCATAGCTTAGTTGTTAACTTAACAGCGGGTTTGGTGCAGACACTGATTCATATCCTAGTGGCTGGGAAGGGGTCTGATGAGAAGCTGGCCATTTCGAAACATGTCATCCCATGCTATCGCTGTGATTATTGTTGTAATTATTCCCTAATATCAATTCACGAAATCAAGTGATATTTAGCTCCTTTATATTCAATTTTTAGTAAATAAAATGCTACCTAAGTAGCTTCGTTGAACCTACTAAAGGTGATGGGGATATATTGTTCAAACCAACTAGAGATGTTGACAAACCCAAGGATCTTTGGAATCCCTACTTCAGATACTCTATACATTTTATATGCCTCTCTCGGGCATATTCTAATCCCCCTACCCTTGGGGTTGCGCTGATATTGCTACCTGGATTTCAGAAGATATCATTGAGAAGAATCAAATCTCACTTTGTAATGCTGGCAATAGTTTGACGATGGATGACGTGACCTAGAAGGTTCCACTGGTCATACAAAATCGCCACCACTACAGTCTGGCAGTACCTCAAGGTAGCATCAAAGCGTACCTGGTTCATATCTGTCCAAGGACTGGCAATGCGACTTCACTCCCCAAAACTTTCGAGAAGTGTTTTAGTTGTTAAAGAGCACAAAGGTAATGACGTGCAACTGGATAGTTATCCTCCGGAGATGATGCTTCTCACCTCTCATTACCCATCTTCTACTTTCTTACGTAAGGAGGGATGGCAAGGCATAGAAGGTTGCACTGGTCATACAAAAACGATACCGTGACAGTCGCGGATGTAGTGAAAGTGAGTACCAGATTCTTATTTGGAACTGTTGGTATGCCAGGTATTCCAGCTCTGCTGGTCTTTGGTGATAATCGCTACCACGACAGTCGGGCAGTACCGGGTTCATATCCGGCTAAGGTCTGTTAACTCGACAACACCCCTTCAGCGAGGCTTTTTTTAGCACAAGGGGCGACTAATATAAATATCGATCCCGTCTCGGGGTTAAGGAAACCGCTACCACGGCAGTCTGGCTAGTGCCGCAATGTATTTGCACAGGATTCATATCGGGTAAAGAGCTACGACATCAGTCATGGATCGTGGACATCAGTATTACCTTGTTTGGTGCGTCAAGTTCCATTTCATGAAGTACTTATACAATAACAACAATTGTGATAATTGATTTTTATTTCATGGCAGAATGCAAAATCGCGCATGGTCTGCATTTCACTTACACTCAGATTAACTGATTTTACCGGTAAATTTGCATAAGCACAATTTCAATCAAAAGAGAATTTCATGTAAATATCTATGTGTATAACTTAAATTTACTTAATGGTTATGCACTCTGTAAGTACATAAAATCTGGGTTATAGTTGAATGCTGATTTGGAACCAATCGCTGGTTTGCGGAATTATGTACTCTGTAACCTGACATTTTCCAATTGGTGCCTCTAGGGAAGAGAGTTTGTGGTTCCCTCAGTCTTAGTTATGGCTGTAAAACAATAATTTTGTTAGCAAAGAAAACTTAAATTTTTAGAAGTTCTTACAAATGGTTCGGTAACTTGACCATATCCTTACGAATCACTGCTTACACGGTACACCCCTATAGAGATATACTATGGCATTGTTTACCTCGAATAGTTTGGCATCTTTTTTACGAATCGGAGTGTAAGGCAGTGGATGATGGTACTCCGACAAAGTGGAATGGAGGAAATAACGTTCAGAGTTGCTTGACAGTAAAAATTGCAATTAGAAACTTTCATTTATAATGAAATGTACAATTACTAGCATCTGATAAGTTGTTAAAACTGCTTTATATATAATAACTTGGGAGTTTTTTGTCTTTACGTTCAATATTTCAGCATTAAAATCCGATTGCTTTATTATTGCATACAACGTACCCTGTGTGGTTTGTGTGTGTGTGCCTATTCGGAGTAAGTCAGCTGTTAGTTGCGCTACTAGAAGAAATATACTATGACTATGGCTTACATACATATGTATACTAGCATGAATTGTTTTGTCAGCGAAGAATAGTTCTTAAATTGTCGTTGGGCATTTTTCGATGAATCAGAAGAATAATATCGATAAATCTAACCCATTCTCTTTTTTTGGTCCTTGATCAGCGTTGCCGTAGTAATACAATTTAAGCTGCAAACAGCCACCGACGGAAAAACGGACGACGTGTCAGCTGACACGATCTACCTTATGAGAATTGCGTGTAAGCGATTTTTCACCGACGTTCGTGACGTACGTTTTACGCACGTCGCTACGTCCAAACCAAAAAATTTCTGATTTTTACGTAGGAAACGTGTCAGCTGATCGCTCTTCGCCACACAGTGTTGCCTATTCAACTATTTGCTTGTTGAGTTTGGGCCGTTTGCAATTATTTTATAAAAATACCCAAAAAAGTTTTAAATATTGTCGAAATATCTTAAAAATTTTGACTTATGTTAAAGTTTATCAATAAATATACTATATGTAGTTATTTAATATTACTTTCGACATTTTACAAAATGAAAAATTACAAATTCAAAAGTAGAGGGTTGGGTAAGCATACATGCAAACTGAGGAATGGTAACACTGTATTGAATGTTTCTACGTAAGCCCAACGTTCATAAAAAATCGCAAATTTGCTCGAGTACGTCCACCGCCACCGTCCGTTAGACACGTCGGTGGCTGTTTGCAACTTTAGGTAATTCTTCACGACCGCACATAAGTGCTAATACACGTCCGTTAGGTCCCAGCAATTCGAATCCGCCTTCGGAAATCAAATATTTTCAGTAGTTTGTGAGATATTTGCGGTAATACTTTCCATCGAACGTCAAGTGTTAATACACGCCCAAAAATCTCGAGAGAGGTATCAAAAGACGCGCCCGTAACAGTAATCCGAAGGGGGGAAAAGCAATATTTTGTTCCAGTGAAAAGTTATTAGTGAAAACCCGAAAATTGACCCAGGTGAGATCCCCAATTCGGGGCCTGATCCATGGTATTTATGGGCAGAACACCTTTACGCATTGGCGGCCTTCGTCCGCCTTTAAAAAAAACCCTGATCAAAAAGCCCTAATCACGTCCCCCGTTTGGGATTTAATGGGGTTATTTTGCGGTTTTTTGGCAAAAACTTTTCACTGAAATAGAGTATTTGTTTTCCGATTTCGGATTCTTTTTACAGAGGTCAAATCGCGTCTTTTGATACCTCTTCCGATGTTTGGTTGAAGTTCGTACGGTCGTAAAGAAATACCAAATTTTATAATATGGTAAACTAATCATGCGTGCTTTCAAAATGACATATTCCTTTACACAAAAGTCTGATTAAGTTTTTTAGTGTGAACATTTTAGGGTAGAAATTCAAAGTGGCATCGTGAATACATAAACAACATGTTTTCAAAATAATTTATAACAAAACCGGATGTTTATTTTCAGTTTTCATTTTTTATCGTAATCAGCACATAATCAGAGGACTGCCTTTGATAACTTTTATCAGAAAATAATCAACGCATCATACATTGAACAAACAATTTTTGGACCAACCTCTGATGAAGTCTTTATCAAGCAGTTAGTCAGACATTGAGTAAACGGGCCTTAAATTATTGTACTGTCAACTCAAGTGGCAATCAGCTAGGACAATGCTGCCACCTGATATGGTTCCATCATGTTCAAATTTATGTAATGGTTCCATCATGTTCAAAGTGTAAAACTGCTGTGTTGGTTATTTACTGTTACTAGTTGGAAAGACAAGTGGCGTGTTCCAGTTAAACACAAACCCACACCTGTATAAAATTTTGCATGTAAATGCAACAACAACGCTGTGATCTTGATATTTTTCTGGGTCAATTTCGGATCCGTAGTAGTACATTCTTTGACAGCCAACCCTTATTTGCTTCTTAGCACAAATATGCATATGTATACACACTTATTTACACAAACAACTCTCATGCAACTGACCCGCATCCTTCCTGTTAAATTATGACTAGTGTTGGGCACTATCGAATGATTTCAACTATCGATAGTTAGTTACTGATTGATTTTGACTATCGAATGGTTTTTTTCATTCATTCATTTAGTAATAACGCCAAAGCAAATACTACCATGTACAGCAATTGCAGCTGTTGGAGAATAAAAACCGACGAGCGAGAACTGCTAAGTTTAGAAAATAGGGGCAAAACCTTTCTATTTATTTTAGTTATTTGAATTAAAATTCATAATTAAGACACAACTGTTTTTAATAAAAATATTTACTAATATATGAATGAGAATGTTCTAATTGTTTCAGAGGTACAAACAATCACTCGTTACAACATTCATTCGCCAACTTGTACAAAAATCATTCAGTTGTGAAATCATTTGTGTGTAAAAAATTAGTACCGAAATGAGAATTTAGTAAACAATAAAAAAAATGCTACTAAATTTTTCAGTAGTTGAAAAAATCCTTTATTCATTCTAAAAATACTAAATTCAGTGATTCATTCGCTAACTATCGAATGAAGAATATATTTGAACTATCGAATAACATCATAAGTTTTATTCGATAGTTCCCATCACTAATTATGACCGTGATCCGACCCAGGTCAGCAAACTGGAACACGCTTAAAATCGTCGCGTTGCTTTTGCCTAGAGATGGATAAGTAAATATTTCTGTTGAAGAATTTAGAGAAACGATTTCAAAATTGTTAGATGTTTCTACTGGAAAATTATTTCCTCATAAATATTACTTAAATATACATGGATTCAGATAAAAATGGCTCTTTTTAACTAATCTAGTACAAATTAAATAGTTGATATTTATAGCTGTGTTCTGTAAGTTAAGTCTGTCACTTATTAAAGTCGGGGGCAGAGATGACGTATCGGTAACCTTATAAAACAGCTGATTCGACCAACCTTATGAGAAACAATGTAATCGATTGTTGGTGCTACTATCTGTAACGTAACCTTACCGACCAATTGCATACTGGTTTTTCTCTTACGTTAGGCAAACGACTACAGCGATACGACTACGGCACCAATGCCCCGGTCTTAAGTCACTAAATTAGAGATTTTTCATCAGAGATAATTTTTGTAACTTGAGATGATTTCGGTATTCTGTAAGAGAAAATCACATTCGAGTGGACGTGTTTTTGTTAAGTTGTGGAATTCAAGGGAATTAAGAATTGCTGATTCATACTAAATCTTTAATTTATTTCAATAATTAAAACGTTTTACAATTAAAGCATTGTGAGTATTTTGCTATTGAAGAATTAAAATGTGGCAGGGAATACTTTTAGGGCCACTTCCATTAAAGCCGGTTAAGCCTAATAGGTGATTAATTTGACAGCTAACCGTACAAAATACGTCAATTAAACCCCAGTTAGCGGCTACTGGCTTTTATGAAAGCGGCCCTTAGTATTTAAGCGTTTTCTTTTTTTTTTTTTTTTTTTAATTTAAAGACTGCCGCGCAAAGCTGACTTGATTTGAGACTTCGTTTTACTCTCTCATTTTTGTCGCTCTCACTTGCTATTTATTTGGCTTTGTTGCCAGCATAGAGTCAAAATAAATACCCCGTGACAGCTGATGTGGGAGCCAGAACAAATTCGCGCAAAAATAATTGTCAAAGTCAGTGGATTTCTTATAAGCAAAAGTGTTTTTCAATGTGCCTTCGACAATTTTATTAAATTATAAATCACAAAGTAAAAGTTAAAAGGTAAATTTAGTGGTGGTGTCTGGTAAAGCTTAGTGCATATTATTATTAACAAGTTTTGTGTTTTAGGATCGGCTTCGATTAATTATGCCTCCTGGGGAACCGAGCATCCAAAACTAACTTTGGTAACGCGCCATGTACGTACCTCCTGGGTGGTGTGGAAACTGTAAAAAAAAGCCCCTAAAAATGCATTTTCATACAATAATTTGCTAGTCGTTCAAATATTTTTATTTTGTTCTTTGCAAAACAATTGTTTCGACACGCCCGTGGTGTCTTCATTAGTTGCTAGTTACTGCTTTATTTACTTCAGATGTTAATATTTTTTAAATCATTGTATAAATAAATGCATTTTTATCAATATCAGTTAAATTAATGTGTAAAAAGTTGAATTTTCGCAAAATCTACCAATTTATACCAGGAAACTAAAACATACCCAAGAGTAATGTTAAAAATCCCCATTTTTGGTTTTCTATGGAGTGGCACCAATCACAAATGTTATAAAAAATGTGGATTTTGACAGCGCTCTCTCGAAACAAAGAGTCTCAAATCTATTTATCTATGCTGCCGCGCACGGCAGCACAAAGTGCCAAGGTCGCTATGGCGTCTTCGATGCAAGCGGCTGAAGATTTGGAGTCTCTCGCGAGCGTTAACCTTGCCAAAGGTTTAAACTTTAAAGCAGTGGTGGCCAAACGACCACATGCGCAAATGTGCTTGTATGTGTGCCAGAGAGAGCTCAGCGCTATGCTTACTTGATGAAAGTGAGCAAGATTGATCGGCCACTCTCCCGAACTTCGCCACACGACTTCATTAATACTATGCGTGTGATGGCATCAATAATTTGAACTTAAATATCCAAAGCATTGATGGTGCTGATGCACAAATTTTCCCATATCCGAATGATTTTTGGGAAAATTTTTTGTTTTACTTATTTCGTCAATAAAATTAAACTTCTTAAAATAAAATACATTAATCATCTTCAAGCTGTGGGAAAGAGTTTGTACAAAATTGTTTTTAAAAACGGCGCTGTGGCCAATAATTTTACTATAAATCCAAAAATTAAACAATTAGGCTTAAGACCGCTTAGGGATACCCTTCGCCACATGCAAGCTAATTCTGAAAGAGCACATCTACGACCAAGCTAAGGAAAGATGGCTGCGAACCCCAGGTTGCCAGATATCTGGCCCTAATGGAATCCGAAGAAATCTATCACAAACAAAAATTTAAAGAGGGGTTACCGTTATTAAATGTTGAAGCAGATTGAACAATTAAAGGTAGATCCTACGACGAAAGAAGCGTGGAGTTTTGTGAAAGCAATGCGTGGTGGTTATAAAAACAAGAACAAAAATGAATGGGTTGATGACAATAATACAAATTACCTGACATACCTGAAAGATCATCTTCCAAGCACTAATCATGACCTACCAATAAATCAGGAGTTAGTCCCAGAAACAGAGTTAGTAATCACCTTTGAGGAACTATATCAGGCATTTTTTAGAAAAAGCGAAATTGAGCAGGAGGAATGGAGTAACATACAAAATGCAATCACTTAACAGCATCCGTACGGTGCTCAATGATGCACTCTTGTCTAATAAAATACTTGATAGATGGCGGGATGTAAAAGTAGTTCCAATTCCAAAAAAAGACAAAGATCTAAATGTTTATACAAATTTCAGCCGATTGCTCTTATTTCAGTATTCCTTAAGTCAATTAATATGGTAAATAAAGAAAGAATGTCAAACAAGATAGTAGTAGATAAACTAACTAGTTATTATAAATACTTACTTACTGGTTAGATACAATTAGAATAAGCTTTATAATATGTTTGTGAATTATGTCACTGTTTTGTAAAAAAGAAGTTGTGATTCAATAAAAATTGTGGTAAGACTTCTGACGTGTTTGCCTACACTGTGTCAGTCTGCTTCATTTAAAATCAATTTTGGTGGAAATCGGTATATCAGTGACGATTTTTGCCTAGCCCGCGGGCGACCAACTTTATTGCTCTCTCATAGATTCGCTCACACGTACAATGCAAGCGCTCTCTATACATTGTGGAAAATTAGAGTGGGTTTGCCAATCACTTGATCAACGACTGTTGACTGCTAAACATGCAATTTGTATTCACGCGCTGATTGACAGCTTTGGGATGTTTAATATTGAGTTGGAAGAATTTTTGTAACTGATAAAAAATTTAATAATGAAATGTTTAAGATTATTTGGTTCAAAACCATAAAAATATTAATTTTTAGTTTATAATAAAAATTAGTTTAGGTTTTATATTATTCTACGGTTTCCATTGTGCCATTTTCCTTTTCGTACCTTTCCTTTATTCTCCTTTTATTTCTTTTTTACTTTACTTATTCCCTTTCGATTTTTTTTTTGTTTTATAGACAATTTTTTTTTGTCGCGTTTTGTGGAAATTTTTTTTGGGTGTATCAGCAAGTTCTCTCATATTTCAACACAAGCGCAGAATTAGGTAGTGTGTGTTTGAGCATCACTGTTTTGAATACTCTATAGACCACCTACATGAGAGTACTCCCAAAATACTCCGATTGGATTACTCTATGGAGTATTCAACAGCAAAGCGAGAGAGGGAGTAGGTGGCAAAGATGACTAGATACGAAACTTCGCGCTCTCTGAGAGCGCTCAAAAAGTGGTCATTTTTTATAACATTTTCCAATGATGCCAGTATGGTGAAAACAAAATATGGGCATTTTGAGTAGCTTCTTAGGAATTTTGCAATTCCCACATACCAAGAGGTGTGCAAAAAGGTGCTATCGAATTAATTTTTGAATTTGTCTTGCTCGGAACGTATAAAATGAGACAAGATATATTTAAAATAAAATATATGAAATAAGAAATAATTCATAATATAAAGTTAAAATTTCCAAGATTTCTTAAAATAAGGTAAAATCCTTAATGATGTACATTTCGTAATGAAATAGAACATGGTAATGGAAATAATATGACTTCAAATAAAAATAATTATAATTAAAATAAATATTTGAAAATAATACAAAAAGAAAAGGCGTATTGTTTGTAACCTTTTTTTATACCTGTAAACCACTCAAATGCGTAAAAAAAATATGATTTTCTACATATATTTTCTGCAGCTATTTTCTTACATTGTTTTCTTTCATACTTTACGTATTTTTTCTCAATCGTACGATATTTTAAGTTTATCGAAATGTTTACTTGTTTGAGTTTCCCAAATTTGGTGCGTTTTTTCTTTCTGGCTCCTCATTGTTTATGTATCTAATGTCAGATGGTCCTCGATTGTGTAGTATTGCCAACTAGCGCACACATAAAAAACTAGGCAACACTGCATAATCGAGGACCGAAATGAGAGAGTTTCGTATCAAGTCATCTTTGGTAGGTGGTCCTCAAAAAGAACACCTACTCCCTCTCTCGCTTTACTGCAGAGTACTCTATAGAGCAGTGCTGTCCAAAATGAAAAATGTGAGTGTATGAGTGAGAACGAGAGAATGGGAGCAGACCAGTGGGAAATTTAAACCAAAATAACAACATATTGAATGGGGATAGAAAATTTGGAATGTGCTAGACTTTCAGATAAAAAATTCAAGGATGTTACTTGTTAAGCCTACACATTGTTAAATAAGAGCGGTATTTTAGAGATTTTGTATTTGATAAAATTCTTGTACTACCCATATTAATGATCTGCAAATTAATATATGTTGTAGAAAAGTGATAGGCTCTGAAAAGATATTCTTTTCAATATTGGATACGATATTCTTTCTAAAATTTTTCAGAATTCAACATTGTTGTAACATAAAAGGCATTGCAAGTAGCCAAAGGCATTTTCTAGCATAAAAAAGTTCTCACAGGGCATTGCAATGCATACACTAAGCGTCGCGGACAAGCTTGGTGTTTATTCGTTGCTGGTTCGCTAACGACTGAACGATAGAGAGTAAGAATACGTGTGATCAATTGATCTATGGGATGGACACCACTGCTATAGAGTAATCTTTAGGCAGCATTTTCAAAGTACTCTCACATAGGTGTTCCATAGACTATTCAGCAGGGTTCTCCGATATGGATTAGGTGATCCAATCACCGGACATGGGCTTATAAATTGGACCACCTTTTTGTATGAATGAGGATAAATGTTGGAGTACTCCCATACTCCAACGTTTTTTACAGGGTGATCTATAGAGACAAACACAGTCTCTAACGTTAGAGAAATGCTCGTCTTTACGTTAGATAACTAGGGTAATTCTCTAACTATTCTCTATTCGAAGGCAACAGTAGAGAATTGCACTAGAACTCCATTCGAGATAGGTTAGAGAACTAGCCCAAAGGTGAGCATGCTATCGACTATCAGTAACTTCGCTTGCACTATCGAACGGGCAAAGGATTTCTCATCTCGCTATAAAACATAGTCTCAAATGAAATTTTTTAATAATAATAACATGGATATAGTATTATTATTTAAATTTTTAATAAAAAAATCAAATTATGGGCATTTTATTTAACGACATAGAAAACAACTGCAAATTGTCACCCCTATTCTGCATTTCGACTTGGATCGAAAATTTCTTCGCTTGGCAACTTTGGTATTCTGCGTTTCAATTCCGCTACGTTCAACTTCGAAACTTCCAATTCTGCTAATTCTGCACTTCGGTCGTAGCTCCGTTTTTCTACGTTGGAATTTTGCTGGCGGATAAATGCTTGTTTTTTATTTTGCAAACAATTTACGTTTAATTCCCTCTATTTTTTGTTGAAATTCTTGAAATTTAAGTAAAACTCGTATGTAAAAGTTGTAAAACGCTCGCTATATTTTGTTTTTGGGCTCTAATGATGTTTTTTGATATGTTTGCAGGGTAATTGTTTGCGACCGGTGGCGAGTGATAATATTTGTCCAAAAATGTAGGGAGGGATATCAAAAGACGCGTTTCGATGCCAGGAATGTGAATCCGCCTACGGAGATCTAATATTTTTGGACGCGCATTAGCATCGGCACCGGTTGTAAACAATTACAAATTGGACTAGCATTCAAAACACCAGACAATATTACTAACGAAATTAAAACTAAGGTAATGGCTTTGACTTCTATATTCCTTTGCCATTATATCCAAACGTGCACCGGCGGCCACTCCACAGCACCCACTCATACTCTGTAAACTTCTTTGTCAGTTCCGGCGCGGCCAATGTCTTCCTCCGGCGAAAAGTACCACCTGCCGTCAGACTTAACACTGACATGTCTATGTTTGCTCGGCGTATGGTGTGGCCCCACGATGCGACGCCAACCATCTGTGTACCTGGTCGACGAAGCGCACTCTTCTAGCACTAACTCTATGGAAAATACCAGCTACCTACTGACGATGTGGTAACATCCACCAACAGTGTCCTCTTGCTTTTTGTTGATCCTTCGTTGTCAGCTACAACGATGCGACGCCAACCATCTGTGTACCTGGTCGACGAAGCGCACTCTTCTAGCACTAACTCTATGGAAAATACCAGCTACCTACTGACGATGTGGTAACATCCACCAACAGTGTCCTCTTGCTTTTTGTTGATCCTTCGTTGTCAGCTACAATCAGTCAATTGATCTATAAAATTTCACTCAATTTATTCAATAATGCTCAAAAATATACAATTAAGTTTATAAATCATAATAAAGCTTTACTTTTATTTCAAAAGTAATAATTTGTGTAATTTAAATTGCTTTGTTATGTTTCAATTTCACACATTCCAAGGCAAACAGCTGACTTCGAAAAACTTAGGGCCGCTTTCATAAAAGCCGGTAGCCGCTAACCAGACTTTAATTGACGTATTTTGTACGGTTAGCTGTCAAATTAATCGCCGATTAGGCTGAACCGGCTTTTATGAAAGTGGCCCTTAGAGCTCTTCCTCTTCTTCTTTCGATCCAAGCGTAACTCAGAATGCATATTTACGATCCAAGCGGAGCGTAGAGCGGGAACGTAATTGTAATGCAGAATAGGGGTGTGTGTGTCGTTTACTTTGCGAAACAGCTGATGGCGAATACTCGAAAATCGAGAAAAAATAGTTAGTGTATACCAAATATCGTGATAAATATCGGTATGACAAAATGTCGATTGCGAATGTCGTAATCGAAGTTAGTGAATTCCACTACTGGATTATAGGAACTTGCCAGTTCCTCCATCAAACTCAAAACAAAAAAAAAAAAAAATAAGAGAAAATTAATTAAACATATGTACTTCCTTACATGTTAAGTACGGCATTTAACAGCGACCATATGATATCACAATAGCGCAGGCCGTTAGTGCTTCTAGTAGAACGTGGGTGACGTTTGTTCGAACCCAGGATCGCGGGCAAATTATTATTACTTTTTTTATTTGTTAATTAAATGCTTGTTTTTTAAATATATAAACGGTTCTAAACTTAAAATTTATTATGTTTTTAAATGGATTTTCAACCGAATATTTTGCTTTTAATGACCTGCCTAGAATCAGCTAACAATTTAGTGATTTTTTTTAAACTAGAGAGATCGTCTAAGAATTTAAATTGACCTCGCAATGTCTGTATTATTGTCTAGACACACTTTTTTCAAAGGTCGTCGGCAACATTGATGAGAAAACATAAAGAAGGTCCAACGCGACGATTAATGGCAAACCCTAAACAATCAATGCTGGGGTTGATAATTCACCACTAGAGAAATTTGCATATACGGCATATGAATGTAGTGCATTATTCCGTTATGCTGGCAACCGTTTCAAATAGACTATATGTACATTTCAGACATCATATCAATTGTGAGCATTGCATGTTGACTAACATACCGGACAAGTTTACAGATCATACGATTACCCCACAATTTCCAAAAGCACCCCTATTTAATTCCAATAGCAACGGTCGTTCGATAACAAGAATATAAAAAAAAATAGTCTTCCTGCAAGAAAAAATATCCTGTCCATGGTGGTTTATCGTTGCACTTGATGACAGCTTTAAGCGTTCTGTGCCACCACTCGACGGATCCGTTGGACTGTAGATGGTAAGTAGTCGGCCTGGCGCCACCAGTGCCACTCAGCACAGTAGAGGCGAGGAAGAGTGCTGACTCGAATACACAGTGTACCGTTATGTACTTCAATGGCACAACAACTAGCTACCTGGAGAATCGGTCATTAATATTTAAACCGTAGCGCATTTGTTTGGCCACGGGTAGCTCAGTGAGATCAACATGCAAATCGTTGAAGCGGGTATTTGATACGCCAATGTGTTAAAGCGTTCGCGATTATGGCGTTGGATGTTTGAGCGTTACCAAGGAATGCATCTTCGAAACCACTATAGTGCGTCCTTAATGCCAGGCCAAATATGTTTCTCCCTTATCATGCGTGCTCTTACTCTACCACTAGGATGGGTCAGGTCATGAACAGCGTCGAAGTCTTCTGCGTAAAGAAGAAAGGTCTTTTGAGGATAAGTCGCAAAATAGAGGAGGGCGCATTCGATTACAAGGCGTTGTAGCTTTACCTCCCCTTTCAGGAAAATCAGAAATGACAAATTAAAATCTTACTGTGCAACAATTCGTCGGGGAGAGAATAATTGTACCTTATAGATTTTTTTTGATAGGTATGTTACTCATGATTCGGAAATGATTTCTTACCGTGCTGCCAAGTCTCCAATGGTTAACTTATTAGTTTTTTTGAATTGTCAGCAATTTGCAGTAGGTACTTTGTTCGCGTTTGTTACCTTCATTAGACTCTTATACAAATCCAATGACATTATTAGTAAAATATTTTTTATCTCTATAGAAGTTCGTACTATGATCAAGCAGCGTGCATCACAGGAATTAGGAACGACGCACAGTGGGGTAATCGAGCCTGAAAATGGAGATCAATTCATACATTCATATTTTGATGTAATTATATGGTTAGTACCGAATGAAGTAAATAAAAGAAAAATCCGCAAATAGTTTAGGGAAATTTTTTTTTATCGAGTTTTTAATATCATTAGTATAGTTCGAAAAAAGTAAAACTTAAGTCGTTCCTCTTAAAAATAATTTATGTATATGTTAACTAATAATTTGTTTAAGTTCTGATCATCATAAATTACAAATTAAACATAATTTCTATTATTATCTTAATAATCTTTATATTTTTTGACAATACTTCCTTCTTCATCATCATCTTCCGGAAGAGAACATACATTACTTTACTCAGTTGTAACGTTTCGACATTGTAGTTATATATTTTTTTCCTTAACATATGTATATAAGTTATTGTTAAGTCTAGAAAGTAATATATAGTAAATACTAATTGAGTAAATTTCGGAACTATTGTCGCCATCTTCATTGCTGTAGTTGTCCATTCTTATCACATTTTGTGCCTCTATCGGCAATTTCTTAATTTTTTTTAGGTAGTTTTCGCATACTTGATATAAATGGATCGGAAGAGATCAAAATTCTTTTGAATATGTCTTCATTTTTCTCTTTTCTGACACATTTTCGAAAAAAATGTTCTCTACAGTTTTTGAAATCTTTGTGACTTGCTTCGGGGGGTTTTTCTGACAATTGACCGATAGGTAACAAGGCGTGGGATATTATCTCTGGTCCATAAATAAAATATTTGTGGGGTGTGGGAGGCATTTCGTACCAGGGGTAACACTTAACAAAATTCCTTGCCGTACTTTGAGCGTAATGGCGAAACTGGTCCACCTTAATTTGACCTTAATTTGCTCACATTTCACTTTTTTGGAAGAAACGCCTAGCAGTATTGCCATCATTGGAGGACCCAAAACCGGGCTTTGATTGGTCAAAGATTAATCCCATATTCTCTTAAAACTCCTTTTGAATGCGTGCTTTGCTTTGAGAAACTAACAGTTTTTCACTATCCGAACGTGCTTGCCATTTTTTTTATTGGAAGTTTATAAGAAACATGCCAAAAACATTAAAAAAACCGAACCCAACCGTGAAGTATGGAAAGACTAAATGGTAGCTTTTTTGTTTTCACAGCCCGTCTTATCATATTGTCGATTTCGTTGAGTTTCTTTAGAGGTTGCACCATTTGCGTGGCTGTTGTTTCGGTTCAGGCGTTGCATACTTTTCCATCAACCATAGTCAAAATCAAAACGTGCTTAATTTTTAAATATTCATCATTATGAAACACAACCGAATGAAAAAGACCTTATATTTCCCTATGAATTCTATCTTTTTCATTTTGAGAAACATCTGATGACTCTTTAATAAATTCTATTTTTAATGGTCTACAAAATCTAGTAGATGCAGGTCTAGGATTTTGCCAGATAATTTTGCTTCCACAAGTTAGCCTTAGTGGAACAAGACAGGTAATAAAAACTGATGAATCGCTTGCATCTGGCTCGAGGCACCTTTGCTTATAGGATGTATGGCCAGAGCTTCCATCGAACCCCCATTTAGAGCACAGACAAAGTCGCGACATTTCCTCTTCGTTTAATGTTTCAATAATTTTTTGGCTTACCAAAATCAAACGCTGTACAGTATGATCTAAAAGTGCTTGCAAGCTCACATGTGCTGAAGTTTCGTTTATTTGAATACACTCATGGTTAGGATAACAGTTTTGTTTTGCAGACTGCACATAAGTATAGCAAGGATATCTTTCTGGACAAGATTTACTTATAATATTGTATTGTATAAAATGTGTGGTTGTTTTCGCAGCAAATTGACGATATTTTGTTGCTCTCGAAGGTGGGCTCATTATTTCCTTGACAACTTTAGATGCAACAATCTTAAGCTCGTTTGAGTAGCATAAGCTAATACAGACAAGAGCGTTTCGTCTCTTAAAAGTCAGACTTTCCTTTGCTTCGTTTTCTCACACGATTTTGAGCGAATTCTTACTTACACAGTGAAATTAATTAGTCTGCAAAACTGTATACTCAAAAATTTTATAAAAATTATGCCAACAAATTTTAAGATTTTTAAGGCCATTTTTTACAGTTTAATTTTTAAGTTAAAGAGCTCCTCCTCATTCCGTCAAATGATATCCAATTCAATTTCACTGCTATTATATTGAACACAGCTGTATATCGTTGTGGTTAAAATTCAAAACATTGTCAAATTCCATTTTCAAAACAAATTCAATAAAAAAGGATTTGTAATTTTAATCAGTAATTTTAATAAAATTCTAATGCCGGACGATATAATAAGAGTAATACTATTGATTCAACGTCAACTGCTAATACCCGTCCAAAACCATCGTTTCTCCGGGGTGCTAGGCGTACACGCACCCGAACTGGAGTTAAACTATAATGAAACCAGGATGTAATTAACATCTGCATATAATCTGTATGAGTTATCAAACTTACCGAATACCCCTGGACCAAATAAGTGGTTTAGGCGGTTGTCTATTTTCACATCATTAGTAGGTTTAGGTTTTTTGTTTTCCCAAGATATTTGCAAGCAAATGTAACATAAAACCTAAAGATCCCGATTAGAATGGGGCTGAGGAAACTTGTCGAATTCCCATTGTTGGCACCAAAAGGACTACCTATTTTTTAAACTTTTGGATCAATATTAAACATCGTATTCGGTGGTGGTAGTTAACAATTACCGCACAAAATTTTTTTATTGTTTTGAACAGAAAGTTTATTTTAACTGAAAAACATTTGGCATTTCTAGCATTTGCCTCTCGTTTCTTATATCAGTTTGTCTTGCTTTGACATTCCCAATGAATTCGCCCTTCCTTGGTATGATAGTTATGGTTCAGTTAAGCTTGCATAGCAGGGCATAGCATAGCAATACACAGCACGTAAAAGAAAATGTTCATTATACTTCGCACAACGCACAACTCCTCAAAATCAGATATTCGCGAAACATACAGAATTTCATGAGCTCGCACACATTCTTTCAGCTTTTCTTCTTCCATTACAACGCTTTTATTTGTTTTTTACTAAAATTTATAAGAATAACAAGCAAAAGCTTTGACAGTAGGTATGTTAAGTTACATAGAGATCAAAATTCAACAGACTTCTATGCCATGCTCTGGGTTGCCATGCGTTGTATAATCGAATACATGTAAAACCCATTTAACAGATATCGAAAATGACAGAACCCATGCAATGTATTGCCATGCTATGCAAGCATAACTGAGCCATTAGTCTGGCATTCCTAGTGCGGAAAACAAAAACAAAATATGTGGAGTTTGTGTGTGTGTCGAATTGAATTCGCTTGCGGCCACCTTTATTAATTCGCCTTGAACTGCCAGTAGCGAAAAACCTTAGATTCGCTTCGCCAAATGTGTCAAAATTTGACGAATGATTATTTCATTCGCATTTCAGAAAAAGAAGCAACATGTTTTGTGTTTATTCATATATTTTGATAGAAAAAAGTATTTTAACCGAAAATAAAACAACATAGCTATTCTAGAAATGAGTAAACAAATTTTGTGTGTTTTTTAATTAAATTAAATGATAGTTCCTCTAGGTTAATGTGGGTAAACAATGGCACGATAAAAAAGATGATTACTACTGACAAGCTCCGGGTCAACGTTCGGTGCAGATGCAACATACAACATTCTTCTTTCCAATATATGTTAATCAATTTGTTTTTGAATCAAAGCCCGTATTTGTTTCATTGAATTCAAGCGAGAGTTCCACATTTGTTAAATGGATTTAAAATAACTGGTATGATTTTTTGTAATGTTGATGCAGTGGCAAAAACCAAAACGTTCAAAGTAACGCAGGCGCACCACTATGTATTCATCCGCATCTTTTGCGCTATTGCCAACCCTGCGGGTTGGGGCTTAGAATATGCCCGCGGTAGGCATACCGGTCGTAAGAGGCGACCAATATGCACAAAGGTAATGATGTGCAACTCGATGGTTGATCTACGGATATGATGCCTCCCACCTCTCATTACCCATCTTCTCTTTCCTTTCGGAAGGAGGGATGACATGACCTAGAAGGTTGCACTGGTCATACCAAATCGCTCCCACGACAGTCGGGCAGTACCGCAAGGGAGTACCGGAGCGTATCGGATTCATATCCGGCCAAGGACTGTTATTTCGACAACACTCCCCAAAACCTTCGGGGAGTGATTTTGTTGTTAAAACAACAACAACAACAAGTGGATGTGATTGCAAAACATCTCCTATCATTAAATCACCATTGGTGCCACTGTGGGTTTTACGTTTCTTTGCACCCCTACTTTCCACATCCAGCTCATCTGTATCCGAACTAGCACCGCTTTTTATGATCTCGGTATGAGCTGCCATTTCCACTTGGCGCACATCATCCTCGCTACCTACTACAATTACACAAACATCGCACTATTTTGCACAAATAAATAAATAAAAACAGTTTGTTTGAATGGCAACATAACATGGCAGGCGAAAAAGTTCATTCGCCACTCACAATGCAAATTTTAGGTGAGTTCGCCAATCTGTTCGACTCGTCAAATGTATTCGCTTCGCAAGTGACAATATTCGTATAAAAATATACTTATGTAATCGAGAAACCACTGAAAACAACAACAATGTTGACTTCTATTTTGTTTTGTTTATAATTTGCACTTGCAATATTTTATTCCCTCTCGAGAATTTCTATATATTTCAACCTATGTGAGGTTATATCATATAAATCGATATTCTGTAAAAGTGCGCAGCAATAGTGCAGCTTTTTTTTACAGAATAAAACTATGATTGTCAAAGCATTTTTAGATGAAATCAATTTTGCTCGATCCCACTTGCATCACAACTATATGTATACGTACATATGTATATAGCCAAAAAACACGTTTTTTACGCTTTATGAAAAAGAATTAATTATAATACTTAGAAACGTAAAAATAAAATTACAAGATCAATTTTTATTGCTCAGATGCCTGAACAAGAAGGTTCCATTGATCTTTTTGATTTATTTAAAAACAAAAGCTATAAACACTTTGAAAAAGCAAAGTTTATTTCACGTTTATCGTACTGCGCGCACAAACACTAAAAAGTGTCAATCTTTCCGCGTACAGTTCTGACTACTGTGCACCGAGAAGAAATTTAATATCACATGATCACCTTTGTGGAAAGAGAATACTGGGACATCGGACCTTCCCTAGACAACGGTTCAATCCATCTGTACACAAATGGCTCGAAACTTGACGACAAGGTGGGAGGATGGGCGTACGCCTCTCAGCTGAGCCTTATACGCATATTGTCACATGCGAAGCGAATGAAAATTTTGTCGAATTTCGCCGTCTCGAATTGCGGCATGCGAATCTGTGGCGAATGAGTGACGAAAATGAACTTCTCGAATTGCCAGTAGCGAAAAACTTAGATTCGCTTCGCCAAATGTGTCAAAATTTGACGAATGCTTATTTCATTCGCATTTGAGAAAAAGGAGCGACAAGTTTTGTGCATTGTGTATCAGTACAAGTGTGATATGTTATCTGTCAAACGTTTGACAGGCACTTCAAAATGGAGTTTTCTCAGTTTTTTTGTTTACATCTGAGGCACTTCAGCATGGCGGCTCCTATCTTCTAACGAATGATAGAACGAGATGCAGGATGAATCCAACATAGAATATAAAAAAACAGGTGTTAATTTTTTTTTAAATTTTGACGTCTATGCTTAAGATATCACACTTGACATGGTACACAATGGTTTTGTGTTTATTCATATATTTTGATAGAAAAAAGAATTTTAACCGAAAATAAAACAACATAGAAGTGAGTAAACAACTTTTGTGTGTTTTTTAATGAAATTAAATAATAGTTCCTCTAGGTCAATGTGGGTAAACGATGGCACGTTAAAAAAAAATGATTACTACTGACAATCTCCGGGTGCAGATGCAACATACTCTTCATAAGTGAGTGAAGTCCATTGTACAAGACTGCATGAGGGGCGAGTAGTGGATAAACATTCTTCTTTCAAATATATGTAAATCAATTTGTTTTTGAACCAAAGCCCGTATTTGTTTCATTAAATTCAAGCGAGAGTTCCACATTTGTATTCATGCGCATCTTTTGCGCTATTGCCAATTGTTATATTTAAGTGGATGTGATTGCAAAACGTCTTCTACTATCATTAAATCACCATTGGTGCCACTGTGGGTTTTACGTTTCATTGCACCACTACTTCCCACATCCAGCTCATCTGTATCCGAACTAGCACCACTTTTGTATGAGCTGCCATTTCCAATTGACGCACATCATCCTCGCTACCTACTACAATTACACAAACATCGCGCTCTTTTGTACAAATAAACTAGTAAGGAAGTCTAAGTTCGGGTGCAACCGAACATTAAATACCTAGTAGTGATCTGTTTTGGTATCCCAATTTACTCAGGTCTATTTTAATAACGGAAAAGTTGTTATAAAGACAACTGATTGTTTTCGATTAAAAACACTTCTTTGGTGAGTGGTAAATTCAATTATCACTAAATAACAAAATATAAATAGCTTTCCTCATGTTCATGAAAGGTATGAAAATAAAAAAAATTAATTTAAACTAGTAAGGAAGTCTAAGTTCGGGTGCAACCGAACATTAAATACCTAGTAGTGATCTGTTTTGGTATCCCAATTTACTCAGGTCTATTTTAATAACGGAAACGTTGTTATAAAGACAACTGATTGTTTTCGATTAAAAACACTTCTTTTGTGAGTGGTAAATTCAATTATCACTAAATAACAAAATATAAATAGCTTCATGAAAGGTATGAAAATAAAAAAAATTAATTTAAAAAAAGGCAGTAGGGTGTTAACTACTTGCCCGTAAATCTTGCTTGTTTGTTATTCGATTTGCGTAATTTTTGGCAGGAGTATACTACATACTATTGGGAAGCATCTCACAAAATTTCATTGAAATACATTCTTGAAATTCCAACCAATCGCTTTTGAAAATAGCAGAGCTTTTATGCTAAAAAGTGGGAGGCGCCACGCCTACTTCACCAAAATCCACAAAATTTTTTTACAGTTTAGTTTTGTTTAAAAAGGCTAATATGTGTGTTAAATCTTATTTATATAACTTATACAATTATGGAAATATCGCGATTTTAATTTTACGAAGAAATATTTTAGAACTATGTTCAAAAAGTGGGCGTGTCCGTTCACCGATTTTGTTTATTTTTTCAGCAAAGAGTTAGCTTTATATGTTGAACACTTTCTTCAAATATCGTTTTAATAAATCAATTTTTACCGGAGTTATGGCATGGAAAGTTTTGTGGAATAATCCCCCATAAAGGGGCGGGGCCACGCCCATTTTCCAAAAATTTTGTGCTTTCGACTTTCTTTGCCCACGAACACTTTAGAGGTGAAATAGAAATGATATACAGCTAGTTTAAGCAAAGTTATAGCATATTCAATATATCCATGATCCTTTTCAAAATCTTTCGTATAAAATTGGGCGTGGACCTAATCCGATTTCGCTAATTTTTTTTCGAAATATTGCCTGTATTAATATAAATATGTGTGCTGAATTTTATTTTGCTATCTTGAGCGGTTTTTGATTTATGATTAATAATATTTCCAAATTTGACTTAATCAAAAGTGGGCGGTGCCACGCCCTTTTTTAAAAATTTATTCACAAATTTATTTTTTTCTTTAACGGTAAGGTACACACCAAATTTTATCCTTATAGGTGTATTATGTACTGAATAATCACTCTTTTTGTATTTTCGAAAATATTATATATATAGAAAGTGGGCGTGGCTTTTAACCGATTTTGCCTATTTTCAATACCGTTCAGAGATATGTAAAAAGGAACCTGCATACAAAGTTTCATTGAGATATCTCAAGATTTACTCAAGTTATCGTGTTCACAGACGGACGGACGGACGGACGGACGGACGGACATGGGTCAATCAATTTCTCTTTTCCTCCTGAACATTTTGATATATATAAGTCAATATCTATCTCGATTCGTTTATGCCGTTACATACTACCGTTAGGCCAATGAAGTTAATATACCTTGTGTGCGAAGCACTACTAGGTATAATAAACAAAAACATATGCAAATGACACAAAAATGACAGAAACGTCAAATTCGGATGAACTTTTTGAATTTGTTTGAATGGCAACATAACATGGCAGGCGAAAAAGTTCATTCGCCACTCACAATGCAAATTTTAGGTGAGTTCGCCAATCCGTTCGACTCGCCAAATGTATTCGTTTCGCAAGTGACAATATGCGTACATATCTTAGCTTTATACTGCCTGATCACCGCATTGTCTTTCAGGCAGAAGTGGCTGCGATTCAGGAAGCTGTACAAGATCTGAAGGCTGTGGATACTAATAATGGTGATGCTTACATCTTCTCTGATAGTCAAGCAGCTGTGGAGGGCTGCAGCAAATCTCTTAAATGGATGGCTGAGCAACTCTCGATTCACCTGGTATGGGTGCCGGGGCACAGGGACATACCGGGAAAAGCAAGTGACAGGTGGGATGAGATCAGTACCTGTTGTCATGCAAAACTGATATGGCCAAATATTAGTGCGAGGACTAGGTAGACATGCAGAAAGGTTGGGTATCCCCTTTAATGACTTCTGCAGCAGCTGAAGAGATGAGGAGGAGCCTGAAACTGTGAGGCATCTCCTATTTGAATGCCCCGCGCTGTGGGGCAGTAGGTTGAAATATCTGAGGTCGGGTATTCTCCAGCATCTCGGCGAATTCGCAACAATTAAACCAAAGGACATTCTGCGCTTCGCGGAATCCACAATATGGTTGGAGTAGGGGGTCTTTAAGGTCGATGTGGTATCACAACGGGACCTCCAGGACCTACATATGTGTGGTAGCTCAATTACTAGCAGCCACTTCAACCTACCTGCCTAAAAAGTTCCATATCTCAAATAATTTCGGAGATGTATGAGTAAAATCGAATTCAGTCTATTAAAGTTTTGAGGCGCAAGGAAGTGTAGGCGGGGTTTCCAGTTTGAAATAATTGTGTATATTTATTGTTTTATGCGTTGTAAAATTGTACAAGATTCAATATTATTTGGACTGTAATATAACGTTAGAACATGTTTGTATTATATGCATGATATTAATCTTTGAAAACAATTGGTGTTAATCATACAAAATTCTTAAAACTAATTAGTAGATAACTATATCATTTACACTAAAACATATTTTGTAACAACATTGCTTGCTTACAAACACCTCTATATATGTATTTATGTATATTTATAAATTATGCATGTATTTTCATTAATGTTCATTTAATTCCGCTTTGATGAATTAATCAAATATTTACAACAGTGCGTAAGCAGATGTTTTTCGCCAGACGATGAGGAGTTACTATGATGTGAAGCGATGGCTCCAGCTTCACGAGTATAAATATCCAAACCATACTGACCTTCTTCCGGGAAGCTGTGAAACATATGGGCATATATAGTAAAGATTACATGTACATATTTGCATTTGATTCAATCCCCACTAATGTTCGTAATATGTAAAATCAACTTTCAAGTTAGTTACCGGTTCGAGTTCAAACAAAAATTAAGTATTTTCCAGACAAATTCAAAGTACTAAGTAAGTACAAAGTAAACGAAAATGGGATATTGGGATTTATAAACTGAATATTAGTGATTAAATTATAAAAGTCATCTTAGTTTTTTTTTTGTTGGTGTGTAAAATATTTGAATACTGATACTAACAACTAACGAGAAAGGGAGGTCCAACAAACCGGACGTGTCATTGGACCAGATGATTTCTCCTTTTTTTTCGCGAATTTTGACAAAACACTAATTACAAAAATCAAATACGCGAACAAAGTATGTGTGTCTCTGTCGCAGTGTTGGGCTTTAATCAACTAAATTTTTAATCTATTAATTAAGTGATTGCAATTAAATCATTTGACTTAAAACTAATTGCAATAAAAATTTAAATTGCTTGCTGCAATTAAATTATTAATAATTTATATTTATTTTTAAAATAATTGCAATTAAAAAAATTATAATTAATATTACTTAACCAATTTTTTTAAATTGTGCGTGTAAATCTTATTTCACTTCTTTCCAATATTCGGTACAATTAATTATTCAACTAGCAGGGTACCCGGCGTTGCTCGGGATGTAAGTAGTTAGGGGTCCTTTCAAAATCAATAATATACTTTAAGATTTCATATTTATATAATATTATTGCCTACTGAAGAATTTACCAAATTCGAATATTTTGAAAATTTTTAAAAAAGAGTATTGAAAACAGGTTTTCAAAAATTTTCTTTTGCGTTATTCGTTGGTAACGTTAGGGGGCCTTTCAAAAATTCAATTGTGACAAATTGTGCCAGGATGAATACAAATTCAAATGTTGATTTGATACAATATTGTAGGGTAATATTAAGGTTTTTCTGCTATCGCATTTTTACCGATAACTCAGTTATAGCAAAATTTATCGAAATATGTCGAAGTCCAAATGAAACCTGCGGCCTTCTCCTTTCGTTTTATACCCATATTATAGGCTAATGTAAAGTTTTTTGGGCAATCACCGATAACTCAGTCATCGATAAATTTATAGAAGCCTATCGAAGTCCAAGTGAAACCTAGGGCCATCCCATTTCGTTTAATACCCATATTGTAGGGTAATTTTAAGGTTTTAGTGCAATAACATTTTCACCGATAACTCAATTATCGGTCAACTTATCGAAATGTATCGAAGTCCAAATGAAACCTGCGGCCTTCTCCTTTCGTTTTATACCCATATTATAGGCTAACGTAAAGTTTTTTGGGCAATCACCGATAACTCAGTCATCGATAAATTTATCGAAGCCTATCGAAGTCCAAGTGAAACCTAGGGCCATCCCATTTCGTTTGATAGCCATATTGTAGGGTAATATAGAGGTTTTCGGGCAATCGCTTTTTGACCGATAACTCAGTTATCGATAAATTTATCGAAACCTATCGAAGTCCAAATGAAACCTGTGGCCTTCTCCTTTCGTTTTATACCCATATTATAGGGTAATGTCAAGTTTTTTGGACAATCACCGATAGCTCAGTTATCGATAAATTTATCGAAATATATCGAAGTCCAAATGAGACCTGGAGCTATCCCCTTTCGGTTGATAGCCATATTGTAGGGTAATTTTAAAGTTTTTGTGCCATAACATTTTCACCGATAACTCAGTCATCGATAAATTTATCGAAACTATCGAAGTCCAAATGAAACCGGGGGCCATCCCCTTTCGTTTGATACCCATATTGTAGGGTAATATTAAGGTTTTCGGGCAATCGCATTTTGACCGATAACTTAGTTATCGATCAATTTACCGAAATATATCGAAGCCAAAATGAAACCTGGGGCCTTCCCTTTCGTTTGATACCAATATTGCACGATCTTTCTATACCTATATGCGAAATATCATAAGTAAAGGTTCAAAATACTTAGAGTTATTATTGCCTATTGCTCCTTTCAGACTATAACCTGTAGGCGTGCCAAATTTCAAAAAAATCCGTCTTGCCATTCTCACGTTTTTAGGGAACAAAAGCAAACGTCTGGACATCCAAACATCGCTACATTCACATTTATAATGTTAGTAGGATATTATTGTTTCAACAACAACACCCTGTTTTGTGGAGCTGCTACGACCTTATAGTTGGATCATTCTCTATCATTTATTCAATATTCGATTTTATTAATATGAATATATCTAACATCATAACTGAAATAACTGAAGCTGTGCTAACACAAATTGTATACATTTTCTAATGTGAATTTTAAATTTTTCAGCCTGATAAAAAAATGTGTTTAAGCGACATAAGCTACGTTTATTTCATTCGTCTATTTCATTTGCTTTGCATGCTATTGTAATTCGCAATCAGCTTATGAAATATTCCGTAGATATATTTAGTTTATATTTTGGAAAGCCAAAGGGTGGTTTTTCACAACGAAAATGGGGAAGCCAATCACGCGCCATGCCTCAGAGCCAACAGTGCACGCCACCAATAAATACATATAGGGTGTTGCAGGGGTCCCGCACCTCCCGTTCTCTAAAGAGCAAAATATTTTTAATATTTGCGCAACACGGTCGTCAGAACCTGAGCCAAATGATTTATGGCTTCGGCAGAAACAGTACGTCACGTACTTGGTGGACAAGGAACAAACTGACAGCCGAGTAGAATGTGTCCATTTTGGATTATAAACGCTAGATTGGCAAAGTATCAGTCAACGGATCCGGCATCCTTTGCCAATTTTCTATTTTGGCGGAACGGCAGCTGCGTGACAAATGTCAAAATCCATTTTACCGCTCCATTGCTTCTATTAGCATCACTACGACAAGTATCACGCGTATTTTTTGAATTTTTATTATGTTTTTTACCGAAACTTTGTGTTTTTTAAGAAATTTCGTTTCGCGCCAATCACTTTGTTTACATATCTGCTTACTTCAACAATATGTACGTCAAACGTTATGTGTCATCCCTCTGCGCCACGTACGTTCTATCAGTCAATCGCGAAGTACGTCATGACGGAAAAGTACTGATTCTGTTTGAGCCATTAGTAATGTGATACCAATTTGAGCCAAAAAATGAAATAAATAATATATTAACAAAAATAATAACTTTAAAAAACTACTCGCCCTCTCTAAAGCTCAGATATGATCCCTAAAAATAAAATTGCATAAAAAATTCCTTAACATTTCGAAAAGTATGGTTCAAAAGCTCAACACTTTTGAAAAAAAAAATTAGTAGCTAATTGATTTGGAGTTTTGGCAAAATTTTTAAATTGATTTAACATAACGTATCAATGAGTCGAACCTAACTTGATAGTCGACATTTTTACAACTATTAGTTGGGTCAAATCGTCCCATTTCTGCGCTAACCTCGTATCTATAGTTGACTAATAAATAACGACGAAAGCCAACTACCACTTTGCTTCTTTTGATGTCTTTGAAGTATTTCCACACATAAACAATAAATTTTCTCAAAAAGCGTAGTGACGTGGTTAACGCAGAAATGTGACGAAATTTCACTTACTTTATAATAAAAGTCACTATGTCATCTAATATGTTATGTGTCACATACTTGGAGAGTTTCTTCTCTTCAATACCATTTTTGTGCAGAGTCGCCATGAAATCTGTTAGAGGACGGGACATACGAAATTGAAGGTCTAAACTGCGTCCCGCAAATATGAGTGGGTCCTGCATAAAAAATAACATAAATATTTGGTTCTTATAAGCAATACACCTACAAACCACCTGATGGGTTATGGGTATTAAACCAAACAGCCTTGTCGCCTTTGTTGGACCCCATTCGCCGCTAGCACAGTCGGGCAACGGCACCATTACTGTTTGTAACTCTTCACAGCATATCTGGAAGGAAATACATATGAGTGTGTTTATTAAGATTATTATAAAAAGCAAGTGTAATTAAAATTTCCTAAGCGTTATTGAGAATTGTATCATTGGTTTGGATCAGCAATGAACACCATCATATAATCAGCGTGGCAAACATTTGGTTATACGTGCATTTGGTATTCAGAGAAAGTCGTTGGTTGATACGACGAATTTCAACATCCATCTCTAATGTTGTTGTTGTCGTTGTACAAGTCCTTTGTCTGCCTAATATTCTCTTTGGAACACAAAGAAACATCTCCGCAAGCATTCTGACGAGATCTGGTATCGCATACTACAGCCCTTTGATCACAACGTCCCGGTGCATAAACACTTTTATCGGCTTCCGCCCGGTAAATGCCTTCATACAGTCACAAGTACCACCTGTAGTGTCAGAGGAACGTGAGCTTCCGAAAGAGATGCTGGTTACCATATCTTAACTTCGTTCTGGATATTGTAACAAGCTATATTCTTATATATCTAGACTAAACACAGACATGCCGAATATTTGACCGACTCGTATACCCCACAATATAAACCATCCTCTTAATTGCTCGAATTTGCGCATACAATAAAAACCTCAGCCTCATACATTAATTAAAAAATCTGCAATATATATTTTTTTATTACCTTGAATTTGCAAACAGATTTAAATTTCATTGGCTCGCCAGTTAGGTATTCCTGTGGTGTGACAGCATTAGCAAAAATATCCAAAAGAAAGGCGCCGGAACATGGGGCATGCACTCGGAAAGCAACAATGTTTCCAATGACTGATTGCATAACAAATCGTTTCAAGGAGACGCCGTCATAGGAGTCCTCATCGCTGTCATAGAACTTGAGATTGTAATGGAAAATAAGACAACTCTGCATATCTGTGGGCATGGCAATGCGAACAGTCGCGGCCCCTGAACGTAGATTTTATGTAATAATAATTACTAAATCAATCAAAATATCAAACAAGTAGAGACTAACCCGTGTCATCGGTAAAAACTACAGCCCCATAGCCTTCGTCTGCGAAATGTAATCCATACCGGAAGAAAAGTGAACGCACAAATGGCAGATTTTCGAATTCTCTCAAAGTTATAGGCCTTTTGAGCAGTTGCCACTCTTCTTGCAGGGGATAAAATTCATAGATGAACTCTCGTGGATCCGTTAGGAAGTAATGATCATCATACTCATATCTGTTTATGGAATTTTAGTATTTTATTACTATTAATTTAAATCAATGCATACCTTAAGCTGTCGTTTTTGCCACGCCCCGTTTTGGGTGCTTCCTTTGCGTTGACCAAGTGGCGAGCACCCCAGTTACATTGAACAAACCGCCATGCTCCTGCTACGTATACGGCATTCCATGAGTTGCGGAAGCGGGAATCCTGGAATTTGACACCCGGCTGGTATCCGGCACTTTTCGAATAGCCTTTAATTACCACACAATGCAAACCGGCATAACTGCAGAGTCGCTTAAAGAGTACGTGATAACTTTCAGTTCCATATTTGATGCCACGCAATAAACCCATCGGCGTGTCTCCACGCAAATCATCATCGAAATGCATTGCATTTAAGTTTTTGACGGTTATCCAACGAAAGATCGTTCGAGCTTTTTCTATATCTGTGGTACAACGACCGACTAGCTGCCGCACTAAATCTGTGAATGTTTTTTGATCCTCTTGAGCCACCTTAAACGCGAATAAAATAATGGTAATAACTTTTCAATACTAAGCTGTTTTGTTTTTTTTTTTGCACTTGGCAGTTTAACATACCGAAATTGCAATGCGATCTACATCTTCAAATTCAATAGGGTCGGTATATATTTGGAATTTGCTAACAGCTGGAGGTGCTGGTATTGGTGCTACCATGGGATATTCCAATGGCACCGCACCTTCGTCAAATTCATCATCCAAAAATATGCTTTCATTTTGCATATATTCCGAACGTCGCGCACTGATTAACTCCAACATTTCACTAGATTGACGATCTACTAACGCCGCGGTTTCATATCTTTCGTGCTCCAACATTTTTCGTGTGATACTCTCCTTCTTTTTACTACGGCGCAGGGTCATATTCTTTTCTAAATCTTCCTTTTGCTGTTCATGTCGCAGTGTGAGGATATTTTGTTCATCACGATTTCGTCGCGAAGTCGCTAGTTCTTTTTCGAATTTATGTGTAAGGCGCTGCAGTTCGCGTTCCCATTCATCTTGAAACTCGGACTGTATTTTGCGATCTTCCTCTTCTCGCTTGCGTGCAAATTTTCGATACAAATCATCTTCTTCCTTGCGATGTTTCATCTCAAGGTGAGCTTGTTCTTCGCGTGCCTATTTTTTAGGTATAGAGTAAAAGATATTTTTTCCCTATTTACTACGAATTGTACAAATATATGTATGTATAAACAAGGCAGAAATTCTAATAAAGTATGAAAGAATGCTATAAAGTTACACGATGTGGTGTGTGTAAACATGCTTGCTTGAATACATGTTGCTGTCGTATTTGCTAACGAATAGATCGTGAGCGCAACTAACTGTGTCATAAGACCAGCTGTAGTGGAATTCACTAACTTATAACGATGCGATTATTCGGGATTTCATACAACGATTCCATCGCCTGCACTATCGAATATGCTATTCACTAACTTCTCTTTACCGATTTGGGAAAAACAATCCTCATCCCGTGACCAAATGCCATTTTTTTTTAATAATAATAATATGGATATAATATTTTTATTTTTATTTCAAAGTGTGTGTTGTTTACTTAAGGACACAGCTGATCACTAAAAAACGACTATCGGTAAAAAAAGGTAAGTGAATACAGAATCTGTATTCCAGATATCGTTATAATATCGTTATAGCCAGCTGATTTCTACATTTTTCTCGAACAGTAGACTCATTTTTGAGTGCGATTTTGACATTAAACAAATAAATTACAAAAACAAAATAAAGGTAAAATGTGTTCCATCATCCAAAGAATACTACTTAAGGACTATCAGAGTACTCCAACACATATCCCTGCAGCCCCGAAACTTGGAACAGGGTTCAGAACCTCATGACACAGCAATGCAACTTGGTGGACTGATCGATCTGTTTAGAAAATTCTTTTAGGATTGGGAATCCTGTGATCGAATTTTGACTAACTTCCCTAAAAACTTTCAAAGTATCTGCATATTAATAATGATCGGGGTGGAAGTTAACTAAGAAGTTTAAAATAAAGTGCATCTTTTTCGGCAAGATAGAGATAACGGTGATTTATGAAATTTCGAGGTTACCTTTTATCCACATGTTCTGAAAGTAATGCATTTTTGGATTCCGAAGTGGGGCGGGCGAGTTTTGAACCCGAAGCCCCCGGGGATTCGGTTCCGAATACAAGTCCCATATTAAGTTGAAAGTCTTCAAATGAAATAAGCCTTATATAAGGTGTGCATTTTGACATTTCTGATATCTTGCTTAAGAAGGTACAAACCCATTTATATATGTATCTACGTACAATATTCTATTGCAAGTCACTCAAGCAAAAAATTATAATTAGCCAAGTTAACAACGCGAATCAACAATATAGAAACAGTAGACCACGGGCCAGTTTACATGCTGTGCGATGTTCAAATACTTGTTTTTGAGAAATTTGCTGCAATACTGCTAAACATTTATTACGTGCTTCAAGTTTGTAGTACCGATTATGATGCAAAATAGAAGGTACATACATACATATGTATGTAGTTTCACTCTATAAAATTTGAACTTTTACATGCAATTTTCTAGTGTAATTTTTAGTAAATATAACAACTCGCCTGTTCAAAACAATAGTATTCATATTGGAAATTTTGAAAGGCGCTTTTTCAAACTAAAGTTTACTTCCGGATAGTTTAAAGTTATGAAATTGGTTTTTTGAAAATTATTTTATTGTCCAACTCAATTTGATATTTCGTCAGTGAACGTATGTATGGAGCAAAATGCGTTGTGCACACATGAGGAACTGTACATAGTATGTAGATTTCCTTTATTTCGCAAGCTCCCAACAACTATGTAGTTTCTAATAAGAGTTAAAAGTTAAAAAGATTTACTTCCAAATCTTTGCAGAAAAACATCGATTTTCGGTAGTTTTTGAAGCTGCAGGTTATTCCTTTCTTTATCCAATTTTTTTGTATTTTTCAGTTTTCAAATAATTTATAGTCGCTTGAAAAATGTTTATTTTTTGCGGCTGGAAGCTGTCATGGGAATGTTATAATGCCAGCAAAAGTCAAGTGGCTGACTTGCCGACGAAAATCCATGAGTGAAACCCGCGACGAACCCTTTCCGCCTACGGTTAGCTATAGCATAGTTGGGATGTCACGTGTTTGAACGAACTATCCTTGCAAGCATATACATATATATATATATATATATTTTTTTTTTAATATCCACTCCTATCCCGAAAATGACTACACCGATTTTCCATGAATATATTGTACTACAGCCTGATAATCGAAATCAATGTACGAAAATAAAATATATTGCTGTAGGGTCAGAATTTCTGAAACAATCACAAAAAAAGTTATATTTTTATCAACAAAAATAAGTGCGAATTAAATTTTTTTTACTAATATTTATCTTTAACATAAAAAGATCCTTTAACAACTCGAAAAAGGAAAAAAATAGGATCACTATTTGATTTGTTTTGTCATCAATAAAATAATTTTTCGTGTAAATTAAAAACATATTAAAACCTCAATTATTTGCTATGTATTGTAAGTTTAGATAGTTTCTTTTTTCAACTGGAACTGTTTGCGAATACCGGATATCAAAATCACGGGAAATCAGATTCCGAAACTACCGGGACTGTTAAAATCCGAAGATTGCCATGTCTAGCATGTTTAAATATGTAAATATGTCGAACTAATGTAAAGTCTGCGCGTGCGTATGCCAGCACTTGAATAATATGAAATTGTGCAGACTTTGCCGGTGATTTGTAAATGTGAAGTGAAGTGAATGAAGTTTGCATCAGTTAAAAACTAATAAAACAATGGCAACAAAGAATAATATTAGGTGCTTCTTCTGCTGTTGGTATTGATTTTATGTGCAGTGTCGTGCAGTCGCGAACAAAATACTAATGACTTAGCGCAATTCTGTTTAGACCATCGTGTAGTTAGGTAGGTCCCGAGAGTAAACTAATTACTGGCAAACGTTCCCTACTACAAACTTCCTGTATATTTATTGAGTGTATTTGCCGATTTTGGATAATCAACCTTTTGCTAAGGACTCACTAGCTGTTTACTAATTTCCGCCCATCTCTGTATTTTTGAAAGATATTATAAAAAGCCCCATACATTCTACGAATTCCCCCTTTAGGAAGACGGGCGATCTCCCTTGACAATAATTAGGGTATTTGCATGAGTAATTTGTGTGACTATCGAGGCTCGAGTACGAGTTTGAATCATACCGTCGGAGAACGCCCTAAGATATGTCAGCACTTTCGTATATTCTTAAAATGTAATCAAACAAAAATTGCTTTAATTGCTTTTATAACAAAAACGATAACTGTACTAAAAATTAAAAACTCCGTCTTTTGTTTAGTAAATCGTGTAAGCTGAAGTATTTACTTATTTGATGATTGCACCCCACTGTACGTATCAATCAAAGCAGCCAACTAGTCAGTCAGGTAGTCAAGCAGTGTAACGCAACATTCTAGCAAATCTAGGTCAACCAAAGTGTGCTATTAACGGAATGCCATAAAACACACTTTGCTTATTTTAATGAGACACCTTCTCTGGAGAAACATCGATTGTCACGCATATCGATGATTTTATAGATACGAGTATATGGATGATCTCAGATCGTAGGTAATTTATGGGGGAAGCACTTCTCCGCGCTGTTAGGTAACGGAGTAATGATGGAATGTCCCTACCTAGTCGTAACTCTCTTTATATATGAATCATTGTCATCAATATATTTTAATGGAAGTTCTAGGAACGCAGCGGTTTTAGTATTGTTGGGCCAAAGTGAAGTTGGTGTTAGAAGAGTCTGCTCCATATGGCGCGGTTTAGCCTGAATAGGTATGAGATTAACCAGTATCATTATGCAGATTGAAGTTGGGTCAGTGTGACTCTTGTCTCACTTCGAAATTTGCAGTTTCTCTTCGCAAGAGGTGGCGCTTGTCCCTGCCCCTGAATGGCTACATTCATCAGACGAGAGCTGACAAAGAAGTGTTCTGATTATGTGTCGATGTGGTTAAGGGCCTGCTGGTGTATCCCCGAAGGTTTGGTGTGCAGTACTGATTAACCACTGCTTTGGTCCGAAGTATCTGACAGCCCAAAGAGGAGAATGCCTTGGCTTCACCTGTTGCTTATGAATGGTGGTCTACTATGGCGAAGAACAGAAGAGATGAAAAATTCAAGGCTCATTTAATTCAAGTTCAAGGGCGTTTAGAAACAAAAAACGTATTACCAAAATGCGGCAATGTTATTATATAGAAAGTAGTTTAAGTAACTGTTATTGTTGTGTACGCATTTATTTGAATGACACACCTACACTGTCGATACGGATGCTGATCTCGTCAGATCATCTGAAACTGAAAGTGGTTGTCGTTATTCAGAAACATTGAACTGTTAAACCAATCCAAGCCCACGTTAATGTTTGAAAGCCTTTACTGTAGCCATAGCGCTAACAGCTTAAGTTACAAATACAACACTCTTTGTTATTATAAAATAGTTGTAATACTATATCTATATTTGACGCGCACAAGTTAGTAAGAAAAGGTCAAACCAAGTTTTAATTCTTAACAAGTAATTTGTCGGTTAGTAGTGTAGCCGTAATTGAGGACATGTTACAGATCGGTCGATATTGGGTTAATCATCTCAGTGGCATTCGTGGCTTCAAAAATTAAGATTTGCGAGTTAGCGCCCTTTAGATGTTGTTGTGCGTTAAGATTGTTGAGCGAATATGTTATGCGTTGAATGCTGTTTTGCAAATTGTTGCGATTGATCTGGTTGAGCCCAAAAAAAGGCAAGCCAACATACCGAAAAAGGGCAGAAGCGACGAAATACCAACCAAACAATAAAAATTAGTCTGGAAAAAACTTGAGTAACTAGTCTCAAAAGAGATTGATAAGCGATTACTCCCTTTACGCCCGATTATTGATGAAAAGTTTAATTGGTGTTTAAATTCTTATATAAGTTTTCAAAGGAAATGCTTAAACAGTATTTAATTGCAATTGCTCCCTACTACTTATGTAGGTTGTTAAAATTCAAAATAGCGTCAATAGGCATAATATGCTTTACATGTGTGACGTCAGTGGATACCTAGTTGACAAATTGTTACTTAATGCCAATTGACATTAATAAATCTCTTTATTTTGTTCAATTGAATCTGCACCACATCAATGTGCTCCAATCCTGTTGCAACTGCTTGTCTCCTTGGACGTACATAGGTTAGAAACGATTGACCACGATTCTCAGAGTGATCGTTCTCATTAAGCAGGGCAAAGCACTGTTAAAAACAACAACATTAAACAACGTAATCAAACTGGCATTGCTCGTTTGCGACTCATCCTAAAGTAATGGGATTTTTTGCCGGGTTGCAATAGCAATTCCAGAAATGACGAAATGCAATAACATGATAACGAATGCCCAACTGTAATCGTTCGTACCATGCCAACTGAATAAGAAGAACGCTACAAAAGTAAAAACAGTTGTCTCATAAAACTAATTTGGTGCACGAGCCAACTTTCTGGCCTCAAATTTTCACTATGGCGCTACGACATCTATTGACTCAACGACCGAGGGACATTTGTGCAGTAAACATACATACATACATATGTATGTATGTACATACATATGTTCATATACTAGCATATTGTGTTAATATAATTAAATGAATAAACTTAAAATTAGCACTTGGCAACTTATGAACTGCTGTCTGGACACTGCCCCCTTTGAAAATTTTTTTACGATAGTAAAATTCCTGCGCAATTTCCCATGCTCTTGTAAAAGTTAAACGATTTTTCAAAATTACTTTGAACAAGCAAAACGACATTTTTATTTAATTTTAGATTATTCATTCAATATCTGAGTGTTTGAGTTATCGAACTCGTCTCAAATGAGAGACCACACTTGCGTGAGATCGCGCTGCATTCGTGCCTAAATTCAAAGGCTTTCACCTACGCGATCAGCAACACGATACAACTTGGGCAATTTACACCATCTAAGCAGGGACCCCCCGTAACGATTATTTTTGTATTTTTAGCATCAAAAATGGAAGACTTCCCAATATCGCAGATACGTTTCAAGTATATGAATATGCACGTCTCTTCATGCTCAACAAAAAGCTTCTATAAACTAAAAAAATTTGAGGGAAATCCATATAAATTACAAATAATCATTATTTTTGATTTTTATTTTTTTGGTCAAACATAAAAGTTATTTTATGATTTTTATTTTTTCAATCAAACATAAAAGTTATTTTTTGATTTTTATTTTTTTGATCAAACATAATAGTTATTTTTGATTTTTATTTTTTTGATCAAAAATAAAAGTTATTTCTTGAGCGATATTTTATTCCTCAAGAATAAAAATTAAGTTTTGAGTTTTAACTTTTTTCGCGGATTGAAAAACTCAAAACGCCGCTGTGCCTTTTTGGCAAGTAATAAATCATAATTATTGGGTGGTATATCCTCAACAACATAGTTTATATTTATGTACATACATTTTTTCACCTGGTACACTTGGCGAATTTTGCCCCATACATACAATATCAATGTGTATAAATATAAATATGTTTCAAATTATTGAGCACTTATGCTGACAAGGATATATCATCTAATAATTATGATCAACAGCCTGCCAGAAAGGCGCTGCGGTAATTTGAGTTTTTCAATCCGCGAAAAAAGTTAAAACTCAAAACTTAATTTTTATTCTTGAGGGATAAAATATCGCTCAAGAAATAACTTTTATTTTTGATGAAAAAAATTAAAATCAAAAATAACTATTATGTTTGATCAAAAAAATAAAAATCAAAAAATAACTTTTATGTTTGATCAAAAAAATAAAAATCAAAAAATAACTTTTATTTTTGATCAAAAAAATAAAAGTTTAAAATAACTGCTATTGTTGATTTTTATGAAAAAAATCGGAAAATAATGATTAAATGTGGATTTTTATATTAAAACTCATAACAGTTACGGTCCCTGCATCTAAGCAAATATAAAATGGATCATTAACAAAATAGGTAGCTTTGCTTATTGCGATTTGTGCTTACATACACACTAGCGATGCCAATTTTTGTGGGTTTGATAGTTCCACAATTTTTTAAATCCCGGAATTCGGGATTTCTCTCTTCTCCAACGATTTAGTTTAAAGAGAGTAAAGAAATTGTTTGTGAAACTGTCTAATATATAATAAACTAGCAGACCCGGCAGACCTTGTACTGCCTGACCAGTGACTTCCCTAGAAATAAATTTTAAAATATGTTTCTACAATACACTATATAGACAATATTATTTTGTCAAATAGACGAACCTTTGTTTGTAGTCTAATTTATACAAAAGTTTTTAAACAAAAAGTTCCTTTATGGACTACAAAAAATTTTTTGTGAAAATAAAACACCTTAATGTTTGGTGACATAAAACATATATATTTTATTTTACACAACCGTATGCATTTCGGGCATTGCAGTGCTTTAGGACATACAATATCTGGTTTTCACGTCTTTGGTATAAAAAAACTGATCTTTTTAACTCAATGAGTATGACAAAAGCCGATATGCGCTGCTGAGCAGATGTATAGCTAGTATTTATTTAGTTCTATCCTATTCTATTCAGACTGTCTTTAAACATTGCTGTACACACTTTAATACTCCAGATATGTATAAATTGCAATACAAACAAAAAAAAATGAGGTGCATTCATTAAGATTAATGAACATACATATGTACGTTAAAATTTCACTAAAGCAAATACATTCAGGGATATAAAGGATTGAAATATTACTTAGCTTGTAGGCTTGGAACTGCCCACTTTTCAAAAAATTTACATATTCGGCCATATCTAACAAAGCTTTTAAAGTATTGGGAAAGTTTAAAAGAGATCGAGCTTAAACTTTGGATAATATTAAAGTACAAACAAAACACAAAAAATGTGGACGTGGCACCGCCCACTTTTCAAAAATTATATAAATCTTGACCGAAGGACACACCTATCCAAAAATCATTAATTAAACCAAATATGTTCAGGGTTAAGAAGAATTAAAATTTGATAGAGTCTGGGAGAGTGACACCGCCCACTTTTTCATAAATTAATATAGCCTAAATCGTACACAACAATCTTCTGAACCGATCTGGAAAGTTTAAAAAAGATCGACCGTAAACTTTGGACAATATTGAAGTACAAACAAAACACAAAAAATGTGGGCGTGGCACAGCCCGCTTTTCCAAAGTTATATAAATCTTGACCAAAGGACACACATATCCAAAAAACCATTAATTTAGATCAAATGTATTCAGAGTTATGAAGAATAAAAATTTGATATAGCCTGGGGCGTGGCACTGCACACTTTTCCAAAAATATATATAGCCTATCCTTTAATTCATGATCCCAAGAATATACTGTGAAAATTTCATAAATATCGGTTGAGTACTTTGGGCGCCATTTCGCCTAAAGCATGTGACTTTGTCAAATGGTGTAAAAAATTAATAGTAACTCATCAATTGAGAACGGATGTACCGATTTATCCAATTTGCTGACTTTTCCGCAGGGTTTTCCCAAATTTTCTTTAGTAAAAACCTTCTCCTAGCAATTACGAAGAACTGAAAAAAAATTTGAGCCAAATCGGTGCAGCCGTTCTCCATTGATGAGTTACTCTTCATTTTTTCCCACCATTTATATATATATAGAAGATAAACTAATATACATATGTATAACCATTTGGCAAATAATTAGTTTTTCCCTATGAAGGTTGGTGACAATCAACGTTGCCAGAATTTTACAATAATACAAAATTTTAGGGTCTAAGAAAAGTCACATCTAATTCGTTTAGTGCGAATGTCTAGTTCAAGTTACTCTTTGGTCAGACTGAAATAAAAATATTATAAAAACTAAGATTTTATTTTTCGAAAATGACATTTGGCTACATGTTCTTACCCAGTATACAACAGTATGGCAACCCTGCTCCATATACGAATATAGTTTTGCCTTAAATGCTTATCTTAAGGTAACAGTTTTCCCACTAAATTTTGACCTAAATGTAGAGTTTTTACTGGTAAATGCTTTTGCAAATGTTCAAGAACTTGAAATAAGTTACAATATTCAAGTTTTTTGAAAAATTGTCGGCTTGATAATACTCGTGGTTTACAGATTTAATTTTTTTTCATACAATAGTTATTGTTTTTTTCTGTTAAATTAATTTAATATAAATTTGAACAAATATCTCTACTTACCAAATAGAAATCTATTGGTTTTTCTCTCATCTTATTATAGGCCTTCTGTATTTCCGTTTGCTTGAGAGCATGCGCAATGTGCAATGCGCTAGCATCGAATCGTCCGTATTTATAATCGGAGTCATTTTGTGACGGAGAACTGACGTCTCGGCTCCCATAACCATTTGGTGTAGATTGACGTGAGCCCAATACACCTTTACGGATCATGATTGACGTAAGTTTATGAACATGAATAAAGTTAATAATAAAATAGTTTAAATAAGTGTTCAATTGTTTGAATTATAAATGGGGGTAGATATGCTTGAACAGTTTATAGACCAACCCAAAAAACTATCCCCGTTTTAGTACATAATTTAAAGACGGACGGATCAAAAATGGAAAATGATAAGAGCTCTGGGATATACCCTGCAGACCTGCAAGCCAAACCTCGCTAAAGGCACTGGATCATTTCAACACTTGCCTCTGCTGGGTCCTCGGACACAGCAATATTTATGGGAACAAATTAGCTATTGAGAGGGAAAGGAAAGGCTTCGAAATGCATACAAACAAGTAAAACAACTCTGTGCGATCACGATTTGGAAATGCCCTTAGCCTAATCGATGGGCAATATTTTACGACAACGACTTTACTATGGGCTTAACGGGATGATTCTAAGGTTCAAAGTCCTTATGGTCCTTATGCTTCGTCGATAGCCTACATCAACCAATTAGCGTTAAGAATATTGGTCGTTGTCGAAGCCCAGAGCTACAGTCAAGGTGCTATGTTTGGATATTCTTTCAGAGGCGAGGGATGTGAAACGGTCGCTTCTTCATAAGTTCATACCCGACACAAACTAAGACCATTCATAATGGACGTGTGTTCATATTATTGTACTCACCATCAACTTCGGTGCGCGTTCCGCGGATTTGCTCATTGATGTATTTATTTGTGCGCGGAGCATTCAAAGCCTGCCTTATGCCTACTGATGTCTGATCTAAATGACCAGGTCCACTCTTTGGTACATGTGAACTGCAGTAAACCTGAAAAAATATAAAAGCATAAATGCGTTTGCAAATTTGCATTCCATTTAATAGCATTGTCTAGAAACAAGAGCGAATTAAATGGCTTAGAATATTATCGGGAAGGTTTAGAGTTCTATGTAAGTGTACTTGGGCAAATAAAATATGTGTGGGATTCGATACAAATTGCTGCTTTCTTGATATCTATACAAAAACAAAAAAGTATGAACTAACCCAACTAATATGTATGTATGTAGGTTCCTGACTGGTTAGAAAACTGAGGAAAATGGCCTGTCAATATCTGTGCACCCCTGTTTAGTTTGTTGATTTTTATTGAAAAAAATCAGAAAATAATGATCAAATGTCGAGTTCTATAATTAAACTTGTAACAGTTACGGTCCCTGGCAAAATTTTACGTTCCTAGCTTTTTAACTGCAAACTTTATAGCCCGAACCACCTTTATCGGAACAATCGATTTTATGGGAGCTATGTGTTGTATTGCTCCGATCTTGCTGGTTCCGAGAAATGATTAATCTTATTATGAATTATCTCTTCCAACCAAAGGGGGAGCATGCTCTCGAATGCTGCCTATTATGGCAACGAGCTCTACACTCGGGTCATGTCCCATGTTGGTGAAGCCAAAAATATTTGTTTCACACGCCCAAATCATGTCTGCTGAGACATCTTTGTACAGTTTCAATCAAGCTACTGTCGCTATATATAGAAATACCAAAAGGACTTTGTTTACGTGTTAGTCAGTATTATCGCAATGTCAGCCTAGAACTGACACCGAGAATGAGTCATGAGAGGAAATCGCGCAGACTGCTACGTTGGTTAGGCTATATTTTCTGATTATTCAAAATTATCCGTACCAAAGGAAAGGCCAAGTACCAAATAGTTTGAGATCCCGTACGTAAAAGTTGAAACTCTGTGATGAAATCATTGTTTTTCTGACTCTGGGGAATGCCCTATACACCACATAAAGGTGAGTGAGCAAGTACTCGCTTCAAGAATACACATTAGGGTGGTACACAAAAAAATAGATTTTAATTTTTTTTGATTGTTACACGGGAAATGGAATTCTTTGTTAAATATTGAGTTTGCTGCCCAATTATTAGTTTCTAATGTTTCCGCTTGCTACGGTCGTAATCAAGTCTCTTTCGTTCTGAATGAACTGTAAATCGGAGAGTAAACTTTCAAGACTTTCAAGACAAAAACTTACCGATAATAGTCTAATCATGAAAAATTTAAAATTATTTCTTAACAACTGGAATTTTCGGGTCCCAGAAGGGACTGAAAGTATACTTTTGAGTATAATTCGAAGACAAAAATCCTAATTTGCTTTCACCAGCCTAATGTTCAAGCACTTTTCTCCGTTCTATTGCCTTTTATGAGTATCTTAACAAATATCGCACACATATATTTTATTTATTAGCAACCTTATACACGATAGTTAGTTTATTATTTAGCTTAAAAAAGCAATAAATATACAAACTCGAGCAACATTGAGTGATTGTGAAGTGCCGTCGGATGCCATTTTTGCCCGAGTGGTTTGTTGATAGCAGAATTCTTTTGCCGGGCATTAAGCCATTGTCCAATTTCAGTATTATGGTTTCGTAAGACTTTAAATATTTCAGTAATGAGCATCAACATTTTTGTTTTAGCAAAACAACAAAAGGCATTAGATTGTCTATTTTAACAAATAAAAAATTGCCTTGCATTGCAACGCGTTACTACTTAAATTTTTGAAGGAAATGTGTTTGGCTTGAGCCAAATCAAATTTTGAAGTCTGTAATTGCCTACAGTCCAACATTAAAAACTACAAATCTGTTCCGACCTTTTATATACTTTTTGGATTTGTTGGAACGCTGAATAAGCAACCACAACAGCAGGCTCTATTAAATTGAAAAATTTAGACTCTGTCCTTATGACAGATTAAATCGAATCGATGCTCATAACATCTTTGTCGATTTAAAGGCAACCTTGCATAGCTCAAAAAGGAGCAGCCTATGGTGCAATTTTTTAAAAATATTTTGCTACTGAAAGTAACGCATTCGATTCCACTTAGAACCTAAAGCCAATATAAAGCTTACTTACCTCCTTGTCATCCTGTTTATGTTGATTATTAAAATAAGTTTTAAGTGTTAGCTTTGTGCCGCAGTGGACGCATTTAAAGCAACCAGAATGGAAGAATGTGAAATCTTTGAGGGGCCCCACACGATCCACTTGATAAACAATTTCATTGCACCGGAGGCAAGTTGATTCATAAAAGTTCGGGCGATACATTTTTGAACTTTCTTGCGATATGAAAGAAAATCTTTTTATCCGTACGTAGTGACATGCATATCTCCCGCTAAGTGATCTTCCCACTGCTTCTCAGTTTTGGCGTTGATTTCTTTCTCACTAGAATATCTTTGAGATTACGTTGTATAAATATTTGTTCAGTTCAGTTTAAGCATATTGATTAATGTCCTTTTTCTTATTTTACTTTTGTTTGTATTGACTTAGACGGCAATTGTGTGTAATGTGATGAAGTCATTGAAAGTCTTCAATTGGTTGGCTGATAGCTTTGGCTTTCACTAGAAGTTATACTTGAATTGGATGGCCTTTTTTCTTTCGAAACTTTGGTTTTCTGCCATCTGCCAAGACTGCATACTTAAGTTACATAGCTTCCAACAACTGCAAGTAAAAGAAAATAGCTAACATTTATTTTGAGAGCAAGTCATTTGTAATGGTTTTCAATTATTCTTCAAAAATTTACAAAGCAAACTTCATTTAACTAGTAGATATTTAACAAACATTTATAATTCATAATTCGTTTGTGGCTCATATCTGTCAGTAATATAGTATAGTTTGGATCAGTTCCTTGCAACATATGAAATATTTGATCAATATACAAAAATTGAGGTTTGCCGCAGACTGTGGCGAAGGCTTTATACCTTTCATAAATACGCGTGTGTCCAATGTTTACTTACAATTGGTACAAACTCTTCGAAACAAAGACCAAACCCCATTTATCGTAACAATCGATTGTATGGAAGCTATATGTTAGGTAGGTCGGATTTGGCTGATGTTCACTGCACACACTGAAAGTTTAGGTTCCGATCTTACATTCTTCTCTTTGGGCAAGTAATTTTCTTTTGGGAATTTCGGTAAGTCTTAAATTGTTCTAGCGATTTTTTGCTAAACAGAATTAACCCATCAAAAGTACCCGTGTAAAAAGTCGGCCTAATTACGATCCAACATTTTGAGCGGGAAACTTCTTCTTCCCAAGTTTATGTGTAAAGTATGTTCCGGAGCAGGCACTGCTATAAGGAAAACAGATGTTACCTTGGCATAGTGGTAGTATACTGCCTATGATAGCGAAAGTCCCTGTTTCAACAATCTGAACAGGATACATCAAAATTGGATTGTAAACGTGAATCGCTGCATAATTTAATTTTTATTTTTTCATTTCGTGTTGACACATTCGATCGAAGAGTTAGTGAGTACCCTCTTGTTCCGCAGGTATGCACCTGCGGGCTAGGGGGTTAGAATATGCCCGCGGTAGGCATCCCGGTCGTAAGAGGCGACTAATATGCACAAAGGTAATGATGTGCAACTCGATGTTTGATCTACGGATATGATGCCTCTCACCTCTCATTACCCATCTTCTGTTTCCTTTTGGAAGGGGGGATGACATGACCTATAAGGTTACTCTGGCCATACCAAATCGCTACCACGACAGTCGGGCAGTACCGCAAGGGAGTACCAGAGGACTTGATGTGAGACTCTTTCCGCTTTAAAGAATTGGCATGGTTCCCAAAAATATTACTGTAATTGCGGATATGAAAAACCAGTTCGATGAAATCGTATAGTTGATGAATATAATTAAAATAAATACATATGAATCAGTCCATGCAAAAACCTCAGGCGTCCCAGCGTCTACATACTGGCATGTAAGCCAAATATTCCTATTGTACACATTTAAGGAACAAAAAGGGTCATCGCGAGCACTGGCTATAATGTAATCACTGTAATAGATTACATGACAAGTAACCGCAACCAGCTTCCACCATTTGGCCATTCGTCAATTTTCACCAGCGGTACTCCAAATTATGTTATTACTCAAAGCCTTTACCTTTTAAATGTTATTTGTATTTTAAAATTGTTATTGGTTTTTATGGTCTTCTTTATTTTTACATATTTGCAAATTTGATAATAATTCTTAGTCAATTATTATTGTTTTTGAACTTGGAGAAAAATTAGTAAGTGAAATTACAAAGATATACGTTAAAAAATTATATACGCTATTAAGCCTAATTATGAATATTAAACAGGTGTTTTTATTTGCCTGTCGTCAACAACAGGCGGGGCATGAAAAATGTAAGTGGGTATCTGCAATTAATAGAACTACTGGGTAGATTAAAATTTACATAGATTTATTTACGTACATACATATGTATGTGACCAAATACTACTATATTTGTGCATATGTTTTGAATTTAGTTGCCGGCTGGGATAATTTTATTCATTTAAATATTGACCGCCATTTGCCAGTCTATAACACTTCGTGCGTGGTACGTTAAACTCGACACATGAGACCAAGAAAGCAAAGTTATAATTAACAGTTGATGGAATTTATTTGTTTATGGATCTCCTTTCATAAATAGTTTACCATAAAAACCGATATCTAGATATCAAGTCGTAGCTCTGCGATATTTAAATCTTCTTCTAAAACGAATTTTCAAAAATAGAAATGGGGGTGACATCAGAAACTTGTGTGAAATCTTAGAATACATGTACATATGTATGTATTTATTTCTTATTGATTTCATTATTTCATATATGGAGATATTTAGCGGGCATAACCGTTCTTGCTTTGTTACGCTACGGTCAAAATTGCCTACGCGAAATCGAATACCACCCAACAGCTTATAACAGATGATAGGAAATTAAGTTTCACTGGAAATTGTTGGCAGACATCAGGGCAAATAGTTCCATTGCAAGTAAATGTCCCAAAAGAGTGATAGATTCCTTTTAGACATGTTCGAAAATGCATTTGAACGTTCGGTTAATAATCTTAACCTTTTTATCAATAAAAAAATATTCAAATGTTTTATGTCCATCTTTATGAATATTCCACGAAGACGAGCATGATTGTATGAACTCGATATTTTCTCAATAAACATTGTTTCGAATGTTATGAAGTAATGTAGCATATTTAACAAGAACACATCATTGAGAATGAGCATACAACGTACCACTTACCTTAGCTTTTCAGCGTTGGTAGTAAATTGTGGAAACATTTCAAATATCATAACATAATAAATACGAAAGTCAAAATTTGAAACGGAGTATTAATTACCTAGAAGCTATCTATTATTGTATCCCACTCTAGGGATGGCTATAGTTTCAACAGGAAATATATGTAAGCTCCATTTATATGTTATAAGTATTACATTTTTACATATAATAAACCGATATCTGTATATTGCTGATATTCCAAAAAATTATTGGAGAATTCATAATCCAGCAAAATCCAAATTAGAAGCTTTTAGAATATTTGTCCCTCTGTATGTTTGGGCGCAGCACCCAAAAAACTAAAACTATTAGACTTCAATGTAATGCTTTACTAAGCGCCTTAATGAAATTTTAAGATATCCCTCATTTGGGTAATCCGACTGAGTATATGTAGGTACATACATACATTATGTATTAAATTTTCATTTCATTACTCTATATGGCAAGCGAGAAGTTTCCAACTAATGCTCAAAGAATTTTTAGATGGTTATTTTATTTAGTTTAAAACTTAAAAACAAAGCTTTCGGATTACAAAAATAAAAATTCTATTTCAAAGAATCTGATTATACATATTGATTGCACCAGATTGGACGATGACGTAAATATCTTTGAAAGTGATACTAATCATATTTACATGTTTAGATATATACATATATGAATGTATGTAGGCAGCAGCATTTTTGTGCACATTGTGGGCATTAAGCGGAACTAAAAACATTCCAGTTTTTGTATATGCATTTATTTGAGAACTTGTGCCCAATGTATTTATGTATATGAGTGCGAGCACTTCACAATGACCATAGTAGATATACTACGTTTTTGGAATAACTATAAAATATACAACCCCAGCACGTTATACCCAAAACCTTCAACGATTTCTTAGAAGCGAAATATTTATTTATTACTAGCAAGGTAAACAGCGTTGCTCGGAATGTACATAAGTAGTTCATAAATTCTTACAAACCTCAATTGGGAAGACAATTTACCAGCTGAGAAGGTTCAGAACAATATTTATTTTCCCTATTTATATCTCGCTTATGTCTACGGCAACCAACTAAAGTAAAGGCATTTTTAAAAAGTCTAACTTCGACATTTTGTCATCTCCCCTCTATTTGACTCTTTAGCTTTGCCTGAACATTCCCCAAGTCATCCCCAGTAATTTTTCAAATAAGATTCAAATATACAGACACAACTTATCTAGAGTTTTATTAAACATATGCTGATGATACCCACATAGGACCGCAGTGTACATATGCAATTGATTTTTGATTTAGCTGAAATTGAAAAAAAAGTAAACAAAAATTTTAATGCTTTATTGGAACACCATTTTTACCGATAACTTATTTATCGATAAATATGTATATAGAAATATCGAAAAGTTAGAATTAAAGCTGCCCCTTTCGTTTGATACCCATATTGTAGGATAATTTTAAGGTTTTTTATCGATAAGTTTATCGAAATATAAATGAAACCTTTGGACCTCCCCTTTCATTTGATACCCGTATTGTAGGGAAATTTTTAGATTTTTGGATTTTTTGACGTATAATTAAGTTATCGATAAATTTATTGAATTATATCGAAGGTTAAATGAAAAATGGGGACTTCCTCTTTCGGTTGATACCCATATTGTAGGAAATTTTGAGGTTTTAGGGCAACCTTATTTTCGCCGATAACTCTGTTATCGATTAATTTATCAAAAAAATATCATCTCTGTCAATCCTTTCAGGTCACAGAGAATATGTGTACAAAGTTTCATACTGCTAGGTGCATTCGTTTTGGCGTGAAAATGTAACAAACATTGTTACTTTCCACATAGGACCGCAGTGTACATATGCAATTGATTTTTGATTAAGCTGACTTGAAAAAAAAGTAAACAAAAATTTTAGAGAGGCACGCCTAGTTTTTTTTTTGACAAACTAAGTGAATTTTTCTTCATATAAATTTATTTAAGAAAAAAAATTGCATAGGTTCCTCCCTAAAAGCTAGTATATCTTTTTGATTTTGATAAAACAAAGTGCAGATCCCTTTTTTAAGCTTCAAGCAGTATATTTGTGAAACTCTCATCAAAATCCATTTCTTGGTTTCCGTTATCCTTAAGTTCAAACAGACAAACAGATAAACAGACAAACAGACAGACAATAATTTTAAAAATGGATCAGATGAACTCTATAGCATTCCCCAAGACATCCCCAGTCATCCCAAGAAATTTTCAATGTACAGACACGACTTCTAGAGATTTATTATAGTATAGATTAATTAAGCATAACCGATATAAATAGGCTGTTTTGGACCAAATTCGAAAAGTGTATCCCAATGCCAATAAAATCATAAAAACTACACTTCTTGTAATAAATAAAATAATAAATAATTTGATTTTAGAATCTTCTAATCTAGTGTGGTACCAACATTCGTTTAGCCGGAAAAAAAATCTATCTTAAGTTGTAGTTCAATTTCGTAACCACTAAAATAGGAGGCAACGTCGCGTAACCGCGAAAAGTGGTAGGTGTTTTGTAAATATTTTTGTGGACAGGAAATACCACATATTTTGTATAGATACTTACTATTTCGCAAGAATTAATCAACTTTTTTACACGTAGTTTCGTTAGCGTTTGCATTTTGTTTGTTTTGACATTGTTGCGCTGTACGCTAGAATCGCGGTTACATGAACTGCATGTTCAGCATTTATGATTTTCAGTTAGAAAATATTTCAGGTGCAAAAATGCTGGTTACGCTTAGAATCGACCCGTAAAATGAATAAGCTCATAGAGAACACGAAAGACTCAAGAAACGAACTTGAACAAAATTGATTCATAAAGACCTATTTTTTATTTACATATGATAAGCACTTTTGTTGGAAGAACGGTGAATATTAAAGTATTACAGTGAGGACAACTTTTGTTCCCTCACACATTTGAACTTTTCGTGCGACTTTAAGTGTTTATATGTATGTATGTATGTATTTACATACCAAAGGTGTTAAGGAATGCATTCATCTCGGAATGCAGTCCGTGCATTCCTATTCCTTGAATACTAATTTTTGATTGGAGCCTTTATTGCATTTTTTGGAGTAAACAGTGAACAATTTTGCAGCTCATATTCTTTTTATATCTACCTTTAAAGAACGTGAAATGGTATCATAACTTTGGCCCGATGTTTGTAAGTATAAGAAGAAGAATAAGTATGCCGCAAGATCAGGGCGATGAGCTCAGTCCGTTGGGCCGTCTGTCTGTCTGCTTAAACGAAAACTAGTTAAACGAAAACTAGTCAGAACTTATTAATAATTTGTGGGGATCAACAAGACCAATACCACAATACAAAACAAGTTAATAGCATGCACTCCAATATTAAAGGAGTTATGAAAAATAAAAAATAAGTCCCTGATGAATATTTGGGTATAGATAAGTGAAATAGAAATCAGAACTGTATGATGTCAATTATTTAAATTAAAAATTTCAACAAAAGGATTAGGCCAATGCCATTTTTTTGTCGACCCCGAACGGCATCTACAAAGGAGATGAATTTTTGCCGAAAAGCCTTTCATGGCAGAAACACAGTCGGAAAGTTTGCCAAACTGCTGCATAGGAGCGACCCCGTTTGTTTTTGGATAAAACTTTTTCAAACCACTTTTTAGGTATCTGCCCCAGGGCTCGAACCTGGGAACTTGGGTGTGGTAGGTCGCAATACTACCGCCAGTTGATACTATTTCTTAGTCAATTATGCTAATTTTTGATTCCAAGCAAAAACTGTATGTAAAGCAACAACAGATCGCAAAAAACAAACAATAACATTTGTTTATTATTAAAATTTTTTTTTGATTTTTAAGTATGTGGGTCAATTTCAAAAAAATCGTACACAACGAGTTTTTTTTTGCTTATTTTTAAAGTTTTTCCGATTCGCCTGTAAGAGTGGCCAATTTATGTAGAAATTGATGAAGAATCCGGTGGGACCTTTAGGCTCTCAAAAAAATCAATATTTTTGGTTTTTTTTTAGGTTTTCTATGATTTCTATCTTGAGCGTCACACACCAAATATGTATAAAAAATCGCTGAAAATGCAAAAATATTTGAGATTCAAGTTTACTATGTTGTTCTTTTGTTTTTCAAGATTCACTTCTGCCAAAATCACCTTTTCGATTATAAACACAATATCACGATTCACCTTGATTTATTTTTTTTTTTTTTTAAGTGACTAGTTATTTACAAATTTTAAGATGAAAATATGTAAATTTTTGTTAAAAAAAGACTTGAACTAAGGGGTTACTTGCAAAGTAATAGTCTTGTAACAATGTATTTAAAAGAGCTGCAAATATAAGCGTTTTAAGGAAAAAAAAACTAAGTGTGACGCTCAAGATATTTTGTGACGATCAAGAGATTTTGTTGCACGTAAACAAGAAATAATGCCAAATTTAAAGTGTAACGAAAAAAAGTTTATTTTTTACAAAAAGTAAATAAAAGAAAACAAAAATTCTTCAAAAAACAAAAATTTTCATACCAAACTAAACATGTACATACATATTCTTTGATGTCTTTAACAAAATTTAAAAAAAAGGAAGTAATTCTTGAAGAAACTTATACACATAGGCGCTTTATCGAGCTTTATTTTCTCGCGATATTTTCGTGCTCTTTCCGCCGCCGTTAATTTTGTTGTTTTACTCTTGAAAATTAAAAAATAAAATCAAAATTAAGCATTTTAAGCTATGAAGCAATATGTATGAAAAGTGATGCTCATGAAATGTTTGCCTATTTTGGTTTTTTCCGTAGGCAATTTATTTCCCAAATTCACAAATTATAAAAAAATGAGTTGAGACCATGTAAACAATGATTGTCAACTTTAATTTTTTACATTTAATATATTCACTTTTAAAAAAATTAGCGTGACGCTCAAGAATTTTTATCGCGCCCTTACCATGGTGTTCACATAAACTACGCAAATCCACACTTTTTTTAATAGTTTTGGTTTTCGCTTTTTCACTATTGTAATAATTAAAGTTTGTACTTTTCTTACGTTATTTACTTTATTTAAATGAAAATTGAAAACTGCTAATATTTCTTGATTTATAAAAAAGTGACGCTCAATGCAAATTGTGGGGACAACTGTTCTTTGCAACGCCAAATTCGCACTAATTAATTTTTGACAACTATATCAAATCAAAACAAAAGAAAGATACCCAATAATTCGAAAACTGTTATTAAATGTTGCCCAGTAACTTTTTTCTTGATTTTATTTTATTTTGTTTACTAAAAATTCTAACGGGGGACACATGCTTTTGTATGAAAGGAGTCAGAGGGAGAAACAAAACACCATACTGAATAAACAAAAAAACAAATATACAAATTTGAGAATTATGTTTTTTTGTTACATATTCCTCGGTGATCACTGTCCCATTTTTGTTTTTTTTTTTTTAAATTTGTTTTTTACCTAAAATAGTAGTGTAAAGTGCGGGGACACAAAAATTGCGTTTTTTTTGAAATTGACCCATGTACATATTGCTTAATTGTGAAAAATATTGTGCTAAAATTGTTTTCCAAATAATTTCTTCTACTGAAGAAGACAAAAATTTGTTGCGATATGCGAACTTCTCTTCTAATGGTTGGTGTGCTGGGGTGATCCCATGTCGAACTTACAACTTGATTCCAATCTGCAAACTATTTCTAGATTCAAAGCATGGTACACTTAGGCGACACCTCTCACATTTACGTATTGCTGTAATAATTCGAAAGCCGACTACAGCTTTTATGACTGCAAAAGTGTCGCTAAAAGAAATATTCGTAATTCAGGAAATGCCCATGTGTACGTGAATGGGCATGTGCGGAGGTCATTGCCGCACAGCTTTGCCTCCCAATCCGACCTTACCGCGTCGTTTATGCCACAGTATGCAGACTAAAATAAAATTCGTATTGTTGTTGCTAGTATTATGATTACAACTGTTGTTGAGGGTTTTATTGCTTCTATTGAATTCAGCAACAAAAACGGGTTTCAGACGAAACCCGAAAAAAAAAAAATTCACATCGAAAGAATGCGAACGCTGGCGAACTAGTTGGGTTCTTTGAAATTCCATTGAAACATAGTAATTTTTGTTTCATGATTTGTTGTGTACTTCAGTGCATATACATACATATGTACACAAAAAATAGGCATAGATGTTTTTGTAAAATATTCTCTATAATTTATGTATATAGGAGATTTTTAGAGGAGATGTCCAAATTTCACAACCATTATGACGCCATTGTTTGATTTATTTAACTTGAAGTGGTAAATATTTAAATATGGATAATACATCACAACGTTTTGTTTGTTACTTTATGTAACTTTGCTAAACAATTATGAACTATTGTTAAAAGTTTGAAGTTTCGATGAAAGAATTTCATTGTCAAATTTGAAAAATACTCACCAACAATGAGTTCAAGTTTCTCTAATGCAGATTCATGTAAGAAGTAATTCACTCTTGGCACCTGGGCTTTAATTCACTATTCATTAGTTGCAAAATACTCGAAAAGCGACACCAGGCTGCGCCTCATAAACTTAAATTTTTTTTTTTTTAACATTATATCAATATAATATCAGAATAGTATTGATCTAATTTTTAGTGTAGTGCCACCGAATTATGAAAGTAAAAATCATTTAGCTGCATATAGTTTTGTAGGGAATATAGGGCTTCTCAGGACTAATATTTTGGCATACCAATTTTAAAAATTGTCCCCCACACAAAAAAGTTACCACAAAAAACCTCCTTTCTTCCGGTTTTGATTTCAACCCCAACTGAAAACAAGTAAGGAAGTCTAAGTTCGGGTTAACCGAACATTAAATACCCAGCGTTAGTTTTCATGTAAATTTATGTGATTTTCGATATCGAAAAAGGGGGTGTGGTTATCATCCGATTTCGCCCATTTTCAGTAGCAACCTACCTTGGCCAGACAGTAACCTGTATAACAAATTTCATTCATTGAGATATTTGCATGAAATTTGGTACACAGGTTACTTTCTGGCTAAGGCAGGTTGGGCGAAATCGGATGGTAACCACGCCCCCTTTTTCTGAAAACTAACGCTGGGTATTTAATGTTCGGTTCACCCGAACTTAGACTTCCTTACTTGTTTATTTTGCTTTCATCAAGTTTCAAAGATTTTTCAAGTCTTTGAATTTTTCTAGCAACGCTTTCATCAAATTTTTGGCCGCTAATGAATTGTTTAATTTTTAAGCAACACACGATTAATCCCTGATCCAGCCCCACAACTCTTACCAACGCACTTCACACATAAATATATCGCACCTTCAAGAACAGTCACAGCGTAGGTTAGATCTATTTCTTCGCACAAATAGTATAATAGAAAGATTCGTGACAGCGAGTATTACATAAAATTACTTTCTTAATGACTTTTTGGCTTAGAATGCGATTGGTAGATGTTGGGAATGAAAGTGCAAAGCCTAGTTGGAGCCGACTTTAATCTTTTTTAAATTTATTTTCACTTAATTGACCAGCTAAGAAAATTCGAATTGCTGAAATTTTGTGATAATCACACCTAGTAAGAAACGAATATTACTTGATATGGATTCCTTAAAAATGTACTAGTTATTTATTTATAATTTGAGTTAAAATGTATGTTGATCTGGAATTCTAAAAATAGCTTTAAGAATTAATACCTGAAATTTTAAAAGAAATTTTTATTTGGGCCCCCCTAAATATATGTATGTATACCCTGTGGGGAATATCCAAATGTGAATTCTTTCAAAGCTCTCCTTATTACAGCCAAATTGAGATAGGGCGTTATTCAATTGAATTCTTTTGATATGGCGTTATTGTGTGTATCTAAAGAGAAGAAACTCACTTAGGCTAGGTGAATCCTATTACAAATACGGAGTTCCTTAAGAAACATAGAGCAGTTATGACCGAGGTAGACAAGTATCTTTAAAAATTATAGTTGAAAAATCCCACAGACAGATTTCTATATAATTTACATATGCTGAATCCAATAGTGTTGGCCATTTTGCAAAGTTTGTTTGAAAAGAAAAATTTTTTTCTTTAAAAACCTCATGAAACCAGCAAAGTCTAAGGAGAAAAAAATATTTTTTTGAGCTAAATTTTTAAAATTTAGTTCCTTAAATAATAAGAAAGAATGTTGACACTTGTAGTTGTTAGATGTCTTTTAAAAATTGTCCGGCAGGGTGTGGCAACACTTATATACTTACATATAAGTTTATTGACTACGCACCCAAGATCAACACATCGATCTTTGGTATTGTCGCAACTAACCTAAATCCCGGCAAATTGTTGTATGCAAATTTTAAAAATGACAAGTTGAAAGTGACAAAAGGAATTTATGCTGTGAATATGTTGGAAATGAAAAACTGGCGGAATTCCAACTTAGCTTGTGATGTTAAACGTCTTCTTCAATAACTCTAACAGCGATCAAAAAAGAGCTAAATGAAAGCGCCAAACGAAAGTTATTTACTTGTTGATGGTAAGTAAGTATATGTTGACAGAATTATTGCAACAAAGATAAATATAATACGTACGTACATATAAAGTATATATACACATGTACCCTGTGTGAAAATGGGGAATGCACTATTTCTGTTTAATACAAACAATGTTTCATTTCTTTTACGTCTGGTGAGCTAGTGTGCTTAATCATTATTACTATAAAGGTATAAATGCAAATATTTTTTGTGAAAGAAAATATCAGAAGTTTTTTATGCTAAATATTTATTTACCAGAATCAACAAGAATTACTAACATTTACTTATGTTTGTATATAGGGTAATTCTATCCCGAGGTCAATGCTGTTTAACTGAAAACTTATCCTGAAAATTATCTGTTAAATACGAAGCTATTATCAGTAGTGTGTTTGTTGGAATTTTTTCAAGTTTCAGTAACAGCTGGAATAAGGGTATAAATGCATCCCTGTGCTAGGTTTATAACTTTTTAAATATATATCTTCTCTTATAATAGTATTCACGAATTTTTAAGAATAAGAAACAAGCAATTCTCTATTTTCCATTAGGTATTTGCATTGACGTAGTTATGTAGGTATGTGTTTAGTATATGAAGGAAACACGTGTGAAAGACACCATAAAGTTGTCACACCCCAGATAATGGGAGGCCGTTGGCAAATTATTATTTCAAAGTTGTCTTTTCCACTTAATTCGTGTAATCATCGTCGTTTTCATTGCCAACTGAGATGGCACCGTTTTCGTGTAGGAAAAATGTTGGATTTGGTGCCAATCGACCAATGGAAAATGTTTACTTTTCTCATATCATACATGATTTCGCCGTAGCTCAGTAGGTAGAGCATTGCGCACTTATGTGGCATACGTCGGTTCGAATCTTAACATTTTTTCAAAAAATAAACTTTTATCACACACATTTTTGGTTTAAAATTTAAATAATTTTTATAACGCTCATTTCTTGGAAAGGCGGTGTAAATTTAATTCTACACCAAATTTGGTTTTGTCATATCTGTACGTAGCCCAAAAAAGTCTAAAATTTAGGCTAACATTTTTAGCCGTGTACTTGAGTATTTCACGTTTTAAGTTTTTCTACAAGATAGATCGGTTTTAACAACTGAATTTACAAAATAATAAAATGTCTGGTTTTATTTTCATCGTGACATAATTTGTTTCACTCAATGGAACTAGTTTATATAGTATCATCGTCAGCGAAAACGAGGTTTTACTGTTTTTAAATAAAAAACAAGTAAGGAAAGAGCTGTCTTCGGCTGTGCCGAATTCTTTACACCTTTCATGAGTACGCATAATTTTTTCAGAGTGGCCGATCTTTACAATTGGTACAAACTCTTCAGAACACAGCTACATATATGTTATGTAAGTCCGATCTGGCTGATTTTCACTACACACATCACATATATAACAAGTACCAAACCTGCAATTTTACGTTCCTAGCTTTTTAATTGCAAGAGTTATAAGCCAAAACCCGTTTATTGAAACAATCGATTGTATGGGAGCTATGCTATGATTAATCCTACGCAAAATGGCGCCTGCTTGGAAAATTTTATCGAGATATCTCTAAAACTGAGGGACTAGTTTGCGTTCAAACAAACGGACGGACATGGCTAAATCAACTCAGCTCATCGCCCTGATCATTTCGGTTTACTTAATAGTTGGCCTATCTATTCTTCTTCTCATACTTACAAACATCGGACCAAAGTTATAATACCATTTAATGTTCATGAAAGGTATAAAAAAGATTGGTGTATCTGATTACTTGACACATGTTATTCTATGTACTTTGATACCCTTATGATGCTTGAATCTGGATCCAAAATTTTCTTACTGAAGCAAGAGAAAACTTAAAAAAAAAATTTATTAACTTACCACTCATAAATAATCCTGGTTTGTTTTTGTAGAAAATCGAAAATGTCGCAGAAATAGGTAATGTTTTTTTTTTCAAGCATACATTAATAACAAAATCTACACTAACCAGTGGAACAACAACTTTAACCGAGGCAATCCGAATTCCAGATAATAAAAACAATTTCAAATTCGCAGCGATCTTTCACTTTTGTCACAGAAAAAGTTGCTCTCACTATTATGTTGTTGTATAAGTTTGTAGGCATACATATGTATGTATATTAAAAGATGTAGATTTATATTTGAAGTAAAACGTATATTCCCATTTTAACAAACAAGTTTGAGAGTGTAGATTTTAGTAAATATATAGCAACACATTAAGCGATAATCAGTGGTGACATAACCATATCCATATAAAGCAACTATTCCAACCAAATTGGTGGGGAACAATTTATACCATTATTGCTGCCATAGCATAACGACGTAGTCATAACGTAATTTTGAATTTCTATGACACGAAATAGTTTACTATTGATTGTTGGTTTGAAAAATATATTTATATTTAGATCAATTTATTTTTCCATTTTTTTCCTTGGTTTTCTTTTGCAATATATTTTAGGTTATAACACTGATAATTGAATAAATTAAAATGTTTACTCTTATGGCACCAGCGTGCTATGATCATATCACCACTAATTGGTCCTTTATTCTCTTGATACCAGCGTTAAGAGTAGCGGTCTAGTTTATCAGACTCTACTTTTTCTATTTCGTCTTTTGCTTGGCTTTTTCCTCCGTTGTAATGACTCTGAATTGTACATATCACCAAACATACATACATACACATCATTATTTCACACATAAACACTTGTAACTATCCCAACATTAATAATTCGCACATGAAAAGCAGCGCTGAGTCGTATTGTGCTTTTCGTGATTACTAACTTTTTCTTTCTTTCTTTAATTTTAGTTTATTCGGAAGATGAATTGACTAAGGCACACTGGCGCTACATTTTATTTCAACACAACCAAACAATCACATACGCATGCGCAAATCTATAAAAATATGTTACGCTTTCCACTTTTGCTACATACAAAAATTTGTTATGAAAAAAATCATACATATACATATGTACATAAGTTTAAAATGTTTGAGTTTTCAGACCTCGAAAAAAAATCCAGCATTAAAATGATTATGATGATGACTTTGCTAATCAAAAGAAATTACAAGAAACCCGTACAGACTCAACACACAAGTATTTATAAAACGCATAGATGTGTGTACAACTCCCAGCTAAAAATTGTGTGAGTACATACAACAAATAAGGAATATGGTAGCCCATACAACGGTGTTAATACACAACAATTTATCCTGTAATAAGGCCTTATGTAAGACTTACTTTATATACAAGGTTGCGTTTCAGAATAGGAATTAAACCTTGTCCACTGCCTATAGATTCCGTAACCTATGTTTTATGCAAACTCCGTAAGGCAACTGCCTCAAAAACTTTTCATATGCAGTTCGTGTCGTTATTCAATACCACGTTCTACTTGGGGTCTATTAACTTTTTTAATTAATAAGATTTTTGGCAGTTTTTTATATGTATGTCCCAAATAAATTCGCCTTCTGGGTGAAACTAGGTATTTTAAACTACGATTTTTCTACAAAAATTTAGGAGCTTTAAGTGGTTTTAAAGTTAAAATAGTACCCAAAACTTACGGGGAGTCTTTCTGTTGCCACACTCGAGAGAATTTTCTACAAATTAGCAGTTTACTCTTCAAATCGTAAAACAAAAACATATGATAAGAGATTAATTTCAATTTCCTTAATTTCCTGTCTGAATTTGCCTTTCCTGGAATACTTGTCCTACTATGCCAAGTGACTTTGGCAAATGACCTTTGACAATAAAATTTGTTTCAGGATACATTAGCAATTGGAAAACCGTATGTGGCAGTTATTAGCAGAGAAGAGCCAAAAGGTCGTTGATGCGTGACACTTAGGTGCTTCCAAAATAGATTTATCGGAATAGCTTTGTTTCATTATTTTTCTAATATATTATTTATAATAGGAATAACATTCAAATAAAATTGTAAAAATAAACATTTAAAGCAATAGCAAGCCCGGTCTGCAACTCAAAAAATTATTTCAATAATTTAAGATTCACAGAGAAGGAAACTTTAATAAGAGTATACTTTCTAAAGAGTGCGACTAGGTTTAAAAGTATCTATGAAGCTTAGTCTCGAAGAAAAAAAAAATTAGTTTAATCCACTTTTCTATTTGATTCATCTTTCTAAGCCTCAGTTATTTAGATACATTTATGTATTTGAAATACTTTCACAGTTTCATTTATTTTTGACTCCTCAAAAAACAAGTACAAATGTGAGAGTAAATGGAGTAGACAACAGTCTTGAGAAACTTCACATCGCTGGCGAAAGTTTCTTCAAAGGCAACAAATCCCTTAATTACAGTTGCAAGTCTTTCCTTTATATCTTTGCTGTCTTTTAATATTTCACTCGGCATGTTTGGAAAAGCTGTTTATCTTAAAGTATTTTATTTATTATAAAATGATTTATGTACATACATACATATGTGTGTGTGTATTTGAAAGTACATGCACGTATACATACATATGTACATTGGATGTATCGCAGTTAGATACTTATGTCCGGTAATGAGGCTATGAAACAAGTGCAACCACTGGGGCTGGTTAAGCAAATATGTATATTTCCATATTTATGAACATATTAACCCAATAGTTAATTAATTATACCAAAATGGTGCTAGGTGCTGATCCAAATTAGAACGATATAAAAATATGAACTTTGTGTTATGAAATAAACTAGTATATTCGGGTTCAGAGTCAGGAATTGTCATCGATATCATCAGTCAATATGTGTAGTTAGTATTAGTTTTAACATTATAAACCACTTTTCGTTTACGTTAATCAACGTCATATTATTATTTTGATATTAATAATCGTTTTTAGCGCACAGAAATTATTGTGATAATTGCCTAAACGACAAAAAACTGAATCGTTTCGATATTGTTACGATGCGTCCTTTATCATTCAAAGATATAAATAAATTCGTTTCTAAACTCAAAATCTCTGAGAAAGTGTAAATAGACTTGTCAGTCCTCTCTTCTTTGAATATTTATATTTTCCGATATTACTTATAGATTTTAGGACGCTACTAAAATTTACTGTTGGGTGTGCATAAATGGTATATCTCATGCTTGCATGTGTATGTTTGCTTGTTTGTTTGTGTTGCATGCTGTTTTTGACTGACTTTTCGAGTTTTCCATTCATTTGTGCTTTGTTCATTTTTTCTACACTACACGCTTTTCTTTCTCCTCTTTATTGCACAAGTGCATTTTTGCTTAAGTATATATGTATGTACATATGTACATACGTACATATATTGTATCGTTTTATGAATGTATTTGGTCATATAATTGCGGGTGTGTTTTTATGTAGAGATCATCAATGGGATGGCGAGTCGTCGCACATTCACCACCAACGCGCATATTCACCGGATGACCCAACAGTGTCGCCGTAACCACTCGACATTCGCTTATAAAGAAACTTGCTTTCAAATATTTATTTTGAATAATTTAAAATAGAAAAAAGCGAAAAAAAAAACAAATATGCACACCACAATATTTCGATAACTCAGCGCCGTTTTTTGAAGTGTCCGCTTCGCGACGTTAATACCACAACTACCCAAATGAAACTGTCTTTCCGCGCTCTAGGCAACTTGAAAACCTGCTCCAATACTCGATTCAGCCACATAATTTTTAAGCTTTATGAGCGGTGAGCACGCTTTTTGTACTTCTGTATGTGGTGTTTAAGCCCTGATCTAAAATGGTAGTGTAAACTCGGAGCGTAAAAGTTGGTGAGATCATCCGCTCTTTTACCGTTTCTTGTTGTACAATCGCAGCAGTAAATAATTTTGCTACTTTTCCTGAATGAAGCGTTTGCGTTGCCAACGACGCTGCATATGGAGCTGTAATTAGATGACAGTGTTGCCCACAAAAAAATTATCTTATTTAGAGTTTTTTCAAAACGATATTAGCGACTTTTTAATTATTTTAATGGTAGATATTGACCTGTCACCAAGAGTACCTTAATGTGGTTAGGATTTTAAATTTGTATCCTTCAAATAATTGCTCCTTTCTGTCTTGCTATCATTTTAAAGGTGGCGCGAACTAAAGTCAGTGACGTGAATCGATCAGTGACATTAAGACGCATGCCAAAAGCGAACTAAGGTCAATATTTTTAGCGAACTAAAGTCAGTACATTTTTTTTATATTCCAAATTTTCATTTTTCATTATCACCTTCGACTTATGATCATTTATGAGTCGTTCAGTGTATAAAGGGAATGAGTCCAAAAACTTGAAATGGAGAAAAACGACGAAACAGTTGACGTTGATATTAAAACTATTTGTTACGACAAAACTAAAAAGTAAAGTTCCAAAATTAGTTATTAGGACTTATTTTACAATTTCTAAAAATTTAATGTTAGTATGTAAGTGGATGTGTTCACAAAACCTGTTAATATGATACAAATATGTTTTTATTGATAAGAGTTTCAGTGGAAAAAGGTAATAAGTCCACCTTAATTTTTGTTGTTAATATCGATACCGTGAAAATGCAAATTAATTATGTTTTTAATTTGAGCATTCGTTCGGAAATAAAAAGAAAAAATGTCCATCTACTTAAATATTGGCTTACCCCGCGTAGTGTTTTAATTGAATTAGTATATTTTGGAAAGAGTACAATTTTTTTTAATTTTGTAAAAAAAAGGCTGCAGATAATTTGTTTTTTAGCTCAGTGCATTCGCACAGTTTTATTTTTAATGAACTTACAAAATAACATAAAAAATTCCTTATTTTGAAAACAAAAATAACTTTAAAAATTTCTCTTTTTGAATGAATCTTTATTATAACAATTTCATTTAACAAAATATAATGTCGTCGGAAGGATCATTCTGACTTGAACCTGTTTTCAAGTTTTTATAAAAAGTATGGTGCACGGGAGGGATATATTTTAATAAATCAATCATATCCTTTTTCTTTTCTTTTGTTATAGCTCTAGTTTGAGTTAGGCTATTCAATAACATTGTCTTTCCCTGCTTTCTTATATTTATAATATTTAAAAAAATACCATTCAATTTTACTTACTTAATATGCACAGGTCAAAAAATTAAAAATGTTTACGAAATCTTTTTAATAAGAAACTCTTTTAACCACAGCGATATCAAAACAGCAATCAAAGGTCGATTTCATATGTAATAAGGCATAAAGTAAGATTACAGTTACGCTTCCGATTGCTGCTCTCATACATTAAACTAAGTACAACAACAATTTAAAGAACACAAAAAAAAATTGCCAGGTAGCGAAAACTCGAAGAGAGACAAGAATTAGAAACAAATAATAGTGATTAAAAGCAAAGTTAACATGTGATTAATGCAATATAAATGCACACGTGGACTTATTCCCTTCTTCCACTGAAAATGCAAATGTTTTGTTTCGTACAAAAAAATCTTTTGTCTTTAAAAGGGGTTTGCCCTTGAAATTTGAAAACAAAACTTTTACCATACACAGTTAGTCATAAAAGGAAGTGTATCCACGCGAAATCTCAAGAAAGCGAAAAATGGACTCATTCCCTTTATACACTGATCGACTCATATCATGAATCTTGGATTTCGAAAATAAGCTCCGAAGGCGTAAATTTGGAATAAAAAATTGCTTGATTTTATATTCAAATTTTAATTTTTTATTATTACCTTAGACTTATGATTATAATACATGTAATGAATCTGAGATTTAAAAAAAATCGCGCGATTTTATATTCCAAATTTTCATTTTTCATTATCATTATCATTTGAAACTAAAGACTATTATATCATGAATCGGAATTTAAAGGGGAGAGTAAAAAAAAAAATTTGGAATATAAAATCACGCTATTTTTTATTCCAAATTTTCGCCTGCGGCCCTTGTTTTATTACTCCCAGATTTAGGATATAATAATCTGCGTCGCATCTCAAACCCGAATATCTCAATGACTTTAATTCGCATGTCCAAAGCGAACTAAGGTCAAAATATTATACGAATTAACGGCACTTCGTTTTTGGCCATGTGTCTTAATGTCACTGGTATTAATTCGCTTTTGGGGTGCGAATTAACGTTACTGACATTAATTCCACCGACTTCAATTCGCGCCACCATTTTAAAATAACACATCACATTTATTGTCTAGACACTTATTGTACCTTTAATAAACCTGAAATGGAATTATAACTTTGGTCCAATGTTTGTAAGTATAAGCAGACGAAGAAATATACCCACCGATTGATACATATGCCGAAATGATCAGGGAGATAAGTTGAGTGAATTCAGCCATGCCGTCCGTTCGTCTGTCTGCTTTAACGCAAACCCTAATTTTTTGAGACATCTCGTGGAAATTTGTCGGAACCAATACAACTCACTGTTCCAATTACAATCGATTGTCCCGATAAACAGGTTAGCTATTTAGGAACGTAAATTTGTGCTTTTGTACTTATTGATATGTAATGGGGTAACTAAAAATCCGTGAGTGTATCAATAGATCATAAGCCCCCTTAAATCGAACACCAGAAACCGTGATTGTTATTTACGAAAGATACAAAGCCTTCGGCATAGCCGTTAATAAGTGAATGAGCACTCCCACTTTTACATAAAAACTTACGGAGAGAGACGGATGAACATCCAAAAAAGTAGATCAAAGTAGAGGAAGAGGTCAATTTTATGCTGTTGGTATATTTTTTCCTATGTGGTATTATTAAAAATAGGTCTGCATAATATCATTATTTTTAACAAAAAACAAAATAAAATTTTGAATTCTAATTAAATATTGGAAAATCTATATCTATATATATATAAAATTCAAATTATGTATCTGACTATGGACACACTTGGCTCCTAAACGAATAAGCCGATCGTAACCATTTTGATATATATAGGGGGCGTGGCACCTCCCATACAACTGGAATTTTTCATTGTCCGTATCTCTGGAAATATTTATGTTAGACCATTGAAACTCGGTGAGATGTTGTATGGGATCGATCCCTACCACCTCCAAAAAAACTGGGGATAACAAAAAGTGGGCGTGGAATCTCCCATACGAATGCAATACTTCTTAGTCGATATCTCTGGAAGTATTTTTATTAGACTATTGAAACTTCGTAAGGGGTTATATGGAATCGATCCCTACCACCTCCAAAAAACTGGGGATAATGACAAAGTGGGCGTGGCACCTCCCATACAAACTTAATTTTTCAAGCCGAAAAGCGTTTAAGGTTGGGAGCTGATAATTGATCAGGAGATTAACGATATCAATAGCCCTATGTGGCGTGTTTCCGTGTAGGAAAACCGTCCTCGCTATTTATTTACGCTCCGGGACAGAAAATTAAAAATTGTGTGTATCGTGTAGCCTTAATTTGAATACTAAAATTATATATACATAAATGGTTTAGAACCAAATGGATCTAAATGACTCCGAAATTGATTTGAGATATTCAAGTTTAAGGTTATTTATTGTATGGGAAATAGATGACACTACAATGTCCGAAATGACTTGGATCTCTTTGTCAACAAATAAACACCATATTTCACTATACAAATGTGGGTATAACTCACACTTAGATCCTTTTAGTTCTGAGCCCTTAATATTATTAGTTGTTTACGCAATGAAGTGAAAAATCGTTAATTTTCTATTAAAAAAAAATGCCGGTGTAATAACAATTTTTGAAATGAAATTAATAAAAAAATCTATTTTGGGCAGAACGAAGTATGCCCGGTCAGCTAGTATGTTATATAGATGCTATACATGCTGTACTCGTACATACATACATACATAGGTACATATATCGCACACTAAATCAAAAAGAGTCACAACTCAAAATCCGAGTAACTTTCAGTTAATTGCTTCTGGATCGCACAAAAGTGATTTGATTTTTAAAAACTTGACATCACTGTGCTCTTTAAAGAGTAACGATAATAGTCAAAAAGAAAAATATTGTATGTACTGGCTGCACTACTTTTTATTAGGCCATCTATGCCAAGAAATCGACCTAAAAAAATTTTGAGTTGTGACTGTTTTTGATTTAGGGTGCGATATATTCTATAGGTTTATAACGTTACAATGTTTTTCATGTTCTTATTTTCTTGTTATTTTGAGAACTTACCCATGGAATTCACCATACATACATACATACATATGTATGTATGTATGTATGTATGTATAGTGGCGGGTAATATAAAAATTCAAAATCACATTCTGTACCAATTATAACTCTACTTTTTGGAAATGTGCAGATTACAACAATAAATTCTTCTATGGAAAAGAGGGTAGGGTATAATATTTATTGAAAAAAATAATAAAAGTGATCTTATTTCGCCTCGGAGTAAAATGTTTCCGATTAGCACACGGCTTTATGTAGAATTTCTTTTAACAACAACAAAATAGCACACTTAATATAGTACAAAGGCTGCTCAGTTGTATTGTGCTATTCAAATTTTATATGAGAATTCTCATTTGAATGACAGCAAAGAAAATATGATGGTTTTTAAATCATAGCACATACGACGAATATTGTTTTTTTTTCTGCTTTCCAATCATCTAACCACTAAGAAACTAAAAAGTGAAATGCTACTATCCTGCTGGTCTCTAGTCCATTTCTGCTGAGTGAAGTAAACTGCAACGTTCCCTTTCGGCCATCAAGACATTTTAAACTTCTTTTCCTGAGACAATGTAAAACTCATTTTGAATTAAATGAGCCTTTCCGATGTTTATGTCATAACTGTAACTCTCATTCCAGCACATTTGATATTTCTGACTCGCTTTTCAACATTAAAATATCATTACTTTCCTCACTTAATCAATAATAACTTAATAAACACATGGTTAATATTTATTTTTACTCAACAGTTACTTAGCTGATGAGTTTCTCTCTGCAGCTGAGCAGTTTTAGATCTCGACACTTAACAAACCCCTGCCTTTCAACGACTCGGCAATATACATATTTGAAAAAAAAAAAAAGCCGTGCGTTATGCGGATGAGCCCCTCGTGTCGGTTGGGCGGGAATGGTGGGTTATCAGTTGGGAATTATTATCCCTGCTCTATTGGTACCCTTGCAAAAAGCGCCCCTTCTTTGCGTTGCATTGCGGCAGTCTCCATCATCGTACTACTCGTTTCTTTCAAATCGTCAGTATCCAATGCGGCCTACGGATGCATTACCGAGTGCTCCCAACATATTGTTTCACTGCTCGTGTTTTTTCGTTTTGCTGCACCGGTTTTGTCATACGGTGCCGACTCCCCAAGATCCTCATCACAAAGCTATGGACTGATTGAAATCCTGAAAAATATGACTTTTTGGACCCGAAATCCCTCCAATGTACCATCGAGTATAAAGTGAAGTGTTGTTTAATGTCTTGCAATAACATCATCTAAAAAAATGCAATGTTATCAAATAAATGTTATGAACCAAGGTTTTTAATAAATTTTAGAATTCAAAAAACTTGATTAGTTATTCAAACTGTGCAGTTATAGATACTTACATAGTTTCCACATGTCCTTAAATTAAGAAAATATCTGTAATTGTTTTCACCCTGTTTTTTTCATTTGTATTTTTATTTAACATTAAAGCTTTGCCTTACTCGGGCAGTGAATAGTGAAAATGTTATAACGACCATTACATTTGTACTTTCTTTATATATATATATATAGCAACATAAAACCTACAAAAAGGACATGCGCTCTTTTCACAAAATTTCTTATAAAATCAGTTAACTTTTTGAAGCGAATCATACGTCCTAAAAGTGCATATGTTATTGTAGATCATAATACAATTAAGTCAATTCAATACTTGTTACTATTTAGTAATAATTGTTAAAAATTTACTTATTTCAAATAGTTAAAATACCTGCGGATTGTTATTGAAGACACAGAATATTTGTTGTAAATTCATTATCAGAAGGCAAATGCTATAAACCTCACTAACTTCAAACATGCTTACATATGTATATACACACATATATACTTGTACATATATACCTAAATATTCATTTAGAATCTAACTTATATGTATATGGACCTACGTTCAAACGTCCTTAAAACTAGTAAACAAAATAGCTTTTTAATATTATGTTGATTTTCTTATTATCTCTAAAAACAAATGTGATAGTACATATGTATACACTTATGTACATATCTATGTAGGTATATTTACTTACATATATTATGTATGTATAAAGAATTGTAGAATGAATTTGCGCTATCACTGACATTCGCATTAACATATATGTATGTATATACGATATGTATATATTTAAATACATGTATACAGATGTACATATGTATGTATTTACAGTGTAAAATAATATTCGATATCTTGTCATTTAAAAACAAAAATTGAAAATTCAAACTGGAAAATCAATGAACATTGCCTGCTATCGTTTGCGGCTGTGCATCTTGATTCGTGGTTGGGAGTAGATATTGCTGAGATGTGTTTCGCTGAAACAAGTCTGAAACGTAGTTTGCCTGAAAAAAAAATAAATCAATTAAATAGAAATTGATGATAAGACTCCAAAGAAACTTCTACAATAGGCGATCACTAAATATATTGAGTATAGGATATGTATAGTTTTAGGGAAGTGGGCGGTTCCACGGCAAACGCCTCTAATAGACATAAAAAAAAAACTTTTAAAGAATGCTGCTACACAATAATTCAAAGAGGGAGCATGAAAATAGGAAGGCGGAGTCGGGATAAGAGGAAAACTCTGAAAAGATAACTCCCAAAATATATGTAAAGTTTTTTGGGGGTGCTGCTGGTTTGATAGTCATTTGAGAGAAAATAATCTAGTACGCTCCGGCGCTAGCAAAAAATACTTTCGATATACTTATAGACACGATGCCATAAGAAGATAGACGCTCAGCCTATTTGTACTCAATGCTTGGTACTACTTCGGATCCTTATGAATCCCTATGCGACCAAACGTTGTCCACCTCAGTAACGCTAAGAGGTTTACGCTGTTGTTTGTTATCAACTCTCTTATGACAGGACGACAAGTTACCTTGGTCAACAGCTGCGATTTGAGAGGTTAACACGGGGAAGACTTTTTTTCCTTTATAAAGAACAACGTGTTTTCCGTTATAAAGAACAACAAATTATGGAACAAAATCCCGAGTCCAGATAAAGAGTTGTAAGAGGTGTAATTGAACTTATTTCCCGGAAGACTGAAGCATTCCCTCAATGAGCCAATAGGATGTTATCAGAATGCCTCACACTTTCACACTTTTGCAACATTGTCTTCCTAACAGCTACGAGCCCGAAACTGTGAAAACTCTGCGTTGGTTAAGTAAAACAACAGGTAATCGATGATCTTGGACCCGGAAAAAGTCGTTAACACTAGAGTACACGCGCCTTTTTTTTTACACTAACGCACGCGTGGCCTACTATGGTAGACCATTTTAAAATAGCAATAAAAATTTGTTTCATTACATATTACTGAAACTAATGATTGAAAGCGTATTTATATTTATTTAAAAGAATAATTTAAGCTTTAATTTATCCATAGAAAACAACATTTTAAAATTAAAGCCAATTTTGTTCTATAATAGCAAAAATACCAAAACTTTTACTTTTGAGACCAATGATTCAAATTTTTTTCTTACATTATTAAAGTTTATCAAAAACCTATTTTTGTGACATTTATTACACATCACAGCCGGTTGATTAGGACAAATCCATTTGTTGCACGTTTTGCACCACTTTTTTGATGATTGATTTCTTGCTGCTATGGTAGTCCCGAGACTTTTTCGCTAATCTTCAGAAATATGTGTACGAGCAGAAAGTTCTCACGGTAGTGACTAGACGACAAATTTTATGCATAGGGCTTCCCTGGAACTACTCCGCTCTAACATACAGAATTGTTAAGTTATCAACAAAAATATACCAATGGTCTACTATAGTAGGCCGCGCGTGCACTCCAGTGTTAAGATGGTGAAGCGGGTAGATTGCAATAACACCCAAGGAAATCCTCTTTTTTAAAGTTAGTGCTGTCTAAAACCACAAAGCCCAGCGGTATTAGGGCTCTTTCCGCGGGATTTATAGGGTTAATGCACTTCACGGATTAAGCGCCCACTAAGAGTTAGACAATAATTATTGGGGCTCCTAATAAATATGGATGTATCTAATCGAATAAAACTACTTCAAAATTAATTCATAATCAGTTTTTTATTCCTTCGGACGAATAAATTATTTCCTTTAGATCGAATACATTATTAGGAGCGTTTGTATGTACAGTGGCTCACAGTAAAAATTATGGTTCTTCTCATTGTATATATATATATGTATGTATGTTTAACGAAAACTTCTACAGCTCAAATTAAATTCATATAAAATAATATATACATAGGTTTTTTCATAGAAGTCTTTTGAATCAGTATTTCTAAGATTATTCAAAAATTCTTGCAAATTTCAAGAGACGGAGTGAGCTAATGCGCAGTTGTGTAGACTATTAAATTGTAGTCTCACGGAGTTCAAGTCTAAATACTCCTAAACATCTTTACTATGGCATGATATTGCCATAGTTATTCAATTTGTATGGATCAAAATACCAAACACAATCTAGAAAAATAAATATGGGAACCTCACGAGGCTAGTTAGAAGGCTACAAAGCAGCATATTGACAAATATTTTTAAAATTTATTCCACGTTTTTTTTTAAATCCCAGGGGGGGTTATTCTGTATCGCGATGCGAAAGCAAATGCTATTAGCAAGCTGTCAAATCACATACATTTTTTTTCAAATGCGAAAGAAAGTTCTTTCGCATCGCGATACAGAATAACCCCCCAGGAATTTTTACATAAGCATGGAAACACTGATTCGAAGCATCTCTCTTCATCTTCCCAACATAACAGATTCTTTTAACATCAATCTCACGTTGGTCTAACCCTATTGAAGCCGCCAGATTCCTGGGACTTCTGTAAAAACATTTTGTTGGCAATGCTCGGTAAGAAAGTGACGACTCTGTTTACAACTGGGAATGCGTAGATGGGGTAAGAGTTAAGCGCCCATGTAGACGGAGTACCTCTGCCTACTGTCAAGCTTCCGAAATTATAGGGTGTGACGTTTGATAACGGGCTCACCTTCCCTATTCATGAGCCCGCAATAGCTTCAAAGGCAAAGAGCCGCAATAATATCCCCAAGTCATTGGCCGGCAGTACACTGGGGAAAGGCAAAGAAACATTGCTTCCTACACATAAGGCTATTGGTCGATGGGTTATTGACTATGCTGCGCCCTTCCTTTTTAATATTGTAACAGAATAAACTCTTACTTATCTGGGCTGAGCCCACCATACCAAACACTTGCCCTGGATATGGTATGTCCCCTCGTGATACTAAACATCTTTTACTTTTTCAATTTCTCTGATCCAACCATGGCGAAACTGTTTCACAATTTTCAAAGTGATCGTGCTAGGCGGGTGAAGCATTGTTACAACAACAACAACAACATTTCTATGAAATCAACAACTAAATCTTAACTCAAGAAGTTTTCTTAATATATTAAAGAATACATTGAATAATTTTCACTGTGAGCCACTGTATGTAAATATGTACTAAGATAAATTCGAATACACAATAGTTAGCTTAAGTTGCAGATGCAGTACGGTGGTAATAACACAAGATAGCATTATGCGTTATTCTCTAGTAAAGCTATCAGTTCTGTTTCTTATGCTTAACAGGCCATACTGTATTCCAATTGAACCAATCCTTGGGGACAAAGTAACTCTAGAAAAATTAAGGATACATGTTGACGATAAGCATTCGATCGATGTTAAATATAAAAACATATTAGGATTTAATACAATTGTAAACAATGTTTATATACGTTATACTATATGTATACATACATATAGGTAAAAGAGGAAAAGAAAAAGAGACGCTCTATGGCAACGAAAGCCTCACTTGAAAACAATCGTTTTACATAGTTTTAACGAAAACTGGTCGGTCAGGTAACATCAAAAATAGGTTGAAATATTTTTTTTTTGGAGACTGGCTTCTTGAGAGAAATCGGTCTCTGCCTAGTCGGCGCATCAACTCATCGTATTCTATGCGCGAAACAGGGTTGTACTGATGTTGACAGTCCTATGCCAGATATGAAAATCCGTTACGGCCCGGCACCAGCACCTTGCGATTTCTTTCATCTTGAGGGAAGATGCGGATTCTAGTCGCCCCTCACGACGGGCATTCCTACCTCAGAGCCCCATATCATGCAGGGGTCTGTTAGAACAAATATATGTAAGCAGTACAACACAAATTGGAAGAGAATCTCGGCTTCTATCTCCCGGAGGTACATATGTATATATGTATGTGCATACATATGCCGTACCAAGTTATTGTTATTTTAGTTGATGCCAAGAAACCCATAATGTTACATTCATACGTAATATATGTATTTGTTCTGACCCCTGATACCTTATTGATTGGTTTATGACTCAACCACGTAAATCCACTGGAAACATTCTGGCATTACGTGGTTGATACATATGTACATAAACCAGCCGTTATAAGTAATACAACAAACTGAAAAATTGAAGCGAAACTTCAAACCGTGCTGGATACCTAGCTAGACAGGAACTCAAACTGAATTTGACATAGGTAACCACATAAGTTTTGCAGAGAAAGCTAATATTCTTCATAAGACATGATGCATACACTTTACCAACTCTTTACATTCAAAGGCTTGAATTATCTACCACTTTCCGATAATTTGCTATTTTCCTTTCATAGGTAGCAGCATTCCATACATCATATCAGTTGTTCCTCTCAGAGAAAAGGTATCACTATCAGCAAGCAGCGATATTACATTTTGATAAGGCGGCTTTTATAAAAGCGACCCTAAGGGCCGTTTATCAATATCCTATCTACACTAAACGGCACTTCCTTTGACAGGTAACCAAGGAACTTCTGTACATTAAATTAACTGTTAGCGATAACCGGACATTGAACCCATGATAAGGCCCGTTTACTCAATGTCTGGTTATAATAAGCTTTTTCATATGATAACCAAATCATGGCTTGGCTCGAATTTACATATTCGTTTACACAAAAGTCTGATTAATTGGTCATTGAATTGTGAACTCACAAAAAGTGGCATTTTGGTGTAAAAATGCCGATTTTGATATTTTTTATGTGAATATAATTACAATTTTAAACTTTATTACTCGCATAATTTGTTAGAAGAATCATTTATCACAAAATCCCATATTTACTTTCAGCTGTCACTTTTTGTTTTGATCAACGCATAATCAGCGGTTCATCCTTTGATAACTTTTATCAGCGCGTCGTCGATAATCAGACATTGAGTAAACGGATTTTGGGCCAACCTCTGATAAAGTCTTGATCAAGCAGTTAATCAAACATTGAGTAAACGGCCGTAAATGAGAACAATGCCAGAAATTGAGAACAATTTGTATTCTCAAGCAAAATTTATGACGTAGTGATGTACATATAGACAATAAACCTACCACTATTACAGCAGTGAATGCCCCAATCGATGAGCCTGCTAAAACATCAGACCAATGGTGCTTGTAATCGGAAACTCGGCTCAGAGCAGTATACCAAGCAATCATAATAAAAAGAAATTGCAAAAAATGTCGGAATAATTTCGATCCCTTCCAGTTCATGCGCGATTGTAGATAAAGCTAAAATAACAAATAATGTAAGTACGATATGAAAACCCAAATAAATAAATAATTTACTTACCGCTGCGTAAACCATCGTATAGAATGTAAAACTTGAGTGTCCACTGGGAAAGGAGAGGTGTACTTCCTTCAACATCCGCTTAGTAGAATCATCACCCTTGCAAGTGAAGTCCTCAATATATTTTCCAATATTGCTTTCATCAGCGCAAGTGGTACCATCGGCCATAATGGGCTGGCAAACCTATTCATTTTAACGAAAATGAAATACAATGTAAACATTAATTATTTCAAACACAAAACCAACCTCCGTGGTTGAAAACGTAAAAATATGTACATATGTATAAGCTCAAGTTATTGGCGCGATATCGATAGCCTAATGAAACAGCTGACTTGACGAAGGACTTTAAGGATACGACAAAAGCACCAATAACTTGAGCTTTAAGAAATAATTTAGTAGTTAAATCACCTGCTAAAAAATAATCCCCCAAAAAAAGTTCGAATGACATTAACATAAAATCTACTATTTAATAAATTCGACATTCCATTATTAGTTTTTTTACATATTCTTTATATTACCATGATAACAACATTTTTCGTATTGGGAAAGAAACATTTGCCAACATTAGTTTTCGATATCGAGAAAATGGTTAGTTATCTTTCTAGTGTTATTCTTATCACTCGCTATCGACTTCTAGCCTAGTTTTCAAACCTGATTTTCATACATTAGAATTCTAATGCAAAACTACGATATTTCTTCGACTGTGTTTGCTGGGTGATTTTACAAAAGAACATCCAACAGTGAATGTAAGTGGCCGTTGTCAAATCGACAGTAGGTAATTCACCGTTTTATCTGCCTGCAAAGAACGAATAAATGAATGGTTATGCGTTCTTTGCTTATGCGCTTTTTTCATTAAAATTTGTATCATTTGCCGTCTCCGAATTGCGTTTCCGTGAACTATGTTACCGACGATTGAGATTTTCGGATTGACGATCTTCCTGGTACAAAATTATCAGGTGCGCTCAGAATCAAGTGTTCTATGTTTTTTTAGTTTACGTCTTGGAATTTGCAGGGTGCTCTTACTTTTTGTTGTTTTGAAAATTTGAGTAAATTGAAATGTGACCAGTAGATGCCGCGCACAACACTAATATCTCTACTGGTTTGCAACTTGCCTAGTAATGCCAAATCCTTTATGTATTCTCTTTCGCAAGATAATTTATCTTATTAGCTATCTTTAGTAAGGACATGGCACCTTTTGATAAGTCTATTTTTCAATAACAGATGCCGCTGGAGCGCTGAGAGTAACTGGCAATTTTGTACCTGAAAGATTATCTAGCCGATCATTGTAACAGTCGGCAATGCAGTGTATTTACCCGCGCTGCTAGCGGGCATGGCAGCGTCGTCAAAAACAAACAATGCGCGAAAGAGAATAAAATGCAAGCGCACGAAACTTCGCGTAAAAAGTGCGTATGTCGTTTATTAACAAAGAACGTGAAACACACAGAAGGTACAACCAGAGAACGTATATAGAGTCGCCTTCTCTACTCTATATACGTTCTCTGGTACAACGCAACGAATAGTGGGAAACATTAAACCATCAATACGCTGGTAGGTAATTCACCACTGGGGAAATGTGCTTTGAAATTGCGAGTTTTAAAGCTATTTGCATTTTTATTTTCAAACAAAATCTTATAACTTTAAACGACTTATTCTTGTATGTTTGTATATTTGTACATTTGTATATCCACTACTATCTCCCGAACGACTTCACCGATTTTAATGAAATTTGGTACACTGGTACTATGCTTGGTTCTAAGATTTTCTACTTTGCTGTTGCCACTTGGGGTGGTCCTTAGGGTTGCCACCTATATCAATTTTTTTTAAATATTAAGCAATATATGGCAATATGGGTATCAAATGAAAGGTATTTTAGGCCGTATACCAACCAAAATATTTTCGAGTAGGATTGCCACCTAGGGTTGCCACCTGAACGCATTTATTTATTCCTTCAGATATCGAGCACTATCTCGGGAACTGCTAAACCGATTTCGATGAAATTTGGTAGATGGATAGTATGCTTCCTTCTTAGATTTTCTACTTGGATGTTGCCACTAAAGGAAGCTTAGAGGGTTGCCACCTTTCCGATTTTTTTTTAAATATTAAGCAATATATGGCAATATGGGTATCAAATGAAAGGTATTTTAGGCCGTATACCAACCAAAATATTTTCGAGTGGGATTGCCACCTGGGGTTGCCACCTGAACGCATTTTATTTATTCCTTTAGATATCGACCACTATCTCGGGAACTGCTAAACCGATTTCGATGAAATTTGGTAGATGGATAGTATGCTTCCTTCTTAGATTTTCTACTTGGATGTTGCCACTAAAGGAAGCTTAGAGGGTTGCCACCTTTCCGATTTTTTTTTTAAATATAAAGCAATATATGGCGATATGGGTATCAAATGAAAGTTATTTTAGGGCGTATACTACCCAAAATATTTTCGCGTAGTATTGCCACCTAGGGTTGCCACCTGAACCAGATATCGACCACTATCCCGGGAACGGCTAAACCGATTTCGATGAAATTTGGTAGATGGATAGTATGCTTCCTTCTTAGATTTTCTACATGAATGTTGCCACTAATGGAAACTTAGAGGGTTGCCACCTTTCCGATTTTTTTTAAATATATGGCAATATGGGTATCAACCAGAATATTTAATACACAACAGGTGTCGCCAATGTATGTTAAGTGACTTTTTGTGGTTAGTGTTCGATATTTTGGAAATTTATGCTCTTGTTAAGTAAGATTATGCGGAAAATTCGAAAAATACCGAGCAAGTCTCGGTCACCCAGGTACTAAACATTTAAACGTTTTCGTAACTTCAACTATAGTTTTTTGTAACTAAACTAAACTAACTTAAACACGGTAAATTTAAGTAATTTAAATGTAGGTACAGTGGTGGATTACCTACCACCTTAGAGAAATATGTTCATATGGAGCTGACTGGTTATCAAATAGTACTCTAACTTAAATGCTACCTGCGAGACTACTTAACTTAAATGCTTTCGCATACCAGTACCAACATTTTTTTTAAATTGGTTGTTAAGGGTTTTTTTGTTTTGTGAGAAAATGGCACTTTTGTTAAGTACAAACCCGTTTGTTTTTTTGTACCCAGCGTGTACCAGTACGGGTACCAGGCCATAACTCTACTACAATTTATAATTTACCGCCACCACTTGTACACAGCTGAGTATTTAATGATCGGTTCCACCCGAACTTAGACTTCTTTACATGGTTTTATAAAGATGATTCATTTCAAACTAAAATTTATGTTTATTAGTTACTGATGTATCAATTTTCGAAATTTTATGTATAGAATGAGTGGTCCTATTCCGCCCGTTTTCAATAACATTTTATTCCGCTGTTGTAAGGGGCCATTCTACCATAAAGATGGTGCCAGGTTCAAATTTCAGGGGAAGTAACTTAAAAAATAGTTCAGAAACCTAAGTTTTAAAATAAAACATGCAGTTACAGAGCATTTTTAGGAGAAACTTAAGAGTACTCGTAGCACACCCCAAAGTGGAGGAGAATCTCGGCCAGAATATGTTTCGCCTAGACTTTGTAGCGAGAAGAATTTTATACAAAACGAGGTTGTAAGATTGAATTGGCACAACAGCAACACTAATAATAAGACGAAAAAAAAAAATAGTTAATGGCTACAAAATATAATTCACTACACAATTACAACATTGTCGTTACTCAACGCCACATGTGTTACAAATTAGACCTTTTTTAATTTCAGCGCATATACTCGTCTGTACATATGTAACCATATTTCATCTCCCCATTGCTGACATTACATTGGAAATATTAACTGCAATGATGTTCTTTCATGCCCATAAAGACTTGCACATGTTGCATGTGAAGTGCAAGTTTGTGCATTTGTATCTGCACATATGAAAGTATGTACATATGTAGGTATGTATATCTAAAAGCTCCATTGCGCTCTCGTATGACAATCATCTTAGACTTTTTCCGGCCACAATGGTGCTTTGATTGCACTAATTGCCCTTAAAATTATTTACATTTTTGCTGATTTTAGCAAATAAAGGCACGCATGCGTCGGAAATGTACATATGTATGTATGTATATTGTGTGTATATGGAACGCACAAACTATGCAGATAAGGGCGGTTCGATTTTCTTCGAAATCGCTTTTAAAAAATTTAGATTTTACCACAGTATACAGTAGACCCAGCCGTGGATGTAATGAAAATTGTTTCCTTGTTTTGTTGGCAAGAGCTTTTTTAGGTCATACTAAAAAAATTTGATCTGAATTTCACCCCCCAAAATTTGGCTCTAGATCCGCCACTGAGTAGACCAGATACATCCCTGACGGGGGATAGTCTGTATCACGATGCGAAAGAAATGTATGTAATTTGACGGCTTGCGAATAGCAAGAACAATCGGAATCTGTCCGACACTACCCTTCCAGGCCCCTTCATAGCACATGCACAAACAACAGGTACCTATCACCCATGCAAATAGTTCAAAACTGGCATTAGTCGCATGCTCCTTTGCGACTCATCCCGAATTCAGCCTAGACGGTGCACTTTCGATAGAAACCGAATGCATGGAAAATGTATGTAGGCTTGAGATTAAACACCTTGCGTTCACCTTGTATATATTCCAAATATCCCAACAATTTCGAAATTAAGAGCACCAAACTAACCTAACTTCTTTTGGCATAATTTGCGCTACCTACATAGAAAACGTATTCTGCCCCTTATTGCTCACATATCGCACTTGTTACGTTAAAGTGTAACAACTCAAAATTTGAACATTTTCAGTAGAGACGAAAAACTGTTTCCGTAAATATTAATAATATATTACAAAGAAAAAACAATGTAATTGCACGAAAATATCATTAAAAATAATATAACCGTTGTTTCATTTTTATTTGTTTAGTATTTGCATGAAAATAACAAATTTTTTGAGTTATTACTCTTTTCCTGAAATTTTTTTATAAACATAGTGGTATTATTTTGAGTTGTCTCTGTTTAACTGAAAATTCTCACTGGAATTGATAAATATGATTTGTTGTAAATAGGAACAACTCAAAATGTTACACTTTATGTGATACACTAACGAACAAATTTGATAAAACACTTGGAGACAACTAAAAATGTTACTCTTTAGTTGAGTCGAAAGAAGTCATTCTGAAAACAAAGAGAGAGTCATAACGGTTTTTTTAACGAAAGACTAGACAAATCACTGAGCGATTTTTACAGTGGGTAGAGATGACCACTGCAGATTGTTTTCTTGCAAAAAACTAGAATTTGGAAATTTTGAGTTGTTACACAAGTGCGATATGTATACTGAATGTCTTACTTTTTTTCTTACAATTAACTTAAGTGTTGCTAATGATTAGCTAATCTAAGCTACTTTGTATCACTATAAGAAAAATTTAATAAATAAATCTGAATCTGAATGTAAATATAATACAGTACTAGCTCGATAATCCGGACACCCTTAATGTTAGGGGTCGTCCGGATTATGGGGGTGCCCGGATTATAGATGATTTTTTTTTTCAACTAAAATTCGTTGTTTTATTGAAATGAACATAACGCAATTCAGATATATTTATGTACATAAATTGCTTTATTAAACACAGTACAATCATTCTTACATATGTAATAATATGTACATCTGTACATAATCAAACATTTTTTTTATTTTTGTACGTACTATTTCAAAAAAATTATTAACTTTGGCCTGCTGCGAGTTCGCCAGCAACATTTTATCTGCAGTTTCTTTAAATCGTCTTAAAACTAAAATATCCATAGCCGAAGCGTCAACATGGCACCATATTCTTTTTCAAACCATCATAATGATTTTCCTTTATCAAGGAGATCTAAAATTTCAAATTTTTTCTGAAGAGTAAGGGTTTTATGAGCCATTTTTTTAAATTTTCCACTGCTCATAATAATAATGTTCACTCAATTCAGTTTGTCACTAAAGAATAAACACAAAGCGTGATTTATGCTGTTGCATTCCGTATACATATGTACATATATTGTTGTTAAAGTACCCCTATTTTACGAAAAACTCACGAAGCAAACTAAAAATTAAAATACATATGTAGGTATGTAAATATGTATTGCGAAGCAAATTTGAAAAATGTCCGGATTATAGAGTAAAAAATGTTAAACTGTCCGAATTATAGTGTTGTCCGGATTATAGATGTGACCGGACTACCGCGTGTCCGGATTATCGAGATAGTACTGTACATACATATGAATTTATGAACTGACTTACAGCGAAAAAGTGAGGTCTCAAACGTCCAATTGAGTATTTAGCGATGTCTGTTGTAAGTTGGCAAATAGCTGCACCAAATCCGAAAATACCAATTTTCTTATAGCATTCAATTAACCACGAAGGAACTTCATAGTCCATGAAAATCAAATGACGGTTTGGAATATCATCTGTTGAAGGTTTGGAATGTTCCGATCGTACAATCTCGACTGCAAGTATCTGAAATATGTTATGTTTCATATTAATAATAGTAGCCAGGAAGCATATAGTCTAATCTGTGGTAGGTATAATTATTCGATTTTCGTAAAACGGGCGTGGCACCTCCCACTTATGAATAAACAACCATGCAGAAAATAGAACAATCTCAGAACAATCCCAAAGCTAAACCATTTGCTAGTCCTCAGCTGATTCCATTTCGGATAGTTTAAATCTGACAAGAGAACACGAAGGAGAACCCAAACAGATTGTATACAAAGCTCTAAAATTGCTCTAATTTTCCATCTCACCTAGGCGAGGTGAATCCTGTTAAAAATGGTGAATCCTGTATGAATGGCGCACCATAACAACGGTCCATAGGGCAAATTTAAATCCCGATAAGCCCAAAAATTATTTAAATAAAAAGTTTTGACTTCGGCATTTCATATCGTCAACTCGACAGTCGGTATAGTACCTCAAGGTGCTGGTATATGTCGTTCCGGATTGATATCTGGCAAAGGGCCGTCACATATACAAACAATAGCTAAAATTCTGGCTACGCATTTGTATGCACATCAGTACATATGTATATAGTATCTTAATACATACATTTGTTGATACATAGTTGTATCACACTTGACATCTGTTGGCTCCATGTCAATATTGTGAAAGATGAAATAACGAAGACTGGTTTGTAAATTTAGAACTCGCTTATGCCCTTTATTTTGTTATCGAGTCCATTAAATGCATTCAGAAATAAACAGTTTTTATATCAAGTTTATGCATAGATATACAAGCACATGAACATACATATGTATCTATAAAAGTATCAGCTTTGGGATGAGTACTTCAGTGCTGGGTCACTTTGAATTAAAAATTACTCAAATAAAAAAATTAATCTTTATTCATTATTCTAAAAAAATTGAGTGACGAGTGAAATGTTATTGGGTATTAAAAGCTTTGGAAAATTAAAAATACAGATACAGCAAAATTATACCCATATGTGAATATAGATATTATGCGTATTTATAAGGCTTTTGGCGGGACTACTTCTTTTCTCGGGGTAATTTAGGGGCAGTTTTATGGATCATTTCGGGATCTTTTCAGACCCGTTTTGGAATGGTTTTGAGGGATTTTATTAAGACTTTTTTAGGGAAATGAAAGTCCCGAAATTATTCCAAAATAGTCCCTAACAAAATACCGAAATGGCGCCCGAAACACTTTAGAAAAATTCTAAAATGACTCCGAAAAAGTTCCAGAGTCATCTCTAAAGCACAATTCCGATTCTTAATATCAGCTTGGTTGCTTTCCATGCGTAATGTTTTATTTCCCAGTAAAATTTACACCAATCCCTTTCGCTAGTGAACAGAAAAATTGGCAAAGAGGGATTTTGAATTTTCGAAATCAACTTTGCTGCCATTTGACATTTGATTTTGGTAATACTCTTTCTGATCAGTGAATGGAAAATATTTAAATTTTTAATAAACAGTTATTAAATTAAATAAATTAATAATAAAAATGCATAGTATGCAATGCATGCAGTTTGAAATCTTTATATAGTAGAAGATATATTTTATGATTTTTAAATGAGCCGATAGATTCGGCATTTTTTTTTGGAAAGTTTGCCTTTAAATGTTCCATCTCGAACCCTTCCAGTTCAAGCTACAACGAGTTTTGCATCTAAGTCACCAATTGCTAAGGCGATGACGGAAAATAATTTGTTAGCTTTGGGGATATTGATTTTCCTTTAACCAAATCTGAATTCAAACTATTGTTAAATAAATTCATTTGAAACTATGTTAGATTTAAGATATTGGTGGGAAACAGTCTAATGTGTTCGGGTACTCTTTCGAAATCTTTAACCGAACTTATAATATTTGATCTAAACCGTAGAGCATTCTACCCATTTTGAGAGTCTACAGTTCACTTATGATTTCAAGAGCTCAAAACAAAAACTCAACGGCCTGACACATCAAAAAGATGCACAGATCAAAGCATTAAAGTGTTTTGTCTATCGAACTATTTAAAAATAAAACTGTTTCAAACCGTTGTTTGATACCATCGGATATTTTGGTTGGCGCACCCGTCTCTCTATTAAACTATTCGCACTATGGCGATGTAGGCTTCAAAAATAGTTGTTAAATTAAAAAATTGAAACGGATCTGTGAATATAGAAATCATACTTTATTTTTAAAGGAGTAGTTTTAAACTGAACTAAAAGATAGATGGTATAGGGTACGATATTTTCCTGCTGTATTTTAAAAGGCTAGTATTTTAATTTCGTGCTGGCAATGGAGCTAAGACAATATGCCAAGGGTGCAAACGAAATTAGGGTCGAGATGCACTTTCCCCCAAGAAATCGAGCTAGATCTTTTACGATATTATTTTTTAGATAGAGTATCGCTTCTGGGGACTCACGCGAACTGATTTATATGGCGAATATATTTCGAAAAAACGATTTGACAATCTTTTACTGAACAACCTAACCTTTAACCTTTTTTATTAAACATGCTATTAGTTTATCTTTAACTTAATTAAAAAATACTTTTACTTTTTACTCCCAGCCATTCCATTGCATGCAGTAATAACAAAATACAACTTACCACTCCAATCGGCAAAACCAGTCCGATTATGTATAACATCCAATTGCGGACAGTTGATTCTTTAAAGGGGTGTTTGAGCGATTCGTCATCACAAAAAAATCCTCTTTGATAGGCAGAACCCCATAAGTAAAAGCATAATATAGGTAAACCCACTGCAAGTAGAAAAATTAAATATTTATTTCTATTAATTGATTAATGCGTTTCTTTATTATAATTTTTTTTAAATATTTTTTTTTTATTAATAGAGAGCTTTACTACTACTATATATACATTTCGGGAACCACTAGACTTCTTCATCAGAGAAATTTTGTCCAATATTTTAGTAAAATGAATAGAATAGAATAGGAGTTTCATTTTATTTGTTGTTGCTGGACTTAAATAATTTTTGGTCATTGAGTATTAAAACACGCCAGTCATGAATTATGAGGAGGCTGGAGCCGTTTGTCCATTCACATTGGACAACGAACGAATATCGAGATGCTTGATAAGTGGGTACGTAGAGCTCTTCTTTAGAATTTTATTTGCAACCACATCAACTAATATATGGAACCAGGCACGCTTCTTATGCTTTTGGTCAAAGCATAGACGTAGAATGCCGAACCCGATTTATATATGTATGTATATATTTAAACAATCAATAAAGACGGAATGATGATTAGAAACCAAAGAAATTGTGACTAGATTCGGCCACGCTATTTAACTGTACTTCTATAAGTTGGTTAGTTTTGTTTGGGTCGTATAATGCGGTGAAGAATAAAGAGAACATTAGCAAACAATAATCAAAATGTACATCTTCGAGTAAGTCACTTTAGAGCGTTATTTACAACGTAATTAATAAGACCTAATAGTGATTTTACATATTTTTGTTAATGACAGAAATCGCGACGGTATCAGCCCTGTCATTTGTCATCAAAAAGACAATAAGAAGTGTCAATTAAAAGGAATCCTCACATGCACATGCTATGGGATGTATTCATCAGTGTTTCCACAGCAATAAAAAAGAAGTAGCCAAAAATTAACAGATAAATTGCCAAAAAAACTACAATTTCAGAAAAACGAACACATACAGATTTTTTTGAAATTACTGGTACCTTCATACATACGTAGATCAAATAAAATAAACAAAAAATGAAATTTAGATGGAATCGTGAACAGAAAAATTTATCAAAAGTACGGCTTTTCTTAAGCCGCTATATATTTTTCAATAAAGCTTTAAATTTCCCTGCCACATCATTAAACACTTCTTCTGAAGTGCCATTATTATAGCCTTTGCTGGATATTTTACCTAAAACAATATATTGGCCTCAAGCGATCGATTTAATTACCAAACAGAGAAAAAATTACCGAATACTTTTTAAAGTGAGAAAAACTACCAATTTTAGTTCAAAATAACCAGTGCGGCAACACTGGTATTCATACAAGCACATATGTATACATACGTGTAGGTATGTATATGCATTCACCTTATTGGGTGTGATGTAAGAATTCCTTTTATTTATGCACGTCATAAGCATACACAAACGATTTGTGGGAACAAAATCCTGGTGTCACTGATCTTTCAGGATTTAAGTTTCCTCTTTTCGTAGAGCTCAACCTTTTCAAATATGTAGTTTATTAAGTATTGCCTTTTCTTTCTATTGTAACTATTCAATTTAGAAAATTCTCAGACATTACATAAGCCGACTGGCTATTGCATGTTTGCAAGTTATTCCACTCAAAAGGTGTTTTATTTATATAAGCCTTATGGCATTTAAATAAAAGTCTTAGTTGTGTATATTTCTTATATTACTGCACCTTATTTTATTGTACTCATTACATAGATAATCAATTGTTAAATAATAATATTACATAACAAGGAACAGAGATTTCCAAAACTTATCTACTTCATATAGATAAGGTGGCCATGTCCGAGGATTGTATCACCTACTCCATCTCGAAAAAAATCAATTTCTTCGCTTCTGAATAGCCCATAGAGCATCGACATGAAAGCACTTATGAAACGCACCAAAGCGAGAGAGGGCGGAGATGGTTCTTTTTAAAAGTACTCTTACAAAAGCTTATCATAGAGTACACAGAAGCAAAAGAATGGAGTACTCCGAGATGGTGATCAATCCTAGAACCATCGCCTTGCAAAATTTATCACCTTTTTTTATATGAAAGGGAGTACTTTGATACTCCATAGTTTTTTGCAGGGACCCGACCAAAAACGACCAACGCGCGTACTAATACACTCAAAGAAACTTAAAATTGTTATTGGCACACTCAACAGCACTTTTTTCAGCATATTTCAATCCTTCGTCCTTTTTTCTTTTCTTCAATAAAACTTTACTGCGATAACAGAAATAAAAATATTGAAACAATGAAAAAGCATTGTGAAAAAGTATCTTTTTTATTTTTGGGTTTGTTATGAATTTACCTAACTTTTTATACCCAGCGTATTAGTACTAGTACAAGGCTATTAAAATTTTGTCCACATAACGGTACTATGTAACGGCGCAAAATAATCGAGTTAGATATAGAGGTTGAAAAGAGGAATTGATTAAGGCATGTCCGTACTTTCTGGACAAGGTAAGCTGCCTTTCAAAATTTTCGAATTCGGATGATAACCACGCCCACTTTTTCGATATCGAAAATTTCGAAAGTCACATAAATTAACATAAGTTGAGTAAAATTTGAAATATTTCCATGAATTTGCTGTACAGGTTACTACTGCCTGGCCAAGGTAGGTTGCTACTGAAAATGGGCGAAATCGGATGACAACCACGCCCCCTTTTCCGATATCGAAAATTTCGAAAATCACATAAATTGACATAACTTGCGTAAAAACTGAGATATTTGCTTGGAATTTGGTATATTGGTTAATTTCTGGCCAAGGTAGGCTGGGGTTGATATGTTCACATGGTATTTGTATCTCGTTCTGAAAACCAACGCTGGGTATTTAATGTTCGACTTCCTTACTTGTTTTCTATTTTAACTTATCGCGTTTTAGCAAGGAAAATTATCTACAAAGCTAACCTTTATAAAGTAGTTGTTATTGTATCGATCAATCAGCGGTGTTATTTCTTACAATGACTAGCACCATTTTTTCGTGGCCATTTCGTTGTACGGATTTATATTGATTGTTGTGTAGGTATATTTTATTACTTTGTTACCATAATCCATGATATCGTTAAATTCTCTTATGTATGCCTATCTTTGTGTTGATGGCACATTTTAGCTGATATATCGACAGCCACACTGCAAAACCCTGTATGTTCAAAACTAAAAAGTTTTCAGGAGAGGGAAAAAACTGTGATAATTATAACATATGTATTTGTATTACCGACGGTTATTGCATTTCAGCACTGGAAAGAAACGGGAAGTTGTAACCCGATTTTGACTGCATTTTAATGCGCGAAATATCACGATCTATGGGATAGTTATTGATTTTAAATCGTATAAACATCCAAGTAGAACTTCGAACATCGCTAGACTGTTTTGACCACTTAAACATACTGGAGCCCAAGTAATAATCAACCTGTTTTTTTTTTCAAAGCAATACTCCTGTTACGAATTAGACACATGTGTTTATTAGAGTTGCCAATCCCAGGAACCGGGACTCCTTGCTTTTTAGGATTTATTTCTTACAATCCCAATATTTTCGAGGTGGGAAATATGTTACAAAATACTAGATAAGTGCGATATATATTTATGAAAATGATCTTAATTTTTGTCGATGAGCAACAGATTTGAATATTTTTGTTTAAAATTTGTCTTTAATTTTTATTGAATATGTACATACATATTTGATACATTTCTACTATTCTTTGTTAATAATGAAATAACTTTCGTTTGAAATAAAAAACAATTTTTTTTATATCATCCTTTTTGAGCTTAAACTGCTTGACAGTTTCGAATACAGTACTAGCTCGATAATCCGGACACCCTTAATGTTAGGGGTCGTCCGGATTATGGGGGTGCCCGGATTATAGATGATTTTTTTTTTCAACTAAAATTCGTTGTTTTATTGAAATGAACATAACGCAATTCAGATATATTTATGTACATAAATTGCTTTATTAAACACAGTACAATCATTCTTACATATGTAATAATATGTACATCTGTACATAATCAAACATTTATTTTTATTTTTGTACGTACTATTTCAAAAAAATTATTAACTTTGGTCTGCTGCGAGTTCGCCAGCAACATTTTATCTGCAGTTTCTTTAAATCGTCTTAAAACTAAAATATCCATAGCCGAAGCGTCAACATGGCACCATATTCTTTTTCAAACCATCATAATGATTTTCCTTTATCAAGGAGATCTAAAATTTCAAATTTTTTCTGAAGAGTAAGGGTTTTATGAGCCATTTTTTTAAATTTTCCACTGCTCATAATAATAATGTTCACTCAATTCAGTTTGTCACTAAAGAATAAACACAAAGCGTGATTTATGCTGTTGCATTCCGTATACATATGTACATACATATGTATATTGTTGTTAAAGTACCGCTATTTTACGAAAAACTCACGAAGCAAACTAAAAATTAAAATACATATGTAGGTATTAGAGCTCTTGAAAATCGACTAATCGATTAGTCGGCTAATCGATTAGCAAAAGTCGTTTACCAAAATAATCGATTACCACTAATCGACTAATCGTTTCTTTCCGACTAATCGATTTTTCGTCCATAATCGATTATTTGTCCGTAATCGATTAGCTGTTTGCATTCGACTACTTGACAGAATCGAATATTTGATTAGTTATTTTTTCACGATCAATGGAATTTGTGTAACACAACAGTTTTTGGTCACAGAAACTCACCTCTCATTACCGACTTTCTATTTCGTGACAGAAGAGGGGGTTAAAAGACCTCGAAGGTTCCAACGGTAATAACAAATCGTTCTCACCCATTCAAATACTAACAAATATACTAAAAAAAAATACAACAAAATTTTATTAAAAAAAACTATCAGTAATCGATTAATGACAGCTAACCGATTGCGCTGTATGATGAAGTCGATTACTTGTTATTCGATTTTCAACCAAAACAAAAGTTGCTTTCGACTATTCGAATAGTCGATTAGCCAGATAATCGATTCTGAACAAGAGCCCTAGTAGGTATGTAAATATGTATTGCGAAGCAAATTTGAAAAATGTCCGGATTATAGAGTAAAAAATTTTAAACTGTCCGAATTATAGTGTTGTCCGGATTATAGATGTGACCGGACTACCGCGTGTCCGGATTATCGAGATAGTACTGTAACTAAATCCGGGATTGTAAAATCAGATCCCGAAATTTCAGCGATGACTAAAAATTGAAAAAGGCATCCCAAGTGTATACATATGCCACAGCAAAAAATGTTCCCTTTCAACAAATCATTCTCGACGGAACCTCACTATTATTCAAACCCTATTGAAAATGCCAGTCCATATGGCATAGACATTACTGGACATGTGATGAAGGCATTGAACTTCTTGACATATGTATTGGAATGCTCTGCTATCTTAAGGAATGTTGTATGAAAGCAATTTTGATTAGAACAGAGATAGTCATTTTGTGGACTCTTGCAAATCTATAAACTTGAATATGTGTATATAATAAGGATTCGAATATTTCGAGTTGTGTACCACTCGATCTATATTTTCGACATTTAAGTGAACTATCACCCTATTCCAGACTTACATACGTAAGAACTTTTTCAAGAACGCCCAAAATTAGAATGCAGAAAGGGTGTTTTTAAAAATGTATATAAGCCGTTCTTCAAATCGAAAGTCGTTTTCAAACTACTAGATAGAGCTGTGAAAAAGGCCCTCTTTGAACTACTGTTTTAAATTTGAATTAGAGAATTTACCACCAGCAATAAAAAACGGCGTGGGATGGACAGACATGCTGACTACCTTAGAGCAACGGTTTCAAAACCCTTCTTACCTACTGAAAGCAGTATAAGTAAGCAGCTTTTTAAAATGACCGCATGTACACAAATTCACAGGGCCCGCGGAGCATCGAAGTCACATGCAGAGCAGCGCAAGGTTCTTGGTCCTGCACGTTTAGACTTTGGCTAGAGCTCAGGAAAAGTGAACACCGAGGCAGGTGGACAGCAAGACTGATCACTGAGGTTAAGGTATGGAGTCCACGAACCCAAGGACAATATATTTATGTACATGTATATTTCTTTTAAAATTGATTTTTACCACATTGGCATTGACTACAAGTCGGAAGTGTTTAGGGAAGAATCCGAAAACCTAGTAGAGCTTTTTATTGTAATTTTGAAATACAATGCAGTACAAACATATGAAAGGAAAAGTGGTACCTAGTTGTTGTTGTTATACTAGTTATTGGAGTAACTTATAACTAGTTTTCTTAGCTGCAGGGTAGCTATGTATATGATTTTACTATGCATACATATCTATACACTTATCCATGCATGCACGTACTTTGAAAAATAATGCTCATAGCGTGCGTTTAAATGGAATGCGTGACACGAGGGCTTATTCTGAGTGGTTGGCGCACAGTTAAATAAAGTAGGTAAATACTTAAGCGCTGATCATGCTCTAAGCAAATGCATATAGAACACTTAGATTAGAGTGGCCAGAAAAAATGGAATGTTTTTTTTCATAGCTTTTATTTGGGACTTAACCCCATACTTTGTAAATTGTATTAAAAATTATATACATACATATGTACATATGTATGTACATATATGTTATTGGCAGATTAGACTTCATGCTTTGTGTCTTCTCTCGAGCTTGTCCAAGATCCGAGCGGTACATCAGTAAAGGTATGATTAGAGACTTATTTAGCGTGATCTTTGTACATCTAGAGAATACTTTACTTTCTCAGTTGTCTACTCAGTCAACTGATTCTCCGTCGAATCTCGATTGACATTATTTTCTTTTTTAACGTGGCTTGAAATTATATAGATTATTTCAATGTTTTTCTAAACATTCGCACTCGTATTATAAAATCACATTCGTAACATCATTAGTGAATGCATATCTATGTACATATATACGTGCTGGTACATAGCGAATGGCACCTCAATGTAGCTCAAACATATGTAATTACAGGAAATAGACTTAAATTTAATAGATGACATATTTACACTCTTTTTATATTTTTTATTTACCGATTTAGCATCATTCCCCAGTAAAATAAGTAGCACATATCAGCAGGTTAAATAGTTTATTATGCAATGGGGGCATTTAAGGCAGTTTTGAATTGGAAGCAATCTCTAACTACGCTATCGGCTCATCGGATATCGTTGAGCTTTCGATGAAGTAGAGAATAACGAAATGGTTTTGCTCATAGCTCTCTTCACAACTACGATGTAGAATTGTTTGTTTTGTCTTCATATCTTCTGGAAATAATAACGCTCGTTAACTCGAAAAATACCAACAAAAAAATTAACAAAAACTATTTAAATATCTGATCAGATTCTTCAGAAGTAGTGTATTTGTGTTGGTGTTTCACTTATTTTTCTTTCTTTAAATGGCGCCTAGACGTCCAACATAGCGCGCCAGCATTTTATTCGCTCTGCCAATTGGCACCAATTAGAAACTCCCTGGGATCGCTAGTCGGTATCCACTGGGCTCTTCCATCGGAGTCTGCCTTTTCCACTGCTTTCGCACAACAAGAGCTAGTCAGTGAACCCGTTGGATTGTTTTTCGGTTAACTACGTCATCGTCTGTGTAGAGTTCATATATTCTAACATTAAACCTCCTTCACCATACAGCAGGGCCAGTACGGAAATTGACTTAGGGAGCGCTTTTTTCATTCACCGAGGGGGAAGTACTATTTGTTTGCAAAGTGTAGTTCTTCGTTAGTTTTCTAGGCTGACATTATAGGTGGACGCAATACAATTTCAAAATTATGGCTTCCAACCACGATGTGGGGAAAGTGCGCTGAGTCCTTTCTTGATGATTGTCAACCAGCACGGAGAAAACTGTTGTGCATTATTTATGCACAAGCTGTTCATAACCATAAAATGTTTAGATACATTTTTGAATATGCAACTTTGCGCATAAGTTTTGCCCAATAATCATGAATTCTGTACAATCTATTGAAATTGTTCATAAGTTATACACAAAAAATGTGCACAGTTTGTGAACATTGTTCATAGCTTAATTATTTGAAAATCAAACACCATTGATCATAATATGTGAACATTGTGCATAATATGTGACTATAAACACTTATTGTTCATAAGTTGTGCACATTTATGTATAGATTCTGCACCATCTATTAAAATTATATTTATGTACATAGATCGATATTGACTTCCAAAATTTGTACCCGGTATGCAAAAACCCTTTTTAAATTTCCAGCTGCTAAAACAATTATAAATAATCTTCAACAAACAAAGGTAAAAAAACAATTTAAACTTATGAGATGAAGAACTAATTTAATTATTATTTTTGAATTTTTTTAGTACTAATTGAAGTCTCCAAGGTGCTGGCAGCAATTTTTAAGCCTGTGGCAAGAAACCCATTGAAAAACAATCGTGAAAGGTTAGGAAGGTCAGTGAAATAAAAATGTAAATAGTGAAGTATATGATTTATTGTAATAAAGACATTTGAAAATAAAATTAATTTTGTTCACAATCTATGAGAATGTTGTTCATAAATTATGCCCAGTTGTTCATAGTCTATCCCAGTTGTTCAGAACGTATGCTCAATTGTTCATAGTCTATCCCAGTTGTTCAGAACGTATGCTCAGTTGTTCATAGTCTATCCCAGTTGTTCAGAACGTATGCTCAGTTGTTCATAGTCTATCCCAGTTGTTCAGAACGTATGCTCAGTTGTTCATAGTCTATCCCAGTTGTTCAGAACGTATGCTCAGTTGTTCATAGTCTATCCCAGTTGTTCAGAACGTATGCCCAGTTGTTCATAGTCTATCCCAGTTGTTCATAAAACATGCTCATAGTGCTGAACTTAAATTATGGACAAGTGTGCATGGATTATGAACAACTGTTCTTGGTCATTTTTCGTGAACGATTTGTGCATAAGTTGTGCCCATACCGCATAACTTCTGCACACAATTCTCTCCGTGAGCAAACAAATTTCTTCTACTTTTTTCCATTTGTGAGTGAACTCGCAAAACCCTATAACCAATGTCAGGTAAAACGGGAAATAAATACCTTTTTTTTCTGCTACCAAAATCGGCTTTAGAATATACAAAAAGGTTATGTGTTTCACTTCAAGGTACCAAAACAATCTATTCAACTAAAAATGAAAATTCCTGTCAAGGTTGCAGGTAGATTCACAAACAAGGAATTATTCAACAAAGAAACTTATGAATTCCTAGGATAAGGATATGTGCATTAAAGGTGTTAATGAGAGTGAAACAGTTATGTAACTATTGTTAAAAACCGCAGAAGAATTCAAGGTCATAAAACAAAACTATTTAGGCCGTTAGCGGTATTGTTTTATTTAAAATAAAATTAGATCACTAATGCAAAATAAAGTGTTTTGAATTTGGCGTATTGATCTAAAATCCTCTGCTACTGCCAAAGAGCATACATTCGACCATGAATGCGACTTCGTGCTATTGTTACACACTTTCCTTGTGCACAAAAGGATCTTGGTGCGAATCTAGTTTGTTTGTCTCAAAGTAAATTTCTGCTGTAAATTTATTCTTCTACGTTTATGAATGGTGCAACTTCGTACGAAATTCAGAAAAGTACATATATAATATTTGGAAAACGAGGACTTGAGTAATTTCTTCAAGTGTTATAGATGGTAAATAAACCTCCGATTAGGCTTAACCGACTTTTATGAAAGTGCCCCCTTAATCTTTTTACAGTTAGTTTAGATCCACAATCCGTACCACTAAATGATGTGAGCGTCGCACCTACCATACAAATGAGTTGTTCCCTACTGTATATCATGAGGCCAATCTTTAAAACATAAAGAAAATAGCAAGAAAAGGAGAAGTGGACAGTTGACAATTCGTAAGGAGTTGAATGAGAATAGATCTTGTCTATCGCTTCCACTTAATAATTGCGACGTGAAATAGCCCTGTTTATGTATATGTCTAAAAAGATGATTGTAGGTTGTGTCTAAAATCTGTGGGTTCCTCTAGCCGGAAAAGAAAGATGTTTTAAATTTCGATCGACCAAAATAAAAACATTAAAGAGTCATTGACATAAATCAATAAATACAAACTTAACTGCAACTTGAATGTAAGTGTTGTCTTGTCCATACGTTTGTAATTGAAAACAGTCATTAAGAAGTGATGTTGTGGTGACAAAACAATAATTCAGTGCTACAAATTTTGTTATACACGAAGACAAGAAAAATGTTTTATATGTTTTTGTAAAAAGGCAGTAAAACGCCAAGCAAGTCAGAAGAAACGACTATTTTACAATTAGTCTTTTTTGAATAATTTCAAACTAGTCAGACACAATAACACCAATACAGTTTTTAAATTTAAAAAATTAAATTTGCTGCTTCTGAAACCAGAACTGGAACCAATGACTTGCCCAATATGGTGAAAAAGAATTAAAAATTTACTAATGCAATGGTACTGGAATAGTTCTATCCCAAATTAAGAAAAAGAGTTGTTTGTATTGAAAATATGCAGTTTGTTGGTACTTGTCCGAAGACGAAACTAGGTCAACTAACACTCTTCGAGATTACGAGAGTTTAAGATTAAGATTGTTTTTGTTTTTCACTTATTTGATAAAAAAAAAAGTTTCTAATAAATAAACCAAAAAATTAAAAAGTGGCTATTGACTAGTTAAGCGTTACTCATTTACTTCAAAAGTCAAAAATGTATCACTTTTTATCATATCGGCTACTGATTGCGATAAGAAGCCAGCAATAAAAAATTATTTCGTACCTTCCGCTATTGTGTGGTGCTAGAAGAATTTTACAGAGAAGGGTGTTCTAGATTACCTAAGCTAATTTCACTCAAGTCGCCATTGCTTATTGTTGATCTCTGTAATGATTATTATTTCGGTTATGATACTTTGTGAGCTGTTTTAAAAAAGACCTCGTTTTATCGATACTTGTCAAATTCCAGGCTTTTCCTGACATTGTTTTTATGAAAGTTCATTTTTTAAATACAAATATTCATAGTTTGTTCAAATAAAATATCCCTAGCGGGTGCTCGCTTCATCGCTTGCATCGTATCTACATTTCACATTCAATATGCCAAAGGCAAGTATGTAGTTGGAAATGTTTCTGAGATGGGCGCTATAATGGGGTAATATGTGGTTAACTTGTTTTCTTGCAGGGTACCTTCAACATCGCATTGCCCATACGTAGTATGTATGTATGTATGTATCTGCATGTACTACAGCTGATTCACTAAAATTAAAGTAGAAATTGGTTACTTTACGGCGAAAAATGACTCAGAAGCAATTGTAGATATGTACCTGCTGTGAACTCGAATGAATGTCGATATGTATTCCGGTGGGCAGTAGCGCATTCAACCACAAATCACAAGAACTCACATATCATGCAAAAAAAAGTACTCCGTATGAGTCAAAATGGTAACCAACGTACAAAACGTTCTAAATTGCGAAACAGATAATCAAGCCGATACCACAATAAAAAGATATGATAAATTAAATCAGAATCCATGACCAAAATGTTTAAACGCCCGATAAGGTACTAGTATCGGATCTATGTACATCCGGGAAAGGACTGTATATCTATGTAGTACATTAGCCCAAAGACTCTGCTGGTTGGGCCATGTCGTGCGAATGGACATCGAAGCTCTGCGGTTTTTAGTGAGGTAACCAAATACCACCTGACAGCTCGTAGACGATCGCAATAGGAGTGTCTAGGGTCTATAAGGAATTTCTAAAAGGTGTGAAGACGAGGAGATATCGATAGTCTAATACACAAATTGTTATACATAAATGAATTGAAAAAAAAAAAAACAAGTTAAGAGTAGGTACTTAACACTTTCTTCTTCGGCATAGAAAATATTTAAGAGTGAAAAGACAGACCCATCTAAGACAATTTAATAGTTGCCTTAAGGAAACTTCTACCGAAAATCTGGGCATAATTATATAGTAAAATGCACATCGCCATAATAAGTGTACATATATGGATGCACATAAATATGTAAATATTCTTTTGTGCTTGCCAACTCAATTTTTTGTTTAGAAGAGCTTGCACATCGCTTTACCTTGCTAAGTTCATTTTTAGAACAAATACCACAAAACCAGTTTTAACTTTATATGCATCCCTGTAAAAAATCGTATGACTTATATCTGAAGAGAGTGATTCTTGATTAGTCCCTTATGCCTACAGGTGGGTATACTATACAACATGATCAGTCAATTTAAATTTACGAAGTAAAAAACCATCTCGGACCGAAACTCTTCGGATATAAATGGGTATAATTGTCTATCCAAAGAACATTCTCCAATATATATATATAGGGCGCGATATACTAAACAGTTATATCATCAACCTCCTAGGAGATTTTTGCGCCGAGCTTCACTTCCATTTTGTGGTGTGTCGCTTTGAATTGTTTCCTACAAATCGGCGGGACCTACGGTTTTTCGCCGACTCCGAACGGCATCTACAAAGCAGATGAATTTTTGCTGAGAAGCCTTTCATGGCAGAAATACACTCGGAGAATTTGCCAAACCACTGCCGAGGGGCGACCACGTTTTGAAAAAACTTTTTCAAACCACTTTTTGATGTAACCTGTACCAGGGCTCGAATCCGGACCTTCGGTGTGGTAGGCCGGCAACACTACCTCCTCACCACGGTGGCCGCAACCCATAAAAAGGTGTCAGAACTGGCATTACTCGTTCCGGCATGCTCTTTTCCGATTCACCCCGAACTGATGCTAGACTAATCGCATTCTTTGCAGGGATACTTCAGCTAAAGAGACAGAAGGGCGGTTTTACAAAAGCCGATTTGCTGCTCGATTTTTGAATATGGATGTGTGCATATGTATATATTTATATAGTATACTAGCAGGGTACCCGGCGTTGCTCGGGATGTAAGTAGTTAGGGGGCCTTTCAAAATCAATAATATACTTTAAGATTTCATATTTATATAATATAGCTGACCCGCCAAACTTCGTTCTTCCCAAAATAGATTCTTTTATTAATTTTTCACTACTTCATTGTGCATACAACTTCAAAAATATAAAATTTTAGTATTCCGTTTAAGGCTACACGATACACAAAATTTTTAGTTTTCTGTCCCGGAGCGTGAGTAAATAGCGAAAAAAATTTGTCTACACGGGAACACGCCACATAGAGCTATTGATATCATTAATCTCCTGATCGATTTTCAGGTCCTAACTTTAAACGCTTTTACGATAACCCCACTTTTATGCGCAAAAATTGTTTTGATATCATTTAGCTCTATACCAATTTCCAGGTTCCTGCCTTAAATACTTTTGGAGATATTTAGCTTGAAAAATTAGTATGGGAGGTGCCACGCCCCCATTTTCGTTAACCCCAGTTTTTTTTGGAGGTGGTAGGAATCGATCTCATATAATCTCTCACCAAATTTCAGTGGTCTAACCTAAATACTGCCAGAGATATCGACTAAGAAGTATTTAATTCGTATGGGAGGTGCCACGCCCACTTTTTCGTTATACCCAGTTGTTTTGGAGGTGGTAGGGATCGATCCCATATAACCCCTTACCGAGTTTCAATGATCTAACAAATATACTTCCAGAGATATCGACTAAGAAATATTTCATTCGTATGGGAGGTGCCACGCCCCCTTTTTCGTTATCCCCAGTTTTTTTTTGGAGGTGGTAGGGATCGATCTCAAATAATCTCTCACCAAATTTCAGTGGTCTAACCTAAATACTTCCAGAGATATCGACTAAGAAGTATTTCATTCGTATGGGAGGTGCCACGCCCACTTTGTCGTTATCCCCAGTTTTTTTGGAGGTGATAGGGATCGATCACATATAACCCCTTACCGAGTTTCAATGATCTAACAAAAATACTTCCAGAGATATCGACTAAGAAGTATTTCATTCGTATGGGAGGTGCCACGCCCACTTTTTCGTTATACCCAGTTGTTTTACCCGAGTTTCAATGGTCTAACATAAATACTTCCAGAGATACGGACAATGGAAAATTCCATTTGTATGGGAGGTGCCACGCCCCCTATATATATCAAAATATTTTTTAGCCTGTGACCATCCCTGGAAGATGTACAGTGGGTGTGTAAAATTTGGTTACGATTGGTTTATAAGTTTAGGACGCAAGTCGATCTATACCTATTTACATAATTTGAATTTTATATACATATATATATACCTAGATGCATGTATTTTTCTTCATGAACTTGTGTCTCTATTTACATATCGCACACTAAATCAAAAAGAGTCACAACTCAAAATCCGAGTAACTTTCAGTTAATTGCTTCTGGATCGCACAAAAGTGATTTGATTTTTAAAAACTTGACATCACTGTGCTCTTTAAAGAGTAACGATAATAGTCAGAAAGAAAAATATTGTATGTACTGGCTGCACTACTTTTTATTAGGCAATCTATGCCAAGAAAGCGACCTAAAAAAATTTTGAGTTGTGACTGTTTTTGATTTAGGGTGCGTTATGTATCTTCTGAATCCGAAATCCGACAAACTCTTAAGCATTTTTGAAACGTTAGAAGTTAGATTTACATACATTTCAAAGAGTTCAATAGTAGCACGATTTGGTCAAACCTCTTTCACTCTTGATGAGCGAAACACAGTAGCTTCGTATAGCTCCAACAACTTCGTAACTTATCAGGCACTACCTCTAACACATTTCCAGCAGTCACAGCAGTTGTTAATGTTAGGGAAATTGTGTTTAGGACATTGAATTAAAAGTTTTGTGGAAATACCATCTGTTTGATACTCACATATAACCGATATACAAACTTCTATAGAAATGTATCAAAACATTTTCACAACACCAATTCTCCAAAAAGTGCATGTTATGGGATTAGGTGGAAACCATAAGTGGTAACCCTACCTAGAAATATTTTATGTTATACATTTGGTTTGATATATATTTGCATATGTATGTAGCTTCATTATAAAAAAGTCTAATAGATGGCACCCCTATAAGAGCACACTGAATCGGTTTAGAATTTCCGAAAAAATGTGAATATAGAAATATGTATAAATGCATAGCTTTATTAAGATTCCCACAATATCCTAAGGGTATAAATTTAAAAATCTATATTTAGATCATTTTAGTCACAAACAGCTTTAACTCATGCGTGCAAATACAGGTGGTTTTATTGGTCACAAATTAACAGGTTGCTATTTACGCCAAGTACGAGTAATAAGATGTTTGAATCAAAAAACGCGCCACAAAAAATTGTGTAAGTAGTTGTAAGAAATGAAATGACATGATTGCTTGAATGGGCGTTGAATGCCTCAAACACATTTTTCGCCTATATTTACAAAGATGTATCAACAAAAAATTTCGTATCGTTAATAGAAAACCTTTTTTTTATAAAAGGTTTAAATTATGATAAGAAAACTTACGCCGTTATTGAGCCGAAGGAAGGAAAAGCAAATCACTTAATAAATACAAAAAATACTACATCCTGGGGAGCAGTGGGTAGAAGACTAATGAGGATATGTGACAGATATTTTTTTACTGTAATTTTTGCCTTGTAAAAAGTTCAGCCAAAGAGCGTAGAATATAAAGAAGGCTCAACACGACGAATACAGGAAAACAGTAAACGATCAATTCGTGGGTAGTTCACCACTGGGGAAATGTGCTTTTAAAGCCCTTATTCTAGTGTGGTAACAAAATTTGTTTACAGGCAAATAATTTATTTGAAACTCCAACAAATTCTGAGACAGTAGCTGAAAATTTGGACTCATATTCGTCGAATTTTCGCAAACTCTGCACAAGTTTTTGACCTGGGAACCAGTTATTTTTTTTATATGTATGTGGATAACAACAAAATCGGGCTATTATAAGCCTTTTGATCAAATTAAATAAGCTTTATATAAGGTGGGCGTATCTGTGCACATGTACATGCTCACATATATACATACATACATACTTACATATGTATGAATGTATATTATTTTCCCGAAATCACGGCATAACAGTCAGGGTAACGTAAGGTCAACCCATTTTTTTAAATCAAACAACAATCAATCTACTGATAAAATAAGCACTACATATGTATGTACTTAAGTATACATACATACAGTATATACATACATATGTACATATGTATATTTAAAAATATGTACATATGTATTACACATTTGGGGACTTACCGCAGGCCAATATAAATATATCCAACGCTACTCGATATAGCATGCGTCTATTGTGATCCATTTTGTTTTTTTCAGATATTTGCTCGAACGCTGATGATTCCCTTTCTGTTGTATCTTCAATTAAACTCACTTCAATGTTGTTGTTATTTAAATTTGCTAATGCCACTGTGGTTGAAACTGCGGTGTTTTGAGTGCTCCCTCTGTTGTTACCGTCAACACTGACGAGGTTGTTGCTGCTTTGTATGACGTTGTTGCAGTTGCAAATGTTGCTGCTGTTTTGGTTGCAATTATGATTTGGATTCCGATAGCTGTTTTCCACGTCACGCGATTTAATCAACAACGAAGACGCGACGCTTACACTATTGGTATTTTTTGTCGGACGAAGCGGTGCTGTCTCACTAGCAGCTGACTCGTTACTCATTTTATTAACAGTTCGGTTTCACTATAAAAGCACTCTTGTTCGTTATGTTGGGAAAATAAAAGCGGGAGAATGCTCCAAGAAAAAGCATGCATTAAGCTCCACCAGTCGGGTATTTTGCTTTCTCACTATGTTACGAGTACAAGCCAAAATGCATATGTGTGTGCCATACAGACGAATTAAACGGGAGAACAACAGTGGGAGATTCCGTGATATAGTCTTAAATTAATTTCAAACCAATAAACTCTCAAGATTCGTACGAGAACACATACGTTTACCACTTCTCAACTTCTGAAATTGCTTCTTTTTTCAGTTATTTATCGCATATTCTGTTGATTCACATTAACGTCAAGTCTAAATGAGAACACCAGCAGAAGACATAAAGTAGGCCCAGGTAATTTTTGGTTAAATATGGTAGTATGCATAAAGCTGTCTCTATCTTCTCAGCCAATATTCGTGTGCCGCTGTGAGTCATATGGAAATGACAGAATTTTGTCACAATTTTACTTCTCTTTCGAATTTCATGACGTAGTACGGCGATAACTCAGTTCAATTTCTCTGAAATAAATACTATTATAACTAAGTATCACCAAATTAAAAAATAGAAAGAGGCGTAAAATACAGTTCAAAACAGCAAAGACAACTAATTTAGATTTTAGACTGTAAACATAGGAAATGTATGTTACATAATCATAATCGCAAATACATACATTAATAATTTGGCAACAGTCTAGGTATACTGCCGGCTTAAGTTGTAGTACAATTTTGTAACCACTAAAATAGGTGGTAACGTCACGAAATTGCGAAAATTTGCACGTATTTTGTAAATATTTTCTTAGACAGAAAATATCACAAATTATCTACACATATGTACTGGTTAACAAGAATTAATAAACAATTAGGCAATTCACAAGGTCTCCTATTCGTCTTATATGCTATAATTATAAAACAATCATATTTTTTTTGCTGTCGTTTCCATAGAAAAATTTAATAGCACAATACAACCGAGCAGCCTATGTATAACAAGTGTGCTATTTTACTTTTCAAATTTAATTTTAATTTTCTTTTAACAAGTTTTCAAAAAAATCCAACTGAATATGAAATACAATGCAAAATAGAAGTAGTATTAATACAAAGTACATAAGACTATCACCCTTATTGCGAGTGTCGATTTGCAGTAGAATAGAAATTTTTCGATCGAGTCGATCGTATTTTATTTTGGCATTGTGCAACTTGATCGATCAAAAACTGCACGTTTTTAATGTATATTAAAATTTTTGCCAATAATTTACTTTTTATTAATTTTATTAGCAATTTTAAAATCAATCGACACCCCAACTACCACAAAAATGCGGTAGAAAGATGATCGATTCAGCATTAACAGTCGCTCGTTGATCGATCGGGTCGACACTCGCAATTGCTCGATGATCGCTAACCGCTTAGTAGTCGATTACCTATTCGTGTTCGACACTCGCAATAGGGGTGTATAAGACACCTTGTGAATTGCCTAAATATAAGCACTTTTTTACACGAAGTTTTGATCGCGTTTGCTTTGTGCGACAAAGCTTAGTAAAAGCCGAAGACAGCAACAACAACCGCCAAAGCAATTCTGGCCGTTCCACTGGTGCCAAAACTGATTCTTGGTTGAATATCGCGACCAGCATTATTTTCGCTGATGAGGATGGTTTCCAAATAGCGCGGGTTCTCTGATTTCTTCGTTCGTAACAGCAGAGGCGTGCAGAGCAATGCAGGGCCCGCCGCAAAACAGTGGGGGGCCCAATGCTGGAATTTGAAACATTTCCACTATTCAATGATTTAAAAAACACATGTATCGATTATTTTTCGTTGCACTATAATATGCCATAAACAATTTTCTCGAAAAAGAATATTTACAAAATTTAGGCGAGTTTTTATAGTAAGTATTTGCAAATTAAAACATGGCAGCATTCAGCACTGACAATAATGGGTCTTCTCTAGGATTTGACGTATGGTGAAGATATGTTGTATGGTAGACTTACTAGGTCTGAAGCCACACTGATAAGGCCCAATCAACTTGTCTACAATGGGCTTCAGTCTTTCGCAGACTAGGCGGGGACTAGATTGTGTTCAAACAGACAGACGGACGGGCAGAGGCGACTCAGCTAATCGGTGTGATCATTTCTTCTTACAAACGCGAAATATCACGATCTATGGGAAAGGCTCAGAACCTTATTTTTGGAAAAATAGTGACTTACGGGGTTTTGCAGTGTGGCTGTCGATATAATCAAGATTGAATTATTTTATTGCGTGTACACCTATAATACTCTTGAACTTGACTTTGATACTAAGACATGCATTTATGCCGTAAATTTTGTCCACAGCTGCCCTATACCAGATGGCACAAATGGAATTTAAAAATAAACAAGGGTACGTCATACCAGTCAATCCCGGGATCCTGTACAATTTTTCAAATGCCGAAGTCCCGACGTTTGCTGCACTTGTATGCATGTATACATGCCCATATTTCGTAAAACCTCATACTAACCGTAGTCGGTAATTTTGAAACTGGACCAAAATTTCTCTCACTTTCAAACGTTTGGTGATTTGGTAATTTTTTTCCTCGTTTGGTTATCTATTCGATCCCTTGAGGCCAATATATACATATGTAGCTTTAGGCTAAATAAAGTAAAAGCTGGAAGCATCACATTTCAGAAGAAGCATTACAAGTTATGACAGAGAAATTAATTGCTTTTTTAATGTATTTATTGTATACTTTCAAACTCGTTATATTTCGGATCACCAAAAAAACTTTTACATTAAGCTTTCACACGAAAAATAGCAAAGTTAGGCACTAGTTAACTTCCAAAGAATAATAATAACATGTTATAACAATTCCAAACAAAAAGCAACGGGATCCCGGTATTACAAAATTAAAGCTACACATTTACATTTGCATGTATTTATATACTATATACATACATACATACATACATATCGAGCCATATTTGCGAAAATAACGTAAGTGCCAAAAAGCAATTTTTACAGGAGGCAGTATTTTCTAATTATAATATAAAATAATTATTTTCGATTTCGTTAGGTGAATTGTGTTGCTTACGTTATAATTGACAGGCCGATATCTTCGTTAATATATACAATTAAGTTTTGAAATTTTTGGTGCAGATGCGGTTGGTGTTTGTCTACTCATTTGCATAAAAAAACAAAAATCGAGAGAATATCGCTTACGTTATTTTCGCAAATAGGGCTCGATATATATATAACAAAACGTTTTATTTGATTATTTATTTTTAATTTCAAAGCAAGATATTTTTGGACGTTGATGCTCGCAATTATTGCTCTTCTTTGGCAGCACAAGGTTATTGACAGCAATTTTACAACCGGCCCGCAAGGTGTTTTAAGAAACAACCTTAGCTAAGTAAATAAAGAAAAGATATGTATATGTGCAAGTATGTATGTAAATACGTAAATGGTAACATATGTTAGCGCTCATTTGAAAGCGTTCGACACAGATTTTTCAAAATGTCTAAATACCGAAAATTCCATGAAAAATCCTTCAACACTTAGAAAAAAAACTCTTCTTCAAAGATTGAAAATATTTGATTGTCTATTTGATTTTTCTGGCTTAAATCAAATACGTATGTACATATGCACATACATAAATTTCGATCCAAATGATGTAAATGTACTAAGACGTCTAAAAAAGAAAACTTTTAGAAACACAAAAGATACAGAAAAGGATGACTGATTTTTTCAAATAAAACCTAGATTTTGTATAATATGTGTATTCTAAAAATTTATATGTAATAGAAACATGAATGAAATGTGAATTCCAATATATAAATCCGTACTATCCTATTCTTTTTGAGCATTCCATAATGTGAACACTTTCGATAATGTGAACTGCCTTTTTTTTAATTAGGTCAGATTATCGAACGTGTGCAGTAGTTCGAAAAGTTACTAACAACGTTTGTAAGCTAACACAAAGGGTTGTAAATTTACAACAAAAGAACAGAAAAAAAAAACATAAACAGTTTGCAAAAAGTTAATAATCAGGACTAGATGTACAATGTGTGTAAATTCGCAGTTATTAAGCGAGGCAACTTATTTGCTGGCTTAATTTGTGTATATTTACATGCTTATTTTTAAGAGTGAAGTCGACTTTTGCATAGGATCCTCCTCTGTGATATGCATAAATCTATGTAGGTATGTCATTGAATTCATGTTTTTCCAAACCTGGTTTTTTAACAACAACAGAAAGAGTGGTACGGCATGAAAAACAGAGAATCAATTTTAAAATATAGGGCTTATGGCCTTTAAGTGGATATTACTGCTAAATTTGTGTTATGAATTTATATAGATTCGTGGTTATTTCTCACTCCTGAAAATATTTAAAACTTGAAGTAAATTGTTTTGTCAAAATTCCACAGATATTTAGGCAAACGGCAGTGTGTCAGCTTTTAATACTTATTACGGAAATTCCTCAACACCCATGGTAAAATGGAAATAATCAATATACCTATTCGCAATTTTATTTTCACTATTTCACATTTTTTGATGAAAGAGATAAATAAATAAATATTTATATCAAAATGTTTACACACAATTTCAATGGCAAGCATTTTTTTATCATACATACATATGTATGTATACATATGCATATCCATGATAAAAATATTTGAAGGTAGTTTCACTCAAAATTTTTTGACACTAACCGTGTTCGCCAAGAGGGCGTGATGTTGCCACATTTGAATTATTAGTTGTTATTAAATTTGGAAATTTTGCAAAATTTTATTGGGTATTTTTTTTGTATATAAAAATGTGTAGTTATTCGCAAAATGAAATATATAACATATGTAATTAAACTGCAAAAATTTCTGAGGTAATTATGAGCAGCGGTTTAGCATGTAAAAATGTATATTTAAAAAAAATTGCCATTTGGTATTTGTTTCATTTACGAGACAACTGCTAAAACACGTCCAAAATTATCCAGAAAGGTGTCAAAATACGCAGTTTCACCTCGGTATCAATGATCCGAAATCGAAATTTTAATTTTTTGTGTCAGTGAAAAGTTATTAACAAAAAGCCAAAAAATTAACCAGGTCAAATCCTGATTTGGGGGCCCGATCCATGTTTTTAATGTACCGAACACCTTTCCTTCGGCCTCCGCGCTAAAAAAGTAACCCTCAGCCGGTCCAACACCAGCTACGCGATCCCAATTATTTTTCGTAATTGTAAGGTCCACATGACAATGACAGAAAATTGCGAACTTTAAGTGCAAATATCTTTTCACAAAAACAAACATTCAAAAATCTGCTTACGGATTATAGTTACTGAGGTCAAACTGCGTCTTTTGATACCTCTCGCGGGATTCTTGGTCGTGTTTTAGCAGTTGTCTCCTAAGGGAAACAAATACCGAAGAAAATGCTTCGATTGCTTTTCATTTAACTATAGGAAAAATGGTGGATTTTTTTTTTAAAGAACTGGTAGTACGAAAAGTACGGAACACGATTTCTGTCAGATGGCTAATCAAACGGGAAAGAAGAAGAAGTGGAACTACCTTCAAATACTTCTGCCATGTGCATATCTACCTATATAAATTATAAATAACAACAACTCTTACCTAGTCAAACTTCATCGATTTGGCACTTTTTATTGAAGCTTATAGATATCACATAAGAATTTGTTTAGTGATTGTTGTTGTCTTGACTGTATATTTTACACGATTTATTCACTTTACACTTAATATAATTAATTCACATTAAAACAAAAATGTCTCTGCACAACGAAAAATTCACAACCAACGTCAACGAATTCAAAACAATAACTAAATAACTGGAAAATAAACCACCCTCCAATTTGTATCGAGCGAGCATAAATAAATGTTGCTCAGTTGAAGAGCGAAACATGCTGCTTGAGTATGACCGAATATTTGTTTTCATACAAGGGGCTCGCGTTTGACGATTCACGCACGCATGACTTTAAAATTTTGGCAAATGAGTGTATCTTACGTGCGTGGCTTTTTACAAGCAATCTATTATACATTTTTGCACATGGGTAGTGCGCTTATTTTTTTTATTGCCTTGGCACCCAGAAATAAGAATATGAACATAAAAAAGAGAAAAACGAAAAATAGTAAGATTCATCAAAATTTGACATAGATTTGATTCATTCTAGTATAGTAAAAATCAATTTAAGATTTATTCTTATACAGTTTAAAGGTTTAAAAATGCTTTGCCCTGCTTTTTCTGCCATATTCGGAAACATTTTCTCTTATTAACGTCCAAATATAGTCCCCCATCATGCGTTCTGTATACTGGCCTTGGTAGAGTTTCTAACGCCATTACTATATCCTGATGAAATCGCTCCCCGTGTTGTTGTTGTTGTTGTTGTAGCACTACGTTGCCCTGCCTAGGTAGTCAGTATCTACCTTACCCAATATTGTCATCAAACTCTTCTAACGGAAGTCCTAGAAACCTAGAGGCTTCAACAGGGGAGGACCAGAGGGATATGGGTGTTAGAAGAGTAGGCTCGGTTGAGCATACAAAAAGATGATTTGTATTATGACAAGCCGCATGCCGGACAAACATTAGGCAAGTCGGGGTTCAGTCTGGATAGGTAAGAGTTTAACCTATTACAATATCCAGACCGGAGTTGAGCCAGCATCACCCTAGTCTCCCTAGGCAGCTCGCGCTCCTCTTCGGCAACGGGTGGTGTTGTTGCCTGAAGAACGGCGCTCACCGGGAGAGAGCCAACAATTCCCACGACAGCCGATTCTACGTACCGGAATGACTCGGGGTTTCCCCGACCAAGGGCTGTTATTTCACTACCCCCCCGCCCAAACCGTCAGTTATCCCCCCCAATAATGTCATCCTCCGAGCAGCTCCTTGCAGCGGGACTGCTCAAGACTCTCCTGCTCCGGGCTGGTATTGAATCCAACCCCGGACCTAGAGAATGGATCTGCTGTATATGCTGGAAGAAAATTTATGTGAAACGTTCACATTCAGTACAATGTTCTAATTGTAACAGATGGTTGCATCTAACAAGTTGCTCCGGACTAAATCCCTCTACTCATAGAACCGCTAGTTTTTATAGAACTTTTGTGGCCCCTTGCTGTTCACGTTCTACGACGTCCAGTGGCCGTCGTCGATCAAGTATCGCTTTTGGCATCAGTCAAGTGCAATAAATGCCTTGGCCTGTGTCTCCTGCTTATATGCTCTGGACTCTCGAACATGAACCTATGGACTGATACGTACGTTGCGCCATGCTGTCGAGCTACGCAACCTTCAACGTCGTCCGACTCGCCTCTACCTTCTGGTAACGCGATTCCTTCGACTTCAGGATTGCGCCGTAGTGCGCGACCCAGCCTATTACCACCTAGGCATACGCACCAGTCCTTGACCCCCAGCATCCGATGGCCAGTTATCAGCTCTTCATAATTTTCATACCTATGATTTCCAAGAAAGCCTTGAACTACTGCCTTAAAGCTGTTCCACGCTAGTTTCTCGTCATTGCTAAGTAGGTCCGGGAAAATATCGCAATTCATAATTTTTCTTCTACAAGAGTTACTTGAAACATGTGGAGCCCATTTTTTTCCTGGTTTTTAACAGGTAGACCGAAGCAGAGCTGGAAAAATGCATTAGTTTTTTAATGCATTAATGTTACATTAAAGCATTGAGCTAATGCTAATGCTTTAATGCATTAGTTTTTCAAATTTAATTCAAATGGAAAATTTCAATGCTTTGATATGGGGAAAAAAATATTTAATGCAAATTTTTTACATTAAATTTCAAGAGTAATGCTAATGGGAAAACTTAATGCATTTAAATTTGCAATGCATTTTTTTTATAGAAACCACTAACTAATAGCTTGAAGAATATTTTATTTTATTGTAGAAGAGGTTTCCAAGCCTAGTTTTATATTTTTGAACGTCAAGTTTTTGTAAAATACCTGCTATGTTTCAACTTTATTATGAATGTAGGAATTTTTTAGTTGATCTCGTACGGACCGATTTTTCATTAAAATCTTAAAAAATTCCATTCGATTGAAAAAAGCATGGTATAAGTAGAGAGGTAAACGCAGTTATTGACATAGGCAGCCATCTTAGCCATTTGACTTTTACTGAATTTATGACATTTCATTAAAATCATGCTACCAGAGTTAACAAATTAGCAAATGTTTTTTTGGATCTGAAGTTTGTGAAAATAAATTAATTTATTTTGAATTGTAAAAAATAAATTAATTTACTTTCAAAAACGTAATTTGTGAAAAAAATATCGGAAACATGAGCTGCCTCTTCAAAGGATGCGAAAACACCACCCACTTTTGCAAAGGCTCAACAGTGAAGTTTTTTCGGTTTCCCGCAATTCCCTTTGTAAGAAATCAATGGGTTCAAGCGTGCCAAATAGAGGAAGTTGATCTTCCTAAAAATCCGTTGATGTGCTCAGTGCATTTCGCTGCTAGCGATATTAGTATTACAAACTATAAAAATGTATTATCTAAATGTGCAGTGCCAAGTTATTATGCGAAAACAAAGTAAGGACGCAATATATAAAATGTGCATGATTATTTATAAAATATGTATGTATTTTTTAGAGTGCAATTAGTGGAAATTTCTTGGTTTTTCATTTTGAAATAGCTTGCAGACGATCATGAAGCCGCAGATTTTGTGGAAAATATATCACCTTTGGGTGATATAGAATTCGACGGGCTGGAAAATTTTGGTGGCTACATTATAGCAAAGATGGGGTTTAAGGAGTTCGGATTTAGAACGTGCGAGCAAAAGGACCAAAATTATTCCTATGTAAATTGTTTATCCCAGGGAGGTTTATACAAGCCAAATTAAAATTTTATAAATATTTTGGAACATCTAAATTCGGTATTTATTAAGTTTAATACATTATGTACACAAAAACATTATTTGAAAGCTTTAGTACAAAATTCAAACTTTAATTGTGATGTCAAAATTGTGAAACGGTTTTTCCTAGGGAGAACATTTTTTCGAATACGCTACCTAAATAGGAAAATGAAAGAGAAGAAAAAAGAGTATAAAAACAAAAAAATGAAAAAAATTACCACCTAAATGAGTTTAATAAAGAGCTTTCTTGTTTCATTCAACCTGAATTCAACATTCCTGTTCCAGCAAATCTTTTGTTTACATTTTACTCCTTCTCTTCTCATTCTTTAAGGTAGAAGTGGAAAAGAACGAGCAAATTGTAAAAAAAATAGTTGTTCGCACATATCGATGAATCTTCTTTGTTGAATGCTCCTTGTCTGCTGTATTGTGTAAGGCTGTGTATTAAATATTCGGGCCGTTCCCCACTTTTCAAATCCCATTTAATAAAATATATCACTTTCTTTAAATATTTCTTACTTTCTTCAACTAAAAGTAAAATTACCAAACATTTTCTAAAAATTACCATTTTTAAATTTTTCCGATATGGCAACCTCGCTCAGAATGTTTACAAAAAAGATACTTCAGAAAAATTCAGTAGCCGTCAAAAATTTTGAACTGGAATTACCTTCTGAATTTTTATACCATGGAAAAAAGTCAGTTTTTACATCTTTTTCGTACTGATACTTGTGTACTTGTGAATATCGGTTAAAACATGGAATTTTCTGCCGATATAGTTGAAAATGCCATGGCCTCAAGCTCCAATAAAGAGATCAGTCACAAAACTACTCAAAGAATAACAACTGATGCTTTGGAATCCAGTGATTCTTCCAGGTAAGTAAAATGCCCTATATGTGGGCAAATACTGCCACAGCTAATTGTGTTTTTTTTTTTTTATGATTTCCCTTTTCCAACGGTGACATTCGTGTATTTCACCCAATAATCAGGATGATGCAATGACGTACTGCATAAAAAAAAAGTGGGCAATTTTATAATATTCTTCAAAAGGTATAACAATGAAACCGAATATGAATATTATTTAATTATATTTAAAATTTTTAAGTTTGAAAATGGATCTCTCATTGCATCTTGTTCAAGATGTGAGAAGAAAATAAAAGGAAAATTCGCGATAAGCTCTAATTTCATAACTCATTTGAAATCCCAGCATTCCGAAAGTTATCAAAAGTTTTTGGACCATAAAAATAAAAACATATGCTTTGTTAGCAAAGCGACATGCAAGCAAAATAAATTAAATAAGCAAGTTGTTGCATTTATTGCCAGTAGAATCGCTCCCACGACAGTCGGGCAGTACCGCAAGGGAGTACCGGAGCGTACCGGATTCATATCCGGCCAAGGACTGTTATTTCGACAACACTCCCCAAAACCTTCGGGGAGTGATTTTGTTGTTAAAACAACAACAACAACATTGCCAGCAGAATGTCACCCCTGTCGATTGTGGACAATAAAGAATTCGTAAAGCTTTTTGAGGGAACCGGATACAAGGTACCAAGTAGATGTACATTAGCCAACTTATTGAGTGAGGAGTACGAACAACGTTTGCGCACACTAAAAAACAAAATCGCAAATATTAACTATTTTTGTACCACAGCAGATATATGGTCTGCGAAAACCCGATCATTCTTCGGGTATACTCTGCATTGGCTGGATGAAAATTTTAAACGAGAACCTGTTGCTTTAGCTTGCAGAAGATTTGCTGGTTCTCATACTTTTGACAAAATTGCAAGAACTATCGCTGACATCAACGACGAGTTTAATTTAACTCATTCGAATACCTATAGTGAGCACTATTGGCCCCGACACATAGAAATTCCGCATATACCTGCGTTATACGCAGCATTGTGCTAGCGCCACAATGAATGTATGAAAAAATGCTTCTTCTTACGCATTTTGCAGCAAATTTCAAAAGTTGGCAAACTTTTTATATCAGATGGCGCTAGTGACGTTCGATGTGTCGTTGCCCATGCAAATACACACATTTGATACAACTGTCAATGCATGATGCTGCGTGAAAAAAGTGAATGTGACGGGGCCATATCACCGATAATGCTTCAAATTTTCTAAAAGCTTTTCGAGAGTTTGGGCTAAGGCAAGGTATGTATCGATAATAATTTAATTTGCATCAGGTAGGTCGATATGTACATATGTACATGATTCATAGTAATTCACATATTTTATTATAAGTAATATTAAGAGAGTATATCACCTGATGAAGACACAATGGACACTAATGAAGAATAGATTGATGAGCTAGAGTTTAATGTGATAGGAAGTACAGATTTACAGTTGCCTCACCATTTTAAATGTGAACTTAATATCGTCGTTAGATTTTTTCAAAATTGTGAAGAAGGAACAACTCCTTTATAATAAGCACACTGAAGCGTTGGCACATTTACTAACACCTACAAACTTCAGTTGTGAAAGTTTATGGAAGAAATGCCACTGGCCTAAATCCGCGGAAATTATAAAGAGATGCCTTGGATTGGCGTTGGTTAGACCAGTTGCAACTAGGTGGAACTCCTTATTTAATGCTGTAACAAATATATTAACGCACAAAAGAAAGCTTGATGATCTGTGCGAAAAATTGGGCATACAACCATTGCATTACGGTGAGCTTGCTTATCTCGAAGAGTATTTAATATTCATGGAGCCTATTGCTGGGGCTATCAACTAACTGCAGTCTGAGAAAAACATGTATTTTGGATATTTTTTGCCAACAATAATTACTATTAAAGTAAAATATGAAAAACTAACAAATTCGGGAAAGCTAAAGCTTTTTAACAAAGCAGTTGGAGAAATAGAAAAAGTTTTACTCAAAAGATTCCCCAGCACTGTTGCCACAGCAACATGCCCCGATATTAAATCAACTTTCATCGCTGCAATTCAAAAGACAGCACCCCATTTTGATATTGGAAAACTATTAGAATTGCTAACAAATTTTTGTAAAGAGTTCGATTCGGAGATACTTTTTTACATGGTATGTATTCCTATTTACATACAGTTATTGGTCAAAATCACGTATACTTATCAGATTCGGGATCACAATCAAGTAGGCAAGAAATAGCAAATTTTTTAAGTGACACCACTTCATCGGTGGAAAGTTTAAACAATTTTCCTATAGTAAAAAAACTATTTATGAAATATAATACCTCCTTACCATCATCGGCTCCCGTTGAACGGCTGTTTTCGTTTGCAACTATGGTCAATGCTCTAAAGCGACAAAGCTTATCGGATTCGAATTTTGAAAAATTGGTTATTCTAAAGAGCCGCATGACTGAATAATTAAAGTAGTTTTTAGTTTTCGTTGTATCTTTTTTGCAAGTGGTTTTTTCCATCAAACATATATGTTAATATACGACTTTTTCAAATAAAACAACAAATTTGATGCCACCCAATGTATTTATGTTGATATTCTTATTGATTGAAGGTAAAAAAAATTTTTTCTTAACTCTTCTTTTGATGTTGAATCAACGGGAACAGAATTCAAGTCAATTAGTTTTAATGCATTGTACAGCGGTAATGCAATATTTTAATGCATTTAAATTAATGGAAGTTCAATGTAAATGTAAAAAAAAAATCATTAGCATTATTTTTTGATATTTAATGCATTGAAATTTTACATTTACATTACAATTTCAAAATTAATACATTAGTTTTTACATTAGCATTAAAATAAAAAATTAATGCATTTTTCCCAGTTCTGGACCGAAGTAGGCTAGGTAAGTCTCGCAAATGTAAAATACTGGGCCCGAATCGTGACAGACGTGAACGAGTGCACTATCGTACGATCAAAAATTACGTCAGTCGAAGAGCGAGTGAATAATATCGGATTATTACAAAAGAAAGTAAACGAATCGTAATTGTCAGTTTTGCTATCGATTGTTTTCTAATTCTTCTTCAGTTTTCAAGGTTAAAGAAATGGAGTACTCCGAGTCGGATTAGATGATCCAATTACCGGACATCGCCATATAAATTGGACTACCTTTTTTATATGAGCGAGGATAAGTGTTGGAGTACTCCGATACTCTTTAAGGAGTACTCTATGGAGTGTGGAACGGAGTATGCAGGGTTGTAGCTTTTTTTACTCTCACGAGAGCAATATGTGGTCTGTTGATGCCAAAGATGATCTTTGGTTGATGCTCTCTAAGCACAAACGACTGCATGGTAAAGCGTCCAAGCAAAGATGGGTTTTATACAAATATTATTTGAATTAAAAAAGTTTTCAATAAAATTTTTATTTACACTAGTAAGGAAGTCTAAGGTCGGGTGTAACCGAACATAAAATACCTAGTAGTGATCTGTTGTAGTATCCTAATTTACTCAGGTCTATTTTAATACATACCTGAAAATTTGTTATAAAGGCAACTGATTGTTTTCGATTAAAACACTTCTGTTGTGAGTCATAAATTAAATTATTACTAAATAACAAAATATAAATACCTTTCCTCATGTTCATGAAAGGTATGAAAATAAAAAAAATTAATAAAAAAAGGCAGTAGGGTGTTAACTACTTGCCCGTAAATCTTGCTTGTTTGTTATTCGATTTGCGTAATTTTTGGCAGGAGTATACTACATACTATTGGGAAGTGTCTCACAAAATTTCATTGAAATACATTCTTGAAATTCCAAGCAATCGCTTTTGAAAATAGCATAGCTTTTATGCTAAAAAGTGGGCGGCGCCACGCCTACTTCACCAAAATCCACAAAATTTTTATACAGTTTAGTTTTTCTTAAAAAGCTTATTATATGTGTAAAATCTTATTTATATAACTTATACAATTATGGAAATATCGCGATTTTAATTTTACGAAGAAATTTTTTAGAACTGTGTTCAAAAAGTGGGCGTGTCCGTTCACCGATTTTGTTTTCAATAAGTCAATTTTTACCGGAGTTATGGCATGGAAAGTTTTGTGGAATAATCCCCCATAAAGGGGCGGGGCCACGCCCAAGCAAAGTTATAGCATATTCAATATATCTATGATCCTTTTCAAAATCTTTCGTATAAAATTGGGCGTGGACCTAACCCGATTTCGCTAATTTTTTTTCGAAATATTGCCTGTATTAATATATATATGTGTGCTGAATTTTATTTTGCTATCTTGAGCGGTTTTTGATTTATGATTAATAATATTTCCAAACTTGACTATATCAAAAGTGGGCGGTACCACGCCCCTTTTTAAAAATTTCTTCAAAAATGTATTTGCTGCCTTAACGCTAAAGTGCACACCAAATATTATCCTTATAGGTGTATTATGTACCGAATAAACACTCTTTTTGTATTTTCGAAAATATTATATATATAGAAAGAGGGCGTGGCTTTTAACCGATTTTGCCTATTTTCAATAGCGCTCGGAGATAAGTCAAAAGGAACCTACATACCAAATTTCATTAAGATATCTCAAGATTTACTCAAGTTATCGTGTTTACAGACGGACGGACGGACGGACGGACATGGCTCAATCAAATTCTCTTTTCCTCCTGAACATTTTGATATATATAAGTCAATATCTATCTCGATTCGTTTATGCCGTTACATACTACCGTTAGGCGAATGAAGTTAATATACCTTGTGTGCGAAGCACTACTAGGTATAAAAAAGTAGCTATGGTCCTATTCTGGCTAGATTATGATATATTAAAATTTGAAAGAAAAAAATCGGGCCAGTGGATCGGCTGTTTAGTATTAACACAATTTCGAGATTGAATTTTATATAATAGTATAGTTAAGATAAAAGTATATAAAAAGTTATTGCAGCATGTATTTATGTATGTTTATTGAATTTTTTCCTAACACATAAATTAAACAAAATCATTTTATCTTACCCGTGGTTACTTTAAGCGACCTCCACCATAATGTGCGATTGGTGGGTCCCATGTAGCTGACAACGGCTACCACTGCAATATTTAAATTTTTAACGCGACAATGATTGAACATAAAATGTCCTTGGTCATTGCTGTGTCGATCGCATAAAATACGCTTCCACGATTTTAGCAACCCGCGGGCCATAACTACTACGTTTTTTACCGGTTTTCGGACATAATCTTCCAGCTGGTCACATTCGAAGGTTTCGGCGACTTTCATCTTGTCGAATACAAGAACACACCTTTTTTCGTCATTGCTAAGATCAGACATACATATGTATGTGCCAACGCATCAAATGAAACAGCCAGGAGACCTTCGATCATATCCGTTTTGCGAGACCAGCGCTGTAAGGTCGACACGTGCAATATTGGGAAACCATTGTCGTATAAGTGGTGGTACGCTCTTGGCCCAGCTGCATATAGACAAATCGGACTGGATATGTCTTTCTGTGCTGACATTAATTCACTTAGCATTAAAAGAAACAAAAATGTATATGTAAACCATACCTGGCGTAACCACCTTACGCAATTTACCTTCGGTAAATATTTTTTTTAAATTATCAATTAGCGCTTTGAACTCATTTACCTTGAGAAGTAAATCCTTGTTTTCAGCTTTCAGCCGTCTTACTTCCGCTTTTAAAGCGACTACTCCTGGATGCACGACTAGTTAGATTTTAAAATATATAAATACACATAAAAATTTTAATTCTTTTTATACACACTTACTTTGTTTGAGTTAAATGACTTATGTGGACAATCTCTTCTGAACACATAACATACGAGTCCTGACCGGATCTAAAAAACACACATATTTCATTTGTAATTGAGCATTTGTATGGAAGCATCGTTATTTATAATAATACACTAAACTTACTGGTCGTTGTTCGAGTCCGAACTTAGGATTGTTTGCACAGCCGGCTCAACGTTCATCAAAGGATGTGTGGTATAGCTTTTGGCAGCAATCTCGCTTTTTTCCCACCGTAAATCATATCACCGAGCGAAAAATGGTATGCGCAAATAAAATCCTTACACCTAAATTGAAAATTGCAATTATTTTCCCACAACAAGCGTTTCTGCCCATCGGCAGGCACCTGGAAAAAGGGTCCAGTTCCCCGTACAATTTTTTTAAAACAAATTGCCCACTTTCCCACATTCTCACTTTTAAAAACGTTCACTTTCACTAATTGTTACGCACAGGAACTAATTAAACACGGATTTTTTTTTAGCCCATTTTTTTTTTTTTTTTTTTCAAATACCAAATCACTTTTAATTATTTTCAATGTTAACACACACATGTAAACAAATCAAATCAATTTGAATTCGTCTTGAGTTTGACTATAATCCCATTTTTTCAAATAAAAAAGTAAAGACCTTGACATTAGGACAATATTTATCGATTCGCACCTATGGCACAGGAAGAATGCCCCACCGAGTTCCCAGCGTCGACGTCGTTCATCAAAACTATGCGCCTTAAAACACCGAACAACTGCTACGTCCTGAAAAGTTTTAGATCTCTTTCGTTTTTATCAGATACATATGTATGTATGTATTAATATAGCAACGATTTGGGTCACTGGTTACGACTATCATGCAAGCTCTAAAAAATGTTGGGAGTAGTACCAAAGACACATTTCGGTTCAAATGAAAATCGGCCACCGGAGAATAAATATCGTTATCATTTTGAAAAACATTTCGAAAAATCCGAAGAACTAATCGGGGACGTTTTCTATATTTTTTGTGTGAATTATATCTTGAGTTACCGACTATTGTGCACGATTGGAAAAAATAGTAACGTGATCCCCTGTTGTTGTTGTTGTTTTAACAACAAAATCACTCCCCGAATATTATTTGTAATAAACGTCAAAATATAGTTACAAATACCGGCATTTAACTTTTTTTGAAGATATCTATTGGTAACCTAAATAAATAAAACAGGTATATTACTTAGTATATTCCGGGTAAATGTCTTTGAATACCTGAAATTTTATAGTTTTTTCTTAAAAATTTGTATCTATATTTTTAGTAAATATTGACTAAACTTCCCTGAAATATACTGATGGTTTTCTTTGCTATATTCAGTAATATACTGGTAGGTTTCCAGGCAGACTCTTGTAGTTGACAAGTAATTATTCTTAAAGTTATTAAATTGTTATATTTAGCATACATATGTGAAAATACTGTTTTAAATCCTATTGGTTTCCGGTACTCTCCTCAATAATTACAGCGATACTACCAATATTTTGCTTGGTAATTACTTACTCTTTAGGGGTTACATACTAATATTTTTAGAATCTAGTTTTTGGATCTAAGCAAAAGTTTTGATCATGGCTCCGAAAACATAAACAATTTTTTTTTAGTTTAAATAATCGGAAACTTCAAAAAACTTGAAAAACACTTAACTAAAAAGTTTAAAAGCCCTTAACTCTAAATTTTGGCAGCGACCGTCCCAGTTGTACTTATCCACAAGACTATCTTTAATTACAGTTTTAAATACGTCATCTAGCGATGTAGATGCCCCTTTCTGTTTTAGTATAATGGGTTAGATATAAAATATTCATTGCATTTTCGAAATACGGGTTTTGGAGGCTTGCTTTCCGCTTTTTTACTTCGCTTACATTTCTTAGGGGAAGCATTGATAATATATCTAGCTCCACCTCGTCGATTTCCCCACACAGACGCTTTTTAACATTTAATACATGACGATTTAAAATTAGACTCTCGTAAAGCATTTTACTTCGATCCTCTGTTTCGTCCTATCTAGCAACTAAAAAGAAAATTGTTTAATTTATATACAAGTCATAAAATAAAGTACATATTACCTTTTTAACAGTATACATACATATGTACATATATGATGAAAACTGGAAAATTATTATTGCTGTTAACTTATACTATTTACATTTTCGTTTAAAACTTGTTCCATCTTTTCAAGTCGCCTGTTAGTCGACTCTTAAAACTTTACTTGGTTTTCCATGTTCTGGGCAAGCATTTCATATATGTACTGCTTTGTTGCTGATTGTCTGCAAAAGTTAAAATAAAAATGTATCAATATCGTACTGTGCTATACTTCTGTTAAAAATAGTTGTTGCTTTGTGTAATTGTAAATGATACTACGTTTTTCATTGTAGTCGCCGGTAGTGGCGAAAAACTTGTGTTGTTTACATTCCGGTGGATTGACATTATTTTGTGGTTGTGCTGTTGAAATATTTCCTAGCTGAATATATGATCCGCCTCCTACAATGATTTTTTATTGTGATGTACAAATAACTAAAAACCAGTGAATATACCTTAAACTTCGGTAAATTGACTTTCGAATATTTCACACTCTGTGTGTGGATTTTGAGATGCAGGTACTTCCATGTTCTATGCAGTTTGTTATACTAATACTAATTATTATTTTCATTTTATTAAATTAGGAAAATTCATGGAAACAGTGTTGAAAAATAGGAATAAGTATAAGCTTTCCTTCGTTTCGATAATGACCGCTTTTCCTGATTTCTGTTCCTCTCTTATGCACTTGGAAGCTCCTCTGTCCCGGTTAAAGCAATATGAATTTTTTTCTTTGTTATGATTAACATCAAAACTTTCAAGTCTCTTATTGCTTTTTAAGTTGAACTGGATTTCTCTCATATGTTTCAGCGATTAATTGCTGTAATATGTTAATAGGCTTCCTAATAATTTTTTTTATGTGCTGCATATAATTTTCAAACTTATATGCCGAAAAACTGTCAAGGGGGCCATATTGTTCAGCACATTCACAAAATAGCTTCACAAATTAATTTAAAATTTCTTTTGCAACTTTTTCTTCACAAATAAAGTGTTTTTCGCAAGACAATAATTGAATAGCAGTGTGAAGCAAAAGAAAAACGTAGTAAACATCTTCATCTACACATCCTTTAAGAACAAAACTACCACTATAAAATAAAAACTGTATAAACTCTGCCGCTTTCCATAGTTAAACATCTTTTAAAGATCTACATGACCTACCGAACTCTATAGGCGTATTTTTTGCAACAAGTTTTAGTTTTGCGTTCATAGCACTTTTATTACCATTTTTAATCACGAGATGCAACAACTTTTTTTACCACGCCGGGGTCGATAAGATGCATCGGATCAAGAGGAAACTGAGATACCATTCCTATATTAAGTGTTTCAAGTACATGGATTTCGTTTTGATCCCTTAAGTTATGATGTGCCTTATCTCTCCTTGTCTTAGAGCTCAAATTAGTCGTCAGCTCTCCCACTTCTTTCGGGAAACAAACTCTCCTTAGTATATAGTTTCCTTACTGTGTGCACTTAGGGCAACTGTTTTTCCCAGTGTGAGATTGCACACCAGTAACAAAGGCCCTTGCCGGTGTATCAGAAGTAATTAAGCGAATACGAAATTTTTTGAGAGGTTTTGAGGGACCAACTTCTATGCCATTTTGTGCCAGAGCTGAACTTCTTGACATAATTCTCCCAAATATTCCTCGAAATTACATGTTTTTTGCAATCCACTAAAGCAACTTATTAAAAACGGACTAAAATTTGGAAACCCAACAATTGCTCCTAAAATAGGCCAGAAACCTATTTTAGAACTTTTAAAACCGAGCCCTAACCGCAATTTTGGTGTAACCAACAAAAATAAAATTTTACAGGAGATTTTTTAGTTTAGAAATAAATAAAATGTCAATGGAAAATCATAATTGCCTTCGATTTATTTTCGTAACGGTACTTACTACAGTTGTTATATTTTGTGAGATGGTTTAAAACAAAGAGAATTATCGATATCTATAAAAATACGGATTTTGAAAATTTTGTTGGTTACACGGGTCGATTCTAGAGTGGTAACAACATTCATTTTAACCGCAAACAAATAACTTGGAAACTTTCACACCCTTTTGGTATTCTCCCGAAATAGGTGGTAACGTCTCGTAACCACAAAAAATTGCACGTGTTTTGTAAATATTTTTGTGGACAGAAAATACCCCAAATGTGCACATACTAGTTCACAAGACTTAATAAACAATATAAGCACTTTTTACGCGAAGTTTCGTGTGCGTTTGCATTTTATTCTCTTCTGCGGATTGTTTGTTTTTGACATCGTTACCATGCGCGCTACAATCGCGGGTACATAAACCGCGTTGCCAACGGTTACGATTTTCGGTTAGATATTCTTCTGGGTACCAAATTTCCGGTTACGCTCAGAAACGACACGTAAGGCTCGAAATATTGAGTCCATCTATTCTAATGTCAAAAGACACTTCTTGTGTGGATGACAAAAGTCGTTAGAACTTTTTATTTCAAATTTTTCAGACGGGATGACTAAAGTTTCTTTAATTTCGAAACTATTACATGAATTTATACATATGTACATATATTTTGACTATTTTATAATTTTGTTCTTTTAATTTCTATACTTAAATTTGATCCTGATAAAGCCCCTTTTTTTCTAAACATACTAAATTTTGGATTGTTTTGGTATACATTTCCTATTTTTTGTAAAATTCTATTATTTAAGTATTTTACAAGTGGAATACTTAAAATTTACCATAATATTTGGCAATTTACACCACAACCAAGTAGGCCAGATACGCCATATACAGCACGACCAATTTATCAAAAATTTTCATTCGGTTCGTTGAAGGAGAAAATGTAGTGGAAATTGGATAAGCGGTTAGTCGATAAATTTAAAGCAGAGCTTGCAAAATACTATTTTATTGGTTAATCACAGAGCGTCAAGAAGCGAAAACATATGCAAAAAATATATACTATGTAAGTTTTTTCAAAATAAGATACATATTAGTTTTCGTGATAAATATCAAGGGCCGTGATCGAATAGGCAATCGTATCGAAAATATTTACGTTACTGATCGTATAAGGAAAATTTTCTGTATCGCGATATACGTTCACAATCGTATCGTAATCTTTGAGAGTGTGTAATAGATTGAAGTTAAAATTTAATAAAAACATGACATCTTAATGTCAAAAATATTAATTAAAATTTATTTGTGCCGTTCAAACGTAAAAAAAATACAAAATGAAATTTTGGTGGTCAGGGGCGGATTTACCTCGTAAGGCGCCCTGGGCAAACAAATCAAGCCGCGCCCTAATATTTCCAAAAAGGGTGTATGAATTAGCCCCCACCGGGCAAAATGACTTAAGCCCCACCAATGTCTCAGTGAATCTTTCCCCACCAAAAATGACAAAATCCCCACGAAGAAAAAATGAACTAAGCCCCGCGAAAATAATTTTATCCCCACCAATCGAAATGAATTAAGCCCCACCAAACGTGGGGGTTCTTACATGACAGAATCTCCATGAAAAAAAAGGAATTAATCCCCACGAAAATGACTTTAGCCCCACTTTACTTCATTTTTAATTTATTTTGCTTGCTTCAAACTTCAAGTGTTTAAATCAAAATTTTAACAAAAATTCAATTGAAAAGAAAAAAGTTAAGAATTAAATGAAAATATGAAAATGTGAGGAAAATAAAATAATTAAATAAAAATATGTAAATGTTTGTCATTTAAATTTATTAAAATTGTTTGCCACGCCCTATGGTTTTTTCCTTTTAGGAAATGTGCACTATTAGTGATTTAAAATGAATTAAACCCCACGAAAATGATTTTATCCCAACCAATCAAAATGAACTAAGCCCCACCAAACGTGGGGGTTCTTACATGACAGAATCGCCACTAAAAAAAATGAATTAGTCCCCACGAAAATGACTTTAGCCCCACTTTCTGCCATTTTTAATTTCGTGGTAAAATTGGTGGGGGCTTAAGTCATTTTGCCCGGTGGGGGTTAATTCGTTGGGGGCTAATTCATACACCCTTCCAAAAAAACCGTACTTGCCTTCGTGTGGTAACATTTCATTACTGCCTTATTTTACGGATGGAAAAAATTTGTTTCGAGTTTTCTTAGAAAGAATAATTATTTCATTCTTATTTACATATACATATAATGATGCGTATCAGAAAATATTTTTAGTTTCAGGAAACTTATAGATTGTCAGAAAACTAATAACACAGACATATGGAAAAGATTATTCAAAAACACCTGCCCCTTACTTTTTGGGAGGCAAAATCTGTAATCAATTGTTCAAAATTCAAAGAGAGAAGAATATCAGAATCAATACAAAGCAGTGCTAAACTGTTGAGTGGATCTTCAGTCATTTTGGAGCGAAGGTAATTTTTTATTCTTTTCAAACAAGAAAAAGACCTTTCGGTGCTGCAATTAGTCACTGCCATGGTAGCAAACATGCTATATGCGATGTCAACGTTCGGATAAATTGTGTTCAAATCATCGGACCGAATCAGCTTCATAACATTCAGTGGAGATTTCGTCTTAATATTATTTTCTTTGCAATAAGCAAAATAATGGATGAATTCATCATCAGTTGCTGGTTCCAAATCAGACGAGAACGTAGATATCAGAGCCTTCGATTCCATTCTGATTTCTTCGTTAGGAGACAATTCGCTCGCCTTGAGGATAATCATAAATTTTTTGTTGATTTTATCACATGCCTTGCGTCTCTCTTCTAATTCCACAGTCAAATTATCCCAGAATATACCTGGGGTTGGGTTTTATTGAATGCACCGTGCCTATTAATGTTTTTTTTTTTTTAGAAGGGTAGAGGGGGTCCCAGAAATCACAGAACTAAAGCCCGAACTTGGAGGCAACTCATATTTTAAGAGAAAATCGAATTTGAAGATTCGAATTTTCCCAACCAAAATGTGTAAATTTTAAAACACTTTGATAACACTATACACACAAAACTATATTACATTACACAGAAACCCCCTTCCACACAGTCGCGCACTGTTTTTTGCCCGAGTTTTGCGCGAATAACCGCTTTAAACATTTAAATTTTTTATCACAGAAAGCGCGACATGTTTTTCCACTTGGCAAAAACAATGCCTTCGGATTAGTTGCAGTTACAGCGAGTAGCAACTGCTGATGGCTCTGAAGGAATAAACAAACTATGTTATGGCACGTTCACTGCAACATAGCTTGTTTATTCTTCATTTTATGAGTTATTTTATAGATTTTCTTTATAATTGTTAAGAAACCCGGAGATTTATCACGTTTATTAACCACGAACAGATATAATGCCGAAAACTAAGCAGCTTGCAACGAGATTAATTTGAACTAGTTAATAAAAAAAATGTTGCCAGACCTTCCAACAGTAATTGTAACAAAAACTTCTTATATTTAAGGTGCTGGTGCAGTTTATGGGGCCCACCCAAAACTAGACCAAAAAAGTCGAGTGGGGTATCAAAAGACGTGTCTAGATTTAAAATCTGAAATGAGATTTTTGTTTTTTCCAACCGTTCAAAAGTTATTTGCAGGTAAAGTTCACAATTCATTTTTATGTGGTTGTTGTAATGGCACACACCCGGAGTTGGAATGGCGTAGCCCTGGGTTATTTTTTGAAGCGCGGCCGAAGGCCGCCTACGCGGAAAGGTGTTCTGCACATAAAAAACATGGATCACGCCCCGAGTTGGAAAGTTTTACCCTCATAACTTTTGAACATTCGAAAAAAACAAACAAAAATCTCATTTCAGATTCTAAATCTAGACGTGAATACGCGTCTTCCACTTTTTTGGTCTAGTTTTGGGTGTGCCCCATAAACTGCACCATTATCATATTTTATTACAACTTTGTCAAATATGTATGAAAATTATGAGAATATGTTTGTAAAATTGTAGTTGATAATACAACTTAAATCTTTATAGCTATATCTGTTTAACTTGTTTTGTTGAAAGCCCCCTTAAGTTTCTGTAATTTGCATGTGCTTCTGATAGACATAGATATAAGGTATGGATGTACAGTATTACCGAAAGTTATTCATCCCAAATGTTCACTTGAGGCGCTATTACACTGAAAATACCTGTCATGTCATGTTTTCTTGCTAAGAACCTGTCTCAGTCCTCAACTTCAGTTTTTGAAAAATCTGCATATTCATTTACACATGTCTGGCACCTCCTATTACTCGCTGACGATTCAACTAGTACCAAACCGCCATTGTTGTTCACAAGTGATTCGGCCAAAATAGAAAGCAGTTTATTTGAATGTTTTTTTTCGTGTTATATATTTTAGAAGGCTTAAATATTAAAAATATGCAGTGTGGTGAGACATATCGTTCAGTGCGAAGTGTTTTTAATTCTTTAAAGTGAATAATTAGTCTGGTAAATTTTGAAGCTTCCTTACATACAATATTGCAAATTTAAACACGATTTTTTCTCGAAATATATAGCTTGCCTCCAAGTTCAGTCTTTTGTTTTGTGTTCTGTGCGACCCCCTCTACCCCTCAAAAATAAAAAAAATTCCTAGGTTCGGTACATCATCTAAAATATTCCCCGTCATTTTCTTTTCGAGGAGTTTGAAAAAAATAATGAAGTTTAGGGATTTTCGACAGTAAATCTTTGTCTTTCTGCACTTGCTGTACGTTTTTTGTTGCTGCGCCGCTTAACTTTTTCATATTTGCACTCATTCTTCTATGTTCACTGACACTTTTTTGATATTTTTAACTCGGAGCGACTTTTAAGATTACATAAAATGTACGCAGTGCATTGTATAGAGGCGCGAACTATTCAAATTAACCAGAAACAGAAAATATTCAGATCTTAGTTTCCTTTGAAAAAGTGAGCTCGTTCTTTTTCCGAAAAAATACTTCAATGCCTACTTGATTTTTAAATTTGAAATTTCAATTAAATTTGAATCTTTCACGTCATTTACTGCACACAAGCTGCTAAAACTTTTAAGCCTAGCGGCCACCTCAACATTTGAGTGATGGTTACCACAGCAACGGAGGCAATCGAATATCGTCGGGTCACACGTAATTGTTGTCGGATCGCGTTGGTGAAAAAAAAAAAATTCTTTTTTGATATATAAAAAAAAAATGTTTTCTTGTCTTAGTTTTGGCGCCCCTATTGAAACGGCGCCCTGGGCAGCTGCCCATGTTGCCCCTATGTAAATCCGCTCCTATTGGTGGTAATCCTTTCGCCATGATTTTGCGTCTTTCAAGGGCGGTCCTTCAGCAATGAATCAATCCACAGCCTGGAGGCTGTTGCCCTGCCATCTGCACAATTGAGGCTGTTTTTTTGTTCAAAAAAATTGTATTTCGATATCTTTTCGAAAGCACTTTTGCTTTCGAATTATTTTATTTGTTTTGACAACTATTTAAGTACATTCACTGATATCACAATACCAACTTACGATAGTTATTATACGTTCACGTATAAAGCGATACCAAATAAGTGAGCAATTTTACGAAACGAGTAATCAGTTAACGGGAAACGCGATACGGCCGCAGTTTTTTGTTTTTTGAGTTATTTTTATATAAGGAAATTAAAAATGAAATTGAATTTTCAAAAGCAACCAGAAACTGGTATTTAACTTGAAAACTAATATAAAATTGAATACATAACAAGGTGTAATATTTTCTAAAATTTTCTTCTATAGATGCACTTTTTACTTAACAAGGAACGATCAGAACCAAGTGTTGCTGCTACGAATGCTCAAATTATATTTACAAAACACAAATATTATGTATTAATTAGTTTTTGTCGTAACTTTTTTGTCAACTTAAATGTTTGATAAAAAGTTAACCAAACTCGCATGGAAACGTTACTGGCTACATATAAGGCAATTGTTCAGCCGGTGCTGACCTCCGCTGAACTATGTTGACGTCTGCGTAAAGATCAAACTTTTAAAACTTACCATAAGAGCGAATACTAAAATTAGTTAGCCTACGATATTTTTTTCATATTTGTAATTGTTATTTGAGCTCTATGTTGTTGCAGTCCTTCGCTCTGATCCTTGCCTGCTGAGTCACAAATGCATCTACAGAAAATAAATTTAGGAAATATTACGGTTTATTTTTAAATTTCAAATACATTTTCATGCTAAAGGTCAGTTTTTCATTGGTTTTGAAAATTTAAATTCGTTCCCAAAGTTTAATCTTAATCACACTTATTTCCGCTTCCTTCCACTCTGGGATTCCGACCTTTCGTATGATATATTATTTGTTCAAACCAAGTTTACTTAAACTTCAAATAAAAACACAAACACCTTTTTTAAGGTTGGGAAAATGTAACATGAAAAACCCAACCGTTTATTTCTTTCGCACTTTAAAATCCCACTTCTGTTGCTCTTGACTTCTTCTTTTACATTGAGTGCTGGCAAGCGCAGTATTGCCAGACTCTGATATTTTTTGATTACATTAAAAAGGTTGCCAGAAACTACCAACTCGTATGCCAATACGATACATTATTTAATAAAAAATATTATTTGTAATATACGTCAAAATATAGTTACAAATACCGGCATTTAACTTTTTTTTTGAAGATACCTATTGGTAACCTAAATAAATAAAACAGGTATATTACTTAGTATATTCCGGGTAAATGTCTTTGAATACCTGAAATTTTATAGTTTTTTCTTAAAAATTTGTATCTATATTTTTAGTAAATATTGACTAAACTTCCCTGAAATATACTGATGGTTTTCTTTGCTATATTCAGTAATATACTGGTAGGTTTCCAGGCAGACTCTTGTAGTTGACAAGTAATTATTCTTAAAGTTATTAAATTGTTATATTTAGCATACATATGTGAAAATACTGTTTTAAATCCTATTGGTTTCCGGTACTCTCCTCAATAATTACAGCGATACTACCAATATTTTGCTTGGTAATTACTTACTCTTTAGGGGTTACATACTAATATTTTTAGAATCTAGTTTTTGGATCTAAGCAAAAGTTTTGATCATGGCTCCGAAAACATAAACAATTTTTTTTTACTTTAAATAATCGGAAACTTCAAAAAACTTGAAAAACACTTAATTAAAAAGTTTAAAAGCCCTTAACTCTAAATTTTGGCAGCGACCGTCCCAGTTGTACTTATCCACAAGACTATCTTTAATTACAGTTTTAAATACGTCATCTAGCGATGTAGATGCCCCTTTCTGTTTTAGTTTAATGGGTTAGATATAAAATATTCAATGGAATTTAAATACCATTGCATTTTCGAAATACGGGTTTGGAAGCTTGATAATATATTTAGCTCCACCTCGTCGATTTCCCCACACAGACACTTTGTAACATTAACTACATGACGATTTAAAATTAGACTCTCGTAAAGCGTTTTACTTCGATCCTCGAATTTCGTCCTATCTAGCAACTAAAAAGAAAATTGTTTAATTTATATACAAGTCATAAAATAAAGTATTACCTTTTTAACAGTATACATATGTATATGATGAAAAGTGGAAAATTATTATTGCTGTTAACTTATACTATTTACATTTTCGTTTAAAGCGTGTTCCATCTTTTCAAGTCGCCTGTTAGTCGACTCTTAAAACTTTACTTGGTTTTCCATGTTCTCGGCAAGCATTTTATACTTACACATTAGTATACAGTATACATCTCCTTTGTTGCTGATTGTCTGCACAAAAGTTAAAATAAAAAGGTATCAATATCGTGCTGTGCTATACTTCTGTTAAAAATAGTTGTTGCTTTGTGTAATTGTAAATGATACTACGTTTTTCATTGTAGTCGCCGGTAGTGGCGAAAAACTTGTGTTTTTTACATTCCGGTGGATTGACATTATTTTGCGGTTGTGCTGTTGAAATATTTCCTAGCTGAATATATGATCCGCCTCCTACAATGATTTTTTATTGTGATGTACAAATAACTAAAAAGGAGTGAATATACCTTAAACTTCGGTAAATTGACTTTCGAATATTTCACACTCTGTGTGTGGATTTTGAGATGCAGGTACTTCCATGTTCTATGCAGTTTGTTATCCTAATACTAATTATTATTTTCATTTTATTAAATTAGGAAAATTCATGGAAACAGTGTTGAAAAATAGGAATAAGTATAAGCTTTCCTTCGTTTCGATAATGACCGCTTTTCCTGATTTCTGTTCCTCTCTTATGCACTTGGAAGCTCCTCTGTCCCGGTTAAAGCAATATGAATTTTTTTCTTTGTTATGATTAACATCAAAACTTTCAAGTCTCTTATTGCTTTTTAAGTTGAACTGGATTTCTCTCATATGTTTCAGCGATTAATTGCTGTAATATGTTAATAGGCTTCCTAATAATTTTTTTTATGTGCTGCATATAATTTTCAAACTTATATGCCGAAAAACTGTCAAGGGGGCCATATTGTTCAGCACATTCACAAAATAGCTTCACAAATTAATTTAAAATTCCTTTTGCAACTTTTTCTTCACAAATAAAGTGTTTTTCGAAAGACAATAATTGAATAGCAGTGTGAAGCAAAACGAAAACGTAGTAAACATCTTCATCTACACATCCTTTAAGAACAAAACTACCACTATAAAATAAAAACTGTATAACTAAACTCTGCCGCTTTCCACAGTTAAACATCTTTTAAAGATCTACATGACCTACCGAACTCTATAGGCGTATTTTTTGCAACAAGTTTTAGCTTTGCGTTCATAGCACTTTTCTTACCATTTTTAATCACGAGATGCAAAAACTTTTTTTACCACGCCGGGGTCGATAAGATGCATCGGATCAAGAGGAAACTGAGATACCATTCCTATATTAAGTGTTTTAAGTACATGGATTTCGTTTTGATCCTCAGCTCTCCCACATATTTCGGGAAATAAACTCTCCTTAGTATATAGTTTCCTTACTGTGTGCACTTAGGGCAACTGTTTTTCCCAGTGTGAGATTGCACACCAGTAACAAAGGCCCTTGCCGGTGTATCAGAAGTAATTAAGCGAATACGGAATTTTTTGAGAGGTTTTGAGGGACCAACTTCTATGCCATTTTGTGCCAGAGCTGAACTTCTTGGCATAATTCTCCCAAATATTCCTCGAAATTACATGGTTTTTGCAATCCACTAAAGCAACTTATTAAAAACGGACTAAAATTTGGAAGCCCAACAATTGCTGCTAAAATAGGCCAGAAAAATTTTTTAGAACTTTTAAAACCGAGCCGTAACCAACAAAAATAAAATTTTACAGGAGGTTTTTTAGTATAGAAAAAAAAAAAAAAATTCAATGGAAAATCATAATTGCTTTCGATTTATTTTCGTAACGGTACTTACTACAGTTGTTATATTTTGTGAGATGGTTTAAAACAAAGAGAATTATCGATATGTATAAAAATACGGATTTTGAAAATTTTGTTGTTTACACGGGTCGATTCTAGAGTGGTAACAACATTCATTTTAACCGCAAACAAATAACTTGGAAACTTTCACACCCTTTTGGTATTCTACCGAAATATGTGGTAACGTCTCGTAACCACGAAAAATTGCACGTGTTTTGTAAATATTTTTGTGGACAGAAAATACCCCAAATTTTGTACACATACTAGTTCACAAGAATTAATAAACAATATAAGCACTTTTTACGCGAAGTTTCGTGTGCGTTTGCATTTTATTCTCTTCTGCGGATTGTTTGTTTTTGACATCGTTACCATGCGCGCTAGAATCGCGGGTACATAAACCGCGTTGCCAACGGTTACGATTTTCGGTTAGATAATCTTCTGGGTACAACATTTCCGGTTACGCTCAGAAACGACACGCAAGGCTCGAAATATTGAGTCCATCTATTCTAATGTCAAAAGACACTTCTTGTGTGGATGACAAAAGTCGTTAGAACTTTTTATTTCAAATTTTTCAGACGGGATGACTAAAGTTTCTTTAATTTCGAAACTATTACATGAATTTATACATATGTACATATATTTTGACTATTTTATAATTTTGTTCTTTTAATTTCTATACTTAAATTTGATCCTGATAAAGCTCCTTTTTTTCTAAACATACTAAATTTTGGATTGTTTTGGTATACATTTCCTATTTTTTGTAAAATTCTATTATTTAAGTATTTTACAAGTGGAATACTTAAAATTTACCATAATATTTGGCAATTTACACCACAACCAAGTAGGCCAGATACGCCATATACAGCACGACCAATTTATCAAAAATTTTCATTCGGTTCGTTGAAGGAGAAAATGTAGTGGAAATTGGATAAGCGGTTAGTCGATAAATTTAAAGCAGAGCTTGCAAAATACTATTTTATTGGTTAATCACAGAGCGTCAAGAAGCGAAAACATATGCAAAAAATATATACTATGTAAGTTTTTTCAAAATAAGATACATATTAGTTTTCGTGATAAATATCAAGGGCCGTGATCGAATAGGCAATCGTATCGAAAATATTTACGTTACTGATCGTATAAGGAAAATTTTCTGTATCGCGATATATGTATGTACGTTCACAATCGTATCGTAATCTTTGAGTGTGTAATAGATTGAAGTTAAAATTTAATAAAAACATGACATCTTAATGTCAAAAATATTAATTAAAATTTATTTGTGCCGTTCAAACGTAAAAAAAAAAAACAAAATGAAATTCAAGGGCGGTCCTCCAGCAATGAATCAATCCACAGCCTGGAGGACAGACATATGGTACATAGAATAGTATAATACGGAAACCATGTGTGTGTCGCCAGTTTTCCTAATTTTGTTCGAAAGCATATTCAGTGGACGAGTCTAACTATGTGCATGATCGAAACGAAGTAACGCTTTCCGATTCTGCTGATGATGAAATTTTTTCATCATTTTTGGAACATGAAAATTCCATATTTTATTATCATATGTAAGAAAATCATCAATGTAACTTTTAAAAGAGCAACAATAAAACTCTGAAAATTTATAACAATAACTTATTTAATTTAAATATATTCATTAAAAATGATACAGGTAGGTAAGGCACAGCAGTTTAAAATTAACAGTCTCAGTTTCACCCATTCCATTGGGACTTACACGTCGGCCCATCCTTGGATTCAGGAAAGGATTGCGCCACTTTTCATGATTATACATTAAATCATTGATATTAAACAATTTTTAATAAAAATATTCATTCACATGTGAAATAATATGTATTTTATACCAGTGTTTACATTCGACATTGCACTAGAACACTACTGTGGAGAGGTCATTTAAAATTAGTAAAATTTCACATAAAAAACACCGCCGGAACTTATTTAATGTATTTATTATCATGATTATACATTAAATCATTGATATTAAACAATTTTTAATAAAAATATTCATTCACATGTGAAATAATATGTATTTTATACCAGTGTTTACATTCGACATTGCACTAGAACACTGCTGTGAAGAGGTCATTTAAAATTAGTAAAATTTTACATAAAAAACACTGCTGGAACTTATTTGATGTATTTATTATCATGATTATACTTTTAATCATCTACTTACTTTCAGCCTTCGTTGGAATTGGCGTTTTTGCCACTGAAGAGTGCCTCTTCCTCCTTGCGTCTTTTAACTAGCAGAAGCCTTTCTGCATGATTCCCTTTAAATAAACAGAAAATTAATACAATTCATATGTACATGTAAACAATATAACTTACATGTTACATATGATGTCTTCCTTCTTTTTTCTGCCATATTTTTATAATACAATTAATATTTTTGGCGGTTTTATTTTCAATTGTTAGATATAAATACCAATTTGTCAATTTATGTGTACACATTCACAGTTGTCAAAATTTTACCTAGTCCCATGGGCTAGGGGAAATTGTGACATTCGTATTCACCACAATAAATGCCAGAATTTTCTCCCGGACTGTCAAAATTTTGCTATTTTCAACCGATTGGCACACATCCTAATTAATTTTTGTCGTAACTTTTTTGTCAACTTAAATGTTTGATAAAAAGTTAACCAAACTCGCATGGAAACGTTACTGGCTACAAATAAGACAAATTGGTCAGCCGGTGCTGAGGTGCGCGACGCCAATATGGTCCTTGGGGCTTGCAGATACACACTGGACGAGGTTTCAGGTCTGTCAGAACACCGCCATTGTATGCCTTCTCATATCTCCTGAGCATCATCTCCACAATGAACCAAAAATGCTCGGCGTTAAAGAGCACAGTGAGATGTTGACCAGGCAATTCCTATTCAACTGCACTAAACCGCATCATCCGAACGAAAACGCCTCTTCTTCTTCTTTAAATGGCCATCTAACCGCCTGAGCGATTTTGACCGTCCAACATAGCTCGCCAGTCATTTCTTCTTTGCGCCAACTGGCGCCAATTGGAGACCCCACGAGATCGCAGGTCGGTCTCCACTTGGTCCTTCCATCGGAGTGGTGGTCTTCCTCTTCCTCTGCTTCCACCGGCGGGTGCCGATAAGTATACCTTCTGGGCTGGAGCGTCTTCGTTCATTCGCACGACGTGGCCTAGCCAGCGAAGCCGCTGTGTTTTAATGCGCTGTACTATGTCGACGTCTGCGTAAAGCTCATACAACTCATCATTAAATCTTCTTCGGTACTCGCCGTCGCCAACGCGTAGAGGCCCATAAATCTTTCGCAGAACTTTTCTCTCGAATACTCCCAATGCAGCCTCGTCAGATGTTGTTAGTGTCCACGCCTCTGCACCATATAGCAGGACGGGAGCGATGAGTGACTTGTAGAGTGTGATTTTCGTGCGTCGAGAGAGGACTTTACTTTTCAATTGCCTACTCAGTCCAAAGTAGCATTTATTTGCAAGAGCAATTCTTCGTTGGATTTCTAGGCTGGCATTATTGTTGGAGTTTATGCTGGATCCAAGGTAAACGAAGTCCTTCACTATTTCGAACTTTTTGGTGCCAGCAGTGGCGTGGGTGCCAAGGCGCGAATGCGCTGACTCTTTGCTTGATGACAGCATGTACTTCGTTTTGCCTTCGTTCACCACCAAACCCATTTTTTCCGCTTCTTTTTCTAGTTTGGAGTACGCAGAGGTTACGGCACGGTTGTTAAGGCCGATAATGTCAATGTCGTCAGCATATGCTAACAGTTGCACGCTTTTATAGAATATTGTTCCAGCGCGGTTGAGTTCTGCAGATTGTATTATTTTCTCCAACATCAAATTAAAGAAATCGCACGATAGGGGGTCACCTTGTCTGAAACCTCGTTTAGTTTCAAACGGCTCGGAGAGGTCCTTCCCAATTCTGACTGAGCTGGTGGTGTTGCTCAATGTCATTTTGCAAAGCCGTATAAGTTTTGCGGGGAAACCAAATTCAGACATAGCGGCATATAGGCAGCTCCTTTTCGTGCTATCGAAAGCGGCTTTAAAATCAACAAAGAGGTGGTGTGTGTCGATTCTTTTCTCACGGGTTTTCTCCAGGATTTGACGTATTGTAAAAATCTGGTCGATGGTAGATTTTCCAGGTCTGAAGCCACACTGATAAGGTCCAATCAGTCTGTTCACGTCAGGCTTCAATCGTTCGCACAATACGCTTGACAAGACCTTATATGCGATATTCAAAAGGCTGATTCCGCGGTAGTTGGTGCAGTTTGCAGGATCACCTTTTTTGTGGATTGGGCAAAGAACACTTAGATTCCAATCTTCGGGCATGCATTCATCCGACCATATTCTGCACAGAAGCTGGTGCATACGCCTTACCAGCTCCTCGCCGCCATGCTTGAATAGCTCAGCAGGCAAACCATCAGCGCCAGCTGCTTTATTGTTTTTTAACCGGGATATTGCTATTCGCACCTCATTATAGTCGGGTTCTGGGACGTCAATTTCGTCGTCTTCGATTGTGGGTTCGGGTTCGAGCTCTTCTCTGGTTTCTTGCTCAATTTCTCCATTTAAAAGGGCAGAGAAGTGATCCCTCCATATCTCTAGTATTCTCTGAACATCAGTCACCAGGTCGCCGTTCTCGTTCTTACAGGAATTTGCCCCGGGCTTGAAACCTTCCGTCATTCGTCGAATTTTTTGATAGAATTTTCGGGCATTATTCCCATTGGCTAGCATCTCAAGCTCATTGATTTCACGATTTTCTGCCTCTCTTTTTTTTGCCCGGAAAAGTCGCCTCGCTTCCCTTTTCAACTCGCGGTAGTGTTCACACACACTCCTTGTTGCACTCGATCTTAGCGTTGCCTTGTAGGCTTCGTTCTTTCTTTTCGTTGCAGCTCGGCACTCTTCATCATCGTACCAGTTGTTTCTTCTCGTTCGCCGGAATCCAATTACTTCTTCGGCTGCGGTACGGAGTGCTCCTGTGATGTGCTCCCACTGCTCATGCATTCCACTGGGTTGAATTGTGCTCTCAGAGAGCAGGTGTGAGAGTCGGTCTGCAAAATCATTGGCGGTCTGTTGCGATTGCAGCTTTTCGACGTCCAGCTTTCCTTGCGTTTTCTGTTGCACCTGTTTTGTCGTACAGAGGCGGGTACGAATCTTAGCTGCTACTAGGTAGTGATCGGAGTCGATGTTTGGACCTCTTATTGTGCGAACATCTAAAACGCTAGAAGCATGCCGTCCGTCTATCACAATGTGGTCGATCTGGTTTCGCGTTCTTCGATCGGGAGACAGCCATGTAGCCTGATGGATCTTCTTGTGCATAAACCTGGTGCTGGCAATGACCATGTTTCGGGCACCGGCGAAGTCGATCAGCCTGTATCCATTTGGCGAAGTCTGGTCGTGCAGGCTGAACTTCCCGACTGTGGGTCCAAATACACCCTCTTTGCCCACCCTGGCGTTAAAGTCACCAAGCACGACTTTGATGTCATGACGGGGGCAGCGCTCGTAAGTTTCCTCCAGGCGCTCGTAGAATGCATCCTTTTCCACGTCGTCTTTCTCTTCCGTCGGAGCGTGGGCGCAGATAAACGAGATGTTAAAGAATCGTACTTTTACGCGGATTGTAGCGAGACGCTCATTCACGGGTGTGAACGACAGTACTCGATTACGGAGTCTCTCTCCCACCACAAATCCCACGCCAAATCTGCGCTTGTCGACATGCCCACTCCAGTAAATGTTGCAAGGTGGTTTGTTCATATTACCTTGCCCCGTCCATCGCATCTCCTGTATGGCGGTGATGTCAGCTTTAGCCTTCCTCAGGGCCTCAACCAACCGGGCAGCGGCACCTTCCCCATTGAGGGACCGGACATTCCAGGTGCATGCCCTTAAATCGTAGTCCTTGTTTCGTTTGCGTGTGTCGTCATCTAAAAAGGGGGTTCTCATATCCGAGGCTTTTTTGAATTTCATTGGTACGTTGTTTTATGTGGTGGGTCCCAAACCCAACGCACAACCCGTTCCACGGGAGGTTGTAATTTAAGTGCACGTTTATATAGCGAGCCGCTTGATCCAAGACAGACGCCCGCTTACAGCCGCACCACTAGGTGATCAGACGCTGCTTGTAAACCCCTGATAAGCCCTTAAACCGATTATGTCGGAGTGGCCTTGCCAGGTTGTCGCCTTCTCACGTTTAGCTCACCACCAAACGGGTGTTCGGTGGCTACCCAGAGGATACTTGGACGCAAGCGCCCGGAAGTAGTGAGCTGCTTGGACCGCATGCAAAAGAATCGCTCTGGCCATTCCCAAGTGAATGGCGATCAGAAACTTTCCCCACTTACGTGGACTTCTACACGCGGACCCATCCTCCTACGAAAACGCCTGGTCAACGAAAATTCGGGCCCCAGGAGAATAAGGAGCCATCTACGCAAACATTTTGACATTTGTTACCAAGCTTCAGAGAAATAATATAAACCACTTTTTATTTTAGATTTGTATCTGACATTGACAAATCCATAAACTTTAACCAAAAAGCAGAAAATTTTGTATAAATAACTATACAATCTTACTTATTATTCCGCGACATCGAAAACCGTACAAAACATCAAACTTCCTTCACGCGTTTGTGAAATAAACTAAGGTTATGTTGAAAATAAAGCACGTGGTAGTGTTGCCGCATATTGCGAAAGTAAGTAACCACAGCATTTATGGCAAATTTTGGGAAAACTCATAAACACAAGGCGTTTTAAAAATGTAGCACTGGGATTATATGGGTTAACTACCGGTATTTGTATTAAAGTCACGGAAAATTATTTCATATAAATTTTAAAGAATGTGATTGAAATAAAAGTTCCTATTTCAAAACTCACTCTTGGGAAGTTCCGCTACCCAAGGCTTACTTATTATTTATGATGTTGTAAGCTCTATCACATCCTCCAGTGCAGTAATAACTAGCTGAAAGCCACCACATTATCATCCTATTATGAAGTGACTTATTTTTTTTCTGACTATATGATCATTGACTAATCTGGGCGTTGCAGTTACCAAGAAAGAGTTTGTTTTGCGTAATCTGTTGCTGCATGAAACCTGGTCCTTAAACGTTCACCTGGTCCTCATGAAAAACAAAGTGTTGATGTTGTTGTTTTGGTATCCACTTAATCCACTATTGAGGTGTTGCCAAAGCTATACACAAACCTCCATGAGAGAATTTCTATTATATTTTAAATGATTTTGTTGCAGCGGACTTGACAGTTTATTCTCTTCTTTCCGCAGGTAATTTCCAAACCATTTGAAGGTTGCGGCCAACGTAACCTGAGATTATCATGTAGAAAGAAACCACGGAATCAATTATCTCTAACGGATTTTTATATTTTTATTAAAATTCATAATTTACTATTTAATAGAATAAATAAACCCAAATAATTTTTGGAAACGTTTCTAACACTTTCTTGTTTTTTTAGATTATATTAAATAAAAGATATCTATGTACTATATATATGTATATGTATATACATACATATATGAGTTGATGAACAGTAAAGCTAATTTTTCGTATTTTTATTTATGTATGATATAATTTGGGTATTTCTGTTGTTGTAGTTCGCTATGATTAGACCAATAACAAATAAAATGCATGGCTGTGTGTACGAGTACGTGTATGGAAACCCAGTCACCACGTTGACCGTCCCTGAAAATAATTAAAGTTTTCCAGTTAATTTGTGTATATGGCACTTTTGCGTTGATATAGTACATAGTGTATGATAGGGTGGCGTTGCAAAAATAATTCTGAAAAACACATTCGCTTTGTGAATCTGAAAAATACTCTCCGAGGTGTTCGAAACTTAACAAGATTTGATTCTATGCAGCAATGTATTCTAGCGTACTGTAAGTTCTGCATCCTCGAAATTTATGTCCATACATATGACCGATTTTCTGGGAAAGTAAACCAAGTAGTTTTTTTTTTTTTGTGGAAAATATTGCAAGCACTGTGGTCTTTTTCTTTTTTTCCTACATCCAAACAAGGGTACATATAAAAATAATTATAACTATTTCATATACTTTTATTTGTAACCAATTAATATATATAAAATCAGCAATATAAGCAATTATTGCTTGTGACTCAATAGAATTACTTATTGCAGCACTCATCAGCACCTTTTATTTGATAACCATATTGTACTAACACATTTTGGATCGCCATTGGTCCACATATTGGTCGATAACTACAAAACTGGTTGAGAGATCAACGGTTACAATTTTATTATATGTACAGATACTCAGTTTTCGCACGTGTAACTTTAGCAGTGCTTTATGACATGACCTTGTGGCATCCTTGCTATATAACATGAAGAAAAATTGGGATGATTGTCTCAGAAAGTTCGCAGAAATTGAACCAGACATGATCTATATCTTGATCTCACTTCCAAATGATGTAACGTTAGCAGTGCGTTTCACGCGCTTATAACTTTTACGGTATGGTAGCCATCAAACTAATTTTACTCTTAAAATGAAGGTATAGGCCTACCTGATAGCATAAGTAGCAAAACCTTGGACGTTTCTAACATTTTTGTTATTATTTCGTATAAACTAAATAAAAACTCCATGCGAATGTAACGTTAGCAGCCGGAAAATTGGTCGTATATAAAAAGCGGATCTTTATGCACTTTTATTTTGCAGGCGAACAAGAAACAAAATGAAAGAAATTTTAAATAAATAAAGCATAAAATGAGGATAAAAATGCAGTTTGCCTTTTCTATTTCAAAATTGATTAATGTTTTTCAAAGTTTTGTTAACGTTTTTTCTAATGGTGCCTCTATAACTTCTAAAACTCGCAGCATCATATAAAAGAATCTGATGTGCAATTTGGCGTTTCTCATGAAAGACAAGCGGTCCACTTTGCAATGGGTGGAACATTAAATTTTTGCTTCAATAACGGCAAAAACTCCGGTTAGTGGTTACCGGCTTTTATGATTTCGCCGGACAAATTGCAATTTTTTGGATGAGGCACCTTAATGTGCTTATGTATGTATGTGCAAATATTTATAACTGTGTATGTATTTCTCAAACCTACCAATAAAATGGCATACAAAGCCCCAATCGCTGAACCCGCAAGCACATCCATCGGATGGTGCTGGTGATCTGCAACACGCGATAACCCAGTGTACCATGCAAACATAAGAAGAAGAAATTGAATGAAATGTTTAACCATTTTGCAGCGCTGCCAAGTCATCCGATTTTGCAAGTAGATCTGTTGCGGATAAAAAACAAAATCAAAAATTTACTTTATACCTACAGGACCAATAAATAATTCTATTAATTTAAAAGAAAAAAAAATCAATTTCAACACAACTTAGGCAAAGATTATTCAGGTAGGTTTAGAAGCCATTTAAGAAACTATTGATGTATGTAATATAGTAAGTATTTACTTCTTAAGCATTAGGAAAGAGTTAACTTATCGAATTCGAGTATGCCCCGAAGTGGAAAATATAGATCCAAGTGCATATGTTGTGCGTGTTGCAGTGCATAAGTCTCTCCATCATCTGAGTATAAAATTCAATGTCATTTTTCAGAAAAATCAAAAGAGTCTGACAAAAAGGAACAGAAGAACGTTTGCCGGACCAGCAAGTACCTACCATAATAAAATTCTAAAAAAAGTCGTGTCTGTACATTGAAAATCAAATTTCTCCGCGGACCACTTTGATCACAGTAAAATATTTTCAACGACATTTAATATAGGTCATATGTGTATGTGTATGTGTGTACATATTTCCTATATAGTACATAAATTTGTTATTTTAATGCCCTCTTACCGCCATATATATCATAGTGAAACAAGCAAAGCTCGCATGTGCGCTGGGAAAGCTGAGTCGCATTTGTTTTATCATACGTGTACTTGAGTCCCCAGTACAATGAAACTCCTCGATATAACGTCCCACATTAAAGTTGTCCTTACAAGTGCTACCGTCGGTCATAACCGGTTGACACACCTTAACGAGAAAGTTTAATTGGTTACTGTAACTTAAATATTTGGGCTTGTGAATCTAACTTACAGCAAAAAAATGTGGTCGCAACCGTCCGATCGAATATTTGGCAACATCCATTGTTAACTGTCCTAGCCCAGAACCGAATATGAGAAAACCAATACTTTTGTAGCTTTCCACAATCCAATCTACAATTTCTAAGCGACCAATATAATACCGTTCCAATGTGATATTTCGTTTTCCATGCGTACGGTTGTAGTTTGAAACAAAAAACTCCACCGTTATGATCTACAACCAAAAGGTAATCTTAAATATTTAATAGTACCATTTTACAAAGTTTAAAAATACCACATGCCCCATCAAAAATTATGAGCTTATTTATGAATATTTTCCGTGAAAGATATACATATGTACATATTTCTCATGATTTAATTACTAGAGGTTAGCTCTGTAGTGACAGATTTTGACAATTGGCGCCTGAAAAATTGTCATTTACATTCTGGCAACCCAGAATAGAAATTACAAAAATTTTAAAAAGGTTGGTTTCAGAAAATATATTCATTTACGCTATTATTTAGATCGACTTTTGGGAGATCTTTTGGTGTAAGTTTAAAACGTGATTTCCGTTATTTAGCAACTGCTGTGATTCGATTTCTTTTATTTTTGACAAAACTTGGTTATTATTATCCAGCTTTGATAATCAGTTTTGGCTTAGATTATAGTATATAAAGAAACAGTTTTAAGTCAACTTCTGTGCCAACTGTGATTTAACAAATAGGAGCCAATCTCATCTCATTAAAGCTTTTCACTTTATTTGTTTGGTTGTTGTGTTTTCCGACAGGGTGGATACTGGATTTATATTGGAACGAATTTCCGTCGTCCCTTGTCAATTTTGGTTTTGTAGCAAACCGGTTTCGTCGATGCGACATCTTCAATGCTTATTTTCGTTCCAATATAAATCCTTTTCACTTTATTATACACTTGGTAGAGTAAGTCAGGTTGTCTTTATGCCCTGAAAAGAATTCAGTTCGTCCTTATTACTAAAAAACTCCGCCCTCTAGTCTGAAGCATAAATGTGCAATTATTCTTAGTTTGAGTTGATAAGTTTAGTGTATTAACCATTGAAGGCTCTAACTTTGACCGAAACCACAATATTTAGCAATCCATGTTAACCGAATGAGCAGAAAATGGTCTTACCTACATTTTTATATTAGCAGATTTATGCTCCTGGAGAGAGGGTAAAGATGCGTACATACATACATGCATACATATTTTGATTGTAGATACGTAAGTGCATACATATATCTTTATTTTAAATTTTGTTGAAGCATTAACCCATTTTTATTATTTTTTTATTGATATTAGAGAAAGTTTGGACTGATTTATACAGTGATGGTATGTGATGACATGTTCTGATGTTTTATTTAGTTAACTTTGTGAAATGTTTTACTATGTACAAGTTTTCTACTATTTTGACTTATCTAATACCATTTCCTTGACAAATTCAAAACATACTCCTACTTTTTTGTTCAGCAAAAAGAAACGCAGAAAATGGGAGTGTCAAAATTAAACGTCATCTACAGAGCCAACTCTGTAATTGAATCATGCATATTTCCATTCTCGTTGATGTAAAAACTAGACGTCAACAACATTGTGTATCAGTATAAGTGTGTTATCTGTCAAACGTTTGACAGGCACTTCAAAATGAAGTTTTTTGTTTACATCTGAGGCACTTCAATATGGCGGCACATCCGCTGCTCCTATCTTCTAAAGCTAGGTACTAACATCGAGTTTCACGTGAAACAGCTGTCAAAATCCATACAAAATTTCTTGTCGTGAAGTAGCCGTGAAATTTCGCTTGTATTTCACGGCAAAGTAGTACTCAGTTCACGACGTGTAAATGTAGCGCAACATGACATTAGCAACATTTTTTCACGACTTTTTAAATTGACAATGTCATTTAAAATTGAGGGAAAAGTGACATTTCTTAAAACTTCTATGAATTTCTATTCTTTTGACACTCAAACTTGCCAACATTTTGACGTTTCTTCTCATTGTTGCTAGCAACATTTCACGGCAAGGAAAATGCATGTTGCTGGCGGAATTTCACGGCTGTGAACTTAGAACTTGGCTTCACACTTGATATGGTACACAATGGTCAACAAGATGATGCAGAATCTGTCTGTATAGGACATGATACAACTAAAGCTTCAGTTATGCTTACTTAGCTTAGACTTGACTTGACTTGAGAACTGTCACTGAGCGTTCTGTTAAATTGGTTTTGCATGTAACCGATTACCCAACAATTAAGTTTACTTAACTCGACTTAGAAATCTGTTGAATTTTGATTTTCTACGTGAGTTGTAAGTGAAATCTACTTTTTGGGATGCCATTTTTGCTTTCTTATTCCATTTTGATATTTATTTTTACTCGTAACCCGGCATTTTGTTTTTGAAAACGCCAACGAAACGTAAGTTCCACAAATTATTACTAACCCAACACTTATTTTTGGAATTTCTATGGAAAACAACAAGTGCCTAAAAGTGTGCAGAGCGTTGGACCTCACACGTACACCGAAAAACACAAAGTTCACCACTTTTCTACTCTTTAAGTACGGGCGACTCAATGTCTATCAAGAAATTTATCCGTTGCTGCCTGACTGGTCCCAAAGACCGAAAGTATTACCTTGAACCTATCTGAAGAGAGCTCTCCTACTAACACATACCAAGGTTTACTAGTCCCCTGCAAAAAACCGAAATACTCCGTTCCATACTCCATAGAGTACTCCTTAAGGAGTATCGGAGTACTCCAACACTTATCCTCGCTCATATAAAAAAGGTGGTCCAATTTACATGGCGATGGCCGGTAATTGGATCACCTAATCCGACTCGGAGTACTCCATTTCTTTGATTTTGAATACTCTATAGACCACCTACATGAGAGTACTCCCAAAATACTCCTATTGGATTACTCTATGGAGTATTCAACAGCAAAGCGAGAGAGGGAGTAGGTGGTCCTCAAAAAGAACACCTACTCCCTCTCTCGCTTTACTGCAGAGTACTCTATAGAGTAATCTTTAGGCAGCATTTTCAAAGTACTCTCACATAGCTGTTCCATAGACTATTCAGCAGGGTGCTCCGATATGGATTAGGTGATCCAATCACCGGACATGGGCTTATAAATTGGACCACCTTTTTGTATGAATGAGGATAAATGTTGGAGTACTCCCATACTCCAACGTTTTTTACAGGGTCGAATATAATACTCACAATCGATATAGGAAGTACGAAGCACATCAGGCATAACATCCAATTACTGACAGTACTTTTGTTGTATGGGTGTTTTAATGCCTTGTCATCACAGAAAAATCCACGTTTGAAAGCGACACCCCAGAGATGGAAAGCCAATACTGGTAGACCCACTAAAACAAAAACAATGTCAAAATTAAAATAATTATGTTTATGTAAGTTCACGCGAAATCTATAAATCCAATTAATAACAGAGAAAATCACATTTTATTGGGTCGAATTTTCAAATCCCACTTACTTAGTAACATATTTTTGATGTGAGGATAATTATGTTTCATATGAAGATCGAGTCCAGATCATATGAAACGGTTCCACCTCAAATCGATGACGTACCATGGAAGTTGATTCAATAGAGACTAGTTTCTGGTATAATATGAGAAGCGTGAAATGGAAGACTAACATGCAAACGATATACATACGTACATATATATACCAGAGTGGATAGTTTTCATAGGTATACATATGTACATATGTATGTATGTATACACATCAACTAAATGATTACAACATTTCTCAATCAAAATCTGCATGTTAATCTATTTACATAGGTACATACATATAATTTCTATGTACATACATACTAAAAGGGTGATCTACCCCGGTTGTCAAAGGTGTACATAGATTCATATGTGCATGTATGATATAATAGAAGCACAAATATTTTGACTCTAATACGTACATATATTGGTTCGCGTTTTGAAATAAAACCCCAAAAATTTACAAAAAATCTGTTTTTATTTATACCACTATAGACCAGATAGAAGGCGACACCGACTAGGTATACATATATCAGTAAGATTTTCGCAGGATTATAGGATCCCTTACAAAAGGGATGATAATACCCCACCGTACCAGATCTTGCATAGAAGATTACATATTGTTTGAACTGGCGGGGTCCTCAGAGTTGGGCTAGTTCTCTTCGCCACTAGGAAACATTCCATTAACTGTACTTGTTATTGTTGTTATGGGCCAGTGCATGGAAAATACTAAAGACTTTTTAGCGTAGCTGCGAACTGTACATGGATTGCTTGTCAGCAAATATTACTTTTAAATGGTGAAATATTCGATTCCAATAAGCGACAAATTGTATTCAATTAAAAGGGATTCCTTGCATAGCAAAGATTAATTAATCTATGTATATATTTACATTAAGGTGCCTCGCCAAAAAAAGTTGCACTGTTTCCACCGGAATTTCAAAATTCACTCTTTTCTAAGGACTCTCCCAAAATATTTCGAAAAAATATTAAGATTTACCGGAGCTAAACCACGTCAAAAAAACGCTAAAAATATCGTTTTTTATGTATAAAAGGAGTATGAAAAAATATTTTTTAATAAAAAGCATCTGAGATGATAGAGTGCAAAAGGTAAGCATACAAAAGTTTAAAAATTTTATCAATACTATTATTGTGTACCTGTGTGCTAATATTCGCAATGTGTGAAATGGGACCAAATAGGGTTATATTTTGCAGAAATGGCAACATCTCGAAAATACCTTTTAAATGATATCCTAATCGTCTAAATCCGTCAATAATTGGCTGCGTTATTAAAGTTTTCCACAAACCTACCCCTCGAAATATGACCAAAAACAGCACCATACATCTTATTATTTGGATTGCGTTGATACAATTTTCAAACTTTTTTATGCTTACCTTTTGTACTCCAGCTAGTTCATCATCTCAGGTGCTTTTTATTAAAAAATATTTTTTCATACTCCTTTTATACATAAAAAACGATATTTTTAGCGTTTTTTTAACGCGGTTTAGCTCCGGTAAATCTTAATATTTTTTCGAAATATTTTGACCAAGGTCTTAGAATACATTGAAGTTTATAATTCCGATGGAAACAGGGTGTCCATTTTTTTTTGTATGGAGCGTGAGGCGCCTTAATGTACAAACATATCGCACCCTAAATCAAAAACAGTCACAACTCAAAATTTTTTTTGGTCGCTTTCTTGGCATAAATTGCCTAATAAAAAGTAGTACAGCCAATACATACAATATTTTTCTTTTTGACTATTACCGTTACTCTTTAAAGAGCACAGTGATGTCAAGTTTTTAAAAATCAAATCACTTTTGTGCGATCCAGAAGCAATTAACTGAAAGTTACTCGGATTTTGAGTTGTGACTCTTTTTGATTTAGTGTGCGATATGTGTGTACATACATATATGCCGTAAGTATGAGCAAAAATAACAAGCTTTCTAAGTGGATCGAAGCTACTAGGGTCTGCTTTGTGGATCTCACATTATATATAAATATCTTTGTACAGAATTTCGTTTCTCCACCATGACATTTCAAGCGCGATGCTCAGTATAAAAAATTTAGTTCAAATGGGAGGATTCAGAGTTCAAATTTTAGCAAAAATTACAAAAATTTTGGAATTTAAAGCTCCCAAGAATCAGCCAGCAGGAATAATTACAAGTGCGCTTGTAAACCATTTGAAATCATATTATAGAAAATGTTTTTCTGGCAATATTTCCCATAATTTTCAGGTTGTAGTATGGGTTGAATATGGTTTTTCATGTGGTAATCTCCTTGGCAACATTTTTCACCTTGAAATGTTACCACGGCTGCAATTCCAAATCGTTTGAATAGTATTTGGGATCGATGTAACATTTTTCACGCTTAAATTGCTAAGTTCAAAATTGTTTGTTTCGTAGCTTCTTTTGTCGTAGAAATTTTTCATTTTGACACAACACGGCGCTGTTCTAATGAAACGACCAGTTAATTTGCCCTTGGACTAAATATTCACCAGCAAACTGAATCCTGACTAATTTAAAATGCAATGAATTTTGAATGGTTTTAAAATTGACACTCACCGCAGCATAAAATGAAGAGGTCCAATGCAATCCGGCAGCAAATTTGGCGCATTCCATTACGATATTCCATTTTTGTACACTTTGCATGGTCACCAGCGCCTTCGCGAGCGTTCATAAAATCATCAAATAACAAACCTTTGTTATTGCTTTTATACTGAGTATTATTGATTAGAGCTGGCGACGATAGCATCGTAGGTGTATTTGCTTCTGCTACCGATACTTTTAGATCGTGGTCCGAATCAATTTGGTTTGAAGAAGATTGGAGCGTGGGTGATGATGGTTCGCTATTATTACTACTCCGACTCTCAAGGCGTTGTAGTAGTGCCGCGTCTGATATACTCGTTGGCCGTAAATTGCTCATTAGGATTTAGTTATTTAGAATATACAAGTCGTTTCGCAATTAAGCTAACAAGCTAGTCTTAACACTCACACAACTATGCATATTAGAGCGTCTCGCCTTACAGGCAAATGAAGTGTTTTTGAAAAACATTTAAAAAAAAAGTTTTTTTTTTTTTTTTATGGCAACCCTAGACATCGCCCAACTACATTTTTATTCATATCTTTGGCGTTTGTTGTCGGATTTTAAAGTGTGACACATCAATTTTTTTGTCTCAAAGAGGATGTTTTTCTCAAGAAAGTTCATTGAGCCCATGCGTTTCGTTGTGGTACTTACCCACCATATCTCAGTTTCTACCACCCTAATGTAACAACCTAATGTCAGTTAATTGAAGACCGTAAAAAATCTTTTGCGAAGAAAGTATTTCGATTCAAGCAGTGGAACTCGAAATAAATCAAATTTTGTTTGCTTGGTTGAGCGCTTACGGCCCACAGTGCCGCGACTCCATATATAAGATCAACTATTGAGATCCTTGCTTGGAAGTCAGAAAGGTCCTGGAGTATGGCCGTGAAATATCGAAACTTGCATTCAAAACTGTATGCTTTATTCTGTAAGTTTATACAACGCCTGTTTTTAACTCTCTTTGACTTGTTTCGTATAAGACCATTAAAATTACACTGTTATATATATTTTTTTTCGTATCGAAATGATATACATAGAAATGATCCATCCCACTTCTATTGGATTTTTCAACTATAACAGTGCTATCAATATATTTTCTAACATGGCTTGTTTTGTTAGGTTAAAAAAAATTTCCAACGCATTCCAATGGGTGAGATGCCAGATAATATTGAGGACTTCAATATTCGGGGCGACCAATTATATTTATATCGTATGGTCCGGGCAAGAGAGTGTGACGAGGGTTTAGCAAGCGATAAGCCTGGTGCTATGAGTTCAGCCCGTTGGCTGACAACAGCGTCTCGAATTCTTCGCTATTATATAACGTGCGAGCAACCCTCAATAACACTAAAAACACTTGCTGACTTTATTGTAAAAGTTTACACTCCTTTCTGGTTTCTGGTTAAAAACCAACCACTTGCAATTCATGGATGTCGTCACGTTTTCAAATACATCACATTCGCCAATTGCCACAAGACATTCAAAATATTGTCCGCCCAGTCATAAAAAATAACTCGTACTTTCTACACCCAGAAAATATTTTGATATCGCTCAACCCAGCAAGCTTGAATCGAAATACTTTCTTCGCAAAAGATTTATGATTTTTTACGGTCTTCAATTAACTGACATTAGGTTGTTACATTAGGGTGGTAGAAACTGAGATATGGTGGGTAAGTACCACAACGAAACGCATGAGCTCAATGAACTTTCTTGAGAAAAAACCTCCTCTTTGAGACAAAGAAATTGGTGTGTCACTCCTTAAAATCCGACAGCAAACGCCAAAGATATGAATAAAAATGTAGTTGGGCGATGTCTAGGGTTGCCAGAAAAAAAAAAATTTTTTTTTTAAATGTTTTTCAAAAACACTTCATATGAGGGGGAGTACGGCCGACTTTTTTTTGGTGATACGCTCTAATGCATATGCTTAATGTGATAATTATGATACATTAGCATTGAATGTTAAATTTGGTTCACGAAAGAGCACATTGTTTTCTCTATAGTATTCCATTACCTATAAAGTGGGATGCCGACCGGCGGGGTACATGTTCGGAAATATGACCATATCAATCAATATGACATAATTGCCCTTTAGGTAATATCACGTGTGATGTTTATGTATCGCTTAAAGCAAACAGCATTTTTCTGAGATAGTCCATTTAATGTAAATCGCGCGACTTTTAATGCCAAATTTTAATTTTTTATTATTTTATTAATTTAAAAAAGTTATTCCCATCAATTTCACAATGATTAGAAAAAAGCGCCGCAAGTGAAATTTTGGAATAAAACAACGCGCAATATTGATTAATATGGCCTTATATCTCAATATGTTTAGAAATAAGAACATATGGCTTTATTTTGTATGGCTTTATGGCACCCCGCCAAGACGACCGCCACTTTCGAGCACTTTATTATAAAATCCCGAATAAGGACTTACAAAATGTACGATATCCAGGCACTAATTTGTATGTATTCTGGTTATTAAATAAATAAATACGTTTACTTGTTATAAAAGTAAAAAAAAAATAAAGTCCGTCGAAAGGGAGAGTCCTTTTTTCCGAAACAATTTGGGAAAGTTATATATTTCTTGGATAGTAATATATTTCTTAGACACTTTATTGGGAATTATCGTCCAAAATGTAGAAGCAGTTTTCTGTAATTCAGTTTCAAGGCACTAAACTTAACATTTTTCATTAAAGACAAATTTTTGTGACTGGAGATGACTTATACTAGAAAATACTACTCTACAAAAACTTAGCGAACGGAAATCCACAAAAATATATTTTGTTTTGAAAAAAATTAGTCTCTTTTTTCCATCAAGAAATAATTTTTTTTGCAGAAAGTTAAGTTAATCAATCGCTCCTGATTGAAAATAATGGAATAACGTTAGGTACAAAATTGGGAAAATCCGGAATATATTCTAGAGTAAATTCTAAAGAACAACACTTTTTTTTTGTTTTCTACTAGAACAGCCTTTCGAATATTGTGAACTACTGAGCAAGGGCCCTGACTAATTTATATCCACAAAAACATTTACGGTTACGTGACGCGCCAAATAATTTTTTTTTCTTCAGTTAAAAGAATGTTGTAAATTTAAGTTAATTTATGACACTTTTTTCCATTTTTGGTCACCGTAGAGTTATCAATCAATATTTGCTTTAAGTTAGTCCGACTAAGAATTAAAATCAATTAATTTATTGCTTTCACTCAACATTTTCTATTTCCTGTTTATTCAAAATAAATACACCTTTGTATGTATGTATGTACATATTTGTGTATGAATGATTAAAAAACGAAAATTAAACAGAGTGATTGTCTAATCTAATCATTTCAATGCACAGTGTGACTCCAAATGGTGTGTAATTACTTCAGGTAGGTTGTTTGTTGCTCTTAACAAGGAAAACGTATTTTGCACCTTTGGAAATCAAAATATGTTCAATGCACTGTGGAGTGCATGCAACCAATTTGTGGCACAATAAACTGTACACAACGTCCTAAGGTGCAGGCAATTTCTATTGTTTTGTTTATAGAGGATTATATTTGTTTGTGTTGGTTGTTCAAACCCGCAACTATAGTGTTTTCACAAAACTTAAAACGCCTTCGCAGTCGGATCAATTAACGATGTTTATGTATTTATTCACTTTTTTTTTCTTCAAATCGTTAAGATGTACGTTTGACGTTCGAATGTTTTCGATATATTTTTGCCGTAAAACAAACAGACCAAGAACAACCGTACTATTTACGATCAACTTAACATAACAACTGCCACATCCAACACTCACTTTCATTGGACTCAATTGGGTAAATATGACCAGAGAACGTAAACATGTATACGTTCTCTGATATGATGGCGCAATCAAAGATTGCGGTTGTAGCAAGCATAAATGTATCTCAACATGGTTTCTAAACATGTAGCTGCATATGTAGATATGTATGTATGTATGCAGATCGGATGCTCGAACTTCGACCTGTTAATTTTTCATGTCATATATGCTCTTTGTTTTTTCCAATCAGGATTGCCGTTTTCGACCACAAAAGTGGTTAGTTTATTGTCTCTTACAATTTTATAATTGACCATACTGCCTCGAGTTTCAGCAATCAAACTCCCAAAGCCTGCCGAACAGTTAAGAATATTGTTTAGTGCGTCTGTTGGACACGACATCAGCTCTCTGAAGACCGTTGTTCAGATTTTTGTTGTTGAATTGCTCGTCCACACCTGACGAGGCAACTACCGCAACATATCCATGTACAGTTACAATACTGGTTTGGGTTTCAAATCCCTTTAGGAGTATACACGCATCTTGTTCAAATCAAATATTAAATCAACTTATCCTTTCCAAAACCTTTCTTTGGTTCTTGATTCGGAAAATTCCGCTTTTATAGCGAATTAAATAAAAATCAGGTCGTTAGTGGGATTTATATGCAACAGGGACTGTAACTGTTATAAGTTTAATTATAGAACTCGACATTTGATCATTATTTTCTGATTTTTTTCAATAAAAATTAACAATAATCGTTAAGCTTAAGTTTTATTATTTTGATAAAGCGTAATGATAACTTTTTGAGTTTTATATTTTTGCTAGACAGTAAGCGTTATTCTTTGAGTGATATTTCATCGTTCAAGGATAAAAATTAAGTTCCGAGTTTTAAGTTGTTGCGAAGATCAAAAAACCCAAAAGGTCGCTGGGCGTATTAATGCTTAACATTCAATTTATTTCTGTGCTTTAGGATGTCGTACAGTTAAGTTTTGGACATTATTGAAGCCCAAACATAGCACAAAAATATGTCGGAGTGGCACTGCCCACTTTTTCGACATTTAGTTGAATAGTTATAAGACCCGTAAAATCAACTAAATTTATGTTTTTCCCAACCTGGTTTCTTAACAACAACGTTTCTGAGAAAGAGGGGTACGGCATTAAAAACAAAAGAATCAATTTTAAAATACAGGGCTTAAAGCCTTTAAGTGGATATCACTATTTAACTTGTCTTAGATATTTTTCATTCTTGGATAATTTAGTTATTTCCCTCTCCTGAAAATATTTAAAATTTGAAAGTTGTTTTGTCAAAATTCCACAGATATCTATATATATAATATATATTTGTTCCTGGGCGTGATACTATAACTATTTTATTTTCTATTGTTTGTAGTGAATCGTAAGTATCAAAAGAAACGAAATGTTCGTTGGGTCACCATTTATTGCTAGTTTTATGTCAACCAGCTCCAAACAAATACAATTAACGTGCAGATTTATTGTAAGGAATCTTATTCCGTTGTTGTAAAACGCATCCAGTACCCAGAAATATTGTATGGAATTTTTCCGACTCCTTGCGTTTTCTTTGCGCCTCTTGCCTTACATGATTGATATAGTGTTCTTGCCATACTGCCTCGTGAATCTAAAATGTGAAAAGTCAATTTATAATATATGTATGTAATGTATGTACATATGTATGTAAACAGCAAAAACTTTTTTAAAAATTATAGAGTATAGCTATTTTTCATTCAAAAAGTGAAGAATATCTCACTGACAAGGTCATCTGCCTTATTTCTGTACAGAAATATGATTTCTAAAAGATATCGTCGCTACCGACGAAGAAAGGCGCATTCAACAAATTGTCAACGAAAAAAGGCGCATTAAAAATATTTTGACGAAAAAAGGCGCAATAAAAAATATTTTGACGAAGAAAGGCGCATTAAAAAATATTTTGACGAAAAAAGGCGCATTAAAAAATATTTTGACGAAAAAAGGCGCATTAAAAAATATTTTGACGAAGAAAGGCGCATTAAAAAATATTTCGAGGAAGAAAGGCGCATAACCAAGTATTTCGACGAAAAAAGACGCACTGTATACATTTACAGTAAGTTTCACAAGGGATTTGGTGCTGGATTGAAAAAATTGGGCCATCCCAAGCTAGGAAAATACTAAGCAGGCCCTGCATTTTAAAAGCTAAGCAGGTGCAAGCTGGAAAAATTTAGGTAGGACTATTACAGGTAAATAATCGTGGCAAAACTAGGTATGCCCTTGGAGAATACACGGTAAATTGCTCGCAAATAAGAAAACATACGCTTTCCATGGCAAAGCCCTGGCAGGACCTAGGCGGAGTTGTCCGTTATAGGGAAAATCTAGCCAGGGCCTAGGTTAAGTATAGATTTTTCTTGGTTATTCCATTTGCTGGAATATAAACAGTAAAGGTCTACACCAAATTAAAAACAAGCTTTCCCATTTTGCAGCTTATCGAAGCGCGTCTTTCTTTACTAAAAAATATTTTAAAGCGCCTTTCTTTCTTAAAAATTATTTTTAAGCGCCTTTCTTTCTGAAAAATTATTTTAATGCGCCTTTCTTTCTTAAAAGTTATTTTAATGCGCCTTTCTTTCTTAAAAATTATTTTAATGCGCCTTTCTTTCTCAAAATATTTATAATGCGTCTTTCTTCAAACAAAAAAAAGTTAGCGCCTTTCTTCGTCGACAAACAGCTTTGCGCCCTTTTTCGTCGATAGGAACGATATACTTAAATTGGCTGTTCGAGATATTTTTTTGACAATTTATTTACAGTTTTACTAAATATCTTCTCTCCAATCTTATCTTATTGCTTCAAGATTATTTGCTGTTTATTTTTATTTTTTTCAATCAAATATAATTTCGGAAGAAGTTTAATGGCTATACTTAAATTAACCTTATATGTATGTACATATACATATGTACATTAAGGGTCCTCACACTCCGTACAAAAAAAAAATGGACACCCTGTTAAACTTCAATGTATTCTAAGACCTTGATCAAAATATTTCGAAAAAATATTAAGATTTACTGGAGCTAAATCGCGTTAAAAAAAGCTAAAAATATCCTTTTTTATGTTTAAAGGGGTATGAAAAAATATTTTTTAATAAAAAGCACCTAAGATGATGAATTAGCTGGAGTACAAAAGGTAAGCATAAAAAAGTTTGAAAATTTTATCAGCGCAATACAAATATTGAGATGTATGATGCTGTTTTTGGTCATATTTCGAGGGGTAGGTTTGTGGAAAACCTTAATAACTCAGCCAATTATTGACAGATTTATTATTTGAAAGGTATTTTCAAGACGTTGCCATTTCTACAAAATTTAACCCTTTTTGGTCCAATTTTTCACATTGTGAATATTAGCATACAGTTATACAATGATAAGATTTTCAAACTTTTTATGCATATACTGCATATACAAATACAAAATACCTTTTGCACTCCATCATCTCAGATGCTTTTTATTAAAAACAATTTTTTCATACAGCTTTTATACATAAAAAAGGATGTTTTTAGCGTTTTTTAACGCGGTTTAGCTCCAGTAAATCTTAATATTTTTTCGAAATATTTTGGGGGAGTCCTTAGAAATTCCGGTGGAAACAGTGCAACTTTTTTTGGCGAGGCACCTTAATGTACATACATACGTAAATACATATCATCGTTGTTTTGGCAAAACCACCCATCGGCCAAATGCAAAAGCTCCCACATCGCCGAAGTGGCAAAATTGAGATTTGGTAACCCTGGCCTCTAGGCATCGAGGTTCATCAAAAAAATTTATAAATTTCGCATTCCAGCCATAAATTTTCCAGAAAACGGTATAATGCAAAGCCGTCTATATAGTATCAGGTAAAATTTTCGATTTCCGTGTCGTAAAATACTCTCCTGATGTATGAATAAGTACCTTTCTAAAACTTCCTCACCCGCCTAAACGGAAATGCGACATGAATGATCAGAAGAAATTACGTTTTTTTGCTCTCCTGTAAAATTTGGTTTCATTCAGATAGGTGGTTTTGCATTTGGCCGATGGGTGGTTTTGCCAAAACAGCGACGATATGAACCTTACCTTTTTCTTAGCATCATCATAATGGCAATTCAAGGCTTCGGCATGGTTTCGTCTGTTTAGTTCCAAATCTACTTTAAGCTCACTCTGTTTTATACTATTGCGATTTTTTTGATTTTGTTCTATTTGTTGCTGTAATAAAAACGATAAAAAACCAACAATTTTGTAGTTTTTCAAATTAAATAACCACTAAAAATATATTCATACAACAAAAAAACACAAAACATTCCAAAACTGATTTTCTCATTTACTAATTTAAGCTAAATTCTTTGTTTAACATAACTATGATTGACCAACATTTTAAATTTCTCTTTAAATTAATGTGATTACGGGCCATTGAATTTAATGGCAACTACTTTTTCAAAAGCCTAAGACGAAATTCGATGAAGTTGGTGCTCCATAGACAACTCAGAAGAAAAGTAATGGAATGCTTTGAAATAGAATGCGTGTTCCAATCTGCGGTCATACCAATGTAAATTGGACCACCTCTTCATATTAAAAGTTTTTTTTTTTTTTTTAATTCTTTGGAGTGCTCTGATACTCCATCGTTTTTTGTTGGCAAATATCTTACCAATAACAATTGTTGTTGTTTCAACTTTTTGTTTTTTTCCAACGTTTTCATTTGTGTATGATAAAATTTGTCCATCAAACAAGCATTTGCATCTCTGTAAAAAAAAATTGATTTTAGATAGATATATGTATGTATGTATGTATGTCGATTAGCTGACCCGAAAAAAGATGGTGTTCGATACATTGGCATGCTTAAAGTTCATGCCCCTCGTTGACAGTGCCAAGTATGTATTCAGATAGATCAGGGCAGAAATATATTCAAAATGAGTTAATTGAGGGTCATTTTCATAAAAGCCGGTTAGGCCTAATCGACGGGCTAGAACTCCATGACTAGCTTCTTTCGGTCAATTATAACATTCTTATTCACCATGACAAAAAATGCTTTCATAGCTAAATATTCCCCTAGAAATACCTTATTTTTTCTAAAACTATGGACTTACTCTTGTGCACACTCGGCTCGCTCATCCTGCTCACAAATCCTATTTCTTTCCTTTTGACATTCGTTATAACGTAAGTTACATTTCTCGCTGATGTCCGCAATTGTTTTGACTAACTTACGTTCCAAATCGTTTTGCTTTATCTATAAATATGAATTTATCAACATATGTATAATATTATTTGTTTCTTTATTTATTTGTTTATTCGTTCTTTGTTGTCTATGACAATGCAAACAATCGCAGAAAGTAAAACAGCATGTACTTCAATGAACGTGGAAAAATAAGCAACACCAACGAACGTAAATGGACGTTGTCAAATCGATGTTATGTAATTTTAATTGCATATTTATATTATATTTTAATGGTGAATATTGAACAAAAACTAAAGAGTTAGGCCAAGGTTTTACATTAAAATATTTCGAAAAAATATGAGGATTTACTGGAGCTAAACCGCGTTGGAAAAACGCTAAAAATATCCTTTTTTTATTTATAAAAGGAGTATGAAAAAATATTTTTAATAAGTTTGAAAACTTTTTCAATATTCGCTTATATTCGCAATGTGAAAAAATTGGACTGAAAAGGGTTAAATATAACAATAGCTTTCAATCAATAATTGACTGAGTTATTAAAGGTATATGCGGAATTTCTATGTGTCGGGGCCATTCTTGTTAGAATTTCAATAGCTAAAGGTCGGTGCTATAAAGTTTGTCATTATATGCAATAGTATGTACATACATATGTATACATAAAAAGGCGGGAATTTCGTTGGGAGTTATTTCATTATGAAATAAGTCCCAATTTGTATGGAAAATATTTGGGAGTTCTTTAATTTTTTTTTTGGGACTTATTTCATTTGGGAGTTATTGCGTGGTACCACAAAATACATTGACAATTTTTGTGTGTCTGTATGTATGTCTAGCTGCTACGACCTGTTATAAATAATTGGATCATGGTATGTTAATAGTTCAACCTTATTAGCCGAATCACAATTTACCATTTCTTCATTGTATCTACGAGTAACTTCCACCCACATTTTTTCAATATCTCTTTCTTTTTGGCGCATCATCTCTTTCTCCTTTATTTGATAGAGTTGGCCTTGTTTGGTATCTAAGAGCAAAGCTTTGCTTTGCTTGTGTCTAGTTTCTTCGCAGTTTTCCCTGAAAATATTTATGATTTTTAGCTATATCTATGTATTTATGTAAAATATATATGTTCGTTATTATATAGCACATCTCTCTTTGTGGTTTCTTAAGTTGTAGGAATTTATCAATTTCTATTTGCCGTTCCATTCTGTGTATGCCAAAATACTCATGACGTTTTCTGGCTGCTTCCTCTATTCGCGTCTGCATGGTCTTTGCTAACTCCTCGGCATACTTTAAATTCTCCAATTCCAATATGTGCCGCAACCTGAAAAGCATTAAGAAAAATTAAAACCCATCCTAGTTGCATACGTATGTATCAGTATATAATGTTAGTCAATCTAAACTTTAGACTCCTTTCAAGCAATTCTGCGTTCAACCGGCGCAACTTCTCTTGAACCTATCGGATATAAATACGCAATTAGGCACATATCTATTATTATGTATATTAGAGGTAAAGTGGACACATTTTTTCAAAGTACCTTAAATTTAACTTGGGATTTAAAATTTCGATATCTTGTGTGTTCTAAAAACTCAATTGCGTCCATTTTAGTTCAAGCTTAAATAAGCCAAAATATAATACTAAAACATTTCGTTGTCATACCAGTACAAACAATGCAGATACCATGGTCACAGCTGACCATCCAGCACCATAGTCAGCGCGTACCAAAACACTACGTTGACTAGCGACCCTCCCAATTGACTATGCTGTTGACTTCAGCACCTGAACCACACCTACATACATATGTCACCTTCAGTAAAGCAGGTTAGGAAGGATTCCAGGAGTTTACCATATACAAGCAAACTGCTCTTCACATTCTATCGGGCGTATTAGAAAAAGCATGCTTGTACACATTCCTGCAGCTAAAGCGTTAGAAACAGTCCTAATTCTTTACCACATCTTCTTCTTCCTTAAATAGCCATCTAACCGTCTGAGCGATTTTGACCGTCCAACATATATAGCTCGTCAGTAATTTCTTCGCTGCGCCAATTGGAGACACCGCGAAATCACAAATCTGATCCACTTGGCCCTACCATCGGAGTAGTGGTCTTCCTCGTCCTCTGCTTCCACCGACGGGTGCCGATAAGAATACTTTCTGGGCTGGAGAGTCTTCGTTATTTCGCACAACATGGCCTAGACATAAAAGGCACTGTGTTTTAATCTGCTGAACTATGTCGGCGCCTGCTTAAAGCTCATACAATGCCATCGCCAAAGCGTAAAGCTCCTCAAATCTTTCGAAGAACTTTTCTCCGTTCTCAGTGTTCGTCGAGAGAGCACTTACTTTTCAATTGCCTTCTCAGTCAACATGACCAACTCGCAATTAGTCGAAGATCGGCACTTGTTCCACAATTGCAGCGATGAGACTTTGGTGGATTCATGGGGTTTTTAAAGGAAAAAATTATTATTTTTTGTTAACTTTGCAAAACGGCTAACACCATTGGATTCAGCGTTGAAAGACAGCCTCCTGTCTATCATGATTCCCAGATACTTAACTGCCGGCATTGTTTCAATGTCGTGGTCTCCGATTCTTATCGTGACCTGCTCTACCTTCTTCCTGCTTGATACTAGTACTGCCTCTGTTTTGTGCTCCGCAAGCTGTAGTCCATGTTGCATGAGCTATGATTGAACGCTGGCTATGCTTACATTAGTTTTTCCACATATATCACTTAAGTGTTTGGCAGTAACAATCAATACGATATCATCCGCGAATAAGATAATCTTAACTCCATTAGGTACTTTAAGTCGCAGCACTCCGTCGTACATAATGTTCCATAGTAATGGGCCGAGCACGGACCCCTGAGGAACCCCGCCTGTGACATGGAGTTTTTCCGTGCCATCTGCAGTTTCGTATTGCAGCAGACGTCCGTCAAAATAACTGCGGATTATGCGTCTCAGATAATAGGATATACCTACCCTGTCTAGGGTATCCAGAATTTTCGCCCAGTTAGCGCAATTGAATGTGTTCTTTACATCTAAGGTCACGACAAGGCAGTACATATTAATTAGATCCCTCGAGCCAGCGTGTGCCGCTTATTAAATCTTGAGCGGTATCTCTAGCCACGTTCACGGCATTTATGGTGGATCTGCCTCTTCTGAACCCAAACTGGTTGTCAGATATGCCACCCACCTCTTCTATTTCTTTTTCTAAACGATTGTAGATTACTCGCTCAAGAATTTTGCCTGCCGAGTTGAGCAGGCATATGGGCCTGTAGCTGGATGGCTTCGCCAGGTTTTTTCCAGGCTTCGGCAGTGGCACCAAATTTTGGCGTTTCCATATCGAAGGGAATGTCCCCTCAGCTAGGCATACAGTAAATAATTTTGCGAACGTTGATAATCAACCGCCACCTTCAGTACTTTGTTGGGCACGCAGTCTGGACCAACTGCAGTATGTATGTGTGTGTTTATTTGACTCTACAGCAGGGGTGGGCAGCTTCGACAGAGCTCTTTGGTAGTATGTGTGTAATTAATGTCATTGTGTGAGTGCGAACAAGTCAAAAAGTATGATGCAAGAGGTTGCTCAAACGAAATGCTGTGAAGCCTCGATATGGAGTACGTAAACGAAAAGAAACAATGACTTTTAGCATTCATTAGAAGATATTGTTATTTTAGCAAAAAACGGATCAAAAAGATTTTATTTTAATAAATGAATTAAAAAAAATACTAAAACTGCATAACATGCAAATTATGCATTCCATTCTGGATTTCAATTCCAAAGTATCTCGTCGAAACATTTTGCGTTGTAAAATTTATTACATATGTGTCAAAGCAGCAGTTACCTTGTTTATACGTATAAAAGCGATTGCAGAAATAAAAAGATCAGCCCCGAATTAGTTATTCTGCATTAAAACCTGAAAATGGTCAATTTTCACATACGACGTTCGTTTTCTGGGGCGACGATATATCTATTTTACTTTTTTGGCTTTCAGAGCTCTTTGTGCTGGAGGTTGATAATATTCAGCCGTATTATTTTGAAATTATCCGGGGAATACTGTATGTAGGTCATACAACTGGTTGGTTCGAACATGCATCACTCATTCAGTGCTGCCACACCCTACTAAAAAACATAATAATATATCTTGTAAAATACCCTATGTAAATTATGGTGATTTAAAAAAATTATGTTTTCGGTCTTGCTCCTTCAAAAGTTTGATTCATAAAAAATAAACAATATGAAAAATGGAAAGCATATGTAAAGGATGAAGGTGGGGCGCCGCGAAGGGGGATTCGGAGCTTATATGAGCGTGGAGAGTAAAATTTTATAAATGCAGACAAGTAAATGTTTAGGGAGTACAACGTCTGTCGGGTTTGCCAGTTAGATATAAAGAAATACATTTTTTTTTCTCCATAGGGCCACCCTAAATTTGAGGCCAATGTGCCACGCCTTCCCCTTAATATAACTGTCCAAGACTATGGGAATGTCTTATATACATACAAAGGAATAATTTTAGGGGGAGTTACACTCTTTTAAACAACTTTTTTTTTCCCCATACAAAAAATGTCCACTCTAATATGCACGTTAAAGCTGGTACATTTTTAGGAGCTGTAAGAATCTCGAATATCACTGGCGGAAAACGTTGTATTTTTCCATATTCAAAACATATTATTTTCATATTATAACTTCTTTTTGCTAAAAGCATATCCAAACTTACATATACTGAAATTCGGCGAGGAAAAGTATATTTTTTTATCTGAATCAATACAGACGGCAGCACTGATGAAGTTTGAATCGTGTTTCAAACCATTTGGTAAATGTTCGACACAACTAAAAGAAGCGTCGAACATCTGGTATATGTATACACGACGTCGAACCGCGGGCAAACCTGCCCAGGCCTGCTCTACAGTGATCGAACTCAGGATTTACAACCGACGACTCATCGAATTCGTCACAGTACTCCAAATCCTGGAGAAAACCCGTGAAAAAAGAATCGACACTTATCACCTCTTTGGGAACAAATGCAGAATAGCTCCAACTCTCTGATAAAAAAAAACCAAAAATTGGGATCGGTAGACATTGTGGTCGTGAACATAACGGCATATTTTTTTCTGGGGGAAACAACAACAACAAAAGTTATAGATCAAAGTTCATATAAAGCATTTCTTAAAACAAAATTTCTCAAAAACTAACCAACCGATTTCAAAAAATGTTGTTTGATAGGTATATAAATTACCTTTAATTTGATATACATACATATGTTTTATAAGATCATTATAAAGTTAATGGAAAATTACACTTATTTTAAAAAAGTAAAAAAAAAATTGTAAACCTTATTTTCCTCTAAATTGCTGTAATACCTTTGCAACTAAATGTAATTTTCAATGTATCAAAACACGCGTTTGACCCCCGTAACAATAATCCTGAGGGGGAAAAGCCATATTTTGTTTCAGTGAAAAGTTATTAGTGAAAAACCGAAAATCGACCCAGGTCAGAACCCCAATTCGGGGTGTGATCCATGGTATTTATGTGCGTAACACCTTTCCGCATTGGCGGCCTTCGGCCGCGCTTAAAAAAAACCCTGGGCTACGCCATGCCAACTCCGGGTGGTTGCCTGAACCGTGGCAATGTGCCACGGTACGCACTTTTTCACTTTTTTGGCTCAGCCTAATGTGCCGTTATAACAACCACATGAAAATGACAGAAAATTGTGAACTTTAACTGCAAATATCTCGCAAACTTCTAAAAAATATCGGATTTCCCCCTCCAGATTATGGTTACGGAGGTCAAGACTCGTCTTCTGATACCTCCCCCGAGATTTTTGGACGTGTATTAAGAGTTCACTTTCGATGGCAAGTATTACCAACTTAACAGGATAGGTACTCAAGACGTTGTATATCGAATACAAGATAATTAAATTACCTATGCAAAGATATTTTAGAAATCCATTCATTGGTTTTCGAGAAATGTTCATTTTAAAAGCCGCTTTATATGAACTTTGACTCTTGATAACTCTTGTTGTTGTTGTTTCCCCCGAAAAAGAAGTATACGGTTGTACTCACCTTACTAATATCTATCGATCCTCATCCTTTTTTTTTAATTTGGGAGTTGGAGCTATACTGCATTTGGGCCCCTCTTTGTTGATTTTAAAGCCACTATCGATAGCAAAACTTATACGGCTATGCAAAATGACATTGAGCAACACCACCAGCTTAGTCAGAATTGGGAAAGACCTCTACGGGCCGTTTGAAACTAAACGAGGTTTCAGACAAGGTGACGCCCTATCGTGCGATTTCTTTAATTTGATGTTGGAGAAAATAATACAATCTGCAGAACTTAACCACGCTGGTACAATATTCTATAAAAGCGTACAACTGTTAGCATATCGCACACTAAATCAAAAAGAGTCACAACTCAAAATCGGAGTAACTTTCAGTTAATTGCTTCTGGATCGCACAAAAGTGATTTGATTTTTAAAAACTTGACATCACTGTGCTCTTTAAAGAGTAACGATAATAGTCAAAAAGAAAAATATTGTATGTATTGGCTCAAGGTTTATAAATACAGGTTGCGTCGTCAGAAGCTTCGTGTGTTTGCTGTTGTTGTTGAAATTTTGTTTCAGATGTCAAAAGTTTGTCAAATCGCATTGGTTTGTTTACAAATAAGCAGAAGCAAAACAGAAATATTTTTCAAATTATATCATATTATTCTTTTTTTGTTGAATAATATGTAATATATCCATACATTGAACGCAAAGAAGTTGGACCGCGTATTTGCTAGTCCATTTTTGGTAAATTAAGTGAACACCGCGGTAAAAACACAGGCTTTGTATTCCAAATGCAAACTAAGTGGACACTGAAGTTGCAGCCTTGTTAAGCTTCCCTTAGTGCACATTCAGGAGCTGTTCATAGTATGTCGTGGTCCCCCAAGTCTAATCTGGTTGCTTCGGCTGGCAAGGATCGTAAGGTCAAAGGTTGGGAACCAAAAATTCATGGAGTGTCGTGAGTTTGAATGTTTGAACAAAATATCTGTTGGATTTGACAAAAATTTGACATTTTAAAATCAATAAAAAGCAGAAAAAAGTAGAAAAAAAAATTAAACAGCTGTTCATTTGGCGTCACCTGTCTTACTTCACGATGTATTGGCTGCACTACTTTTTATTAGGCAATCTATGCCAAGAAAGCGACCTAAAAAAATTTTGAGTTGTGACTGTTTTTGATTTAGGGTGCGATATGTCGACGACGTTGACATTATCGGCTTTAACAGCCGCGCCGTAACCTCTGCCTACTCCAAACTAGAAAAAGCATCGGAGAAAACGGGTTTGGTGGTGAATGAGTGCCAGCCTAGAAATGGAACGAATCTCTCTTGCTAATAAATGCTACTTTGGAATGAGTAGGCAAATAAAAAGTAAAGTCCTCTCTGGACCAACGACGCAGTGGCTTCGCTGCTAGGCAACGTTGTGCGAATAAAAGAAGACGCCAAGACCAAGTGGAGACTGATCTGCGACCTCACGGGGTCTCCAATTGGCGCAACGAAGAAATGACTGGTGAGCTACATATGTTGGATGGTCAAAATCGCTCAGACGGTTAGATGGCTATTTAAGGAAGAAGAAGATGTGGTAAAGAATTACGACTGTTTCTAACGCTTTAGCTGCAGGAATGTTTACAAGCATGTTTTTTCTAATACGCCCGATAGAATGTGAAGAGAAGTTTGATTTATTGATTCATCTAAAGTCCATTTGTGCACATTAGAGTGCCTTTACTTCCTTACAAAAGGAAAAATCAACCATGCCTATTCCGATATCCGACGGATGCGATTCGCGGGGAGTGCGGTAACTTTTTACTCAGAGGAAAAATGAGGTGAACAAATTTTCTATGGTGTACAAATATTTTCCATTGTGCTGTGCCAAATAAAATGGGAAATTTTGACAGTTGTAAATTTTGACATCTAAGAAAAGCACATGCGGAAGCATACATTCTGTGAATGAAATGTAAATTTACGTATTTTTTCTGCCATTATATTCGATATTTTTGGCTTTAAGCTATATTTTACCGTTTAATAACGTATTGGCATATAAATTCATTTGAAATAATATGAGTGGCAATACCGAATGCATACATGTGTACACATTCACAGTTGTCAGAATTTTACCTATCCCCATGGGCTAGGGAAAATTGTGACATTCGTATTCACCCCAACAAATGTCAGAATTTTCTCCCGGACTGTCAAAATTTTGCTATTTTCAACCGATTGGCACACAGCCTTATTAAAGGAATAAAATAAAATGTGTGCTTTATAAAATTGCAAGAATTACTTGGTAAAAATTAATGATATCACAGCCCCACAGAAAAAAAAAAGTGGTATGTTCTCAGGAGGAGACAGGTCGATCTACATGGATTTTGGGTCGCTGAACACGAACCCGTAGTCAGAATTCAAAAGTTAGCTCTTGTTTTTTTTTAACCTCAAAAAAACTACCGTTTTCCGAGTTTTAGAGACATAGTAACAAGTGACAAGAGCTCAATCTCGTAACTTAATATAAAAATTACCTTAAATGTTGATCATTCAACACCCAACATATATTAAAACGTTGTTTGTAACTCAAAGTAACTAATTCTGACCTAAAAACGCTCAAAATCGACCAAAAATATCGTAATTTTTTTTTTTTTTTTTTTTTTAAGCTATTTTCATACAAAACACAAGAGCTTACTTTTGAATTCTGACTACGGATTCGTGTTTAGCGACCCAAAATACATGTGGAATGACCTGTCCTCTCCCGAGAACATAAAACTTTTTTTTTCTGTGATCATTGACCGATCTTTACGATATTTTCACAGTGGGTTCAGGAGTACTCTGGGTACGATACAGCCTATATAAAGTTGCAATTCCGCATATTCATTTATAGAATTCAAGATGAGATTTTATATGTATAAAGGTGTCCTACATATAAAAAAAAATACGTAGGAAAAAGTGAACGGTATTAATTCATCTAATTCTAGCATTCTATCTGTCTTCCTCTTAGAAAAATTTAGTACAAAAGCGGGCGTAGTCGTACACCGACTTTATACCTTTCCGTGGGCGTACTTCAAGCATCGATCTTACACTGCTCTGAAGTTATTCACAGTGGGCATTGAATGTTGCTTAACTCATTAGCGGTGCCACCGCCACTTTTGAAATTTTATAAAGAATAAGAAAATTAATGTAACTGACTGTATATTATTTTACCTGTATAAGTGAATAAATACGGCCAGTTCTACCTCTTTTTCAGATAGCTTTTATGAAAATGTAGGTGCGGTGAAATACGGTTTTCGCTATCTGTGGGTACCACAAAAATATTATGGCTCCTACCAAATATGCTAATTCTAGCACACACACGGGTTTCGAAATTTGAATAAAAACATATTTTGACCTAAAAACAATCTGTATGCCAAATTTCATTAAAATATTTCAATTTATAATCTAGTTTTTGTGCCCACAGACGGGTGGACTGACATGTATTCACTGGAGGTACATAACTCTTTACGACCGTACGTAATTGCTAATACACGTCCAAAAATATCGGGAGAGGTATCAAAAGTCGCGTTTTGACCTCTGTAATAATAATCCGAAATCGGAAAGCAAATATTTTATTTCAGTGAAAAGTTATTAACAAAAAACAAAAAAATTACCCAGATCAAATCCTGATTTAGGGACCCTATCCATGTTTTGTGTAATTTGTGATTACAACAACCACATGAAAATGACGGAAAATTCTGAACTTTAACTGCAAATATCTCTCAATATTCTAAAAATATCGGATTTCCCCCTCCAGATTATTGTTACGGAGGTGAAGACGCGTCTATTGATACCTCTACCTAGATTTTTGGACGTGTATTAACACTTGACGTTGGATGGAAAGTATTACCAATATTTGTTTTTCGAAGGCGGATTCGCATTGCTGGGACCTAAACGCGTCTTTTGATACCCCTCCCGATATTTTTGGACGTGTATTAGCATTGGATTGATATTAGCAGTTACGTACGGTCGCAAAGAATTATCCAAACCACTGTTATATGGACAAAAACTATAATACCCGGTGTACTAGTACAGCTGGGTATAAACAAAGTACTCGGTACTTGAGAAGCGTACGATTATATACTCGTATCGGAACACTATGGATCCAAAGATGACTTGATACGAAACTCTTTCCCGCTCTCTCATTTCGGTCCTCGATTATGCAGTGTTGCCTACTTTTTTATGTGTGCGCTAGTTGGCAATACTACACAATCGAGGACCATCTGACATTAGATACATAAACAATGAGGAGCCAGAAAGCAAAAAACGCACCAAATTTGGGAAAATCAAACTAGTGAACATTTCGATAAACTTAAAATATCACACGATTGAGAAAAAATACGTAAAGTATGAAATAGTACAATCTAAGGAAATAGCTGCAGAAAATATATGTAGAAAATGATATTTTTTTCACGCATTTGAGTGGTTTACAGGTATAAAAAAAGCTTACAAGATACAAACAATACGCCTTTTCTTTTTGTATTATTTGCAAATATTTATTTTAATTATAGTTATTTTTATTTGAAATCGTGTGATTTCCATTACCATGTTCTATTTCATTACGAAATGTACATCATTCAGGATTTTACCTTATTTTAAGATATCTTGGGAATTTTAACTTTATATTATGAATTATTTATTATTTCATATATTTTATTTTAAATATATCTTGTCTCATTTTATACGTTCCGAGCAAGAAAAATTCAAAAATGAATTCGATAGCACCTTTTTGCACACCTCTTGGTCTGTGAGAATTGAAAAATTCCTAAAAAGCTACTCAAAATGCCCATATTTTGTTTTCACCATACTGGCATCATTGGAAAATGTTATAAAAAATGACCACTTTTTGAGCGCTCTCAGAGAGCGCGAAGTTTCGTATCTAGTCATCTTTGCTATGGATCAGCAATGTCACACAAACCGAGTGTTAAAATTTGTTGCTAATAACATATTATAAAACTGTTAAGCTGAGTGAGTTAGTTTTCGATATCCGTCATTATGTTTTCGTAAAATTAATACCCGGATTCGTGTGCTGAGTGTAAAGATTTTCGCCAGAGTTTTTTTTCATACCGGCGTTTTAGTGATGTCAAAAAATTTGTTTGTGCGTATGTTAAGAAGCGATGAATGCAATACAATTGGAAACAAATACCAAATATTGTTTTAATTATCTTTAAATAAAGAAAATTCGGTCGGGCAAGCTTGTTGTGATCTGACAACAGAAGACATATGCATGGGTGTACATACAAAGCTGTATATAAATAAGTATATATACCTAAATAAATATATATATACACATATCCACCGAATTTGTAGCAGTCGTGATCGCACATTAAATATATTACATACATACATTCAGCTGCTGTTCCTACCACTGCTATCGTCTTTTGTATTTATGGATGTTCCCATGTAAAATATATGTTATATGTTTATGGATATATGTAAAGCACTGTCACGGCAGCCGAGTTGGCAACGACGGCGCAGTCAAAAATTATTTACTAACTGCTGTTAACATATGCCGTGTTCCAATGGACAATGATCCAGAGCCGTATACAAATTTTACATGCAAACGCAACAACAACGAATATCAGTATGTATTTGCATGTTAACTTTTTATCCTTCTCTGGGATAGTAAAGATGACTAGCATGGTCCAACTATGGAAGGTCGTGGCATGAGACATCTGATTAAAAAGTTTTTTCTTTAATTTTGACATTATGCCCATTTTTCAGTGTAATTTTGACAGTACGCACACAAAGTACAACAACAAAATACATTACACAAATTATATACGCACGGGTGTATGTCACCATGCGATCACCTGTTTATTGCATCATGATGACTAGATGCGAATCGCGCTCTCTGAGAGCATTATTAAAGTTGTATTTTTTATAACATTTTCCAATAGTGCCAAAATGTGGGTATATTGCGAATTCCACAGAACAACGAGGCATGCAGAATGACTTTTTGGATTTTAACATTGTTTACCTCGAATAGTTTGGCATCTTTTTTTACGAATCGGAGTGTAAGGCAGTGGATGATGGTACTCCGACTAAGTGGAATGAAGGAAATAGCGTTCAGAGTTGTTTTACAGTAAAAACTGCAACTAGAAACTTTCATTTATAGCTGTATTCTGTAAGTCTGTCTCATCTCAAGTCACTAAATTTGAGATTTTTCATTAGAGACAATTTTTGTGACTTCCGCTGATTTCGGTATTCTGTAAGAGAAAGTCACAAAAAGTTCACCATTGATGTGTGGTAAAAACAGATATGCATAAATCTGAAGTACAGCATTTGACAGCGCTCATATAAATGGTGCAATAGCACAGGTAGTAAGTGTCTCGGGGTATAACGTGAGCGGTGCGGGTTCGAACCCAGGATTAGGGACAGATTATTTTTTATTTTTTTTTCCATTTTTTTATTCATTAATTATTACTTTTTTAAATATTTATAAATGATTTCTATCTTAAAAAAATTTTTTTTTAACATATTTAATTTTTAACCCTGTATTTTCTTGTTTGTGACCTGCCTACAACCAGCTGACAAATTAGTGACTCTTTTTTTGAGACTTGAGATGTGAGACAGCTTACTGAATACCAAATTGTCTCAAAATTGAAATTGACCACAAAATGTCTCTATTAGTGACTAGAGACAGCTTACAGAATTCGCCTATTATAATGAAATGTACAATTACTAGCATCTGATAAGTTGTTAAAACTGCTTTATATCAAATAATTTTGGAGTTTTTTGTCTTCACGTTCAATTTTACAGCATTAAAATCCGATTGCTTTATTATTGCATACAACGTACCCTGTGTGGTTTGTGTGTGTGTGCTGATTAGGAGTAAAGCGGCAAATACATTACACGAACTTTTCCGCGAACATTCCCGTTATGTCATGTTTGTGCGAACTTTTCTCTCGTGTATGGTGGTGTTTGCCAGTTCGCGCAAAAGTTCGCCAAAAATCAAAATATTTTAATTTTTGCGCGAACTGTTCGTGTGTGTATGGCGAAATAGCTCATAATCGTAGTAATTTCTGAACGGAACAGACGTGCGCGGAAAAGTAAAATGGGCAATAAAAAATTTCTGAGTGAATTTATTGAAATGTATAAATCTTTGCCATCATTGTGGCAAGTAAAAAGCAAAGATTATTGTAATAGGATTAAAAAGAATAATGATTATGCGACTTAAATGGAAAAATTAAAAGAAGTAGATCCTGATGCCACAAAGGATACATTCCATTCTTTGCACCAAATTCTTTTTTTGCGATTTTCTTTCTTTTTTTTACGCTTAATTGCCACAGCGAGCAATATTCCTGCAGCATAATTGTTGTCCGTATTCATCGCTCTCTGAAAGAGAACTAATGTTCGGCCAAAAGTTCGTATGGTGGATGGCCAAAGCTGCGAACAAGATATCGGAATGTTCGCGGAAAAGTTCGTGTAATGTATTTGCCGCTTAAGTTAGCTGTTAGTTGCGCTACTAGTAGAGATATACTATGGATTTTAATCGCTCGCAACGTGTAAAATAAGACAAGATGTGTTTGAAATAAAATAAATTAATGAATTTATAATATAAAGTTAGAACTTCTATGACTTTATAACATGAGATAAAATCCTTAATGATTGCACAATTCAAAACAAAATTAATATTTGAATACAATGCGAAAAGCAGAATTTTTTTGCTTTTCGCTAGCTTGTTAGCGGTTTTTAACCCTTTTATACCACTCAAATATTTTACATATATTTTTTAATCGGCCTATATTTTATATGCGAAGTTGTCCCGTTTGTTAAAAAAATCATCGAAATTTCTTAAAAACTCTGAAATAAAAATGTATTTACATAAAATTTTCGGCGGCCAAATTCACGGTCGTCAATTTCCACTGTCTTCGCCTCACCACCAATCTCAGTTTTATGTCCATCAAAAACCACTTTAAAGCCAACAATATTAGAAATTTTCGAAAAATTTTGATATAAAAAGCCGTTTATGTGAACCTTTACTTGTTATTATTTCCAACAAAAAAAGTAAATGGTTGTACTCACTTTACTAATATCTACCGATCGCCATAGGTAATTTCTTATTTAATTTGGGAAATGGAGCTATACTGAATTTATACCTTTCAAAAGCATAGAATAGTGTTCAATAATCAAAATAAAATTACTGATATAATAAACCGTTATTAATATATGTACCCATGTAATAAGAAAAGTGAATACAACGAAACAAACGAAAGTGAAAGTTTAATAACATTGGTGAAATTGTGTTGCTGCGGATGGAAAATTGGATAATGACTGCGAGGGCGCTTTCTGGAGACAGCGATTCTTTAAATTATGAAGAACTTAATGTTATTGGAACAGGTAACCTTTTACAATTAAAAATATATGAACCTACATAAGGCTAATTCCTTGAAAACTGATATATTTGTGTTCACCGACTTGAATGTCAAAAATTTATAACAAACCGACATTTTTTTTAATAAACTGCAAGTGCAAGATTTAATAATTTATTAGCATGGACTACTTTAAAACACACAAAAAAGAAGAAAAAAGTCACAATTTATAGTGTCACTTTGCTGAGGTCATGTACTTTTATTGGCATTATATGCTATACATTGTGATCAAAACAAAATTTGCATGAGCAAGCTTTAAAAGATGATAAAGAGCGTAACAATGACCACAATTGTTTTTAAATCAATTTGCTTGACTAGGGCCCTATAGAGGCCTAAACTTTGTTCACCAGCTTTGTAAAAAATCAAATAATGTTGGTCACAGTAGTCGTGTTGACACATGTTCAGACTAGTGTCAACATCAAACTGTGCTAGAGCAGCTCCCATTTCGAAGACGGGTTTGGAAGATTTTGGGTTTAATATATGTGTCACAGCTTTTGTTCTAAACTAGGTGTAATTTTTCCTTGAAAATTAGAACACATATAGATCTTGGTGGCACACATCGAATTTCTAAAGGAAGTCCAAAAATATCAAGCCATATTAAAATGAGAATAGATAAAACATGAAATGTCACAACTTTTTTTTCTACTGTATTTGATACAGTCACAACTGTTATTTAGTGTTAATACATGAATACACCGATTTTGGAGCATATTGTTCACATACATACATGGACCAACGTTAAAAAAACACAAAAAAAATACAATAATTTTTAAATTTTGGTTTGGCTTTTTTTGACCAAAGTTTTTTAAATGCAAAATAAAAACTTTATTTCATTTTTTACCCGACGTTTCGCTAGTCTCTCTATGACAATGATACCACACAAGAATGGTACAAATAATATTTTTTTGAATAATTTAAAGTTTAATACCTATAACATAAATATATGTCCCCCTGAAGAAGCTAGAGAGACTAGCGAAACGTTGGGTAAAAAATGGTATACAGTTTTTATTTTGCATTTAAAAAACTTTGGTCAAAAAAAAGCCTAACCAAAATTTAACTCTACAAATAAATTGACCGGATAAATCATTATTACAATAATTTTTGTTTCAATTTCCAGTAAATACATATGTGTTCTCATAAGGGGTTAATAGCTTAAATATGAAACTGAATAATTTACTTGCGTTCAAAGCAGTTTATGTCATAGTTATAGCAAAACTATATATTTTCGATATTTAGAATGCATTTTTTTCGATATTTGAATAAGTATGGGTACAGTGGGCCTTTAATGGGTTAAGTTGTAGCGCAATGCGAACAGGGACTTTTTCTTATTACCTATTTACACTGTACACACTTTCAAAAGTCATTTATCGTAACATTGACATTTCACAAAAAGTCGATGTGAAATATATCAGTATCACAAGGAATCATCTATACATATATCTAAAATTTAAAACACCAGTAGCGCTTTTCACTAACTTTTTAACAACATCTGGTACCGGTAACTTAACTTGATAACAATTCTGCTATTAGCTGTGCTCAAGAATTTATGCCCATCTTCCGTCCTTGCTTATTCGCTGAACGAAGTCTAGCATTGTGACCCAATAAATCCTCTGTAATTTATTTACTACGTGGACGGCGCAAATGCAAATGTGTGTCTCACGCCCCGAAATCTTAGGGTAGGATGCATTGTAAGCAGCGTTACAGGACTCTGTGACCAAGTCTACTGCTTCATCAATTTTAGACGATGAGTCAAGCTCAATAGCGAATAGGACATAACTATTTTAAAGGCATACCAATCTGTTCGCTTCTTGTTTCTGTAAGCTGCACAAGCAGGTGGCCTTAGCTCCCTTAAGCTAGCCCAATCAAAATCGGAAATCGTACTAAATTGCCCAATATTTATTGCTAATTTAGTACGCTTTCATTTAATTTATTGCACTTGTCTTTTACAAATATCGAGGGTTGGGCTAGCTTAAATTTTACAATAATCAAAAAATGAAAACGTACTAAATATCCCTATATTTATTGCTAATTTAGTACGCATTCATTTTATTTATTACACTTGTCTTCTCAAAAATATCGAGCCCCCTTGGTCAGCCCAACCAACCCAACCTTATATTCAAGCTAGCCCAGCCACCAAAAAAAAAAGACAAGTGTAATAATTAAAATTAATGCGTACTAAATTAGCAATAAATATAGGGATATTTAGTACGTTTTCATTTTTTGATTATTGTAAAATTTTTTTCGTGGTTGGTCTAGCTGCTTTTGGAGATATTATGGTTAAAATCAAAGTCACTCTGTTATCAGTTCTAAGGCACAGCGAAGCGTTACTGGATTTACTAGCAAGTTGCTAGTAGCAACCTATAAAAATATATTGGGCGGCCGCCGTGGTGTGGTGGTATTGTTGCCGGCCTACCACACCAAAGGTACAAGGTTCGAGGCTTGGTACAGGTGACATCAAAAGTGGTTTGAAAAGGTCGCCCCTCGACAGTGATTTGGCAAACTTTCCGAGTGTAGTTCTGCCATGAAAGGCTTCTCAGCAAAAATTCATCCTGCCGTTCGGAGTCAGCAAAAAACCGTAGGTCCCGCCAATTTGTAGGAAAAAATTCAAAGCGACACAAATTTCAAGAGAAGCTCGGCGCAAAAATCTCTTAGCAGATTGATGATATTACTATTGTATATCGCGCCATATATATACATATGTATGTATATGTAAATATATATATTTAAACTTACTTACACTTTCTGATTTTATTTTATAAATATAATAGTTTAAATATTACATGTTTTGTACTAACTTATTTGTTAAATTTATTCATTATTATATTTTTTCCTATTCATCGCATGACTAATATAACATGGAATATCCCTATATATGTAGGTGCCTACGGTACAGTATACCGAGCCAGGGATAATCAATCCGGGAAGATTGTTGCCATCAAAAAAGTTCGTATCCCCATAACAGATAATGGAGTTCCAATGTCAACGCTACGTGAGATCGCAACATTAAAGCACTTAAATGCTTCAGATCATCCGAACATTGTGAAGTAAGTATACATATATAGTATAAATAAATTTTTATAAACTACTATAAGTTGACTTGCCTAAATTTGACCACTTTTCAAAACCTCTATCTGTGCTGAGATAGAGTTAAATCAACATCTCTTCTGTGTAGCTATCCTTTGGAATGGTTATCTTAAAATGAACTTCAAAATTTTGGTGGATCATAAATGCTCTCGGAAGAATAGGTCACATGTTCTTAAGTCCACTTAAGCTGTCATTGCTTATGGCCAAAGATATATGCATTGTATATGGTAAGCTGAACCCAATTATCGCCGGAGCCTACTGTGACGCCCATAAAAGACAGGCAGACGCTTTGAAATTCTCTGTGTCTTCGATCATATAACATAACCTAGGTGTTAAACCGTCCGCTGCACATACATACCTGTGTATGGCACGTTAAACTTCTGTGATACCTAACGTTGCCAATCAAGAGAAATTTTCAAACAACGTGAAAGTGGAAATTCGAATAATCGAAAAGCTGCTTTATGGATTATATTCAAAGCCCAGTATGAACACAGATTTCTAGTTGCAGATTTATTTCCTCTTGATTAGTAAAAGTATTAACTCCTAAGCTTGATGCTGCTTTAGATAAGTGCAAAATCAGTGATAGGAATGCAGTGCATATCCTAATAGCAACTATTGATCTCTTGGTATGATGCTACAGATTTCACAGTAAATAGGAATTCAATTCATGCTTTTATTTCAGATATAAACACATAGTTTGTTGCAATTTATTTACCTTAAATTCTTCGATATGTGTGACAAAGTTCTAACCAATTAGACATTTACGTTATAAAAAAAAATCACGCGGCATTTAACTCTACAGCATACACTGTGGCCTCATTTAACATAAAAAGCCTGACACATTTTTATACCTAGTAGTGCTTCGCACACAAGGTATATTAACTTCATTGGCCTAACGGTAGTATGTAACGGCATAAACGAATCGAGATAGATATTGACTTATATATATCAAAATGTTCAGGAGGAGAAGAGAAATTGATTGAGCCATGTCCGTCCGTCCGTCCGTCTGTGAACACGATAACTTGAGTAAATCTTGAGATATCTCAATGAAACTTTGTATGCAGGTTCCTTTTTACATATCTCTGAACGGTATTGAAAATAGGCAAAATCGGTTAAAAGCCACGCCCACTTTCTATATATATAATATTTTCGAAAATACAAAAAAAGTGATTATTCAGTACATAATACACCTATAAGGATAAAATTTGGTGTGTACCTTACCGTTAGAGCAAAAAATAAATTTGTGAAGAAATTTTTAAAAAAGGGCGTGGCACCGCCCACTTTTGATTAAGTCCAATTTGGAAATATTATTAATCATAAATCAAAAACCGCTCAAGATAGCAAAATAAAATTCAGCACACATATTTATATTAATACAGGCAATATTTCGAAAAAAAATTAGCGAAATCGGATTAGGTCCACGCCCAATTTTATACGAAAGATTTTGAAAAGGATCATGGATATATTGAATATGCTATAACCTTGCTTAAACTAGCTGTATATCACTTCTATTTCACCTCTAAAGTGTTCGTGGGCAAAGAAAGTCGAAAGCACAAAATTTTTGGAAAATGGGCGTGGCCCCGCCCCTTTATGGGGGATTATTCCACAAAACTTTCCATGCCATAACTCCGGTAAAAATTGATTTATTAAAACGATATTTGAAGAAAGTGTTCAACATATAAAGCTAACTCTTTGCTGAAAAAATAAACAAAATCGGTGAACGGACACGCCCACTATTTGAACATAGTTCTAAAATATTTCTTCGTAAAATTAAAATCGCGATATTTCCATAATTGTATAAGTTATATAAATAAGATTTTACACACATATTAGCCTTTTTAAACAAAACTAAACTGTAAAAAAATTTTGTGGATTTTGGTGAAGTAGGCGTGGCGCCTCCCACTTTTTAGCATAAAAGCTCTGCTATTTTCAAAAGCGATTGGTTGGAATTTCAAGAATGTATTTCAATGAAATTTTGTGAGATGCTTCCCAATAGTATGTAGTATACTCCTGCCAAAAATTACGCAAATCGAATAACAAACAAGCAAGATTTACGGGCAAGTAGTTAACACCCTACTGCCTTTTTTTAAATTAATTTTTTTTATTTTCATACCTTTCATGAACATGAGGAAAGCTATTTATATTTTGTTATTTAGTGATAATTGAATTTACCACTCACAAAAGAAGTGTTTTTAATCGAAAACAATCAGTTGTCTTTATAACAACTTTTCCGTTATTAAAATAGACCTGAGTAAATTGGGATACCAAAACAGATCACTACTAGGTATTTAATGTTCGGTTGCACCCGAACTTAGACTTCCTTACTAGTTTAAATTAATTTTTTTTATTTTCATACCTTTCATGAACATGAGGAAAGCTATTTATATTTTGTTATTTAGTGATAATTGAATTTACCACTCACAAAAGAAGTGTTTTTAATCGAAAACAATCAGTTGTCTTTATAACAACTTTTCCGTTATTAAAATAGACCTGAGTAAATTGGGATACCAAAACAGATCACTACTAGGTATTTAATGTTCGGTTGCACCCGAACTTAGACTTCCTTACTAGTTTAAATTAATTTTTTTTATTTTCATACCTTTCATGAACATGAGGAAAGCTATTTATATTTTGTTATTTAGTGATAATTGAATTTACCACTCACAAAAGAAGTGTTTTTAATCGAAAACAATCAGTTGTCTTTATAACAACTTTTCCGTTATTAAAATAGACCTGAGTAAATTGGGATACCAAAACAGATCACTACTAGGTATTTAATGTTCGGTTGCACCCGAACTTAGACTTCCTTACTAGTTTGAAATTGCTTTGTAATTTTGAAGTGTTAGGATATATTGCCATTTTTATATGCAATTTCCAAACCGTCTCTAAAATTTGTTGGGTTTTGCTTCAAAGTGATTTCAGAAGAGATGCGTTTTGAAATATTTCAGTTCCAGGTTCATATAAACATGGCATATGATACTTCATAATTTTTTGTGATTTAAACTACCGATATGTACTTATAAATTGTACATATGTATGTATGTACATTGTGCATCTCTGGGAAACTGTTATTCCCGAGCCAATTGAAATAAAATTTAGAATGCATTTATTTCAAAATTGGTTCAAATTTTCGTATTTGCACTGCAAATTATAACTAGCTAATTTATATGATTCCTCGGTGTAACTTTTACAAAGCCACAAAATCAATTGCTTAGTGTGCGACTTTTTTTTTTCTAAAGTTGTTAAAAGGGCCCGAGGGGCACGCTTTACACTTATCCGATTCACGTCAAACTTGACAAAGCTCATTTTTATAATAAATGAACCAAATAAGGGCAACCCTAGTGTAGACCTTTGTGCTTATTAGTCGACTCTTATGACATGTTCAATGTGGAATATATGTCCAAAATAACCGACAATTGCACGTCAATAAATTAATTTAATTGTTTGTAAAGTACAAAACCTACTAAATGCCGTTAGCACTGATCCCCTAATTCAATTTTTTTTTGTAATATTTGTAATTTATAAAAGGTCCAACACTAAACAATACGAAAAGATATTTACTTGTATCTAGATTGCCCGCTTGTAATAAATTTGGTAGCGAAATGCATCTTAAATATGGCTAAATAGCATGTGCTGGTAATTTCGGATTAATGAGTTATGTGCGCTAGAGTGGGTTGATTTAAAAAATGAAAAATTGCCATAGCGGAAACTATTCTAGGGGTCATTATAAGCAACTTTGTTTAAAGTTGGCTTGAAACCCCCGGAAATCGCCTTGAAGTTTCATAGTTAGGTAATGAAAATTTTTGTATGCGACCTATCACACTGTGTGACAGCGAGCATTAACTTTTTACGGGACATACCTTAAGTTGTAGTTCTAGTCAAGGACACAAAAACTATACAGTAGAATTTCAAAAAAATGGTCAACATCTGGAAATAGGGGGCAAAAACCCCTTTTTAATTGTTTCAAGGATATATCTGAAACTTTAACAGGTCGATGTTTGTACATTGCAGATATTCCAAAAAAATTGATACGGTCAATCATTATTAAGGCAATAGAATGCAAATCAACCATTTTTAGAATTTTTGTCCCTCTGTCTGTCTAAGTGTTTGTGGTGGCATCACTCAAACACTGCTGAATGGAATTAAATGAATCTTTCGTCATTTATTAGTAGACGTTCAACTTAAAATTTAATGCATGCCTTATTTCAATAACTTGACCGGTTTCCCAGTCATCGACCAATAAGTGGGCCAGTGGTGACCAAAACCTAACTATGAAACTTCAACGCGATTTCCGGGGGTTTCAAGCCAACTTTAGACCCAAAGTTTCTTCAGCAAAGTTGCTTCAAATGACCCCTAGAATAGTTTCCGCTATGGCGATTTTTCACTTTTTTTCCTCCCCTTCAAATCAACCCACTCTTATGTGCGCACTCGATACCACATATCACAAAATAAACTCTTTTCACAATTTTTTATTTTCAGATTATTTGAAGTGTGTCAAGTCCTTGAACGCGAAGATCAACTTATGGTGCTGTTAGTTTTTGAACACTTGGAGCAAGATCTTTCCGATTTAATAGACCGGCTCCCAAAATCCGGAATGCCACCATTAACTGTACAGGTAATCATCCACACTGCCATGAGTTCACTTTACAAAACTTGAAAATAAATTAATAGTCATGCCTTTTATAGTCTGCCAGGGAGCGATCCCACTCATCTAGAAGTTAATAGGGTGGTTCTCCTGGCCTGTGTTGATATTTTACCATCTCCACTTTGCCTCATATTCGCAACACTACTACTAGCTTAATTTGTGTTTAAAGTCGAAAAACCTGGTGCTCGAATGTACTCAATGCTCAATTCTCAAAAAAAGCCATGTACATATTTGTAAAGAAGTGAAGAACACCCTAGCAGTCAGGTCCTGACTCATAGAAGGTGTATGGATTGTCATTGTACGTTACCCAGGGCCGTATTGGCCAACAATGATGGAAACTGACACTTTTCAGAATGAAACACGTTTACATCAATTCATAGGTGGCGTGTATACTGGGCTAGATTACCATGTATAACTTGTGCGCCATTGAGCCACAAGTTGTTTGAGGGCGGAATATAAGTTTTAAAGGGCATTGGAGATATTTTCGGAATAACAGAACCTTGTTATTGCGCCTGAACGATGAAGTCTTATAACCCTCCTATTTGAAGTTGCTCTAGAGTTGTATAGTGTGTTCAGGCTTGTAGTCCTGGCGCTAGTGTCATAACTAGATACCAAAAATCTCTTCATATCCAAAAATGAAAAATCGAAGTGCCTAATTCAAATATGTATCTTTTTTCTCGTTTTAGCGTTTATCACGGGAGTTACTAACGGGTGTAGATTTTTTACATTCACATCGCATCATTCATAGAGACCTAAAGCCCCAAAATTTATTGATCTCATCTCAAGGTCATTTGAAAATTGCTGATTTTGGATTAGCAAAAACATATGATTTCGAAATGAAATTAACCTCTGTTGTGGTTACGCTTTGGTATCGTGCCCCTGAAGTACTTTTGGCTCAATCGTACAATAGTTCAGTAGATATTTGGAGTGTGGCTTGTATTATAGCAGAAATGTTTTCACGAGGACCTCTATTCCCAGGCACTTCGGAGGCGAATCAACTGGATCGAGTTTTTGAGTAAGTAATTTTTTGTTGGTATGCCTATATATACATATGTATGTAGTATGTATATGTTTAACAAATACCCTACTAGACAGCTGAACCTTTTACAAGAACTTATAAAAGCATTTGCATTAATGACGACAGCCCTTGACAATTGGTCTGCGATTTGTGGCGAAGTGTGACATGGTGGGAGGGGGGGAGTAGCACTTACGTGATGTCACGCTATTTTTTACATGTTTTCTAGCGTGCAACGTCCATGAACGTTTTTAAATTTGGCACGTTTTCATTCTTTCGATTGGCAAACGCCTCGTTGTGACTGTCCCTGTGAAGCTATCAAGACCCGAAGCAAATCAGCATGCAAAACATCCCGATGGAGAATTTTGTACTGCGACTATGCGAGCTTTGGAAACATTGGCGTAAGTACTTGGTCCTGATCAAGTGTTTTTCTTTTCCAAAGATGACAAATCGAGAGTCCCACTAGACCCCAATTTTGATTATGAAACACAAGCAACAAATGCATAAAAAGCAGAAAACTACTTTTCCAGAAAAAAAATCCGCCCAATAAAGGTTGCCGCAAGAAAAAACTACCAAAAATCGCGTGACGTCACGACCCCTAATGAGTGCAAATTTGTCCAGGCCGTGCGAAGAATGTAAGCACTTCCCCTTATCGGTGTACTGCGGCATCTCTTTTGTTATTGTTGTCGTAAACCTTGCTCGCCCTAGCTAACGGTCACGATCACTCTGAGAATCGTCATCAGCAACCAAGCAGTTTCAACAAAGTTGAACAGAGTTATATTGATATTGGTGTTAGAAGAACAGCCTGTCATGAGGGAACATAGCACATGCATGACAAGTATAGTATTTTGGGGTTGAGTGTGGTTAAGTTACAGTTTAACGCATTCAAGTGCAGAGATCAAAGTTGTGATGGTATGATTCTAGTCCACATCTGTAGGACGCTCTCCTCTTCAACTTTTTCAGGTGTTCACATACCGATATATGAGGGATCTTTTTACCGATACTCTGTGAAGCCTTATATCTTGCTACCTTCTACATAGTTTCCGGACACTTAACGTTTTTCTCAACTTTGATTTAAATTGTTTATGAAAATATAAGCATTTCTAAATAATATGACGTACATATGTATATATAATTTAAATTTATAAGGTTCTTAATATTATTAAATTAAAAAATAAAAAAAGTTCGATTTGTTCTAGTTTCCGGAGTATGACATCGAGATTTGTATGACATCTGTATGTTCACTGTATTTTTGTAAGGTATTTTTGAAACATAAACATTCCGTAAAACGAGAAGACTGCAATATTATGTTTTATAGCTTCTACGTGAAACGCTTTATCATATTTTTTAATCCTGTCGTGCGCCATATTAAGGCTCCCACTATGAGGATTTCCACAGCTATCCTAAGCTGGCGCTTGTCTGATGCTTATTTGATTTGATCTTATAACCCGAAGGACAGAATTATGTAGTAATATTTGTAAAACAATTAAGTTTGTAAAAAATGCCAATTGTCCGAACATTGAAACTTATTCTGATTGAAACTTTGCTATAATTATTGGGAGTAATGAAATTCGGTAGATTATTTAAAAGTACATATGTATACCCAAAGATGTTATTTATTTGTATATGTATGTATAGAAAACGAAATATGAATATTATCAATAGTCCTTCATAAAAAACCGATTGTTGAGAAATTGTTTGTCCATTTATGTATACTAGTATATCCCGTGGTCGAAATTCGACCACCTTAAATTAGTTTAACTTATTAAATCCTCTGTTCGCATTTTTCTCCAGTACCTAATGCCTAGAGGCATAAATATTGGAGACATTTTTATTGCTGAAAATAATTATTTATAGTTGAGTTATTGAGAGTCGCTTTCATAAAAGCTGGTTTACTCTAAAGACGGGAAATTTGACAACTAACCAAAAAAAATCCGTCCATTAAAGACCAGTAATCATTAATAGGAGATGGCAAAAACGGTACTTAGTAATGTTTGAAAGTCCACCATCGGACCCACCACTCCTTTCATATTCCGGCAATATTTCAATAAGCAAAATTAAATTTCATGGACATATACCAACAACATAGTTAGACTTATAATATATATAATGGTCACATAGAATGATGCCATATCGAACAAAATTGGCCATATGGATTGAAACGAATGAAAGTTCATTTTGAGATTCCGTTAACTTCTTAAAATTAGCCGGTTTCCAAATTGTGTTTTTTTTTTTTTGGTATACAGACAGTTTTCTCAATTTTTCTTTTAGTTGTAGATTTTTTGAAGTACGTATAGCGGGAGAATATTACAACTTAGACATATGATGGTTTTCTGGTTTTTTTCGTCAAATTCAACTCGGAAATATTGAAAACACATAACCTAACTGGCCCAATTTAGCCTAAAGATGTAAGGATTCCGGTTATATGTCGACTCTTTTACAAATGAAAATTTTTAGGAAGAAAATAGTTGATGTCTTTAGGAAAATTAACGCGATTTTTAATTATTTCGTAAATATAAAATTCAAGAAGCTACAAACTGCGTTTTTACTTTTTCCAAATTAAATATGATAGATTTCTTAAAAAATATAAATTTATAAATATTGATAAATTGGAATAATTTTTTATATTTTTTCTAATAATTTGTCATTTTCACTCCAAGATAGATGTCATAAACATAATAAACAGAAAAATATTGGATTACAAATAAAATAAATTAAAAAAAAAAAAATATAATAAAAAGTTTTCGTATATTTTAAGGCAAATTCAATTTAGTAAAAAAAAAAAAACTTAATCTGCCCTGAACACGTCCTTGAACCTACGAACGCACGCGTCGTAGCCGGCACGCTCACCACCTGCGCCACTGCTGTATGTACAACAAAAAAGTCAGATACTGTAGTTAACAGCCTTGGGTTTTGGTGAAAACTTTGATCAATTATTACAAATTAATGAAGCATTTTTTGTTAAATATAATATGCCTATGCAAAGCTCCTGACATATGAAAACATACCAAAATATATAATAATTGGAGTTATGCATTGTTTTATGAGATACACTCTGGCAATTGATTGTATGGAAAAAATGTTAGCCTATTAATATATAGACAATGGTCACATAGAATGATGCCATATCGAACAAAATTGGCCATATGGATTGAAACGAATGAAAGTTCATTTTGAGATTCCGTTAACTTCTTAAAATTAGCCGGTTTCCAAATTGTGTTTTTTTTTTTTTGGTATACAGACAGTTTTCTCAATTTTTCTTTTAGTTGTAGATTTTTTGAAGTACGTATAGCGGGAGAATATTACAACTTAGACATATGATGGTTTTCTGGTTTTTTTCGTCAAATTCAACTCGGAAATATTGAAAACACATAACCTAACTGGCCCAATTTAGCCTAAAGATGTAAGGATTCCGGTTATATGTCGACTCTTTTACAAATGAAAATTTTTAGGAAGAAAATAGTTGATGTCTTTAGGAAAATTAACGCGATTTTTAATTATTTCGTAAATATAAAATTCAAGAAGCTACAAACTGCGTTTTTACTTTTTCCAAATTAAATATGATAGATTTCTTAAAAAATATAAATTTATAAATATTGATAAATTGGAATAATTTTTTATATTTTTTCTAATAATTTGTCATTTTCACTCCAAGATAGATGTCATAAACATAATAAACAGAAAAATATTGGATTACAAATATAATAAATTAAAAAAAAAAAATATAATAAAAAGTTTTCGTATATTTTAAGGCAAATTCAATTTAGTAAAAAAAAAAAAACTTAATCTGCCCTGAACACGTCCTTGAACCTACGAACGCACGCGTCGTAGCCGGCACGCTCACCACCTGCGCCACTGCTGTATGTACAACAAAAAAGTCAGATACTGTAGTTAACAGCTTTGGATTTTGGTGAAAACTTTGATCAATTATTACAAATTAATGAAGCATTTTTTGTTAAATATAATATGCCTATGCAAAGCTCCTGACATATGAAAACATATCAAAATATATAATAATTGGAGTTATGCATTGTTTTATGAGATACACTCTGGCAATTGATTGTATGGAAAAAATGTTAGCCTATTAATATATAGATAATGGTCACATAGAATGATGCCATATCGAACAAAATTGGCCATATGGATTGAAACGAATGAAAGTTCATTTTGAGATTCCGTTAACTTCTTAAAATTAGCCGGTTTCCAAATTGTATTTTTTTTTTTTTGGTATACAGACAGTTTTCTCAATTTTTCTTTTAGTTGTAGATTTTTTGAAGTACGTATAGCGGGAGAATATTACAACTTAGACATATGATGGTTTTCTGGTTTTTTTCGTCAAATTCAACTCGGAAATATTGAAAACACATAACCTAACTGGCCCAATTTAGCCTAAAGATGTAAGGATTCCGGTTATATGTCGACTCTTTTACAAATGAAAATTTTTAGGAAGAAAATAGTTGATGTCTGACTATTTCGTGAATATAAAATTGAAGAACTACAAACTGCGTTTTTACTTTTTGTATATTAAATATGATATATTTCTTAAAAAATATATATTGATAAATTGAAATAATTTTTTAGCTTTTTTGATGTCTTTAGGAAAATTAACGCAATTTCAAACTATTTCGTGAATATAAAATTGAAGAACTACAAACTGCGTTTTTACTTTTTGTATATTAAATATGATATATTTCTTAAAAAATATATATTGATAAATGGAAATAATTTTTTAGCTTTTTTTTTCAAAAAAATTGGTTTTTTCACTCGAAGATGGATGTCATAAGCAGAAAAATATTGAAATATTGGGTTACATGTCGACTCTTTTACAAATAAAAATTTTTAGGAAGAAAATAGTTGATGTCTTTAGGAAAATTAACGCGATTTTTAATTATTTCGTAAATATAAAATTCAAGAAGCTACAAACTGCGTTTTTACTTTTTCCAAATTAAATATGATAGATTTCTTAAAAAATATAAATTTATAAATATTGATAAATTGGAATAATTTTTTATATTTTTTCTAAAAATTTGTCATTTTCACTCCAAGATAGATGTCATAAACATAATAAACAGAAAAATATTGGATTACAAATATAATAAATTAAAAAAAAAAAAATATAATAAAAAGTTTTCGTATATTTTAAGGCAAATTCAATTTAGTAAAAAAAAAAAAAACTTAATCTGCCCTGAACACGTCCTTGAACCTACGAACGCACGCGTCGTAGCCGGCACGCTCACCACCTGCGCCACTGCTGTATGTACAACAAAAAAGTCAGATACTGTAGTTAACAGCTTTGGGTTTTGGTGAAAACTTTGATGAATTATTACAAATTAATGAAGCATTTTTTGTTAAATATAATATGCCTATGCAAAGCTCCTGACATATGAAAACATATCAAAATATATAATAATTGGAGTTATGCATTGTTTTATGAGATACACTCTGGCAATTGATTGTATGGAAAAAATGTTAGCCTATTAATATATAGATACATATACACAGCCTTCAGATTTTTTGCATCATACTTTTATCAACGATTTATTTATTGTTTCAGATTAACTGGTCGTCCCTCAGCAGATCAGTGGCCTCAATCAATATCACTTTCAAGAGAACATTTTCCTGCGCGACTTCCAAAGCAACCTAAAGATTTGTGTCGAAACTTGTGTGAATACGCCAATGATCTACTAAGTGTAAGTGATATTATTAAAATAACCAAACAACTTTAAAATGTGTAGAATACCACGATTTATAATTATGTTTTCTTGTTATAATTTCAGCAAATGCTATCCTACGATTTCAGATCACGCCCGTCTGCATTACTTTGTTTGGACCATGAATACTTTCAACAAGAACCTATTTAACAGTTGCATGTGTTATTCATATTGTACTGATTAAGTTTATTTAAATTAATTAATTAACTTAAGTTATTCATATTTCTTTATGTTCTGCGCATAAACACTGCTCGCACTTGTGTGCTTGCGCATATAAGATCTGTATGGCGAAGATACAATTTTCAATAATCTTATATAACATTTGCCTGTAGAGAGCGCATTTTAACATTTCATTGGGAGGGGGAGAGTTGCCAGTTTCGGTTGGGGAATTTTCACTCAGTAATTTAACAGCTAACTGTACAAAGTACGTCAATTAAACTCTGCTTAACGACTTTTATGAAAGCGGCCCTAAAACTTTCAAATGAAAGACAGCGATACAATGTATCCCCCCAGATTGTGACGTAGGAAGGACACAGCAATAACTATTTTGCTTCCAAGTTTTTACAAATTCCTGTTCGGGAAAAGTTGTTTGCTTTTGAGGAGAGTTTTATGTCAATCTCATTTTACTGACAGTTCTCCGCAAGTTTTGTCGCCGAACACAGTTACAATCAGTGGGGTTACTCTGTATCGTGATGCGACAACCAAATGGCACTCTGTATTGCTTTCGCATTGCGAGCAATGTTGCCTACTATAATTTTTGCTTCTTTTTATGGATGGGTCTCAGCGACAAAAGGTAAATGCCATTGTTTCGAAGTTATTTAAAACTAAAAGTATATTGTTTGTGACTAGCTTTGTGCAAAATGTTCGCAATATGTTTTGGATAGCATCGACTTGGAACTTAAAGCTCCACAAAAGGTCCACTGCGATACCCAACAAAGTAAAGCTATCGGCCTGTTTAAAATTTCTTGGCCAGGGTGCGTTCCAACATTTGATTGGTCAAGATCGCAAAATTTTGACAGTCCGGCTGTGTGCCAATCGGTTGAAAATAGCAAAATTTTGACAGTCCGGGGAAAATTCTGACATTTGTTATGGTGAATACGAATGCCAGAATTTTACCTGCCCCCATGGGGAATGTGTACACATGTATGCATTCGGTATTGCCACTCATATTATTTCAAATGAATTTATATGCCAATACGTTATTAAACGGTAAAATATAGTTTTAAGCCAAAAATATGAAATATAATGACAGAAAAAATACGAAAATTTACATTTCATTCACAGAATGTTTGCTTTCGCATGTGCTTTTCTTAGATGTCAAAATTTACAACTGTCAAAATTTCACATTTCATTTGGCACAGCAAAATGGAATAATTTGCCCTTAGTTGCAAAAATCATGTAAATACAGAAATGCTAAATAAATAGAGGAAAGGAAGGAAAATGAAGGATAACAAAATGTCACCACAACAGGGCGACTGTTGTTGTTGTTGTTTTAACAACAAAATCACTCCCCGAAGGTTTTGGGGAGTGTTGTCGAAATAACAGTCCTTGGCCGGATATGAATCCGGTACGCTCCGGTACTCCCTTGCGGTACTGCCCGACTGTCGTGGGAGCGATTTGGTATGACCAGTGCAACCTTCTGGGTCATGTCATCCCTCCTTCCGAAAGGAAAGAGAAGATGGGTAATGAGAGGTGGGAGGCATCCGCAGATCAACCATCGAGTTGCACATCATTACATTTGTGTATATTGGTCGCCTCTTACGACCGGTATGCCTACCGCGGGCATTTTCTAAGCCCCAACCCGCAGGAGCTCAACAGGGCGACTCAACAAGTACAACATTTAACAGCGGCGACGTTCATGTCGCAGTAGCGCAGGTGAGCGGTCGGACTACAACGTTTCAGGTTTTCGGAGAACTTTTTTTCCATAATTGTGAACACCACCAAATTTTTTCGCTTTAACTAACCACAGTAAAAGTGTTAGTCAACACTTTTCGTTTGGTTTTAGTTAGCAAATAGGGAAAAGCGTTAAAATAGGGGGTAATTCTTTGCGACCGTTCGTAACTGATAATAAAAGTTCAAAAATATCGGGAGGGGTATCAAAAGACGCGTTAATGTCCCAGCAATGCGAATCCGCTTTCGGAAAACAAATATTTTTGATAGTTTGTGAGAATTTTCTGCCATTTTCACAAAAAAAACATGGATTCCACCCCCCTTTGGGATGTGACCTGGGTCATTTTTCGGTTTTTTGCCAATAACTTTTCACTGAAATAAAATACGGAACAAATGCAGAATAGCTCCAACTCCCAAATTAAAAGAAAAGTGATGAGGATTGATAGATATCATTGAGGTGAGTATAAATATATAAATTTTTTTTGGTGCAAACAACAACAACAAAAGTTATAGAAGGTCAAAGTTCATATAAAGCACTTCACTTTGATAGGTATATAAATTACCTTTAATTTGATATACATATGTTTTATATGATCATTAGGTAATACTTTCCATCCAACGTCAAGTGTTAATACCCGTCCAAAAATATCGAGAGAGGTATCAAAAGGCGCGTCTTGACCTCCGTAACAATAATCCGAAGGGGGAAAAGCAAGATTTTGCTTCTATGAAAAGTTATTAGTGAAAAACCGAAAATAAACCCGGGTTAGATCCCCAATTCGGGGCCCGATCCACGTTTTTTTGTGCAGAAGACCTTTCCGCGTAGGCGGCCTTCGGCCGCGCTTCAAAAAATAACCCTGGGCTACGCCATTCCAACTCCGGGTGTGTGCCATAGCCGTGGCTACCGCCACGGTGATATCCTTCCGCGTGCCACGTTTCCCACTCTTTTCTCACAGGGTAATTTGTGATTACAACCACATGAAAATTACAGGAAAATTGTGAACTTTAACTGCAAATATCTCGCAAAATTCTAAAAATATCGGATTTCCCCCTCCAGATTATTGTTACGGAGGTGAAGTCGCGTCTACTGATACCTCTACCTAGATTTTTGGACGTGTATTAACACTTGACGTTGGATGGAAAGCATTACCGCAACTTTGATTGAAAATATCTTTTCACAATTTTTAATTTCCGCTTTCGGATTCTTAATCTACTCGTCAATACGCGTCTTTTGATGCCCCACTTTCCCCCTTTGGACCACTACTACCACAAGCTTTAAATAAACTTTGACCCTTAATAACTCTCGTTGTTGTTGTTTGCACCAAAAAAAATTTATATATTTATACTCACCTCAATGATATCTATCAATCCTCACCATTTTTTTTTTAATTTGGGAGTTGGAGCTATTCTGCATTTATACCTAAAATACTTGTTTTCCGATTTCGAATTATTGTTACAGAGGTCAAAACGCGTCTTTTAATAGCTCTCCCGATATTTTTGGACTTGTAATAGCAGTTACGTACGGTTGTAAAGAATTACCTCAACCTACTGTTCGCTTGAAACTTTTTACTCTTCGCGTATCGGGAGAGTTTTACGTCAATCTCATTTTACTTACACTTTCTGAGAGGTTTGTACGCGGACCAAGCTTTTAAATGGCGAAAACAGCGGGCTCAGCATGTTTTGCCTCGAAAATGCAAATGATCCCGGAAATACGTAAGTGTGTACATACTCTTACGAGTCGTATCTTTTCTGCACTAATGCCTCGGGATAGTATGGCTACCGGATAACGGCTATAATGGTTCAATTGTGTTTGTCTTACTGGAACATTACAAATCAAAGATGACTAGATACGAAACTTCGCGCTCTCTGAGAGCGCTCAAAAAGTGGTCATTTTTTATAACATTTTCCAATGATGCCAGTATGGTGAAAACAAAATATGGGCATTTTGAGTAGCTTCTTAGGAATTTTGCAATTCCCACATACCAAGAGGTGTGCAAAAATTTGCTATCGAATTAATTTTTGAATTTGTCTTGCTCGGAACGTATAAAATGAGACAAGATATATTTAAAATAAAATATATGTAATAAGAAATAATTCATAATATAAAGTTAAAATTTCCAAGATTTCTTAAAATAAGGTAAAATCCTTAATGATGTACATTTCGTAATGAAATAGAACATGGTAATGGAAATAATATGACTTCAAATAAAAATAATTATAATTAAAATAAATATTTGAAAATAATACAAAAAGAAAAGGCGTATTGTTTGTAACCTTTTTTTTATACCTGTAAACCACTCAAATGCGTAAATAAAATATGATTTTCTACATATATTTTCTGCAGCTATTTTCTTAGATTGTTTTCATTCATACTTTACGTATTTTTTCTCAATCGTGCGATATTTTAAGTTTATCGAAATGTTCACTTGTTTGACTATCCCAAATTTGGTGCGTTTTTTCTTTCTGGCTCCTCATTGTTTATGTATCTAATGTCAGATGGTCCTCGATTGTGTAGTATTGCCAACTAGCGTACACATAAAAAAGTAGGCAACACTGCATAATCGAGGACCGAAATGAGAGAGTTTCGTATCAAGTCATCTTTGTTACAAATCAAGGTGTTTGTATTGTATAAAGTTCAACGAGCAAACGAACATACTAAACGACCTGGCCTTTTACTATATTTTTGTTATCTTTGATTTTTGTTTAATTTTGTAGTTTTATTCAAAGATTAAAACTGCCATAACACATCTACAAAGATATTAAGTTAAAGAAAATAAAGGTGCTGGTAAAACAGTTGACAAATCACTTGGGATCTACCTTGCTGAATTTATGGAAAATGAAAACAGTGATGCTGCCGAATCCAGTGAAGATGAGCATAACAAAGGAATCTCGTGTCTTGGAAACAGCCGGGTTTCCAGTGACATAGTGTCGAGGTATGACGATTTATGGTAATGGTGCAGTTTAGGGGGCCCACCCAAAACTAGACCAAAAAAGTCGAGTGGGGTGTCAAAAGACGCGTATTTACGTCTAGATTTAGAATCTGAAATGAGATTTTTGTTTTTTTCAACCGTTCAAAAGTTATGAGGCGTGATCCATGTTTTTTATGTACAGAACACCTTTCCGCGTAGGCGGCCTTCGGCCGCGCTTCAAAAAAATAACCCTGGGCTACGCCATTCCAACTCCGGGTGTGTGCCATAGCCGTGGCTACCGCCACGGTGATGTCCTTCCGCGTCCCACGTTTCCACTCTTTTTCACTTTTTTGGCTCAGCCTAATATGCCATTACAACAACCACATGAAAATGACAGAAAATTGTGAACTTTAACTGCAAATAACTTTTGAACGGTTGAAAAAAACAAAAATCTCATTTCAGATTCTAAATCTAGACGTGAATACGCGTCTTTTGACACCTCACTCGGGTTTTTTGGTCAAGTTTTGGGTGGGCCCCCTAAACTGTACCAGTACCAGATTTATTATATTATATTTGGTAATCGTTGCGATGGACTACCGAGCGCTAATATTTACACAAGAATGTCGGGAGGGGTATCAAAAGACGCGTCTCGGTCCCAGGATCACGAATATAACTCCGCTACGCGGAAGGGTTTTCTGCACATAAAAAACATGGATCGGGTCCCTAAACCCGGGTTATTTTTCGGTTTTTCGCAAATATTTTACAAAATAATGAAAATATCGGTTGAGCGGAGTTATATTCGTGATCCTGGGACCGAGACGCGTCTTTTGAGACCCCTCCCGACATTCTTGTGTAAATATTAGCGCTCGGTAGTCCATCGCAACGATTACCTTATATTTTATAGTAGACAATATTGTATTTGAAAGACCTTTACTTCTTACTTGACTACTAAAAAATAATTTGCGGGCTTTTTTAATGTCATTGATAAGGTGTGATAACAGCTTACTATCTCTGAAACAAATAAAAATAATTATTTTTGTCATTACATGTTTCACACACGTATATATATACGTAAAACATTATTAGACCGAACGCGTCACCTGGTCATTGGCTATGCATGCTGCTTCCACTTGCCTTCGCTTCAAATCTTCTACACAATAACAGATATAATGAGCAAATTCCAACACAACCCATACTCACGATTGCCGCTATCGGTATGTGTTGCGAGAGCTTATGCTTTTTTCTGTATGTATTTTGTAAGACTGGTTTGCTGCTGAAATTGATGATTGCATTTGTACCTGGTACCTTGACTACTTTATTGTACAAGTTACTATTGCACAAGTCTTGGAGCTATGGACTGTTGTGGGGATTCCTTATTACCTTCTGTTATCAAAATACTTATATACGTGTGATGCGTGGATTTCCTGGTTGCTTTAGTCTAGGGGAGGCGGCGGTGATGGTTCAAGGATTAATGCTATTTCTGTTATGTACGATTTTAAAAATTCCTGATATTGTTTCGGCTCAACTGAGGGATGATTTTGAGGAACTTAATGTTATCATGATGGTTTGTATATAATTACTTTAAAAACAATTTCATTGGAATTCTAAAATATTTTTCTCACTTTTAGTTTGCACTATTTTTTTTGTTTGCTGTTTGTTGGCTGATAGCAATGACCGATATATTTCGTATGCACATCCACTTTTATCTTTTACTGCTATTATTGATTATAGGTGTAACATGTACACCAATTACGAAACGAATTCCCATTGTTACTATACTAACATTTATTCTAAAAGACGAAGTTAGGGTAAGAAAATGCATCCTTACTTTTTATTTTTGAATATTTTTATACTCAGCTGTGTCTTGAAACAATCGTACCACTTACATGATTTCTCTGAGGATAAATAACTAAAACTAACTATCTCACTACCCACGTCTCGAATGGGTTTAAAAATAATCTGTAAACCGATGTTATATATACCAACTTTATTAAAACATTTCCACCTAGTTCTTGTTGTAGTAGCGCTAGTTAGCCCTACCTAGGTAGTGAGTATCTTACCTAGCGGCTTCGACAGGGGTGGACTAGAGGGAAATGGGTGTTAGAAGAGTAGGCCAGGTTGAGCAGACAAAAAGATGATTAGTGTTGTAGGGGGGACAAGCCGCAAGCCGGATAGACATTCGGAAAGTCGGGGTTCAGTATTGCCCGCTGGATCACTTCCTATGTAGAGCACAAAGAGCAATTTATTTCATGATTTATTTCAATCAATGCGCATTCACGTGTTTGAATACAAAATTATTCAAAAAAACTAAAGTGATGAGTGAAATATTATTGTAAAGAATACAATTTCAATTATTCAAGCTTTTGGAAAAAAAAAGCACAGCCTTAGGCTTCAAAACACCGCCATCAAAACGCCATCTGAGTCTCGCCTCCAACAATACATCTTCGTAAGCATTGCGGTGAGATCCGGCACTACATTACCTTGCCGTTTTATCTGCTTTACGATATGCGGGATCTAAATGACCTCCACACTAAGTCGGTGGACAGATCCCTCAGATTTCGGTTCTTGAATCCCGTTTGATATCCAGGTACCTAATAGAGATTGAAAAGGTCGCATAATGCTAGCACAACTTCGTTCTGATTATTGTAACAAGTTAAACTCTTATTTATCCAGACTAAACCCCACCATACCAAACAATTGTCCTGCATATGGTGTGACCCCTTATATTGTTTTGTTGTGGTAACAAAAACCCTCCGAAGGTTTTGTGGAGTATTGTCGAATTAACAGTCCTTGGCCGTTTATAAACTCGGTACTCTCCCGAACTTCCTTGTGGTGTTGCCCGACTGTCGTGGTAGCGATTTAGCCACTGGAACCTTATAGGCCATGTCATTCCTCCTTCAATGAAGACGGAGAAGACCGCTAATGAGAGGTGAGAGACATCATATCATCACTATCCTTGTGCATATTAGTCGCCTCTTACAACCGGTATGCCTACCTCGGGCATATTCTAAACCCCTAACCCGCTGGGGTCCTCCTATGATACTAAACATCTCTTTTCCTATTCAATTAAACCTACTATTTTAACACCACGTAAGAAGAAGTTCGTGACAATTCTCAGAGTAGTCATGCCCATTAGGTAGGCCGAAGCACTGTTAATAACAACAACGGGCCTTTGGTAGTACTGCTTGGTTCTTTTCGGGGTAATTTTCCATCCTTATGCAACTTTTTTGCAATTGTTTAAGGGACTATGTCAGGACTCTTAAGGAACCATTTTGGAAATTCTTATTAAAAAAATGTTCCGAAAGTAACATGTAGTCTCATCAAAAGTCTTATGCTGTCCAGGAATGATTCGGAACTTGAATCAAATCTACTAAGTGCATCACACTTTATACGTTATTATTTCATGCTAATGAAAGGTATAAAGGGCTCTCTGTGCTAAAAATTCCGAAACTATGAGTGTAAACCCTCTAATTTAATTAGCATTTATTAGATGTTTAAGAAAAACGTACAATTATCAAGAACAGCGCCTATATTTTCCAAACATCCACAACTGAGTATAAAATGTTCTGTCTCACCGGAACTTGATCCCCTTAATTGTTTTGCTTTATTTTCTTTGCAGATAAAAATAATTATATTCTACTTAGCTTTGGTTGCTTTCACCGTTTTGATAGTATGGTGGCGAACGTGTAGTGAAGGAAAAGCTTCGACAGGAGTTCGCAAACTATTTCATTTGCTAATTGTAATGGTATACGTGCCTGGCCTATTGTATGAATGTATCTTCCTTTATGTTGCGTCCGGTGTGGCATTAGCTATTTTTACTGTTTTTGAGCTGATTCGCATATGCAATATACCCCCATTGGATCTACATTTACGGAAGGCTTTTGCATCCTTCTCCGACGAGAAAGATGCTGGAGTACTTGCCTTAACGCCATTTTGCCTTCTTATTGGCTGTTCGTTGCCACTGTGGATAAACCCATGCCCGTGTTATATAAACGATAAATCTAATTATACTAATCGAGTTGTTCTACTTTTATCTGGTATTCTTACCATTGGATTTGGAGATACAGCTGCAAGTGTAATCGGTTCGAAGTTTGGTCGCATCAAATTTAATAGTGAGTAAATATATTTGTATATTGCGTTGTTGCCGTTATCAACAGTGCTACACCCTGCCAAATAGGAACGACCACTCTGAGAATCGGTATCGGAGGTCCAAAGAAACGCTGGCCTAACCAGGATTAGGTCAGAGTGAAATTTGTGTTATAAGAGTAGGTTCAATTGAAGAGATGTTCAACATTCCCACGACAGCCGGTTCTACGTACCGAAATTTCCCCGACCAAGGGCTGTTATTTCGCTACCCCCCCCTGCCTAAACCGTCAGTCCTGTGGCCGTCGTCGATCAAGTATCGCTCCGCCACATATGCACATTAGCAAGTAGACTATCCCATCGGCCGCTCACGCCCCCAGGCGTCAACATCTCACACAGCAGCTCACAGCTACTCCCTACGTAGCACTTCCCAAGTGGATTTGGGCAAATCTGAGCGTCCGCTCTCTCCCATCCCCTCTGTCAGCCCCTCTTCTTCCAGCATCAGCACGAGTGTAAGTCACAACCATCAGCTCCTGGTCCCTTATACTACGTGCACTGTTTGTCGGTTAAGATTATACACGCCTTTGGCATCAGTCAAGTGCAATAACTGCATTGGCCTGTGTCACCTGCTTATATGCTCTAGACTCTCAAACAGGAACCTATGGACTGATACGTACGTTGCGCCATGCTGTCGAGCTACTCAACCTTCAACGTCGTAATTTAATTGCAACGGCCTAACCGGTAAAATTGTTGAAGTAATAAACTTAGTGAGGCGATATAAAATCAAAATCGCGGCGATTCAGGAGACAAAGTTCGGTGGAAGATCATCTCTTCAGACCTGCAACGGGTACAATGTACACCGTTGTGATCGTGCGAGAGGGATTGGGGGTGGTCTGGCATTCATCACGCATCAATCTGTGCAGTATCGTCTATTTGAGCCTGACATCGACCCGAGGGACTCCACCTTAGAACGTCAAGGTATGGTTGTCCGGTCAGGCGATGTCAACCTTGAAATCATAAACATATACATACCTCCTGTCACCTGCTGTCCCAGGGATTACCACCCCGAAATTCATGCGTTACTCAGGGTCGAGAATCGCGTCATCCTTGGTGACCGATGGTAGGCTCTAGCTCGCCAGACTTCACCATAGTCAGCGCAGGCCTTATAAACACCTACCCATATTGCTCCCTATCGATCGCCCCACCGACTTTGTCACCGCTGAAAATCGCACGTACACCAACTTATTTTTTTTCTGAAATATTTTTAAATATTTGTTTCATACTTTATGTACTTGCTGGGATTTATTTAAGTGAATTTACTAAAACATTTTAAAATATTGTTCAAATAAAGGTTTAAAACATATTTATGAGCTTTCTCTGCAATTTTTTATAGGTTTACATTTATAAGCTTTCAATTATGAAACACTGTATGATTTAACTTCAAAAAATAATTATAATTCATGTTTTTTTTATTTTTTAATTTCTTACAGACTCGAAAAAATCACTCGAAGGAACTTTGGCTTTTGTTCTTGCAACGATATCACCCATTTTGCTCCTCAACTATTTCGGTTTCACACACCTCTCTCTCTTCAATTGGTTTATGACAGCTTTTGCGACTGTTACAACTGCTTTAGTTGAAGCACATACTGATCAAATAGATAACTTAACTTTGCCAATTATTTTTTATACAATTGTAAATATAAGTTAGCTTTACCAATGAATTCGTAATTGTAAATTATGCTTAAAATAAGTTTTATACATACATATATTGTTTTCCTAATAAAATGTTTAAAAAACCTGATCGCACGTCATATTGATCGCACTTTTACCCGTTTATATAAACTTTAAACTGAATATATTAGAACACGAAAGTTCCCGACACAAACACTCCCCAAAGATTTTTAAGGATATGTATACACTTAGATATTCTGCCTCCCATCCCTCGTATTCTTAATATAAAATTCTTGGAAATTTCCCTTTCCCTTTGTAAAGTTCACTGGAAAATATTAATTTGTGCAAGCATCTACTAAACTAAAATATATTTATGTATATTAGAATTTTGTGTATTTTAGTTCGAAAAGTATAAGCCACAAGGGGGGATGTAAGGACTTTTGCGCTTATTTGAGTGGCTCAGTGCCATCCTTGCCTAAGCCTCAATTTAGTCATTTCCTAATAATTAGTCACAAAGTTAATAGGCAATTAAAAATTAAACAGCCTTTTTAGGAAGGTTTGAAACATTTAATTAATTTAATTAATAATTACGTTCAAAAATTAGGGATGTGCAACTTTGGCACGGATAGTTTGGAGTATTTCTAAGTAGTATAGCATAATAACTCCATATATGAAATTTCGAGGGTTAGGCAAGGATGGCACTGAGCCACTCATTTATTCTATAAAAGTTTTTAAATACAAGTATGCAAACCCCAGAAAATAATGAAATATACCGCGACTCGTAAATGAAACTCGTTTATCAGAACAATCGATTGTGTGGAAGCTATATATTGTTGTGGTCCGATCTCCGACAAATGGTTGATATATTACAAACTGAGTGACTAGTTTGTATTAAAACAGAGGGACTAAATCGACTCAGCTCATTTATTTACATATTTATTTATTGCGGAGTCTACAGAATGAATAATTCTGACAGACTAACACCCCTATTGCGAGTGCCGATTTGCAGTAGAATATAAATTTTTCGATTGAGTCGATCGTATTTTTTTTTTGGCATTGTGTAACTTGGATCGATCAAAAACTACACGTTTTTAATATATTTTTTTATTCATTTTATTAGCACTTTTCAACCATTCGACACACCGACGACCGCAAAAATGCGGTAGAAAGATGATCGATTGAACATTCACTCGTTGATCGATCGGGTCGACACTCGCAATTGCTCGATGATCACTAACCGCTTAATAGTCGATTATCTATTCGTGTTCGACACTCGCAATAGGGGTGTAAGTGTGAAAAAGTACATAAATACAGAAGGATATACAGACAATTTTGTGTAGTATCCTTGGAATCAATTGTTTACAGTTTACAAATTAAAACAATATCAAACGTATTACCAAAATACAACATAAAATCATACGAATTACACTTTTAAATTTTTAAACATATCTAGTAGTACAAGCCATCGTGAAGTAAACCTTGGTACAAGCAAGTTTCAGTGTAGTCATTACTCGTATACGTATATTTAACAATATTTGCTCTGTAGGGAGCAGATGCGTAGTGTCCAGATGGGGTACATAACAGCTGGTAAGTTTTACGATGAATAGTATGCTAAGTTTTTCCCTACTGCTATGTAACGTAGGCAGGTGTATAAGTTTTAGACGGCCAGAGTAGGGAGGAAGATCCCTACCATGATACCAAGGCAGTTCCCTCAATGCAAACAGCAAGAATTGTTTTTGATTTAGGCAGGTAGTGCTACAACAACAACAACAATTGTTTTTGATCTCTTCTTTTTCTCATACTTACAAACATCGGACCAAGTTGCCTTTCGTATGGCATATTCAAATATTGAAAGAAAAAATTCAATACAAATAATATTTTCAGTATTTATTAAAACTAAAAAGATAATGCTGCTTTGAGTTATTATATGTATTTAAACATTTAATATTGGTAATACAATTTTTGCAATGTTAAACAAAGTATATATAAAAAATTAAATCTTATATCTATTGTTTAGTTTTTCCCTTTTTGCATCATTATTTTTATTATTTTTTTTTAATTAAGAGGAAAACATAAGATATACGTATGTATGTAGTATGAGGGTATGTTTTAATTGTATATATATGTATGCAAGTGTAGTATAGTTTTAAGTACAAAATACAAACTGGAAAACCATATTCACTGACTGTTAACATCTTTAATTTTCTTAATTATTAAAATTCGTATTTTAATTTCTTTGTTTATAAAGACGCATTCGTCTGGCTTCAGATGCAAGGAATTTATGTGTTATACTGTTGTTTAAAATATGTATATCACCATAATCCAGATGCAAAGATGTAAAACACGGAACAGATATGATGGAAGAACAAATGAAATGTTTTAATACCAATTCAAGTAAATCGATTTTCGTCGAATAAACCGGGCAAAATATGGACTGATCAACATCCAAAATGGACAGAAAACAATGTATATATACATATGTAAGTACGCTTGCATTCATCCCTATTCCAATATCCGATGGATGTCATTCACGGGGAGGGCGGTTCGAATCAGTTGCGGATTTGAGTTAGAACACTTTGAAAAATCATCTCTACCGATTTCCTTTTAAATCGACTAGGCTATTCAACACAAGATATAGAAGAAAATGTCGTTTTTTTTTGTTTTAAAGGGTAAATCCGCAACTGTTTTCTCGCGAATCGATTCGCACTCCCTCCGCAAAGAATCCGTCAGATACCGCAAAAGGCATGATTATTATTGGGTGGACGGGAGATTAATACATATTTGCTATGGGATATTAATAAAATGGCACATTCTAGAACATAACTGTTAATTCATATACATGCATCTCTTTTCGATAATAAATATGGTTGGAAACGAAGCATTTTAAGGTTGGGACAGAGCAGGGACGAAGGTTAGATTTTTGTTAACCCTCTGGAGAGATAACGTTAGATGCATACATATGAGCATATTTAGATTGACCTTGCACCAATTGAGCAGTAAACGTGAAGTTATTGACAATGTGAATACAAAAGATAATAGAATAGTGCTTTTCGATGTAGTTTTCACAAATTTTTTATAAATAACGTAATAGAATGCTAATTTAAATATTCAAAAATATGCCTACTGAGAACCAGGAATAAAATTATACTTCATTTTCTACAAATATCATAAGCTTTGACATTTCTGGTTAAGGTCCAAGTCTTCTTTCTATGAATCTACAACCAAATTTGATCACGATTTATTTTTCACTTTGAATGAGACCTTGTGGTTCCCTGTTCTGTAAAGCTTACTGGAAGGCGGTTATGGAAACATTTCGACTTCATCTGAGGCGATTAAGGCTTCGCTCGCAGTCTGCCATATTAAGAATAAGCAATCGTATGGTAAAAGTTTAAAGTTTTACAGTTACAACAATTTTGTTGGAAATGAAATAGCAGTCATAAATTATATCATTTGCCTAGAACAGAAATGTGATGAAAAACACATTATTTATCAAGACGAAAGTTACCTTTAAAGAGAAGAAGTTTCGTATACATGAGCAGGAAATATAGCTTACTACACCTAGTTTGTCTGAAAAATTGTCATAAGTGTAATATCTGAGGCCTTCACTCTGTAGTTCTTCTCGAAAGAAAATTTGTTCACTTTTGCATGATTCTTACTCTGTAAGAAATTTTCGATTAGAACACGTTCTTTGTTCGAGTTCCAGTCTGTTCCCTTCACATTCGATTTATCATCTTTCGATTGTAGAAAATTTGGTACTCATTGTAAATTCTATTCGACAACAATTAAGGAAAGGAAAATCCCAAATAAAGTATTTTCTTACGGTTATAATAAAACAATCAGAGTTAATCAATCGCTATTGGCAGAAAATAATTGAAAAATGTTAGGTAAAAATGCAACACCAAAACGTTTTAGCCTAGAAGTATTTATATACATATATTTAAAGAAAACAAATTTTATTTTATGAAATAAAAATTAATTGTGTAAGGACTTACGTTCGAACCCAATACTACATGTATGCTATTCAACATATCGATTGCTGAGTGGAAGATCACTCTATGTCAAAATATATTAAAAAAATCGATCGTACTACTGAGTGTCTACGTATATGTATTAGAATCTTTTTTGCTTTCGAACAGAAAAGCCTTGCAAAGAGGGGTTTCGACGTAAACTTTTAAGTAAAAGTCAATTTTTAACTATTTGAAGACAAATTGAAACTGTTATTTTCGGTTTGTACTTATGCTGTAGTGGGAAGTGGGCGCCGAATTAATCGACAGGAAAATTGTATAATAGTCCACCTGGAGCCATCAGCGCAGTTTGTGAGGATTACGCCCTATTTCGGGGTGACAGGTAATAGTGTCACTGGTAATAGTGTCAATTGACACTATTTCCGTTCTAAATTGGAAATAGTGTCAATTGACACTATTGCGCTTTCGAAATGGAATTAGTGTCAACAAGAAAATGGAAAATAAGTCATTGACACTATTTCCAAACTGAAATGGAAATAGTGTCAAAAGTGCTAAAAACGGGTCTACCACATTATCCCCAAAATCAAAATCCGCAAAGGAAAAATCCCTAAAATCAGAATCCCCAACACGAAATCCCCATTTTATGTGTGAAATAAATTCAAATTATGTATTGGATAGGTAATTATGCTACCTTTCATTTGAGGTACCACTGTTGTGGGCGCAAAACCGCGTATGTGCAAAATTTTAAATTTAATTTAAAAAACAACCCTGGGCTACATTATTCCAAGTCCTTCTGCGTAGTAAACCATTCTGCGTAGGCGGCCTTCGGCCGCGCTTATTATAAATAACCCTGGGCTACGCCATTACAACTCCGGGTGGTTGCCCTGAACGGTGGCAACATGCCACCGTTCCCACTCTATGGGCGGGATCCAAGGTATTTTTGTGCAGAACACCTTTCTGAATTGGCAATAAAGATAACATAAAGAGAATAAAAATATAGTGTACATGCATATACATATGTGAATAGCTAATAACATAAGATGAAAATTTGAAATAAAAAATCGCGCGATATAATAATCATTAGTTTCAGGTGATAATAAAAATTAAAAAAATACCATGGATTCCGCCCATAGAGTGGGAACGGTGGCATGTTGCCACCGTTCAGGGCAACCACCCGGAGTTGGAATGGCGTAGCCCAGGGTTATTTATAATAAGCGCGGCCGAAGGCCGCCTACGCAGAATGGTGTACTACACAGAAGGACTTGGAATAATAAAAATCCATCTCTTACAACACTGCGCTGCGCAGACAACCGCTGCCTAAAATAGCAATAGTGTCAATTGACACTATTTCCATTTCGAAAAGCGCAATAGTGTCAATTGACACTATTTCCAAGTTACCCTGGAAATAGTGTCAATTGACACTATTACCAGTGACACTATTACCTGTCACCTATTTCGGTACTAGGTGTGCTCAACTTCTGTAAGCTGATTCTCCAAGAGCTTTTCAGACTCTTTTAGTTGAGAAATGCAGTTTTTCCGCACCTGCTCCTCGGTGGTCGCTTTTAAATTTAATTTACAACCAATTGGTAGCCCAAAATACTTAGCTATGAGTGATAGGGTTAAGTGAAAGCAATTCGAAAGTAGATGTCCTGTTATTCCCCGTGATGAGCATTTATTAAACGGTGGCATAGTAAACAATCGTAATCAGTTAATAATTGCTGGTTTCCGAAAACAATTGAAATTATCATTTTTAAATAAAAGAAGTATCTAATTAATCGGTTACTAATTATAATTGTAATTCAACTAGTATGATACCAAGTATGTTGGAGGACTCCGTGTCGTGTTCCCAGGCTACATACGGTTGGCTACCAGATCTCGCTTCTGAGTTACTAACGTTACACAGTATACATAAACACTTTTCTATGATTTGTACTGAGTCCTCATTGCACCTATTTCAAACTGTTTTCAAGCATCCAGTTAATTCTTTTCGGAACGTTTATAGTTCTTTTGGCTTATATGGCATACATTTTCAGCAAAATTATACAAATTTCGAACTCTTGGGACTCTACTCCTAATCTTTTTTCTAGCAAAATGTACATAAATGTTATTTTTTTCGTTTCGCTCTCGCTATTTCAATTATTTGATCCGTCCGGTCACTCTGCTCTTTCCTAGAATAATAAAGCATACCTTTTGAGGATGTAAAGTATTTGGAAAAATCGTAACACAACGAATGCATTTTGCATGCCGCGGCAATAAATATTACAATTGAAGATTACCATATTATTTTTACTTTATTTTTTTCTCTTAATTGTATAAATGCAATTTTTCGTGAATACTCAAATACTCCCTTATAGACGCAGCTTCATCATTATCAATTTCGTATCGTATAAAATTTGTTATGTAATATGCAGTTATTTATGTTTTTATATGTTATAAGGTATGTTTTATGTATTACTTATGTATTTATAGGTATATGTATATGCATGCTCACTTATTGTACGGAAATGTATGTATAAAGCCCACGTTGACGTATAAAAAGTGTACATATGCGTTTAAATCGATTATTATTTTATAAATTTCCAATTTGTGTGTATGTACTATGTATATTATGGAATTGATGTGTGTTTATATATGTATGTGTGAAATGCTAATTTTTTTTTTGATACTTGTATAAATATTTCAGTTGCTGCTAACAAACAATTAACGGCAGATAAATGGAGTGTTCGACTTTGTAAGAAATAACAGAAATTAATAAATGTGTTTCGTATATTGATTGCAATAAAAAAATATAACTTTTTATTAATACGTTAGTTGCCCGAATCTTCGCCGTCCAATGATTCATCCTGCACCGAAGAACTATCATCACCTCGTTTTGACGATGATGGTGTGCCAGTCAATCGACTTGAACTCAGACCCATACCCCCACCAGTCCGTCTGCAATAGAATAAATAAGTGTAAATAAATAAATAATGGCACGATTACTATCTTAAGGATAAATTTGCATGCAGTGCAACAAAACAAAAATAAAAATTTTTACTTCATTTTATTTTTTATAGGTTTGTTTTTCATGTTTGAAGTTTGGCGATATCGAAATCGATAACGCAAAGAACATTAACAAGTATGAAAAATATTACCGGTAAGAAATAACGACCACCAGCTAAATATATAATATATGAATGTATGTTGACCGAACAATTTCGAAATAACTTTTCAGGTAAAGTATTGTTTTAAAAATGAAAAAATATGAGAATATTTGTTCTTCAATTATGTTTTGAAAAAAATTATAAAAAATTTGAGCTGGGGCGTTTTCTCACCGACAGCCGAGATAAGCTTCATCTTTCACTTTAACAAATGAATAGGAACAATAATAATTTTAAGATGCGTGCGTTTTCAAGATAATCTTTCAGTCAGCAGACGATATATTCGTACAATAGTTCCAAAAGTTGTCTAAAGCATTATTATATTAGGAGGATGTTAATATTAAGGGCTGCAATTTTGAAACCATATTTTTTAGACATTCAAACAACACTGCACTAAAGGTTAACCCCATATTCTAAAAAAAAAGATATATTAAGCTCTTATAATTCTAACCACCGTATTCATAAAAAGCTTTTTAAAATTGCAATTCCTTACGAATTTTTAATTATGAGAGCTTAATAAATCTTTTTTATTTTTGAGGAATAAGGGGGTTAAACATTTGTATTGAAATGTCATTTGAAAATGGGGGTAAAAGTAAAAAAAAGTTAACCAGTTGAAACTATTACTAGATTACTAAACGTTTATTAAATCAAAATAAAGATTTACATAACTTTAAAATGAACCTAATTTACGTTGCCAAGGTATTTTTAACATGCATGATTTCAGAGGTTATTAAACTAATTAATTAATGGGTCCATGCTTTTCCTTTTCTAGCGCGGATATGGTTCAATATTAAATGTTTTTGATTCCAGTATGTAATTCGCTCCCACAAGACAAATCGCCGTTTTAACTGTTATTTTAGAGTAAAATGTAAACTTTTTTGTGTGAGAAGGCCGCGGTTTCCAAATACAAAATAAAAAAGTTTTCCGGGCGAATGGGAATTTCCTTGAGTAAATAAAAAATAATAATTTCACTTCTTAAATATCAGTCAAGTTTAGTTAGTGTCAACTAAGGCCGAATTTCACAGTGGCAAGTTAACTTACGTTCCACAGTTAACTCTAGCTTTTCAACTTTCAAAGTTGAGTTAACTAGAGTCAAAATTGGGAAAATAACCTCGGGTTAGAGCTCATAATTTTATCTATTGTATATTGAGCAAGAGATATTTATCGAAATAGCTGAAATAAAATTGTGAATCGATAGTTAACTGTGGAATGCAAGTTAACTCGGCACTGTGAAATTGGGCCTAACTGAACAAGTAAACATACATACATATTAACGGGTCAATTCTAAAGTGGTAAAAACCTTCGTTTTACCGGCAAATAAATAACTTGGACGAGCCGAAGGTCTTAGCTACTAGTGCTCCCAGTTAAATGTAGTTTTGTGATTTATCACTCAACTTCTGTATAATAAATAAATAAAAAATAAATAAATAACTTGGAAAATGTTACACCCTCTTGGTATTTTGTAAGCATTTTTTACGCGAAGTTTCGTGAGCGTTTGCATTGTATTCGCTTTTGTGCATTGCTTATTTTTGACAGCGTTGCCATGCACGCTAGAATCGCGGGTACATGAACCCCATAGCCGAAGGTTACGATTTTCGGTTAGATAATCTTCTAGGTACAAAATATCCGGATATGCTCAGAATCGACCAGTAAGTGTTTTGTCGATTAATTCTTATTATTATAATCATAACTTTTTAATGCCGGACTAAGTTACAAAAATAAAATGTTTGTTGTTTTTGACGCGAATTTAAAAAAAAACGCAATACAAATAGTTTTTTGACTATTTAAAATTTTATTAATTTGGGGAAGTAAAATGTTTAACAAAAAAAGTACAAGAAAAATGGTTTAGTAAAGGTTACACAAATAGTTTTTTCCACCAAAAAATAGAAATACCTTACTAAAAAATATGCGATATTTCTACCTGGTATTGGGAAAAACGATTTGACTACCTTTTATGGAACAATTTTTTTATTGTAAACCTTTTCATTAAACATTTTAAAAGTTTCCCTTTTTCTTAAAATTATAATATATACAAATAAATAATTTAAAATTGACTTCATGTAATCTGCGAGTAATATTTAACGAAGAAGAAAAATCATTGATTTGAAACTTTCTAAAAGAAAACGGGTTTGATTCAACGATTTTAGACACAAAAATAGGGTTATTATAAATATATAGATATCGTCAACCTTTTAGTGGTATCAAATATATATTTGAACGAAGTAGCTTTTACAATAAACGTAGTGTTAATGGTTCGTTTAAATATCCAAAGGGAACGGTTGTCATATAAGGGGTATACACTTTCTAAACTTATATAATTTACGGGGAAAATCGAAGGACGAGGGAAATTTAATTGACACGTGCGGCAACTTAAAATGGCAAAAAAATCAATACTCTTACATTTTAAAGTTTAAATTCTTAATCCAACGCCTTATAAGCCTTCACAATTCATAATCAGTGAGGCGTCCTTCTTTGGTGAATAGGCCTTAGCCTTTTCAGTTTCTGCCACTTGCATCGATCTACATATGTATGGTGTCATCAATCAAATACCATATGTAAAATTCAAAATACGTTTAAAATAATTATTTAAAATCTGTAATTAGAAGTTTTATCACAAAAAAAGAAAAACACAATACTGGCTACGTACATACATACATACCCGATTAACCCTATCAGGGTCATAAGAAGTAAGACAAATAATTAAAATTTGACTTCTTTTTTAGATTGTCCTAATTAAAAGTATTTTTGAATCAAACTTATTTTAGTATTTTTATCAAAACCGCTTTACCTAAGCATTTGCTTTAAAAGTATCCTCATGTTTGTGTATTTAACTGGCAAATCTATATAGGCTGAACAAACAGTTTCTCTCGAAAGTGAATTTGAGAACATGCCCGCCTATATCAACGGAAAATGTGTGAAACTTGCGTTAATGACGGGAGTTTTTGAAACCCATTCAGAGATAGGGTGTTGTTCTTGAACAAAAATTTTCAAAAAGGGGCGTGTGGTTGTACTTTTGTGGTTGTTGGTGTGCCACTTATGTAAATGGTCACATCTTCGGGATTGTACCGCTGGAAGTGAATTTCTTACGCTCATGACTTCAAAATTTGTTGACGTAGAAAAAAAACTGAATTTTGCATTTTTAAGCTAACTTCACCTACAGAGGTATGAACTGGATTTTCAAAATCTGCCCAATTTTGGAGCATTTTAAGAGCACTGGTAACGTTACTATCCCGTATAATTCTTCATACATATGTTACTTTGAAATTAAATTTGTTTTTTTACTTTTTTACATTTCAATGAGTTGTTAAACATTTCTATTCGATTTTTAATTTCAACAAAAACTATTAAGAAGTATCTTTAACTTTTCAACTTCTCAATTCTCTTTGTTTTTCCTCGGGCCAGAAAGCCAATTTAAAAAATATAAAACATAAGTGTTTTCTTATCAAAGTAGTATTATGAAGTGAAGTCGAATTGACAGTCCTTGGCCGGATATGAATCCGGTACGCATCGGTGCTGACTTGTGGTACTGCCCGACTGTCGTGGTAGCGATTTTGTATAAACAGATGAATCTTCTAGGTCATGTCACCCCTCCTTCGGCAAAAAATTAGGAGATGAATGAGAGGCATTATATCCGGATATCAACCATCACGACCGGTATGCGTGCAAATCGATGGTTGATAGGGAGTATTTTTGTCATTGCAAAACCAACAAAGGTAAGGTATGACGCCTTTCAACGTGTCGGCCTACATTAATAAATCGCTCATTTGTACAACACATTGCTTAGGCTAGTATTTCCCCCCACCTGTAGTCATGCGACTTACCTTAACTTTGTTTTTAAAGAATTGATTTCTCGATTCATTGCTTCTTGGCTTTCAATCATGTCTTCACACTCACGCTGGTATTTGCGTTTTTGCGTTTTTTCCTTTTGCAACTCTTCCTCAGTTTCGTCTAGATTACGCTTAAGTAATTTCATGCGGCTGTTAAGCTAAAAAAAAATACAATATTCACTTGTGGTTCTATTTGTTTTTAGTGGTTTAAAAGTATACTTTGTCGATTTGCTCCTTGTATTGGTCAGCGTGACGACGTTCATCTTCGATGTTCATTGTTAGCTCCTTGACTTTCTTGTCCATTTTTCGGTTAGCTTTCTGTTGCAAAAGACGTTCTTTGCCTTCATTTTCCAATTGCTCTTCAAGGTTTGCTAACTTAGCTTCTAGAGTTGCAATTGTTGCCTTCACTTTAGTGCGTTGTGCCGTTTCAATTTCGGTTAGTTTTGCTTTAAGCTCTTTGTTTTGACGTTCCAGTAACGTTCGAGCATTTTCGTTCTTTTGCGAGTTGGATTTTTCATTGGCCAATTCTGTCGACAACTGCTCTATGGACAATTGCGCTTTTCGACTGCGATCTAATAGCACTTCTGAATTTGATTGTTCTTCTTCTAATTCTTCTTCCAATGTGGCTATTCGAGCTTCCAAACGACGCTTTTCATCAATCATAAGTGAACCCTTACTAGCATTATTGGCAATCTCTTCTGCAAGTTCATCACGTTCTGTTTCAGCTGAGCGACGAGCTCTTTCAGAACTAGCTAAATCTTCTGTCAACTGCATAACCTCAGCTTCCAATGCCTTCACTTTCCGCTCAGCTTCTTTGCTGGCAGCTTGTAACTCTTCTTTCGCTGCTTTAGCTTCCTCAGCATCACGCAAAGCATCTTTAACTTGAACTTGCAGTTTTTTAGCATGTTTCAATGCATCTTCTTTCACTTTGTTATGCATTTCCATAGTCGTTTCAATCTCTTTAAGATCCCCTTCTAGTTTCTTCTTTGCTGCCACGGCGGCAGTACGTTGCTTTCGTTCCTCATCTAACTCGGCCTCCAAGTCACGTAACTGCTTTACAAGACCACGACGTTTTTCTTCGGCTTGCTCTTCTTTCGCTTGTAAATCACGTTCGAATTGCGATCGCAACGCTTGCATGTTCACTTCCAAGCGTAATTTTGCATCTTCGGTCAGTTGCAAATCGTCTTCTAGCTCCTCATTTTGAGCTTTCAATTCAGCAAGCTGAGATTCCAAAGCTCGCTTGGCCTTTTCCAATTCGTGTACATTCTTATCGGCAGTGCCTTGAGTATTAGCTAAATCATCGAGTTCGTTCTGCAGCACTTTCCTCTTATTTTCAAGATCTTCAATCTTATCATATGCTTCATCTAATTCGCGTGTCAAAGAAAGCACCTTGGTCTCTTTTTCGCGAGCCTCGCGCTCCGCTGTATCGCGCTCTTGGGCTATTTGCTCTGAAATGGCCTTCTCCTCGGCAAGAATTTTATCGAAGTTCTTTTGTTTCTTTTCTAACTCGAGCACCTTTGGAATAAAAAAAAGGCAAATACATACGTATAAAAAAACATGAGATTTTAGCAATATAAATTATGACTAAGTACCTTTGTACGCTGTGCTTCCAATTCGATAGTTGTATCCTCCAGCTCCGATTGTATTTTCTTTTTACTTTTATCTAAACGATCGTTTTGCGCAATCAATTCTTTTACTTGGCGTTCCAGAGCTTCAATCTCTTTATTAAGACGCTTTTTGCCTTCCTCTAATTCTTTAGCTAAATCTGCGTCCTCTTCAGCCTTCTTTTTAATATCTTGCATTTGTGCGGTCAATTCGACTAATTTGCGTTCATAATTCCGTTTCGCCTCTTCGTCTTCTTCTAATTGTTCCTGCAGTGCCTCCTTTTCTGATTCAAGTTGTCTTAGTTTTGAACTCAATGATAACTTCTGACGCGTTTCCTCTTCAAGCAATTGTTGTGCTTCCGTCAATTGGGATTCCATATTACTGGCAGATTTTACAGCTGCCGATGCTTTTAATTCGGCTTCTTCCAATTGGTTCGTTACGTTTTCTGCCTCCTGCTGCAGTTTTGTACATTTCTCTTGAAGTTCTGATCGGGCACGTTCGATTTCAGCTAGTTTAACCTAAGTAAACATATCAATAGAAAAGTTCATTTAAAAAATTTTGCATCCTGTAACAAATTTAAACAGCATTTGATATAGTGTTTCTGGTAATTGCTTTCTTGGCTATCGCCTTTTTAAACAAGGAAAATTGTTCAGAAAGGTAATAGTAACAGTACATTTTTATGAATTTTTTGAGAATTAAATGCAAATGTCAATCAAATTGTGGTTTTCCCACATCTTTTCAGCAAAAATTCTACTTATTATATTATTGAAAAATGTGTCAAAGCTGCGCTAATTCTATGGGTTGAAGTGCTCCCGTATGTTTGAGCATGACAAACGGCTTACCTGTAGCTCTGCAATTTGTGATTCTGCCTGTTTTCGTCGGCGATCATTTTCTTGTCTGGAACTATTGACGCTTCTTAGTTCAGTAGCCAAATCTGCATTTTCTGCCTCCAGAGCACCTTTCGCTTTCTCCAGCACGGCCTTTGCCTTTTTCAAATTTTCTAATTGATCATTTATAACATTCAATTCCTGAGAGTGCTTATGTCGCATTTCAGATAAAAATGACTCGTGATTAACTGCCTCGTCTTCAAGTGACTTCTTTAGAGTAGCCAATTCTTGTTCACGTTTTGAACGTAGTTCTTGTTGAGCTATAATTGGTGTAGAAAAAAACGACATTTAATTGGGATAAGAAATATAAATTATGTATGAAAGTTTACAAAGTAAATAAGAAATAAGTACTGATCATAATTTCAATGACTACTGATACGTTATACAAATTTTAAAACACTCACCGGCTGTTGTATCCAATGAGTCTAAAAGTTCATTTTTGAGCGCTTCCAGCTCTTCTCCCAAATCTCGACGAATTTTTTCTGCTTTCGCTCTTGCAGCTTTTTCTGCCTCCAAATCCTCTTGAATTTCAGCCAACTGAGATTCTAATTCACGTTGCACTTTTTGAGCGGTGGCTTTAGCTGCGGACTCTTCATCGATACGCAATAATGTCTGTGTTAGTTCGTCCTCTCGTTTCGCCAGTTGAGTTTGCATATCCTCCACTTGTAATCTACGTTCATTCAATTGCTCCTTCAAATCAGCCACTTCTGTTTCAATTTTACGTTTCGTGCGGTCGGACTCTTGCCGTTGTTGCTGATCCTTATGCATTCGTTCCTCTAACTCAGTTATTGTAGCTTCATGTTTAGCCTTTAATTTACTTAAATGCTTAGCTTTTTCTTCCTCTTCAGCCAATGTTTGAGAAAGGTCGTTGGCCCGTTCTTCCAAAATTTTCTTTTCTTTTATCAGCTTTTGGTTTTGATCGTCAGTGACAGCTAAATCCTCTTCATATTTTTTGATTTTTGCATCTAGCTGGACCTTTTCTAGCTGCAGTTTCTGGCGAGCCGCTTCTTCCTCTTCCAATTGTTCTTCAAGGTCTTGAATATTTAATTCAAGCTTCTTCTTTTCCGCTCCCAATGCAAGAGAGCGTTCCTCTTCTTCCTCAATGCGGGTTTCCAATTCTTGCATCATATCCTCTAACTCTTGCTTACGAGCCATCAAACGGGAACGAGACTCCTCAGCTTCAGCACATAATTCGATTTCAGCTTGCAATTGCTCAGCTAAAGTTGTTTTCTCCTCAAGAGCTTGTTGATATTTACGTTCATACTCCTGTGTACTCTTCGCTAAACCATCTAACTTTTCACGCACTTGTTTGAGTTCATCCTCCTTCTGTACAAGTTTCTCCTCCTGCTTTGTTACCTCTAACAAAGGCTTCACTTTTGTGTACAAACGCCACCATTGCCAATTGCGTAGCTTCAAATATGCAGCACAATTTCTTTGAATAATACGAATAGCATTCAGTTGCTGCAAGCGCTTTTGATAGTTTCGACGTGCCAAATAACCACGACAGAACGCTTGGAAATTCACTATCAAATCGGTTATCTTATAATCACGCTCTTCTTCAAGATGGGCCAATACACCAGCTCGGAAGAAGATTTTTGATTGTCCAACGCGGAAAAGATTCGTATCCAATTCCAATGCCTGAATCATTTTCTCACAAGCCTTCTTACCGTCCATAAAACCTTTTGGTATAACATTCGGTGTTAGAAGCTCGTAACGTTGACGGAACTCTTGGAAAGGAATGCGATTGGGGAAGCCCTGGCGACAGATACGAATACCTTCTAAAACACCATTGCAACGTAATTGATCAAGCACCAAGGGAGCATCTATTTTGCCAGCACGTTTTTCATGATTCGGAATAATACAACGTACAAAGTTTGGATTTGTGTTACGCAATGTATCCATTAATTTAGCTAATTGTTCTTTGTACAAATGTGATACAGTTCGGAACATGCCCTTACGAGTGCGAGCACCAAATTGTGTGTCAGTTAAGGCTTGTTGGGCCATACCAACTATTTCAGCATCTTTCCAAATATTCACAACGAAAGGATCCTGAGAAGTTTGCAGTAACGATACAATATTTTCATTCAATGGATCCATATTCTTCATCAGCCATTTCGCAGCTGAATAATCTACTTTGCCGGCGTAATGAACAATAGCAAAATCTGCCACACCACGAAAATCGGTTTTCATAAATTTCGGATGCATTGAATGAGCTGACACAAGTTTATCTACAAAAGTTTTATCCGTTGCCTTTGGAAACCAACATTCTTCATCCAACAATGCCATTATACCACCAGGTTTATCAATCAAATCAATTGTTGGCTGAAGATCAAGACCAAAATCAATAAATTTCCATTCAATACCTTCACGCTGATATTCCTCTTGCTCTAAAATGAACATCGTATGATTGAAAAGTTGTTGCAATTTTTCATTTGTATAATTGATGCAAAGCTGTTCAAAAGAGTTCAATTCAAATATTTCAAAACCAGCCATATCTAGAATTCCGATGAATGATGCACCCTGACGTTTTGTACGATCCAATGATCTGTTAATACGGTTTACCAACCATTTAAACATCCGCTCGTAACATGCCTTTGCAATTGCTTCAACAGCAAATTCCACTTGTTCTTTAGTTTGTGCTTTTGTAACGAAATCTCGCCCCACTTTAATACGGGGAGTTAAAAAGGCTCTGGTCATGTCTGTTACACCTAACCCAAGTAAATGGGCAATCTTCTGTGCCACCGTGTTGTCAGGGAGTGTAGCTTGATCATTATTACGCTCTTGTCGAAATTTCATACAACCAAATAATAACACAGCACTCACTATACGGAATATGGAATTGAAGTCATCACTTGTCATTCCCATGATGTTCATTGACTTAACAGTGGCTTGAAATTCTGCGAAATCATCGACTCCTGGTACAGGCAAACTGCCATTGGAAAGGAATGCATATGTTTTGATATCATCGAGAATAAATTTCTCACGTTGCTCAGGTGAGGCACCGGCAAGTAACTGGTAAAATATATGAAAAGTTCTCTCATCTTTAGCTTGTCGAATGGCACGAGATTTTTCCAGTAGATATGTTTCGATATTCGCACCCGAAATGTAGCCAGAAGCATCGAAGTTTATGCGAATAAACTTTCCCTAGGAAATAAGAAAAGAAGACAAAGTTAGGTAAATATTTTATGGTAAGCAGGCCGAAAAAAAGCAATTTTTTTTTAAATTGTAAATTGTTACAATTACCAACTTAATTAGCTTGATACTTAAAAAGTTTTTAAATAGATCAAGGAGGTTTGCGTGGTCGTTCCCATACTAAGTAACAGATTTTAAAAACAGGAACTCTTCGCCAAATAGTTACATTCTGAGAGTGTTTGTTCAGGTAAATCATCGATAAAGTAAAGAAAAGGTCGGTCTAGCGGCGAACCACGGCAAGACAAAGTACCAGCTGTCATCAAAGTTATAAGAGAAAGGTAAGTAGATGGTTGGTGACGTAGACGGCACCCAACATGCAGCGCAAACATTGGGTCCCCACAGTAAAATTGCGAACCAATCTCCAAAAAAGACAGTTTTGAGCTTTGTGAATCATCCTGTGCCGGTTAAAAAAGCGATAGTTTAAAGATAGTTTGAGATCATACATAACCAAAACTACCCAAGAACTTTCCGAAATGGCACAGGTTGTGAACTTTCCATAGCCAAGAAATATTTGGACTGTCAAAATAGAAACCGGTTAAGAACGAATTGCGAAGTAATGCACTGGCGGCAAATGCCACCGCCAATGATTTTGCCATGTGGAAGTGTCCACTTGAAAACATTGTTTGGGTATTTAGCTAGAAATAGTTTTACTGTGGTGTTGGATGGTGCTGTCGAATTGACAGTCCTTTTCCGGATGTGAACTCGTTACTGCCCGACTGCTGTGGTAGCGATTTGGAATGACCAGTGGAGCCTACTAGGTCATCTTATCCCTCCTTCCGTAGGGAAGTTACACGTTCAAATGACCTTAATGCATATTAATCGCCTTTTATTGTTTCACGGGTTTTGCTCAGGATGTATCTAATTTCAGACCAAGCCCCGACATGCCCCTGCAATATATTTGACTAGCTCAGAACTATGGTCAAAGTTGGAGCAGTGACTCTCGCCGACGAAATTCACTGGACGGATTCTGACAAAAGAGTTTAACGACTATGTACCAATGCTGTGGAAGGCCTGCCAGTGCACCTCTGGATCAAAATTTGATGACTGGTATCGTCGAGATGTATTTTTACTTTCGGGAAGCCGATCATTCTTAAGATAGTACTTCATAGGATATTTCGATTTGCAATAGTTAAACGAGAATTCCTTGTTCAGTATTTCACTATGATATGTATCATAAAGAGAAATCCCGAGACAGATCTGAGTGCCTGCAATTTCCTTCAGCATGTATTTGATAGTTCCGGCGGCAGAACTAGGTACTGCTACCCATTGACTTAAGGATTTTGTTGCGGCACTGTACTTTGGTGGCAATCGCATGGACGTGGATAATTCCATGTTCATAATTGTCGCGACTTTTGGCTCAAAACCATGAAAAATAGATTAAATGTCTATTTAAGAGAACAGTTATCAGAACAGTGCCTAGGAGATATGAAAATATCCCATCGAAATCGACGGCCCAACGGCTTCCCTGGCAGGTTATGGCTTGCGAATAAACAAAGACTTAAAAGATATTCATATCGACAGCTATCTATAAAAGGGAAGAGCGATATCGGCCAGTCAATGATAAAGATGATAACAATTGAATGACATTACTTGCAAAATATACAAACTATGAATACAATTCAATACTTACGAAACGGGATGAATTATCGTTTTTCACAGTTTTGGCATTTCCAAAAGCTTCCAAAATAGGATTGGCTTGCAAGAGTTGTTGTTCCAGTTCACCCTAAGCAAGTAAAATTAATTGTACATTATTATATTTATTGTCGTTTTGTTATTATTAATATATTTATATTGACCCAATTATTTTAATATTAAGTGAGTTGGAAAACGTATGATTTTAAAGAAAAGCAACAAACTAAACTAATAAAATCAAACAAATATTCATGCATTTTTGAAACACAACTTTTTCTAAGGCATTTAAGTTTGATAATCACTGCTATTACAACATGGTTGTTAATATTTACAGACACTGTTTTGGTTAATATTGACAACCATTACAGCGCTGAACAAAAATAATAATAATAATTTACTCGATAATTATTTTTAAAATGCTCTTCTGAGCTAACTTATAACTTATTTACTAAATACAAAGTAGTTTCACATGCATTACGATAATCAGCCTATTTTGCTGCCCCTTAATTTTGATCGCTTCCTTTAAAATTGAAACCTTTTTTAAATCTAAACGATCTTTTGACACAGCGTCTTCCTGTGGCAGTGAAACTGTTTCACATAAACAAAATTTTTTTTTCCATATTTTTGATCTGCTGCTTAAATTTTAGTACAAATAAACGTTTGGTGCACTGTGTTGACTATAATACTTGGTTTTCATTAGATCAAAATGACTAACCTCAAAAACTGACTAAACTGCCAACATGTCAATTTGGTGTCAAATATGTTTTCATTACGTCATAAAAGCTGGTATGAAATCGATATACTAGTGGGCGTCAAAGACTTCATTACTTTGGCAACACTTGACTTCATATATAAAACTTTCTTCGATGACCAAACAATTTGTACAAATGTTTATAAAAGTTTGTCAAATAGTGTTCAGTGACACGAAAACTTTGTATGGGAAATTGTAAGTTTCAAATTTCACTCAGAAACATTTGCAAGTATAAAACAGCTGGTCGCTAAATGCTACTAAAACTTCAAAATATGATCATATGATCAATGAAAAATGAAAACAGATTATATTGCTTTTTTGTACCAACAATTTTCAGGTACCCATGACAATGAATGAGCTCAAGGTGACTAATATTAATGAAAATGATTGTTGTTTGATTTTTTTAAATAATTTATGTATGTTCTTAATAAAAGGAAATCTCATAATCAAATACTGACTGAAATGTGGAGGGGGTTGTTCAGGTACAAAATGGTGAAGTAAAGAGAAAAAGTTAGTAGATAGAAAACCAGCATGCTGTAAGCTTAATGATTACACAGGCCGACAAGAAGTGACCATAAACCAGACCATACTTTCCTAAAGGTCTTCGATGCTCTGAATTCAAATCTGGACGCAGAATTGCTCTATCACGATTTTGAGATATCCTAACCTAAATGTGCAAAAAACACCGTTTTTGCCTATTTTTGAGCTTATATATAAACGACAGATTTTTTTTTTTAAAGCACACATAGCATCTTAAAGAAGAAGTCTTTCTCTTACGTTGAGTTTGGAAAATAGGAAAATTAGCAAATTTATAAACTTTAAATTGCTCTATCTTAGCTAAAAAAAAAGACATTTGTCGCAGAACATACATTATGTGTTATTAGCTACTACTAATATTTCACAAATATATCGAACACGGTAAGTTTCTTACTACTCTACTCATTCTAGTCTAATTTTGTAACAAAATACTCAACCAAGTAAAAAAGCATAATCTAGAACTAATGCTACTTACTATCCCCTAACGCAGTTTACACAAACGTGTTTGTTTAATTTTAATTAAGTTCACTTATAATAGGGACGTAGATTTCATATTAAACATAAAATACGCAAAATTTAATTTTTTTAACAAAGTTTTTCAATCCTCATTTTTCAGATTTTCTCTAGTTTTAATTCGTCCTATATACAAGAATATTCGAGCTCGGATAGGTCCCAACCTATGCACTGTGCCCCGGCCGATGCGTTTATAATATAATATAAACTTTATATAACCAATTTTCGCACAACCACTCGGAAGACTCAATAGCTGGGAGCTCGGTAGTAATAAATAATCAACTACATACAAAAAATAAATATTACAATACAACAAAATACCTTTATTATTACACATCGGCATCCTGTATTTTCATTCAATTTAGCAATTTCATTTTGACTTTCATTCTGAACACAAACATAATCTGACACACCATGAACATTACATTTTATTTTATAAGCTTTCTTCACATTAAATTGCAAATTCTGTAAAATTTAAGTTGCTGACTTTAATTAAACTGCTAAAAATAAGCAAAAATATACAGCTACATATTTACAAAGCGCTTAAATGTTATGTCATACTCTTTGGCAGGCCAAGTGACAAAAAAGAAGAAAGAGTTCAAATTGCTGCTGGCGCATCAATTATGTACACACACAGTTTATTTGTCATATGGGATCTAATTCTTAAACCAAACTATTTAGCATAGCTCTCACACCTCAATTGAAAAACCAGAAAAATCAGCCGAAAAGTCTTAATGAGATCTTGACTGAACATCTACAGTATTAGACTATGTTTACATTAAAATCATGCCCGCTCGTTTTTGTGAGATAACTCACTTAACCCTTCTCATGCTAGACAAAAGAATACATTTGATCAAAAAATATTTTCGAACTTCACTCGGTAAATAATATCTGATTCAAGTTATGGGTGTTAGGGGACATGCTCAAATTACACCAATTCAGATCAAAAACGTAATATGTGAACAAAATAGATTCGTCTGCGCCATGAAAAACCCCTAAGAAATAATTTGGTTTTATTGTATTCGTATAAAATATACAAGGAAATATAATTAGTGTCTAGGAATACATTTTTTAGTTCAGTTTTTTAAAATGTGCAGTTTTTCTCGATGTATTTAAAAAAAATTTCAAAAGGGTTAAAGTGAGATATTTCGTGAAGACGAGAGGAAGAAATTTCACTGAAAGCATGATGTCTGGATGTTCACAGACAAGGCTTCATTAACAATTTTAGTGCCAAGTTTTGTAAGATATACATACGTCTTTGGAAAAGGGTTATTATTTACAAGGAAGACGGAAGCCAACTTCCCAAATAGGGTTTTAACGCAGAAAAACTGTGTATCGAAACGGGTCTTGGATTATTTTTTAAAAGTGGTGTCTTTGATTGGGTTGTTGTCTCTTGGTTTTGGAGTATGTCTCTCTTAAATGATTTATGAATGAATTTATGTAATCCACATACATACGCAGATTTTAGAAAGGACATTTTATTTCTTACTGAAGTGGCAATCCAGATATACATATCGACAGCCACACTGCAAAACCCCGTAAGTCACTATTTTTCCAAAAATAAGGTTCTGAGCCTTTCCCATAGATCGTGATATTTCCCACATTAAAATTCAGTCAAAATCGGGTTACAACTTCCCGTTTCTTTCCAGTGGTGAAATGAAATAACCGCCGCTCATATACATACGTTATAATTATCACAGTTTTTTCCCTCTCCTGAAAACTTTTTGGTTTTGGACATACAGGGTTTTGCAGTGTGGCTGTCGATATATTATTACTGTATCCGCTCATAAATTTGAATATCAGTAATTAGAATTCACAGAAATGTTCGGAGCGCATTTGCTATATTTTGATATCGATAACAATTTTCTATTATTTCTACAATGATATTGCGGACATTTTTTTTTCAAGCGACCTTGAAGCTAACTAAACAAAATTTTATGAAAAGACATTCCAAAAAACTTAAAATTTTTTATTGGAAAATGTTATAGGCAGTATAACAAATATGAAACTCATTCCCATGTGTATGTACGTACAGTGCGTTTAAAAATTAAGTGTTGCTCATACATTTTATAATATTTATTGACTTAAAATTTTTTTCCACAAAAATTAAATTGAATAAAAATGTTTTTCTGGTATTTTTGGTAAAACATTTGCGAGGAATAAAAATTATACCCAAAAAAGCCACTAAATATACAGAAATGTTGACCATGAACCAAGGAATGGCACTCTGAAAAAACAGAGTAAACTAAACTAAACTATTTAGTACTGCAGTTTATGGCCAAGCTTATAATTTTACCTACAAATTGGTGGAACCTACATACTTAATGCTGACTCCTTTACGCAGGGATAGATATTCTGAATAAAAAATCCTTGGACATTGATGAAGGCCACCAAGTCCCTCAGTTGCAGATGACGTGTTGTACCGTTTCCTCATCTTTATCGTTGTTGCTGCAGAATCTGCACCTAGCTTCTCCGTGTGTCTTCCAATACAGCAGTGCCCAGTTACCTTAGAGATGTCAACCTTTTTTAGGGTGTAGTTTTGTTGAGATTTCTTAGGATTTCTTTTTGGCCAGGTTTGCTTGGAAAACCGACACACTGGAGGAGAGCGGGGTTTACTAGATTTAAATAATTTTGGAAAAGTTGAGGGAGAAAAGTTGGTATTAAGGAGTTGTATGAGCTTTACGCAGACGTCGACATAGTTCAGCAGCTTCGCTTTGTAGGCCACGTCGTTCGAATGAACGAATACGCTCCAGCCCAGAAGGTATACTTATCGACACCCGCCGGTGGAAGCAGAGGAAGATAAAGACCACCACTCCCGTTGGTGGACCAAGACCGATTTGCGATCTCACGGGGTCTCCAATTGACTGGCGAGCTATGTTGGACGGTCAAAATCACAGAGGCGGTTAGATGGAAGAAACTGGAAGGAGCCTGAGATAAAATTGAAACTTAATTGAATTTTTATAGGGAAAATATATTTATTTGCGTAACTGTATACCGAACCAAGTACTCTTCATTTAAGATCGAAAAGTAAAAATAAAAAATAAAAATACGGCTGTTAGCAAACTTGGTGACAGGCCATTATGAAATTGCGTTTTTGAAAAGCCGAGTTTATTTACTCATCAATTTCCCACACTAACACATAAAAAGTTGTTTTAAATTTTTATTTGAACTAAATCTTCACAATAATTAAACTTATAAATTTCTTTTACAAAATTGGAAATTCGCAATGACATGCCAATTGTCAAAATAGCTGATTTCGAAGATTCTTGCCTAGTACTTAATTGGAGGATTTGTTCAGCGAGAATGAAAAAAAAAATTCGGTGAGAATATTAAGAATTTGGCTGATTATTGACATCAACAGCAGATTTTCAGAAAATAAATCATTTTATAAATATACATAACTTCAGTTGTGAGTTTTCTCAGAAACACTTAATTCTGCAATGCACTGAACATACATACATATGTAAATATACATATACAATATTGTATGATGAAAGAAAAAGTGCATAATATTGAGCTATGTTTGTAACAAACTATAAAATAAGTGTAAAAATTTAAATATTAAAAATTTTGCTTAAAAAACATTAAATCCTTTGATATAGTTGATACTTTACCGCAAATGTTTCTGCATAAGTACTCTACATTCACGTGTTCAAAATTGAATTTGTGTTGGTTATACATATGTAAAAACAGAAATGATGGCGTTGAGAATTAACAATCGTCATACAAATGAATCACGGGGTTAAGATGGTAGAAATTAACGTATGTTTCCGAGAAATTTAGTTCGTCATTTCGAACCACAATTACACGTACACAATACCAGTGTTGAGAGTCGAGCAAAAGTTGTTTAAGCATTGTTGTAATTGCAATTTGAAGCAGCAGTATCGTTATTTGTAATGGAAATTATTGGGTTAAAAAAACATTTTAAATGAAGTATGCAAATACAAATCGTATCATATTAAAAATATTAAAGGATACTGGTTATCATTTAAAAGAAATTTATTTAGAAAGAAGAATGAAAACCGAAATGACAGCTAAATTATTGGTTACAAAGGCAACAACTACTTATCTGATATTTCGAAATCCAATGTAATCAAACATAACGCTGAAAACAAAACGATTTCTCATTATCATTCAGTTGAACCCGAATTCCACGCCGGAATCAAGCTACTTTGCACCTTTTTTACCGATTCATGCTGTTATTTACCGCTACGTATGTACATAATAATGTGGAACGAAGGCCAGAATAAATTATGTTTTAAATATTAATTCAAACATAAGAGTAGTATTAAATATGCCGCGACAAAACTAAAGCACATTCGTATATACTTGTAAAGAAAAGTTGGTTCTTCTAATATTTCGTAGCGAAGCCCTTGTTTTTCAATACCGCTGCACATCTTCGTGGCATAGAGTCATTCAAATTATTTAACCAACATTACAACGATCCTAAACATACGGCGAGGTGTGTCCAGGAATGGTTTGTGGGCAATAAAATAGAGGAAATGCGGTGGCCTGCACAGTCTCCAGATCTTAACCCCATAGAAAATCTCAGACCTGGGTAATATCAAGTACCAGTGCGACTTGTGACAAGTACATTTTAAAGGAATTGTACTGGTACTGGTACTGGCATTCCCAAAATTTTCAAGTACAAATACAAGTACAAGTAATTGCAAAATAATTGAAGTTTTAGCAAATAATTCAAAGTATTTGAAAAGAATTGAAGGTACTTGAAAAGAAATGAAAAATGTACTTTAATCGTTTTTAATTATTTTCGAGTACTTTCAATTACTTACAATCTTGAAACCAACATTTAAATAAATTACATGTCGCTTGTGGTACATATTATGTATATATGTACCAGTAAGTGGTACCTTCTTCTGCTAAATTTTGACAGCAAAATTGAATTGTTTTTGTTGTAACAATATGGTGGTGGTGTAACAATGTTGGTGTGAACAATAAATTGTATTTTATTAAATAAACATAATATGGCCTACAAGCGACATGTAAAAAATATCGTTTATTTTTGTAATTTTTTTTAAATATTGGTTTCAAGGTTGTAAATAATTGAAAGTGTTTGAAAAGAAGTTTTCAACGAACTTATTGAGTCTATGCCACGAGGATGTGCCACAGTATTGAAAAATAACGGATATTCTACTAAATATTTAAAGTTTCTTTTTCCAATTAGATACTAATGTACTTTAGTTTTGACGCACTATATTTCAGATTACTTTTACTTTTTGAACAAATATTTCTGTTTAACTTGAAGTTTTATGTTATTTATTTTATTAACACAACAACATATATATCCACTTATAAATAGCATAGAAAACACTTGAATTAATAAACTCTTGCAAATTTAGTTTCGCTACGAGGCAGTATGAGAAATTTCGCGCTTTAGTTTTGTCGCACACTGTATATGTCTTGCAGCAACAAAACAGAAAATGATTTTTCCACAACCCTGAACACTTTCATAAAAAGACCAACAAGGAAAATGACAACTGTTATCAGGAGACAGACACTCCCTTTACTTTAAAAATTTTTCTGACGCGCCACAAACTTTTTTATGCCATATATAAATACATTCATTGGGAATGTTCAAATTATACTAATTTTTCTCATTAGCGATATGTGTCGGGAAATTTTTGACTGATTCGTATTTAGACGATTTGCAATTCTTTTAAAAGTGTCGAGCTTATCTGAAAATATAGTTTGATACACTGGATGGATGTGCACACAAAGCATCTCATTCCTTTTTAAACCTATTTATGCCAGCAAATCGGTATGGCCAAAGTAACTAAAGCGCACTTTCTGCTTACTTAAAGGAAATGTACATATGTATATATAATTGTTTTGGGCCCTAAATATCTATATTAATATACATATGTACATATTTTTTTACAAGCGGTGTTGGCAAATGCAAGTATGCAAATGAGAATAACGATTTGGTTTTTGAAACTCATTTTAAGATAGGGCATTCTTTAAACGAATTTTTTAAATAGTGTTATTAGAAAAAAATCTGAAATAAGGCATTCTTCAAACAAATTCTGAAATAGGGCGTTTTTTTTAACCCATAAACCCATTCCCTGTAAATCGAGAAAACTGCACATTCATTTTTCATCAAAATAAAAAATTATAAAAAGGTAAATAATTATACATACATACATATATACACACAGAAATGTTTTATAATTTTAAATACTTACAATAATTAAAGCCGGATGGGGTCCCTTTTGGTATAAAGTGTTGAAGTTATTTTTTATTTAGGTTGATTGTTGAAAGTCGGTTGATCGCATTTTTCGTAGTAGTCGCAATATAGCAATTTCAATTTTTTTATTGGAGATAAAAATTGCATTGCGATGTTTTGGTGACAGTGTGGGGATGGATGATAGCAATAAAAGTGGTCGCACATAAACAGGATGTTGCAGTGTGTTTTGGTGTATATATATATATTTTTATATTGATAATTTAATCAAATGATGTTGAATATTTACATTGTTATTTGTTATTTTTGTATATTTATATATTTTTAATTTTTTTGTTTTGTTCAAAATATTTATAAAATGTGTAGTAGTTTATAACATAGACACCAATCAATCAATTTTACAACATAGTGGAGGAAGTGGTAAGTAGAGCATTTGTAGAGTAGGTAAACATGAAACGACAAAAAAAATATAAAAATTAAAAGTAATATATTGTCTTAAAATGAGGCTTAAATACATTAGAGTAATTCAGTAAAATTCGTAAGTGCATCATAAACTTCAGAAAAACCCGTTTTTGTTACAAGGTTTGTGTGGTCTTAGCTGTAGTGGCAGTTAGGTGTTTAAATGAATGAATTAATACATAAATGCATGTACATACATATGTATATACATACATGCACCTAAATATTGTTTTTAATTTAGACTTTTTTGCCAAGCATAAACATTATTCTTTATGTATTAATATAGTTAACCGAAATTATAGTCGATTAAAAATATTTATAAAGGAAGCATTTATTTACAGATTGCAGCAATAATAAAATATTTACACCAAAGTTCACTAATACTTATGCATTGTAATTACTACGAAATTGGAAAAAGTAATCTTTGATTCATTATAGCGAAATTTTCATTACATTTTCAATTCCTTTGAATGTAATTTTAATAACAATTCCATTACACTACTATTGCCTTGGAAAGTTACAACCACTGCGCCAGGTCCTTCGTCCGTTGACCTTTCTACATTTTCAATTACTTGGCAACCCCATGTGGGCATATGCATTATTAACTAGTGCACTATTTTGTATAGTGCAGGTGGATCAGGGGCTTAGGTCTGAGAACAGCTGTACTACAGAACTTTTTGATGTACATACAATGTACAACAAATTGATGAAAATAAAATCGGTTCCATAACATCACTCAAAGGCGTTCGACACCGTCGATCATGACTTACTGTGTTGCAAACAAAGTAACTTGTTCAATTTCTTGAGCCGGTCAACGAGCATGATTGAGTCTTATCTTGGCAGCCGAACTCAAGCCGTGTGTGTTGAAAATAGAACGTCTGACATGTTACCCATTGTTAGAGGGGTTCCTAAATCTTATATTTTGGGCCCTCTGCTATTTGCCTTGTATGTAAACGATTCACGAAATGTGCTGAAAAGCTGTAATGCCCATATTTATGCAGATGTTGTCCAAATATATGTGACTTCAAAGAAGGGTTTATGCAAAATATTTAGATACTAACACAGTAGATACAATTTTGTTGGTCCAATCTGTGAAAAACTATATGGACACATTTAAGAACTTCGGCGTAATATTTTACAATACATTGACATGGATAGATCATATCGTTAGCATGGTAGGAAAAGTGTATGATATGCTTCTTACACTATAGTCAATGTTGTGTACAATAACATTGCAAGGTATGTATGCCCAAATTATTGTGTTAGGATAAATATGCTAATAAATTGAAATTGCCACCTTGGACATATTTTTTGCAATGAACCCAGGTGCAAACCTTAAATGGAATAACGTTTAGAAATTGTTACACGAATTATGTGAATTGCTCAAAAAGGCTGAATGTACGAAAAAATGTAGATGAGAATATCAGCAAACTACTGGGAAACAGCAGCATTCGATAAAAAGTTTTCATTTTTTTTGTTTTTATAACCAACATTAATAATAATTTTAGCCATATATGGCATGTACATACATATGTATGTATTTCTACAAAGTATGCGAACAGATGTATATTTTCGATTTTAGTTAATTTATGAACACATACCTTCATAAACACACTACATACATATGTACATACATATGTTAGAGCATTCGTGAAAGATTTTTTTAATTACATCAAAATCTTTTAAACTTCGATCGCCATTCAACTGCCGTTTCATTGAACTGATTTGGTATGTCCTTGCCGTAAAAGGAAATTTCTACAAACATGTTTAACGCCATATTTGTATTGAACGATTAAAAAAACAGAAACTAAGTTAGTTAAAAAAATCAAAAACTTCATTCTAATCGCCTCTTACATACATACATACATACATATGTATGTAAGCATTAGGGATGCCCCTGTTACAATCACGGGTTAGTCCCGGATTATTCGTTATTAATTAATATTTGAACTTGAAGAGAGTGAAGAAATTTTGAGAAACTATTTAACTTTAACGTAAACAATTGTATTTTTTTACCTAAACGAAAATTATTTCATTAACAAACCGAAATCGAGAACATAGCCAAATTTACGCGTATTATTTAATAATACTCGTACTTATCGTAATACATGGCAATGCAATTTAAAGTACACCTTAATGGATATAAGCCAAAAAAATTGTCAAGTATACTTAAGCGCATACTTTAAACAACGACTTGCAATACAAGTACATACGATATACAATGAATTTCAAGTCCCAACCTATAAAAATAAGGAGACATTTTGTACCGGACATTCTCAGATTTTGATTTTGGTGAAAGTTTGTATAGCGTATGTTTTCGCTGATTTAAATGCCTCTCTAATAAAACAAAGATCTTTCAAATCGCTTGAGCTATTCCTTAGTAATCACAGTTAAAGGTACCTGTTACCGTCATTTTTCATTTTTTATACCTTGCCACGCCCACAATTTTTGGAAAACTTAACTACTAAAAATGAAGTTGTGTTTGTGTAGGTAAAATGTACCAATATGCAAAACTTCATCAAAAGAATTTCTCGACTTCTCTAAACATAAACAGTAGAAGAAGAGCGAATCCTAAATCTCGAAATTGTAAAATCGTATCGAAAAAATCCTCGGATTGTTAAAATCAAAAAAACATTGTCATCCCTAGTACGTAAGCATGTGCTAATACCCTGCAAAAAACCGAAATCCTCCGTTCCATACTCCATAGAGTACTCCTTAAGGAGTATCGGAGTACTCCAACACTTATCCTCGCTCATATAAAAAAGGTGGTCCAATTTACATGGCGATGGCCGGTAATTGGATCACCTAATCCGACTCGGAGTACTCCAATTCTCTGCTTTTGAATACTCTATAGACCACCTACATGAGAGTACTCCCAAAATACTCCTATTGGATTACTCTATGGACTATTCAATAGCAAAGCGAGAGAGGGAGTAGGTGGTCCTTAAAAAGAACACATACTCCCTCTCTCGCTTTCCTGCAAAGTACTCTATAGAGTAATATTTTGTCAGCATTTTCAAAGTACTCTCACGTAGGTGTTCCATAGACTATTCAGCAGGGTGCTCCGATATGGATTAGGTGATCCAATCACCGGACATGGGCTTATAAATTGGACCACCTTTTTGTATGAATGAGGATAAATGTTGGAGTACTCCCATACTCCAACGTTTTTTACAGGGTATGAACACTTATGTACACTCAGCCAATGCTTTGTTATGTACCTGGCGTACTGCTGAGGTTAGATACAAGTAGCACAAATTAAAAATGGATTTTTTTCTTCATTAATCATTTCAGTTTAATACGATATATAGTACTAGTTGTGACATAGTTTGCAAAAAGTCATCAAACATCAAAATGTCTAATCTTTACGTATTGGTCTTTTAAGAGACCGCTCTACTTTAAATCAGCCAGTGGTCGTTGCGAAGTAACTCAGTTTCATAGTTCATAATTCTAGTTCAATAGGGTAAGGAAACATCCACATTAAAAAACATACATACATTTATTCACTTTTTCGCAAATTTTTAAAACTCAGAAACAATAAGTACTATAACATTGTCAACTAGTATTTACAAGAAATTGTTTGTCATATTTTGTTAGCATTAACTGCTGCTTACTTTCACTCTTATCATATATTTTTAAGTAAGAGTTACACGCAACACACAAATGGATGTATGATTCGATCACCCTACTTTGCTCTTCAAATCTACAAAACAATTTATATACACATTTTATTGACGAATTGGTGTAACAAATTAATTTATGTATATTGTTGTAGTTAAAAAGTATCCATTTAAATTAAAGAAGCGGTTTTGGAGTCGATGCTATGGTTGCCAACCGTAATATATTATATAGTATTGTACGATAATTTCGACTATATATTTTCAGTAATGTTGGCTTATCAATTTAACTACAGGTAAAAGCCCGATTCTAAGCATTATACAAAAGCATATGCACATACATATATGTATGTAAACGAGGACTAATTCTCTATCCCTGCCTCTCCGGCATTTACCGACAGAGACTTTTTCGAAATGGCGAAATTGCCAACAAAAAAAAAACAACTGCCAGAAATGCAAAAAATTCTTTTTTTTTTTTATAAACCAAATATTTAAAAAACCCAATGAAGTGTAAATAAATTCTAAAACAATCGACGGTATTATCCATATATCGAATAATTTAGTTAGCTTTATCGAAACTATCAAGCATTTTAATTAAGTCTAAAAGGGCCTCACTATCGAATGGATCTTACCCACTATCGAAAGCTGCAAATGCATTTCGACTAGGACATAATATTTGGTGTTGACGGTTCTGCGATGGATAAATACATACGAAAATCCAATAGTACAACAACGATTAAAGCCATTACTTTACGTATACAGATGAAACTGGTGCAAGTGCCAGTAGCAGATCTGACTAAGAGAATGGTCCTTTTAAAATCGCTAAAAAGGGTATTTCTGAAGTTTGGAACTACTTTACAGTGTCGGTTCTGAAAAAGTATTTTTCGATACTATCGATTGCTTCGGTTGGAACAATAGAAACTATTGAATGTTGGTAACTCTAGTCGACGCCCAAATGAAAATATGATGACTCCTTAACTATGAAGTATGTATGGCAATGTATATTATCATTGAATGAGTAAAACAGCATATCAACCCTTTTGTAAACAGAACTTACTGTCAGTAAAAAAAAATCTTATAGGCTAAGTAGACATATGCAATAGAAGTAAACAGTTTATGGAATACATTACATACTTATAAAAAGTATTGAAAGTATATAAAAAGATACTTAAGTTATTAATTATTATTCTTATAGGAGGATTTGTTACAAAACTATGTATGTATGTATATCAATATTTTGACTGAAACCCACATATATATGTATATGCATGTGTATATGTATAAGCATATAATTTGTATTTTTCAAAAAATGCTGAGACTAGAGTCTTTAAAAACAAATACGCAATTATAATCTGGAAAAGAATAAAATCCGGACGTATTGACAAAACATGTTTATATATCGATAAAATCTTCTAGTATAGATAGCTTCTATCCAAAGTAAATTTGTTGAAAGTAAAAAGGGGTTTGCAGATTCTATACTACTGCCTATTTTTATTTAAATTTTAACTGAACTAAAACATTATTTTAGTTTATGAATTATTTCCAAATTTTCCGCGAAGAGACTAAGAAACTTATTTTGAGTTAGGTCTCTTAAATCTACATTTTTACATTACAAAATAAGAATTGTAAAGTATAATGAGAACATGTAACATTATATTGAGAAAGTGTTTATTGAAAAAATAACGCGTGAATTTGAATTGCGATATGTAAATTAAAAATAAGAAAATGTAAATCAAAACGGGAGAGTATAATTTTTATTGAGAAAGTTAAGTTGATTTTAAGAAATATAAATTCATAGTTGCTGGAGAAAATGTCAGTTCAAAATTAAAAAAGGAAAGGATGGCAACCCTTCTGTCTATCATAGCAAATATGGAGCAAGTCAAATCGCAAAAACGAGACAATTGAAAAAAGAGTTCGATTCTAACGAGACATGAGCGTCGAACACATTTTCATTCATTTATTCATTCATTTATTCATATTAATTAAAAATCAACATTATAACCAAAACATCTAAAGAAATCATTGGTTGACCGAACCTTAAATTATAATAGGCAAAAACCAGCACAAATAAACTTGGGAAACAATTTGAGAGACCTGGTTGTGGTGTGCGATAGCGCCCCTTGTCATTCCTCTATTGAAGCGAAAATTCCAGAACAAGCAGAAACAGAAGTTTTGGGCATAGGCCCATATTTCCCGATGCTAAATCGGAACTATTTGTTTGAAAGTAAAAAAGAAAGCCGTATACTTTCTTTTGTCTTACATTTCCTCAATATGAACTTAAATTTCGCATTTTGAATTTACCCTTTCTCATTATATTTACTCAATAAAATGTTACAATTTCTCATTAGTAACTAGTTCTGTATGTATAAAAAAAAACGAAATATTTAAGATTGTTTGTATATGTGTGTACTTATGTGCAGTAGTAATTGATTTCCATATGGGAGAAAACGCGGAAAAAGGCATATTCGACGTATTTAAATCTCCCCGAAAAAAGTGTTATCGATCGCAGGGTTTTTGGGCTCCGTCGCTAGATGGACCCAAAACAAGTTTGTTTTTGTCGCGGGGCGTACAAGCAGACGCCCTTTGAAGCGCGTGCGGGGATCTCTCGTATTTTTGTGTGACACGGAGGCGACACGTGTTTCTACAAATTTAACAACAAATCATCTAAAGTTTTGCCCCTTTTTTTGGGAACATTATCGGAATGAGACAAAAGGGAAAGAGAATGGAACAACAAAACAACAGTAATATAATTTTATATATACTTTGAAGTAGAAAAGAACCAGGTTCGACTTTTTCGGCCTCTAACTACTACCTTCGGTTGCGGCCATATTCAGTGAACCAAAAACAACCAACCTCAGCCTAACATTTTGAAGTATAAATTCGTTCATGATGTTGAATTTTATATGTGATTATGACTATTAGTTTGGATCTTTGAAAAATTTTCGATTCGGCCGAAATAGGCTTTGCTTGATTTGGCCATGAATTGTAACATAAGTATATGCATACATGCATACATATGTACATATGTACATACATTTATATGTAGGCACATGTATGCATTCGTCTCACAATTAATTCAACTTACCGATGACCACTCTACCATCTGATCGCTCGCACTGTTTGTTTGCACATTGCATGTACTTTGGTATGTACACACATTAGGCTGGAGCGTGAACATATGGAAAAAAATTTGTTTCAAGTTTCAGAGCTCTAAGAGGGGGGGATAGGTGCCTTATAATAACAAAAAAGGACCTTCTTTTTTTATTGAAATCGGTCAATGTCTTCTGCCTCCGCAGTGCCTTCAAAATTTATAAGAACGCTAAAATGTATATGGTGAAATATTCATATAATATAACTATAACACTACCAGACAAAAAAAATCTCTCCAAGAATGAAAGTATATTTTCCTAATGTAAAATCGTCTCCTGATTCCGAATATCACATTCATTTTTATGTGGCTGATATAGTTTCCGAGATATCCGCGAAAATATGAAAATTCCCAATGTTTTTCATATAGGATGAATTTCATATCAAAGGCTGAAAAAAACATACATTTTGAACCCTACCCCCTCAGAATTTGCTGAAATTTTGCATAGAGGCACATCTTACCGACCCAAACACAACCTCATTTTTAGAAATATGCAAATTAATCGGTGCATATTTCATTCAAATCGGTGAAACGGTTCGTTCATAGGAGGTTCCTAAAGTTTTTCATGTGGAGTATTTATATATTAATAAATTTTTTTAAAAGAAAAGAAAAAAAACGCCATACTTTTTAGATATGTTATATACATACATACATATATTAAATAGACCTTTCTAAAAAAAATTTTTATTTTTCAAAATCGCTTGATCTTTGAAGTGTTTTTTCAGTAAAAATTTTATTTTGGTAAAAAAAATTTTTTCAGTGTACTAAAAAATTTTTAAAGTGTATTTTTTTTGAAATCAAATTTCAATACCTTTCTAATGGTATGAAGATCTTTGAAATCGATTAAGCCATTCCGTAGTTATCACACTTTAAAAGTACCTTTTATCGACATTTTTCGAATATTTCGATACCTTTCCACACGCACAATTTTTCGAAAATGCAATTTCAATCGTTATTTTTTCAAAGTTTTTTGAACATTTTTTGGCATATTGGCCAAACTACTGAAGATACTTATAGAGTTAAAGGCAAAATATGTTTACGGGAATTAGTACATATAATGTATAATTCAACAGTTTAAATCGAAAAAATTAAAAATGCTAATTTTTTACGAACCTATGTATGTATATGAAGTAGTGTTTTGCAAAATTAGGAACTTTCAAATTTTCATCGATGTGAAGGCAGTTACTTTAATCCGAATTCGACAAAATTTTGCCAGACGTAATTTAAGCCCAAAAGGCACCAGAATTGCACTATTAGAATGCAGTCTAATAAAATAAAAAATTTCACTCCACCCTAATGCACATATGCATATACTTATATGTGTAAATACTACATACTGGAGATTTGAATGATCTTAGGACTTCAGCTCTCCACATATGATGACATAGTTCACCTTATATGGAGTTAAAAGCTGTTAGCAATGATTGCTGCAACGTGTGCGAAAGATGTTTTATTCCAACAGCACGATTTCAGCCTGTGCTCCGTTTCTTCATTAACAATACACCATATCTCTCTGCTCACTACTTCATTCTTCTTCTTTATATGTAAGCATTAACGTTTTCGTTGTTTTGACTTTATTCATCGGTTTGCTTTTTGACTAACATCACGAGCATTTCTCTCTCTTTGTTTACTCATTCCACTGATGAGTCATGGCATAAATATTTCCACTATGAATCGTATCCAAAAGGTTTTTAATCATTTCACATTGATAAAGTTTTTCTCATTTTTCTTTTTTAGGGAATGAGTTAATGTTAGGTTACTTTTTTTTCGCTGATAATGAGCGTACAATTCTAAAGATAATTTGTAGCGTTTGTTGTTAAATATATACATACATACATACGTACATTCATGTGTACATGTAAGGGCCTTAGTTTGAATAGTCGATGCATGTTTGGCGAAATATCGATTACGGTTTTTAAAAAATGTTTATTTAATCTTGTATGGTTTATATAAATTGTGCAAAATATATTTTAACTACAATTACATATGTTTAAGCTTAGCGTCAAACTTACCGCTCCTGAGCCTTTGGGTTTCGACGCAGCGACATACGCTAAATACTGTATAACCTTTTTTGTGTTCTCAGTTTTTCCAGCACCAGATTCACCCGTACATAAAATCGATTGGTCTTCGCGATCTGTAAATATTATCAAGATTTTTCAATTAATAATTTTACGGAAAGAAAACTTGAATATTAAACAAACTAATTTTGTCTTGGCTTTAGGGTGAACTGTCCAACTGAACAAATGTTGATGTTTAGCAAGCCTTTTCTTGACATGGCTTCAAAAATGTATTAAGGTATGTGTGTTATGTATGTATGTATGTACATTGCAGGCGCAATAAGTGGTAAAATGTGAAATTGTCAAATGAAACAACTCATAAAAATAATGCAGCAGGTTGACTTTTAGTTAAATACTTCTTGCAATAGTTTGCAAATGTTAAGCATTACGTTTTCCCACTGGGATATATACAGACATGTACACATCTATGCGCACACTGCAATATACATATGTATATATATATTGGCAGGTATCACTTCGCACTAACCGCAGTTGACGTTTGACTGACCTAAATTTAGCACACTCATAAGAACTAAATATACTGCATATAGTATGTGTATACTAAAATACACTGAATTTGTTAATGTCATTGCTACTATTATTATTACCGACGTAATCAGTCGGTTTTTTATTAAAAAAGTCCCTTGGGACGGGTTAAGATATCTTTTTTTAAACTGTATTTTTCACCCTAACATGGGTATATAAATTTTTCCCATCGAATTTATTGTCAGTAAATACCAGTTGAAGCCAACCTTTACCCCTTCTTTCATTTCTCTGCTGCCAAAATAGGGGATCATCCTGTGACTAGAAGCGTATTTGCCTGGGGTAGCTTGTAAGTTAACTTAACGATATACGGGGCTTGCGAGACCCGGATTGATTTTCGAAGGACTCTCAAAAACTTCGGGTAAGGTTCTTTACTTTAATATAACAACAAGCTTTAAAGTTAGGTAAATACTCGTATCGATATACATATGTGCGTGTGTTTGTATGTATGACTCATGGCGAAGTAGCGATGTAACACATAAAGCAATCGGTTATTATTTTTTCATAAATAATTTTATTTAAAGCGACTTCAATGTTTAACCAAAAAACCAGTTTCAGTGTTTGCGTTTGAATTTACATAACAAATACATACAAACACATGGCTCTGAATAAATACCCAATTGCAAACAAACTAAGGCGGAATATTTCTTGGTTTCTTCGCCGATTTGTCACCATCGGTGTGATTCATAAATGTTCGCACAAAAATTTCGAACATAAACGTTGAATACCTTTTACATATGTATGTATAATTTCAACAGCTGCGTATGTACATATACATACATATGTACACATCCATTTATACTCCTTATCAGAATTTGTTATTTTACACAGTTTAAACGAAATATCCACTTTTTTATTTATGTCTCCATTGCGACAAATGCCAATAACTCTATTTTTTATTTAAAATTAGTTTTCGATACAATAGTAATTGCAAGTAAAAGACTGGCATTGTCTGCTTTATGTTTTTCCGATTTCAATTAGTAAGTGAAAGAAATTTGTTTAACCTTCAGAATAGTTAAATGACAACGAAAAACTCTAAATATTTACAAAAAGATTGATATACAAGGATGATTGAATAAAGTTTTTAACTCGGATTTCTCTTGCATTTTGTGACGATTTATTTTTTTAAAGTAAAATACCGATTTAGTTTTCTTTTTTGAGAATTTCCGAACGAGGAAAGTTTAGTTGTTGTTGGGTTTTAAACTATATGAAAGGTTTAGAACCAATTGGATCTAAGTGACTCCGAAATTGATTTGAGATATTCAAGTTTAAAGTTTGCTTTGGAAAATGCTATGTAAAATCTGGGTAGGGCGTTTATTGTATGGGAAATAGATGTCCCCATGTCCGAAATGTCTCGGATCTCTTTGTCAACAAATAAACACCATATTTCACTATACAATTATGGGTATAACTATATTTCCAAAAAAAATGTCACTTAGATCCTTTTGGTTCTGAGCCCTTCATACATATATACATACTTTATATAGACTATTTTTGCTTCCCATTTGAACACACCCTGGATTACTTTGTTCAATACTAAAAAAATTATAGGTGCTTGAAGAAACGGTCTTGAAAAAACGACTAATCGGACACCCTACTAAATACCCCAAACATTTTATATTAATTATGTTTTTGTTTTTTGCACCACTACAAAATCAGACCAAAAACAGCTTTAACTGCCTTCGCGACGATATTCAAGTTTGTTCGTAGCAATTGAAGATAAAGAGCCAACAACTCTATAAAAAAAATCTGATTGGTATGTATGCTTTTTCAGAAAGCTGGTAAAATTTATTGTAATAAAATGGTGATATCTGCCCATTTTCGTTATTTTTAAAATAGTTCTTACTAGGCAATTGTTTCCGAACGATTAATCTAGCATCAGTTAAATTATTTCAGATGTGGTATTTTCTATATTATGTGTGCTTTGATCGTAAGCTAAATATACATGTTGCATTGTATTTGTGTTTGTTTGATTTATTAATGGTCGCCTCAAATAACGTTGTAAGCGAAAAAACAAAAAATGTTTGGAGAAAAAAATGGATGCCGTTTTATCGCCAATAATACATATATGTTTGTCCTTTTTGTTTGAAAATTGCATAACTAAATTGATAATGCAAATAACAATATTCGCTTCGAGACCTCTTTCAAGAGCATTTTTTTTATTTCTTTAACATATAACTTTAACTGTATCTGGTTTTAGAATGGGTGCTAATATCAAGCCAAAAAGTTTTTCCAGAAAACGTTTTCGGCCCGCCTTATGGATGCCAATTATCATAACTTCAACACTTTCTGTTCTTTGTTTTTTAAACAAAATTTAATTTTTCAATTAATAATAATCTTTGAGTTAGGAGTGTTGATCCGTTGCAGAAATTTTTAAGCAGCAATAAAAAAATAAGTCAGCAGAAACAACTATAAGCGATTACAATTTCGTTTGCTCTTTCGTAAGCGACAAGTCATTGTTTACCTCGAATAGCTTAGCATCTTTTTTACCAATCGGAGTGTAAGGCAGTGGATGATGGTACTCCGACAAAGTGGAATGGAGGAAATAATGTTCAGAGTTGCTTGACAGTAAAAATTGCAATTAGAAACTTTGGTATAAAGGCAGAATAGCTCCAACTCCCAAATTAAAAAAAAAAAATGGTGAGGATTGATAGATATCATTGAGGGGAGTATAAATATATAAATTGGTGCAAACAACAACAACAAGAGTTATTAAGGGTCAAAGTTTATTTAAAGCTTGTGGTAGTAGTGGTCCAAAAGGGGAAAGTGGGCTATCAAAAGACGCGTATTGACGAGTAGATTAAGAATCCGAAAGCGGAAATTAAAAATGTCTGTTAAGAGATATTTGCAATCAAAGTTGCTAGTTTTCATGTGGTTGTTGTAATTTTATTAGGCTGAGCCAAAAAAGTGTGCGTACCGTGGCACGTTGCCGAAGACCGCCAATGCGGAAAGGTGTTCTGCACATAAATACCAAGGATCACGCCCCGAATTGGCGATCTGACCTGGGTCAATTTTCGGTTTTTCATTGAAACAAAATATTGCTTTTCCCCCTACGGAGGTCAAGCAAGACGCGTCTTTTGGTACATTGAAAATTACATTCATTTGTAAAGGTAGTAAAGCGATTTAGGGGAAAAATAAGGCCGTTATGTTCACGACCACAATGTCTACCGATCCCAATTTTTGGTTTTTTTTATCACAGAGTTGGAGCTATTCGGCATTTGTTCCGCAACTTTCATTTATAGTAAAATGTACAATTAATAGCATCTGATAAGTTGTTAAAACTGCTTTATATATGTACAGTCGAACTCCCATAACTCGAACTTCTATAACTCGAATTTTCTATAACTCGAACGAAAATGGTTGCAAGTAGCGTTTAGAAAGAATTTACATACAAATTTTGTTCCATAACTCGAACTTCCATAACTCGAAGTTCTCCATAACTCTAAAGAAAATCCATACACATTCCATATAAAGCATTTCTATAACTCGAAGTAACGCATATTTGACTTGAATTTCGCTTCACAATTCGGGGAAATCCCTTTTTGTACATGAAATGATTTCTTTGGAAGTTTGCTTTGTAGTTCGGGGAATTCCTTTTTGTACATCGAATGTACGAATCGTGGCTAAAAGCAAACGATATAACAACCAATGCCAGTCCTCAAGATTATTTTGAAGTAGAAAACGAGCTTTGCACAAGTGGCTTCCCTACAGAAAATGATATTGTGGAGCAATACTGCCCTGAATTGGAGGATGCAAACGTAGACGTAGCAGGAATCGAGAGTGATGAAGAGTCTTCGGAGAAAGAAACTATTAATCAGCCTTCCAGAATTGATGTAGAAAACTCTTTTCGAACATTGAGTTTATATTTGACAACCAATGACACTACTACTGATGAACACTACAAGGCCTTAAGCACATTGGAGTCCTTTTCTGCCGAAAACAACCAAAAAAAAGTTAACTTTTAGTCATTAATTTCAGAATATTTCCCTGCATTGTAACTTTCTTTAATAGTTTTTTGTAAAACAATGTTTTAAAATAAAAATTGCCATTCAAATGTAGTTTAAAAATGCAAACATGTATGAATTTGACTTTTTTTTACTAAACATTAAAAAATTCTATAATTCGAAGTCTCCGTAACTCGAACTTTTTTGTGGGATTTAGGCGATTCGAGTTATGGAAGTTCGACTGTATATTAATTTGGGAGTTTTTTATCTTCACGTTCAATGTTTCAGTATTAAAATCCGATTGCTTTATTATTGCATACGACGTACCCTGTGTGGTTTGTGTGTGTGCTGATTCGGAGTAAGTTAGCTGTTAGTTGCGCTACTAGTAGAGATATAAAGAAATGAAAAAAAAGGAAATTTCATTTGGTTGTGTTGTATAGCCGAAAGCAGCAAGATATCGTACCAAAGTTCACAAAATTTTGAGCCACTTCTGCAATTTTAAGAACTTGTGGAGTTACACAAACAATACTTGTACTATCGATGGTGGATAATTATTTGCATTTTAGAAATAGATGAAGACTGTTGTGCCCCACTAGGCTATTATAGTTAAGCTGCATTATTTTATACTTGGGTAAAACAATTATCATGCCGATACGTAGAACTGGCTGTATTGCGAATGTTTATAAACATTGCTAAAAATTTAGAGATTTACCTTGCAACATGGATCGATAGGCGGTGTCGGTAATTGCAAATACATGGGGAGGCACTTCGTGTCTCTTTATACCCTTATACCTTTCCATTATCTTCTCGGTGTAGATTGGCAATTTTTTATAAGGATTTACAACAACACAGAAGAGGCCAGAATAAGTCTGTAAGAAAAAAGAAAAAAATCATATAAAGATAAACTTAAAAATACATATTTACAAGAGCATGATAAAAGCATGTTGACGTATTTCAAGCCACACCCAAACCAAAGGCAAATCGTTATCATTCGAGAACATAAAGGAAAAAAATTAAAATTAAAAAAAAAAAAAAAAAAATTAAATGCCTGTGTTGATAACTTTATAGCTTCAGTGACAGAATAATATACATATGATGGCAAATTGCACTATTTTCTTCATACATACATACATCACTTCACTTCACTTAGATACATATCCCCCAAGAAGCACAAAAAATATATTCTTCAAAGTTTTGGAACCATTCATTATTCAGGTTAGTTCTTAAATTTATATATTTTGTAATAAGTTTAAGAAATAGTTAAAACGAAATTGTCTGCTGGGCCTCATAACATTCGTCGATCGAGTATGTTAGAAGTTATAACTTGAATAAAAAAAAAATTTTTAAATACGTTCATGATAAATTAACACCTATTACAATGAAAATTGTAACAAATCAAGAATCGAGTTTTACAGGAGCGAGATTTTTCTCTTAAATCTCCAAATATGTGACTGAAATTTGAACGGACAACATGTTATTTGATTACTAAAGATGAATAATTATTCCTTAGAGAGTGAATAGAACATTTCCTTATAGCTAGAAAATAATGTTGTTGTTGTTGTTGTTAGCAGTGCTTCGCCCAGCCCAAAGGGCCAGTACACTCCTAGTTGTCATCGGGCTCTTCTAAGGGAAGTCCAAGGAAACGCGCTGTTTCAACAGGGTTGGACCAAAGTGATAGGGATTTAGAAGAGTCTGTTCAGAAGAACAGGAAAAAAGATGCTGCGTGTCATGGGGGACCATACCGCATGCAGGGCATGTGTTCGGTATGGTGGGGTCTGGACAGATAGGAGTTCAGCCTATTGCAGTATCCAGACCGAAGTTGGGCCAGCATGACTCTAGTTTCCCTCGGAAGGGCACGTTCTTCCTCAGCAAGAACAGGTGGTTGGGTACCAATAACGGAGTTCACAGGCCGGGATCTGTCCACCGACTCGGTGTGGAGGTCCTTTAGGGCCGCCTATGGTCCCGCAGATCAAATGGCAACGAGATGTGATACCGGATCTCATCATAATGCTTTCGGAGATGTTTCGTTATGTCTCTGGGGGGCAGAGATTCATCCAATAGCTGTCGATTTGGATGACTGGGTCTATGACAGTTCAGAAGGAACTGCCTACTTAAAAGTTCCGCATGCTCGCGTACGTTGAGCATTTTAGCCTCCTAGTGAAGGTAAGACTCAGGTGACATAAGCAAACAGCCCGTCGCGGTTCTGATTGCGGTGTTTTGGCAGAACTGCAATTTCCTCCAGTTGGTGTCGTGAAGGTTTGGCGACCATATGGGCGCAGCATAATCAATAACCGGTCGGCCAATAGCCTTATAGGTGGCCAGCAACGTTTCTTTGTCTTTGCCCCAAGTACTGCCGGCCAGTGACTTGAGGATCTTGTTGCGGCTTTGTACCTTTGAAGCTATTGCGGTGGCATGATTAGCGAAGGTGAGGCTATTGTCGAATGTAACCCCTAGAATTTTGGGGTGGTTGACTATAGGTAGTGGGACACCATCTACGTGGATATTCAACTCCTGCCCCATCTGCGCATTCCACGTAGTGAATAGGGTCGCTGTCGATTTAGTCGGGGACAGTGTCAGGTTCCGCTCTGTGAAGAAACTGGAAAGATCGCGCAAGTAGTGGTTCAGTCTCGTACATAATTCGTCCGTGGAAGGTCCTTTGCCCGTGGCCATCACGGTGCAGTCGTCAGCGTACGAAACGATGGAGACCCCCTCTGGTGGAGGAGGGAGGGTCGAGATGTAGAAGTTAAACAGAAGGGGTGAAAGGACACCACCCTGCGGAGCCCCTTGTCTAATTCTTCTAGGTCTACATCTCTCGTTTCGAAACTTCACTGACGCCAGCCGACCGTTTAAATAGTTGGCGGTCCATCGTTTTAGGCCGGCAGGAAGCGGTGTCTCCTCCAGGTCTTTAAGGAGTGTGGCGTGGTTGACTGTGTCGGAAGGAGGGATGACATGACCTAGGAGGTTGCACTGGTCATACCAAATCGCTACCACGACAGTCGGGCAGTACCGCAAGGGAGTACCGGAGCGTACGGGATTCATATCCGGCCAAGGACTGTTATTTCGACAACACTCCCCAAAACCTTCGGGGAGTTATTTTGTTGTTAAAACAAGTTGATTTAGCCACGTCCGTCTGTCCGTCTCTTTGAACACAAACTATTGCATCTGTTTTGGATATATCTCAATGAAATTTTGCCAGCAGACGCCCTTTTGCAGAGGATTGATCATTTGTCGGAACCAGCAAGAGCAAACCAATACAAAGCATAGCTCCCATACAATCGATTGTTCAGATAAACGAGTTTTGGCCTATAACTCTTGCAATTAAAAAGCTAGGAACGTAAAACTTTGCAGGTGTGTCTACATATTATATATATAACGTATGTATGTAGTTAAAATCAGCCAGATCGGAACAACATAAGATATAGCTCCCATACAATCAATTGTTCCGATAAATGTGGTTTGGGCTACATATGTATCTTTAAATTAACAGTGCTGAAGAGTTTGTACCAATTGTTAATAAATGATCGGACATTCAAAAAACGTATTCGTATTCATGAAAGGTATATATGTAGCCTTCGGCAGAGATAACTTTGAATAAATTTTGTCACTGATGATCGTTTCAGTATTCTTCTTCGTATTTCACCCATACGAGTTTCTTCCTCAACTCTTGAATAAATATTCGTATCCCAAAAAATAATATAAAATATGTATGCCTACGAGATATCGGAATTTAAAACAGTAAGGATCCGTATCTTTATCTGTTTCTCAAGAACTAGTTGAACCATAACAACACAAACAACAAGTGTTCAAAACATATTCAAAAATATCTTAATTTGATATCCCCTTAATTTTTAATGTATAAGCAAAACTGAGATATTGGTCCATAACAGAGAAGTTTTGGTATCGTTAAAGCTTCTTCTTATTAAATGCTTGTACAAAGAGTCCAAAAAGCGATAACGAGGCAAACTCAGAAAGCTCACCATATGATTATACTGTTTACTAGAAAACTTTGATAAGGGAAATGTATAAACAGAGCAAAAGATAAAATAATTTGCATTTTTTACTTTATCTAAGAGACGGTACATAGTAGACTGTACAGTTGTAACTAGCATAAACTATTTGCAATAATAAAAGAAATGGCATCGCAAAAAAGCTGAAGTCAGAGTCAGATGTTCTTTTGCACAAAGTAAAGGAGGCTAGATATCAAATTTTAACCAAATCCAAACAGTTAATTTTTTTGGCGGACCACTCTAATGTACACACTCGCTACCTTAATGCATACTATTTCAATTCATATTTGCATAAGTAGAAGAATGCTTACTCACCATATGACATGGAGAGATAAGTGCAAAAGCATAGTTATCTTAAAGCTGCCAAAATATGAGGTTATAATTTGAATATGTACTGGGGCTGCCCAGTAAAAAATTTTTAATTTTTACTGCATAGCTGATAGCAAAGATAGAAAAAGCAATTGTTTTGCAGAAGCCTGTAACACAACGATGCCCAACGTTTTGTTTTGCTATATTATAAGATAGGCGAAATGTTTGCCAAAATACTTCGAAACGGCTAGTTTTGCAAAATTTTTCAGTAGTCACGTCCAACCGTGGATGCTTATAAAAAATATTTACTCTAAAAAAGCTTGCCAGGCCGCCGTGGTGTGGTGATAGTGGCCAAGGATAGGCCAAGAAACATCAAAATAGTATAGAAAAGGAAACCATAGTCAGTGTTCGGCAATCTCCTAGGGGTGCAGAGCAGACACACATAAAATGGAATTAAAGATCTGATAAACGAAGCTACCAAACTTGTAATTTTTACTTTTAGAATTCCATGACCGTATCATATTTTTATGTACTAGATATACCACAAATAGGTATTCGGCCGAATACCGACTATTTTGCGAGGCGAATTGTAGTCCAGGGGTGTCCCAAAATATGCTAGTATGGTATGGATTTCAATCTCAGAGATCAAGGTTGGTTTTTAACACACGGATGTCAAATTCGCTTCCTCTCATACAAGTTATATAAACATAATACAATTTTTACAGAAAATTCTCACTGTAAATAGTGTTCAGGGATATGCCGACTCCAGCATAGGTCCAAAGGTTTCGCATTTTGGTGGCAAGCAATGAAAAACTCTACGAAATGAACCGAGTCGATTTAGCTAAGCATGTCTATCCGCCCGTCTATCTATTTAAACACATACTAGTTCCTTAGTTTGTCGGAATAAACAACAAATAACCCCATCAAATTTATTGTTTCGATAAATTGGCTTTAGGTTTGCAATTAAATAGCTATCGAAGCATAATTTTGCAGCTTTTGTGCGTAGTTATTATTTATGTAATGTGGCTAGTAAAAATCAGTAAAAACTTTAGTTTATATATATTTCAATTAACAAGGTGCGAACCTAAAATTTTGCAGTTTGTAGTTATCTATCAGGGACCGTAACTGTTATAAGTTTAATTATAGAACTCAACATTTGATCATTATTTTCTGATTTTTTTCAATAAAAATCAAGAATAATCGTTACGTTCAAGTTTTATTTTTTTGATTAAGCGTAATGATCACTTTTTGAGTGATATTTTATCGTTCAAGGATAAAAGTTAAGTTCCGAGTTTTAAGTCAAAAGGCCGCTTCGCCTTTATGGCAAGTATATGTATGTGGCTAAAACTATGTTTAAATAATTGAGTACATATGTCAAAGAGATTATACCAACTAATATTTATGACCAAATATTTTCCATAAAGGCCCAGCGACCTTTTGAGTTTTTTGATCCGCCAAAAAAACTTAAAACTAGGAACTTAACTTTTATCCTTGAAAGATAAAACATCACCCAAAGAATAACGTTTACTGTCGAGCAAAAATATAAAACTCAAGGGTAAGTTTTATTTCCTCTCAAAATAATAAAACTCAAGGAATAAGTTTTATTTCCTCTCAAAAAAATAAAACTCAAAAGTAATGATTAAGTTGTAATTTATATAGGATTCACTCAAACTTTTTTCAATCATTATAGATCTCGGTTGAGCACGAAGAGACATACTCATTCATGTACTTGAAGCTGTTCTACGATTGGAGGAAGCCTTTGAGTTTTTAAATTAAAAATATAAAATTAATCGTTATTGGGGGTCCCTGTTATATATCTATATATGTACATATATAAAAATTAATTATGTGCCTGGATAAGTTCAAAACTCAAAAACCGATTATAATTATTTTTGACTAATTGGTCTAATTTTTTTTAAAACCCTCAATTGCAATATTTTAGCTAATATTCAATAACCGCTTCAAAGATTCCAATATTTTTTTCTTTTCTTTGTTCGGTTAGACTTAGTGTTCATATATATGTAACTAAAAAAACGCTCAATTTAATAATATTTTATTTAATACCCGACATACAAACTGAAAATTAAGTTATTTTTAACAATTAAATGTCATTGCTTAAAAGTTTTTAACTATATCGGAAATGCCAATCTACCAATATTTCTTAACAATTATTCTTTATGTTTTTGAGCAAAAATTTTTGTTATAAAAAAAATATAGAAAAAAACAATAATAAAGGAGTTTCACTCTAAATCAAATCTGCTTACATTTGACTTTTTGAAGATTTATTGATATTGCGAACTGTTGTTTATGACAAAAATGATCATTATTTCCAAGCTGTTTCAAAAACAATTTAATAAGTTGTATACATATCTACAATTCAAAAATAGTTCATTAACAACCCTAAGCCACAAATTACCTTCATCAACGGGAGCGCAAGGTACCAATCAGTTTCATGTTAGAAACGTAATAACTATCTTTAAATAACTACGAATACGGCAGTGAGTTAGAAGGACAACGTCTGTCGGGTCAGCAAGTTGTAAATAAATAAAGCATCGGCCAGTGAAAATCGTGACGGGTACTCATGAAAGGAATAACGCCTTCGACACTGCCGAAGACAGCACTCTCCGCACTTGTTTTCATAATAACTAAAGCTACACTTGTTTTGGTACCTCTTGGTCCCCTAAAAATATTATAATATGCTGGGAAACTTTAAATTGCCAGTGTTTTTATATGGTTTCTATCATGCCGGATTTAAGCAAACATTATAGGATGAAATTAAAAACATTTTCAAAATACCTTAATATAAAAGTTGGATATACATACGTATACATATATGTATGTATTTATTTCAATGCAAAAATGTATGTACTAAGCGAGCATTTCTCGCATTTTTACGCGAAATGTGACGAGACAGCAAAATTTATATTTATTGTTGATGGAATCGAGTACGTGCATTGACTTAAAATGCACTGAGGCGCGAAGAGTGCGCTGAAGGCGAAAGGTGGTCGGCCAAAGCTCAGCAATTATAGCCGCAGATAGCGACAATTTAACGATTCACCAAATTACTATCGTTTCTTAACATACCCGGCACTTCGATCTGATTTCATTAGCGAATTCGCCCATTTTGGTACAAAAGGAGCAACAAAGACAGCTCGAAATAAATCTCAAGGTCTATTAATCTTAGGTTTAATTGTAGTATTTACAAATGTTTATACATATGGCATAATCATAAGTAAACAACGCATTACGCCAAGGAAAACTTTATCGCCCTGGGAAATGTTGCTAATTCATTCATTGGAACTACTTTTTGGTACTAACGAAGGCGTTTAAACTTTAACGAAACCAATTTAAGTGAGAATTGCTGATTTTGCTGTCATATTTCATATAAGATCCAATAAAAATATCTCTAAACTGAGAGGCTAGCTTGCGTTTAGACAAACGGATGGACATGGCTAAATCGACTAAGCTCATCGACTTGATAATTTCGGCATATTTATTGGTGGGTCTATCTCTTCTTCTTCTCATAATACCATTTCGTGTACATGAAAGGTATGAAAATCATTTAAATTTTCTTCGTGAATCCGGAGGTAATTTTTTTTTTATTTGTAAATTACAAATCTTTGAAATGCTAGCTCTTGAAATCGTAATATCAGCTGAATACAAAACAAATGAAATACTAAACTTAGGTACATATATAATTCACTGTGAACGTTTTTATCTTGGAGTCTTTTGAAATGGCCTTTTAGCCCAAAAACAGATATGAAATTTGTAGTGCCAAAATTCCAGAAGAAGTATCTATCAGCGGATTGAACAGTTCAACCTTGCACTGAATTCGTCTATTTTAAGCTTTTCGCAGCACTACTTAAGCGGATATTTTGCTCGTTTGTTACACAATTTTCCTAATTTTGTATATGCTTTACGCCATGAAACTAGATTTCTCATTTTCATTTAAAGTAGCAGAACTTCCAAAAAGTCTGAAAATTCTTAAGGATGTGGCCGTGGGCGCCCTCTTTCCCTAAAAATAAAAATTAATTTCATTACCACAAATCCTGTTTTATTTGACTAATGTTCAAAAGTCATGTTTCGCAAGCCATGTATTCGGGTATGAAAAACATTTTTTTATAAAAAAGTGGGATTGACGGAGTTCGGTAAACTTTTGTAACGATTAATTTGTGTATTTGGTCAGAGATCTTTAACGGGGGTTTGATTTATGATAAATAATATTTGCATTAAAGAACATTGAGCGGAGCCACGTCTATTTTCAAAAGTTTACACAAAATCAATAGGGTGCATTAATCTCATAGGTCTAGTGAACAATTCCTTTTTTTTGTTTTCCAAAAATATCGATACATAAAAAGTGGGTAGCTTTTTTCCAGGTTCAGCAATGTCGCCCTTAGGTGAAGAAAACTTGTGTGCGTAGGACTACTGAGTATAAAAAGTATCGGATGAAAAAAGTTAGAGCGAATTTCACTCTGACGAGTTGACATACATATATAATTAAAATTGTCTTAGAAATGTCGAAACAGCATCTCAATTTGAGGTAAAAGTTTATTATGAAGTCTTAATCATTTACGAGTAGGGACACGAATTTCGATACGATACGATACCATATCGATACTTTTGCCCTTCGATACCGATATTTTGTACTCGATGCTTTTTTAATGATAATTTTCGGCATCGAGTATCTAGACCCCGGTATCGTATCGAATTTTTTAAAAAATATGGAACTAATAGAGCAAAAATACCGCTCTGCTGGTTGTCTCTCTCTAACTTGTGACGCGAATCGAAGGAAAATCAGAACCAAATAATAACAGTTAATTTAGCCGGAAAAGGCAGACGCCAGAAAAGTAAGAGTTGCCATTGATCTGTTGCAATATGCACTTAATACGTCCAAAAAGGTTACAACAAACTTGAAGTACTAACTTATTGTGATATTGTTTTGCCTTTATACTGAAAAAAAGGTAATACTATCCATCCAACGTCAAATATTGCATTTTCTGATCCCTGCGCTTATTCCCTATGTATGTCTCGGCTACGTGATATGATCAGTCGGGAAGAAGCCGCACATGAAATCCAAGAATTTGTGTTCCGACAAAAATGAATTTTGGAATCACATAGAAACTTTAGCATCTGGTCGAGGAAGTGAAAGTGCAATCCGACAAAGCGAAAACATCAATGAATATATTCGTTGCAAACTACTTCCTTTAAGTGGCTATCTTTTGCGTTTTTGGAAGGAAAATAAGCATAAATATCCTCATTTGTCGAAAATTGCTTTACGATATCTAGAAGTACCAGCAACTTCTGTCCCATAAGAGCGCCTATTTTCAAAGGCAGGTTTAACAATGACAAAAACACGTAACAGGTTGAAAGGGAAGAGGTTGGATAAATTACTATTCATGGCAGATTGCACAGAGGAAGAGTGGGGCTTTTGATCTTCGTTTCTTGAAGTAAAATCTATCAAATTAAAAAAATCAAATTTGCTCATATTAAACTAGTTTATGTTATTATTTATTTTATTGAAGTTTATACGAACCTATGGTAATCATTTACAAAACGTATGAATTTGCTTGCAGCGAACCATTGGGTTATTGAAGTGCTTGTTTGTCATGTACATTTAGCATCGATATTTTGACTATCGAGTCTTTTTGTTTCGATATTATCGGGTACCCGATATATTTGAAGCGATACTTCAAATGAGTACAGAATCGATGCTTTGCATTCGATATCGTGTCCCTATTTACGAGGCATTGCTTTACACACATATGTATGTACATATGTACATGCATACATATTTGTATAGCTTTCTGTCCGTATGTCTTATACTAACGACAAATTTTTGTACCCTTCATTTCTCTTCAAATAATAAATTCATTGATTACACTAAAGTTTTGTATCTAACCACAATAGACACAGCATTCTACGTCAATAAAGATTCCTAATTAAATTACATATGTATACAGACCAAAACAGATGCAAGAATTAATAACATACTTGAAACACACCCACATCTGTGCAGTGGCATAAATCGCCGGTGTACAATAATGTTCCTGGCATTAGTACTATAACGGTAAACACAGATTTCAGATTAAATTTTCGTATTTCTATGTAATGCGTAGTCACTATTAGCATTGATTAGTATCTGAAGAACATAGATAGATATCCCGCTTAAGCTGAACTTGAAAAAATTCACATCGAAACGGTTTAGGACAGGTGAGTTCTTCATAACGTGTCATAAAAAACATTGCCGAAGTTGGAAAAATTAGCCAGTTGCGAAATATTGTACGTGAGTAAACCGCAAGAAATTTTACAATTATGTATTTATATTTATAATTTCATACCTGAGATATGAAAAGACAAAAAAATTTGAAACACATAACTAGATTATGTATGTAAAAATGTATTTAGAGTAGTATTCATTTATTGGCGTTTCTAATTAGATTTCAACCACTGTAAATCAATACCTTAATACAGATTTACATTGCACATATTTGTTTGTTTGATAATAATACATTAAATTTAAGGTGATGACGACTGCAATTGACGTAAAATAAAAGTTTCATGCTAAACCCAAAAAATCTGCATATATACAGCTGTCTACAAAATAATGCGTACTTCTTAAAAAAAAAAAAACAAATATGTAATTCTGCATACATTTTTTGAAAGAATTAAGCGATTTGATACAAAACCGATTACCATAATCATGATCCAACCATAACAGGTCGTAGCAGCTCGACAAACATACAAACACACAAAAATTGTCTATGTATTTTGTTTTTGTAATTTGTGGGTTTATAGTCAAAATCGTACTGAAAAATGGGTTGATTGTCAAAATTCGAGAAAAAAATAAAAATCAGCTGGCCTATCGACACGACCTGTATTATTGGATCATGACCATAATGAGGTGCTATCATAAAAATATGAAACAAATTTTTTGTCAAGACTGAAATCTTAAGTTTTTCAATTAATTTTTAGGTTGCCAAACGTGCCTTCCTAAAGAAAGATATTAACTTAACATGAACGCCAAAGCAAACGTAAAAAATAAAAATTCGGAATATCAAAATAATCAAGCTTAGAGGTGAAATAAACTATGAACATCAAGTTAGCGAAGCACCTCAAACGAATCGAATCGGGACCAGGTGGATAATTTGCCGGGAAAGAATTAATTTTTCAGTGTAATTTTTTCTCCCAATTTTGGGGTGCTACAAGTTAGCGAAGCACCCCAATGAAGACGATGTTAGAGACGAGATATCGAAATCGGACTTGTGGCATAATTTGCCGCTATTTCGCCGTGAATTAGCCGTGAAAGAAAAAATGTTTAATTTTAATTATTTTTCGATTTTTTGTATGGGTAACTTCGTGTCAACTTAGCGAAGCACCCCAAAATTCGATATCTCGTCTCTAACATGGTTTTCATTAGGGTGCTTCGCTAACTTGATGTCAAAATCACGGCAAATTATTACCCACCTGGTCCCGATTCGATTCGTTTGGGGTGCTTCGCTAACTTTATGTTCATAAATAAACTGCCTTTATTAGATATTCATATTTTCATTCTTGAAAAGCTCGCACTGTTCCTTGACGCATTAAAAAAAAAAACAAACATATCTTTGATACATGACTTAGCATCTATTGATAAAATAGAAACATTTCACTTATGGCTAAAAGTTGGCAAAAAGCAGAAAATAATTTTTTTTTTAAATTCAAGAATCGTAAAAATCTTAAGTTGAGAAAATATAGGGGGCAGTGAAATAGCGCCCGGGCTTCCCCGAAATTATAGCATTGCACTGATTGACTTGACGAATTTCTTCTTACTGTTGAATTCAAACGTAAAACTTTCAGTAATAAATTCAAATGACTTACGTAAATTAAGCCAGAATAATATCTGTCTTTGATGTTGTGCAAAACAGAAGCTTCGTTTAAGCATGTCAACTCCGCCATGTCTTCGACTTTGTCGAATTTGGGAGGATTCATCTTCTGGATATCATCACGTAAAACCATCATCCGTTTTCCAGTTTCGGCAAGCTCCACTTCAACTTCGTCGCCATGCTCACGTTTAATACTAGCAGCTACGAATCCCTGTAAGAACAAAAACAACAAAGTTTTAATAACTTAACATTCTTTATTAATATACATAATCTTACTAATATATAAAAACGTAAGTTTGTGAGTGACTGCGGATGTTTGTGGTTCTTTATCGTCTGAACAAATGGCCCGATCATTACGAAATTTTGCAGACAGCTTCTTAGGAGTGTAGAATAGGTAACAGGCATCATGCAATTTCGATAAATTTATCGATAATAGAGTTATCGGCCAAAATGTTGTTTTCCGTAAAATTTGAAGTATTCGCCAAAATTGGTATCAATCGAAAGGGGAAGACCACAGCTTTCATTTTGACTTTGGTTCATTTCGATATATTTATCGATAACAGAGTTATCGGTCAAAATGTGGTTTCGGGTAAACTTTGGAATATTCGCACAAAATTGGTATCAAACGAAAGGGGAAGACCACAGACCACAGCTTTGATTTTGACTTTGGTTCATTTCGATATATTTATCGATAAAAGAGTTATCGGTCAAAATGTGGTTTCGGGTAAACTTTGGAATATTCGCACAAAATTGGTATCAAACGAAAGGGGAAGACCACAGCTTTCATTTTGACTTTGGTTCATTTCGATATATTTATCGATAAAAGAGTTATCGGTCAAAATGTGGTTTCGGGTAAACTTTGGAATATTTGCACAAAATTGGTATCAAACGAAAGGGGAAGACCACAGCTTTCATTTTGACTTTGGTTCATTTCGATATATTTATCGATAATAGAGTTATCGGTCAAAATGTGGTTTCGGGTAAACTTTGGAATATTCGCACAAAATTGGTATCAAACGAAAGGGGAAGACCACAGCTTTCATTTGGACTTTGGTTCAATTCGATATATTTATCGATAATAGAGTTATCGGTCAAAATGTGGTTTCGGGTAAACTTTGGAATATTCGCACAAAATTGGTATCAAACGAAAGGGGAAGACCACAGCTTTCATTTTGACTTTGGTTCATTTCGATATATTTATTTATCGATAACAGAGTTATCGGTCAAAATGTGGTTTCGGGTAAACTTTGGAATATTCGCACAAAATTGGTATCAAACGAAAGGGGAAGACCACAGCTTTCATTTGGACTTTGGTTCAATTCGATATATTTATCGATAATAGAGTTATCGGTCAAAATGTGGTTTCGGGTAAACTTTGGAATATTTGCACAAAATTGGTATAAAAAGAAAGGGGAAGGCCACAGGTTTCATTTGGACTTTGCTTCATTTATGGAAACATCTATTTTGAGAACGGCTGGACCTAATACACATAACTAAATTTGGAAGGTTAATTTTGTATCCGCTCGAGATGGTTATACGCTAAAAAATAAAGGCATTTGGAAAGGTTTTGGAGATTTCCCTCAAAATGTTGACCAGGATAACCTTATAAAGTGTTCTTTCAATTTGAGCCCGTTTTCGAGATATTGGTCAAAATGTCAACCAGGAGGGGCCCTCGATGGTATTGGTATGATATGGGTATCAAATGAAAGGTGTTGACAAATGATTTAACATGTTTTAGCGGGGCAGTGAAATAACGCCCGGGGAAATAACGCCCGCCGAAAAAAGGAAATAAGGCCCGCGGGCTTTGTTTCTTTTCTAAAAGGAAATAACGCCCGCGGGCATTATTTCTTTTCTGAAAGGAAATAGCGCCCGCGGGCATTATTTCTTTTCTAAAATGAAATAACGCCCGCGGGCATTATTTCTTTTCTGAAAGGAAATAGCGCCCGCGGGCATTATTTCTTTTCTAAAATGAAATAGCGCCCGTCGACAAAAAGAAATAACGCCCGTGGTTTTAGCTATTTTTCAATATAAAACGAAGGTTTTTAGATATTAACCAAAACGTAGACCAAAATTGGAGCTAGAAGGTTTTTGTGAAAAAATGGGTCTAAAATGAAAGGTCTTGATGCGATTTTTAAAATGGTGTCATTTTAAATCCTTTTGGGATTGGGATTGAGAAAGGGATAGGTATATGTATGACAATTAAAAAGTAATATGGAAAGACAAAAGCATATGAAGAGGATGGACGGAGAGAAGGATGTGGAGCTGAAATTAGGAGGGCGAATCACATATTTTAAATGCAAACAAGTTAGTGTTTGGGCAGGACAACGTCTGCCGGGTTTGCTAGTAACTATATATTTAAATTATGTATTCTGAAATATAAATCGGTTCCTAGTAACTTATGTTTTTTATAAAGCTAGTACTTCGGATCCGAAAAAATTGCGAACGCGTTGTAATCCAATAGGTACTGAAAATGATTTACTTTGATATAACTAGGACTCATTAATCACCAGAAACCACAAGCTGGAATAACAATATTTTAAACAATTTATCGCTCCTTAAATAATGGAAACTAATTTATTAAATAAAGTTTAAAAAAAAGGAAACAAAGCTGAACCCGAAATTTTTGCTTTAGATACATATGTACATTAAGCTGTTCGTTAAGAAAAAAATTTTTTTTCGCCAGGCGGAATATGATGCGTAATGCTGTAAAAATAAGCTGTGCAAAATTTCACTCGAATTGGATAACTCTTAGAACTGGCGCGTTGCATTTGAAAATTTTAAAAACCATATGCACTCAGGTTGCAGCAGATCATATAAAAAACTGGATAGCCGTAAACCTGGTTCACATTTATCACGTGAAAAAACATGCAGATTACGATTCTAAAGAAAAAATTTTAAAAAAGCCATAGGTTTTGAGATTTCGCGAAGTTATCGTTTCTAACAAAGTGAGAAAACGCCATTTTCGTATTGTTCAAAAAATCTCCAGTTCTACATATCCGATGAAAAAACTTTTTTCATCTTATTAAAGATCTTTCATTGCCGTAACAACCTACCATATAAATCTTTCCAATTAGATTATGAGTTTAAGAGTTATTTGCAAATGCATTTCAGAAATCAGACACATTTTCCATCAGCTTCGTCATTAACATTAAATAACACTTAGAAGCACTAGCCTGTTTGCATTTTTTTTGATGTAGTATTGGAGATGGATCTATTGCAAATAATATATGTTCAAACCATTTGCAAATCGGTTAACAAATATAAAAATTATAGCCAGTTTATCAAGTGTTATTTTTTCATTCGGTATATCGATACTGTATTTTCAGATCCAATCGGAAAATTTATTTGAAAGTTTAGTTAAAATTCAGTTGAAGAATTTAAACAAGTTTTTCGATTATTTTTGTAAATACAGTATCGATATACCGAATGAAAAAATAACACTTGATAAACTTGCTATAACTTTTATATTTGTTAACCGATTTGCAAATGGTTTGAACATATATTATTTGCAATAGATCCATCTCCAATACTACATCAAAAAAAATGCAAACAGGCTAGTGCTTCTAAGTGTTATTTAATGTTAATGACGAAGCTGATGGAAAATGTGTCTGATTTCTCAAATGCATTTGCAAATAACTCTTAAACTCATAATCTAATTGGAAAGATTTATATGGTAGGTTGTTACGGCAATGAAAGATCTTTAATAAGATGAAAAAAGTTTTTTCATCGGATATGTAGAACTGGAGCTTTTTTGAACAATACGAAAATGGCGTTTTCTGACTTTGTAAGAAACGATAACTTCGCGAAATCTCAAAACCTATGGCTTTTTTTTAATTTTTGTCTTTAGAATCGTAATCTGCAAGTTTTTTCACGTGATAAATGTGAACCAAGTTTACGGCTATCAAGTTTTTTATATGATCTGCTGCAACCTGAGTGCATATGGTTTTTAAAATTTTCAAATGCAACGCGCCAGTTCTAAGAGTTATCCAATTCGAGTGAAATTTTGCACAGCTTATTTTTACAGCATAACGCATCATATTCCGCCCGGCGAACTTACAATTTGCAAAAAAAATTTAAATAACGAACAGCTTAATGTACATAGGTAAATAAAAAAAAAACAAGAATTAACAAGTTCTGCTAGCTGTAGGCTACCCCTAGCAGAGGACGTAAACAGTCAAACAAAAGGATTAGACGAAAATAAATAAATAAATAACTTAGTCTATTATTCTGCTGACTTTGCTCTGCCATCTTTATGGAACTATATATTTTTATATGTTGCCTCCATCAAATGGCAACAATTTTCTAAACAAAAAACTTCCTTTTTGTTGAAGATTTGCCGAAAATGTCCATGCACCTAGCAATGTACATACATACGAGGGTAACTATTTATGTATTTAGAAAATATAAGAAAGAAGCAAAAATTTTCATTATAAATGTCTTTATTGCTTTTCAAAATATTCGCCTTTAAGATTTATACACTTGTCCATACGCTCAAACCATTTTTCATAACATTTTTTAAACTCAGATTGAGGTAGCTCTAAAACATGGTTTTTGAACGCTTCCACCGCTTCTTCGGGCGTCGAAAAACGTTGTCCACGCAATTTACCTTTGATTGTTGGGAACAGGAAGAAGTCATTGGGTGCCAAGTCGGGACTGTAAGGCGGATGACCCATTAATTCGATGTTTTGAGTGGCCAAATACTCGCTTGTTTCATGTGATGTGTGTGAGCTCGCATTATCGTGATGCAGAATGATTCGTCGTTTTGCGTTGTTTTTTCTCAATTCACCGAATACATTTGGCAAACAAATGGTCGTATACCACGCCGAATTGACGGTCTTTTGATTTTCAAGGGCCACAGTAGCAACATGACCCGTTTTCGTGAAGAAACACGCCACCATTTGCTTCGCAGTGCTTCGAGCTCGCACAACTTTTGTTGGATTTTCTTCAAATTCGAAGACCCAAACAGTCGATTGCTTTTTTGTTTCGGGTTCATACGCATAAATCCATGATTCGTCACCTGTCACGATATAGTAAACACTTTTGGAAGCACCTCTGTTGAATTTTTCAAGCATTACGTGGCACCAACCGACACAAACCTTTTTTTGAGTATCTGTCAATTTATGTGGAATCCAACGTGCACACAGCTTCCGCACCATTAAATGTTCATGTAAAATCTTATGTATGCTAGTCGCCGATATGCCTAGGGTTGCCTTTATCTCGAGGTATGTCACATGACGATCTTGCTCAATCAGTTTTTGCACAGCAGCGATGTTTTCTGGTGTAACAACCGATATTGGACGACCTGGTTTCTCTTCGTCTTTGAGCGAACGTCGACCGCGCTTGAACTCATTGTACCAGTTGTAAACACTTGCTTTCGATGGCGCTTCATCACCAAAAGTTGAATGAAGTGATTCGAAACACTGTTGTTGAGTTAAACCTTTTCGAAAATCGTAAAAAATCATCACACGAAAATTTTCACGAGATAATTCCATTTTTTCAATGAATAGAATTTTTCAAAGAGCAAACAATGATGATGCGATGTGAATTGACAGATGACTTCAGAGAAACATAATGTGCAAAAATAACAAACTTTTCAATGACATAGAGATTTGCATCGGAAAACACTAGTAGTACCACTTTCTAAGTACATAAAGAGTTACCCTCGTATTATTTTCGAAAGCAACTTTATAAAAACTATACAGTAACAGCAGTAAAATCCTCTCATACTCAGCAGTAAAATCCTCTCATCATACAGGTTCATCTCATTTCACTAATTTGCCAAGTTCAGAGAGGTGATCACATTTATTTAATCAAAATTTTGAATTAAAACGAACCTATTTGTCGCCACAAGTATAATAAGTATAAATTGTTTTTCGCCATACTTACTATGTGTTTAGCTAACAGCTTTAAAGGATCTATTCTATCCTATCTCACAGCATAACCGATAATACGGAAGTGACTAACTCTCCTACCAGAGGAAATGAAAGGGTGAAAAAATAATCCCAAAATATGCAGAGCATACTGATTCTCCATGAAAAGTTTCTTTACAGCTTTTTTCTAAATGCTATAGTTTTCCCTCTTTCTTTTTTAAAAAGGAAATAAGATGGGCGATATTTCCATTTCAAAAGGAAATAAGGCCCATGGGCATTTTTTCTCTTTTGAGTGTGAAATAACGCCCATGGTTGTAGTTTTTTCATAAATTCGAAGTAAAATTTCTTCAAATGTCTTAAGAAAAAACAAAAATTTTATATTTTTCCTTATATGTACGTACTTTGGAGAGATAATGTGAGTAGTTTGGACTGAAAAAATAATGGGTCTAAGCAATTGCTGTGAATAGTTTGTGAGGCAATTTTTAAGTATTTTGAACATAAGGAATGAACAGTTTGTAAGGTTATTCATCAGCACATTGGGTTTCAGCTCTAAGGTGTTGAAGATGTAAATATTGATCAGTTTATGTGATTTTTCTAAGTAATTTGTAAGCATTTGAGTGAATAGATTGGGGCTTTCTTAGAGCAAAGAAGATATGTTTTTCCATTTAATACAATACAATTAGTAAAAACGAGATTTCATATCACATCAATAAGGCAAAGTGTTCAAATTCTACACACGGCCTGAACAATATTGAAGACATTGTTAAGGGCACTGGTCATTAATGAAAATGCGTTTATAAGTATGTACTTGTAAAAGGCTCAACTGTCTAGTAGGGTATGTACATACATATGTATGTACCAGAGCTGGGCAGTTAGAATTACAAGGGTAATCGATTGCGATTAAAGTAGTTAATCGTAATTTATTTTTTTTTTTTCAGTTACGATTACGTAATCGCTAAATGGCGTATCTAGGATTACGATTATCTATAGTATTATTCTAAAACAAGGCGCTTAGCTAGACTAAACTACAATACGTACATACATAAATAAAATGTGTATCAAATGAAAGCTTATCATGAGTAGTTATGTTTGCACAAAATTACAACAATTTCAATTGGTTAATTTGTTCATAAGATATTAGCGTTTAAAGTTTGCTTTAATTTTTTTCTAAAAAAAACCCACCCGATTATCGGGAGTTACATACTAGTATATATATATATACTAAATGTATATGGCGCGATATTTCCACAGTTATATCATCAACCTCCTAGGAGATTTTTGCGCCGAGCTTCTCTTCCAATATGTGGTGTGCCGCTTTGAAATTTTTCCTACAAATTGGCGGGACCTACGGTTTTTCGCCGACTCCGAACGGCATCTACAAAGCAGATGAATTTTTGCTTAGAAGCCTTTCATGGCAGAAATACACTCGGAGAGTTTGCCAAACCACTGCCGAGGGGCGACCCCGTTTTGAAAAAACTTTTTCAAATCACTTTTTGATTTAACCTGTACCAGGGCTCGAACCCGGACCTTTGGTGTGGTAGGCCGACAACACTACCTCCACACCACGGTGGCCGCGTTTGGAAATTACGATTACGGTAATCGTAATCCCATATACACAAATTAAGGATTACGTAATCGTAATTGAGAAAATATAAATTACGATTACTGTAATCGTTATTTTGTTTAGAAAGGATTACAATTGCTATAATTTTCTTTTACAATTTTAAAAATTTGTCATTTTTTCAGGAAAAGATGAAGAAGTTATGAAAATTTTTATATGAACGGGTTAGAAAGGAATTCATTGGTAGATTTTAGAAAAGTTGGACACAGGTACGAGCTTTAGAAACAGTTCATGATATGTAAGAAGTGGTTTGAGGAAAGGAAACTATGAATATTATTTCTTATGTATCTCAAAAATCCCGAAAAACGACCATTTCATCTGTTTACAATAGAACGTCAGAAATGATTCTTGTTATATGTAGACGTTTTTACTTTATTTCAACGTAAGCTACTATTTCCAATAAACACATATGGTCACTGAAATCCAGTCCATAACAGTGATTTTTAATAAAATTTTATTAAAGAAATTTGAAGAACTGTAATCTTAAAAAATTTAAATCAGGATTACGTAATTGTAATTTCAAAAAATTAGAATTACGGTTACCTAATCGTTAATTGAAAAACTTTGATTGCGATTACAGTAACCGTAATTTAAATATTTTTAAAATTACGATTACATAATCGGAATCGTGGTTAAAGGGATTAAGGATAACTGTAATTGTAATTCAAAAAGCTACGATTTGTAATCGTAATCCTTATCGCCCAGCTCTGGTATGTATATGTATGGTATGTATCAGAGTTGCTAAGGAATAATCATTCCCACGACAGCCGGTTCTACGTACCGGAATGACTCGGGGTTTCCCCGACCAAGGGCTGTTATTTCACTACCCCCCTGCCTAAACCGTCAGTAATCCTCCCCCCAATAATGTCATCCTCCGAGCAGCTCCTTGCAGCGGGACTGCTCAAGACTCTCCTGCTCCGGGCTGGTATTGAATCCAACCCCGGACCTAGAGAATGGATCTGCTGTGTATGCTGGAAGAAAATTTATGTGAAACGTTCACATTCGGTACAATGCTCTAACTGTAGCAGATGGCTGCATCTAACTAGTTGCTCCGGACTAAATCCCTCTACTCATAGACCCGCTAGTTTTTATAAAACTTTTGTGGCCCCTTGCTGTTCACGTCCTATGACGTCCAGTGGCCGTCGTCGATCAAGTATCGCTCCGCCACATATGTCTGACTCTGTCACATCAGTCTCCACGACTAGCACTAACAATGCACATCAGCAAGTAGACCTTTCGAGCGGCCGCTCACGCCCACAGGCGTCAACATCTCACACAGCAGCTCACAGCTACTCCCTACGTAGCACTTCCCAAGTGGATTTGAGCAATGCTGAGCGTCCGCTCTCTCCCACCCCCTCGGTCAGCCCCTCTTCTTCCAGCATTAGCACGAGTATAAGCCACAACCATCAGCTCCTGGTCCCTTATACTACGTGCACTGTTTGTCGGTTAAGATTATATACGCCGTTGGCATCAGTCAAGTGCAATAACTGCTTTGGCCTGTGTCACCTGCTCATATGCTCTGGACTCGCGAACAGGAACCTATGGACTGATACGTACGTTGCGCCATGCTGTCGAGCTACGCAACCTTCAACGTCGTCCGACTCGCCACTACCTTCTGGTAACGCGATTCCTTCGACTTCAAGATTGCGCCGTAGTGCGCGACCCAGCCTATTACCACCTAGGCATACGCACCAGTCCTTGACCCCCAGCATCAACTCTGCTCCCCCTACACACTTCGGTATCCTGCAATTTAATTGCAACGGCCTAACTGGCAAAATTGTTGAAGTGACAAATTTAATGAAGCGACTGAACATCAAGATCGCGGCTATCCAGGAGACAAAGTTAGGTGGAAGGTCGTCTCTTTTGACCTGCAACGGGTACAATGTACACCGTTGTGACCGTGCGAGAGGGCTTGGGGGTGGTCTGGCATTCATCACGCATCAATCTGTGCAGTATCGTCTATTTGAGCCTGACATCGACCCGAGGGACACCACCTTAGAACGTCAAGGTATGGTTGTCCGGTCAGGCGATGTCGACCTTGAAATCATAAACATTTACGTACCTCCTGTCACCTGTTGTCCCAGGGACTACCACCCTGGCATTCGTGCGTTACTCAGGGGCGAGAACCGCGTCATCCTTGGTGACTTCAACGCACACCACGACCTGTGGCACTCCAGCCTGCAGGCCGATGGTAGGGGACAGGAGCTGGCTGACCAAATAGATGATTCGACGTTTTGCACGGTAAATGGGGATGCCCCCACTAGAGTGGCGGTAAACTGCTCTAGCTCGCCAGACATCACCATAGTCAGCGCTGGACTAATAAACTGCGTTGACTGGCGACCGATGCTGACGCTTGCTTCAGACCACCTACCCATAGTGCTCTCAATCGATCGCCCCACCGACTTTGTCACCGCTGAGAAACGCACATACACTAACTTCAATAGAGCCGACTGGGAGGGTTTTCTCAACACCACAGAGAGCGCCTTCGCTGCTCTTCCTACCCCGTCTGACGTACGAGAAGGGGAAAAGGCGTTTCGTATGGCCCTAATTTCAGCCTCCCACCAACACATTCCGTCAGGTAGAATAAAGGAAGTGCGTCCATTCTTCCCCGCAGAGGCAGCGGCCCTGGCAAATGAACGTGACCATATTAGACACCTTGACCCTACGGATCCTCAAATACGGGATCTTAACGCGGAAATCAGACGCTTAGTAGATCAACACAAACGCGCTAAGTGGGAGGAGCACCTAAGGTCTTGCAACCTCTCGGCTGGAGTTGGCAAATTATGGTCGACGGTGAAATCTTTGTCCAACCCGACTAAACCTAACGACAAAATATCCATCGCCTTCGGTGATAAGGTTCAGTCGAAGCCAAAAAGATGCGCGAGCGCCTTCTGCCGACAATTTGTAATGCATCCTACGTTGAACAAAGATATTCGCCGAGCCACCAGGGAAGCGCACAAACACAAAAACAGTGATGCGCCCGTTGCCATCTCCACAACAGAAGTGCATGAGGCTATTCGGAGATCCAAGAACACCAAATATATCGGCCCCGATGGCATTTCCATGCTGATGCTGAAACACCTTGGCGACGAAGGCATAAGATACCTCACACAAGTTTTCAACCTTTCCCTTTCCACCTTTGTTATTCCTGAAAGATGGAAACAAGCAAAGGTGGTCCCACTACTAAAGCCTGGCAAGCCAGCTGCCGTAGGGGAGTCATATCGCCCGATATCTCTCCTCTCGCCAGTAGTGAAAGTGTTGGAAGCCACCTTGTTGCCGTACTTCACCGCAAACCTGCGGCTCGCCGAACATCAGCATGGATTTCGCAAAAATCACAGCACCACCACCGCGCTGAACGCCATAACCACTCAGATAGGGGACGGGCTAAACCAAAAGCGTCCAAACCACAGGACAGTGCTAGTTGCGCTTGACTTGGCCAAAGCTTTTGATACGGTCAACCATGCGCAACTAATGAAAGACCTTGAAGATTCGTCCCTTCCTCCCTGTCTTAAACGTTGGACTGCAAACTATATGAGTGGTCGTCAATCGTCGGTTGAGTTCAGAGGCGCAAGATCAAAACCCAGAATAGTTAAACAGGGGGTGCCGCAGGGTGGTGTCCTATCCCCGTTCCTGTTCAACTATTATATCGTCCCCTCAATATAACAATAGCGTATAATTTTTTTTGGGTTTTGAGAAAATCGAGTTTAAAGTTTTTGTCAAATCAGATGTCTATTAAAACCTCAATATCACTGTAAATAAAAATTGTTCATAGTGGATTTTTCGATGAATACATTATACCGTTTCTTGCCTTTAAATTTACCAAGTTTTTTTATTCTACGCATCCTTTAAGACCATAGTTATGTTATTCAAAGCGCAAGTCCTCCATATAGGCCATTTTATTTTTTAGGGAATTCGTATGATGTATCTGATACACTATTTTATTTTGTATGGTATACGCTGTTTCATTCAATAATTTTACGGTATTTTTATTAAAATATCAATTTGTAACATTATAAAACAGTAATTAATTCCTGTTGATACAGTGGAACTTCTTTATAGTGAACTTCCCTACAATGAAGCTCTCCCTATAATGAAGTCATTTTGAAGACACAGCTTTTTGGTTCTACTTTAGGTGCATTTTTGTCTCCTTATAATGAATTTCTATATAGTGAAGTTTTCTATATAATGAACAAATTTTACTGCTTGAAAATCAAGCTTCATACGTTTTTGTCTCCGTATAGTGAATTTTTTTAAATATGTTTTCGGTTACACACAATTATTTGTAACTGCGTATTCTCAGAAATAAACGAAATGTAGAAATGTAATACGGGGAATCGCAAAATGAAAATACATGCATACATATGAGTCGCTCAGTGTATAAAGGGAATGAGTCCATTTTTGGCTTTCTTGAGATTTCGCTTGGATACACTTCCTTTTACGACTAACTATGTATGGTAAAAATTTTGTTTTCAAATTTCAACGGCAAACCTCTTTTAAAGACAAAAGATTTTTTTGTACGAAACAAAAAATTTTTATTTTCAGTGGAAGAAGGGAATAAGTCCACGTGTGCATTTATATTGCATTAATCAGTTGTTAACTTTGCTTTTAATCACTCTTTTTTGTTTCTAATTCTTGTCGTAAACATTTTTAATTTTTTGACCTGTACATATTAATTCAGTAAATATTATAAGTATAAGAAAGCAGGGTAAGACAATGTTATTGAATAGCCTGACTCAAAATCTATTCTATCCTCAAACTAGAGCCATAACAAAAGAAAAGAAAAAGGATATGATTGATTTATTAACATATATCCCTCCCGTGCACCATACTTTTTATAAAAACTTGAAAACAGGTTCAAGTCAGAAAGATCCTTCCGAAGACGACATTATATTTTGTTAAATGAAATAGTTATAATAAAGATTCATTCAAAAAGAAGAAATTTTAAACTTATTTTTGTTTTCAAAATAAGAAATTTTTTATGTTATTTTTTAAGTTCATTAAAAATAAAACTGTGCGAATGCACTGAGCTAAAAAACAAATTATCTGCAGCCTTTTTTATACAAAATTAAAAAAAAAGTACTCTTTCCAAAATATACTAATTCAATTAAAACACTACGGGAGGTAAGCCAATATTTAAGTAGATGGACATTTTTTATTTTTATTTCCGAACGAATGCTCAAATTCAAAACATAATTAATTTGTATTTTCACGGTATCGATATTAACAACAAAAATTTTGGTGGACTTATTCCCTTTTTCCACTGAAACCCTTATCAATAAAAACGTATTTGTATCATATTAACAGGTTTTGTGAACACATCCACTTACATACTAACATTATATTTTTAGAAATTGTAAAAGAAGTCCTAATAACTAATTTTTGAACTTTACCTTTTAGTTTTGTCGTAACAAATAGTTTTAATATCAACGTCAACTGTTTTGTCGTTTTTCTCCATTTCAAATTTTTGGACTCATTTCCTTTATACACTGAACGACTCATATGTATGTACATTTTAGTAGGAGTTCAGTTGTGTTAAGAAATTGAAGTAAAAATGACGTTTCTGTATAATGAAGTCTCCATATAGTGAAGCGACTTTCAAGTCCCCTGTGAATTCACTATAAGGAAGTTCCACTGTATTTACCTTACTTTCTTCACTTACATTATATAATGGACGATACTCACTCATATGTTTAAAATCCATATTTTTAATGAACAAACTTTCTCTGCGAAATGAATTTGCAAGCTGAAATTTCAAATGACTACAATATTTCCTTGGCATTCATGTAGTCAAAACAACGTAAAAATCGCATAGACTATTACTCTTGTAAATTTCTGATAAAATTTTCGAATTTGTATTGAAAATAAAACAGCTTATGTGGGGTATAGAAATGGTCGGAATAAAACTATTTCTCAAACAATAGTGTATATCATTATAAGCTATTTTATGAGTTAAAGTTTTGATAAATTGTATTTATTTCTACAGGGTAAAATGGAGTATAATGCGCATACACTATTATTCTTTTAACAGCTTTGCAGTGGCAATTTCAAGTAAAATAGCGCATATGAGCTTATACACTTATTGAAGGAAATGTTTGAACAAGAAATTATACACCATTTTTTCCAATGACATTTTGACCCACTTTGTGGAAGTAGAATTTGACGAAATTTTGATCAGACATAGAATCAATGATGGAGATTCTAAATATGCAATAAAAAAATAATGGCGTATGAGCACATACGCTATTGTTATATTGAGGGGACGATATATCGAAACTTCCCCCCCCACCAGAGGGTGTCTCGATCGTCTCTTACGCCGACGACTGTACGATTCTGGCAACAGGCCCCTCCGTAGAAGAACTCTGCTCTCGTATTAACTCATACCTCCCAGCCGTGTCCGAATTCTTCGCCGGGAGAAACCTGGCATTGTCACCGAATAAGTCCTCGGCCACCCTATTTACGACGTGGACAACGCAAGTGAACATGGAATTAGACGTCTACGTTGATAGTGTCAAGCTACCAACTGTCTCACACCCCAAAATCTTAGGGGTGACGTTTGATAACATGTTCAAATACGGCGCTCACGTAACCGCAATTGCCAATAAAGTCCAAAGCCGTAACAAAATCCTCAAGTCCCTAGCCGGCAGCACTTGGGGTAAAGACAAAGAAACGTTACTAGCTACATATAAAGCAATTGGCCGGCCGGTACTGAGCTACGCGACGCCTATATGGTCGCCGGGGCTAGCTGACACACACTGGACGAGGCTACAGGTCTGCCAAAACACCGCCCTTCGTACCGCCACTGGGTGTCTTCTTATGTCTCCTGAGCATCACTTACATAATGAAGCGAAAATGCTCGCCGTTAAAGAGCATAGCGAGATGTTGACCAGGCAATTCCTGTTCAACTGTTGCAAACCGCAGCATCCGAACGGACGCCTGATCAACGAGGATCCGCCCCCCAGGAGCATAAGGAGCCATCTACGCAAACACTACGATGAGATCCGGCACCTGATTTCCACGCCGTTTGATCCTAAGGTGCACCGGCAGGCCCTCACCCTCATCCACACAAATTCGGTAAATTCCTATGTTGGCTCTCTCCCGGTGAACGCCGTTCTTCAGGCAGCAACACCACCCGTTGCCGAAGAGGAGCGCGAGCTGCCTAGGGAGACTAGGGTGATGCTGGCCCAACTCCGGTCTGGATACTGTAATAGGTTAAACTCTTACCTATCCAGACTGAACCCCGACTTGCCTAATGTCTGTCCGGCATGCGGCTTGTCCCCCCATACCACTAACCATCTTTTTGTCTGCTCATCTGAGCCTACTCTTCTAACACCCATATCCCTCTGGTCCTCCCCTGTTGAAGCCGCTAGGTTTTTAGGACTTCCGTTAGAAGAGCTCGATGACAATATTGGGTAAGGTTGACACTGACTACCTAGGCAGGGCAAAGTAGTGTTAAAACAACAACAACAATAATTATTAATTGGATTGCATAAATTTTGATTGCAGCCTAGTAAGTGGCTTGCATCTACTACGCAATCCTGTCCGAGATCGACCTCGGGCGCAACAAACTTTTGTTTTTCGAAGCAACCCTGGGTGCACAATTTCAATCATATTTAAACGATTATAGCTGTGTCTTACCCAATTTTTGCAATGTATAAGTACAACTAATTTTTTTTATTTTATTGCAAAAGCCAAAAAACGTATACAGTCGAACTCCCATAACTCGAACTTCTATAACTCGAATTTTCTATAACTCGAACGAAAATGGTTGGCAAGTAGCGTTAAGAAAGAATTTACATACAAATTTTGTTCCATAACTCGAACTTCCATAACTCGAAGTTCTCCATAACTCGAAAGAAAATCCATACACATTCCATATAAAGCATTTCTATAACTCGAAGTAACGCATATTTGACTTGAATTTCGCTTCACAATTCGGGGAAATCCCTTTTTGTACATGAAATGCTTTCTTCGAAGTTTGCTTTGTAGTTCGGGGAATTCCTTTTTGTACATCGAATGTACGAATCGTGGCTAAAAGCAAACGATATAACAACCAATGCCAGTCCTTAAGATTATTTTGAAGTAGATAGCGAGCTTTGCACAAGTGGCTTCCCTACAGAAAATGATACTGTGGAGCAATACTGCTCTGAATTGGAGGATGCAAACGTAGACGTAGCAGGAATCGAGAGTGATGAAGAGTCTTCGGAGGAAGAAACTCTTAATCAGCCTTCCAGAATTGATGTAGAAAACTCTTTTCGAGCATTGAGTTTATATTTGACAACCAATGGCACTACTACTGATGAACACTACAAGGCCTTAAGCACATTGGAGTCCTTTTTTGCGAAAACAACCAAAAAAAAGTTAACTTTCAGTCATTAATTTCAGAATATCTCCCTGCATTGTAACTTTCTTTAATAGTTTTTTGTAAAACAATGTTTTAAAATACAAATTGCCATTCAAATGTAGTTTAAAAATACAAACATGTATGAAATTGACTTTTTCTTACTAAAAATTAAAAAATTCTATAACTAATTCGAAGTCTCCGTAACTCGAACTTTTTTGTGGGATTTAGGCGATTCGAGTTATGGAAGTTCGACTGTATGTATTTTAAATAAAGAAAAAAAACTTATAAAAGGCTTGCTTTGGAATTTTTTTGTAGGCTTACATTAATAAGTTTTTTATCAACACTAACGTTTGTTTTCAGAGAGTTTTATAAGCTTAGTGTTTCGAAAAGTTTTTTTAATACTTCATTCAAGTATAAGTATACTTGTTGGAGTTATAAATTAACACAAAGGCGTTTTCGAAACAATAAATACATAGTTGTAAATTCATTACTTTGATTTACTTCTTAAAATCACTTTCTCAACTTGATAACTAAAAAAATAACAATAGCAGGTAAAAAAATGGAATTTCAAGTTAAGAACACTAAAACATTTGGCATGTCGGGTTCAGTCTGGATAGTAAGAGTTCAACCTATCACAGTATCTAGAATGAAGTCCACTATAATTTGTCTATTTCGATGCTATAGCAAACAAATGCTAAAACACATACTCTGACTTTTGCTTCGCTTTATTTTCGACAAAATTTGTGTGACAAAGCCTTACTCATTGCATGCATTCAACTTATCTGTCAAAGTTGATACCAAACGAAATTCATTGCTGGGTATGTGAATACGTATGTATATACATACTTATGTACATATGTATATATTTATATGTATGAACACACAAGCAAATTCTTAACAATAACCCAATTTGGATACATTTTCGTGGGTGTGTTATATTTAAAACTGGTTTTCGCAGTATTTTGCTATTTTATCTTCCATTAAATATTTAAAAAAGCAATGTGATCGTTGGATACATCTGTACAACCAAAAACCATTGTGAATCGGAAATGATATATTTATAAAAAAAATGCCGGTTACAGAAAAGCGCTAAGAACATGAAGAAAGTAGTAATGAGTCAATGAGTACCTTATGTATGTACATATGTATGTATATTAAGGTGCCTCGCCAAAAAAAGTTGCACTGTTTCCACCGGAATTTTAAAATTCACTCTTTTCTAAGGACTCGCCCAAAATATTTCGAAAAAATATTAAGATTTACCGGAGCTAATCCGCGTTAAAAAAACGCTAAAAATATCGTTTTTTATGTATAAAAGGAGTATGAAAAAATATTTTTTAATAAAAAGCATCAGAGATGATAGAGTGCAAAAGCTAAGCATAAAAAAGTTTAAAAATTTTTTCAATACTATTATTGGACCAAAAAGTGTTAAATTTTGCAGAAATGGCAACGTCTCGAAAATTCCTTTCAAATGATATCCTAATCGTTCAAATGCGTCAATAATTGGCTGAGTTATTAAAGTTTTCCACAAACCTACCCCTCGAAAAATGACCAAAAACAGCAACTTATATCTCAATATTTGGATTGCGTTGATAAAATTTTCAAACATTTTTATGCTTACCTTTTGTACTCCAGCTAATTCATCATCTCAGGTGCTTTTTATTAAAAAATATTTTTGCATACTCCTTTTATACATAAAAAATGTTATTTTTAGCGTTTTTTTAACATGGTTTAGCTCCTGTAAATCTTAATATTTTTTCGAAATATTTTGACCAAGGTCTTAGAATACATTGAAGTTTATAATTCCGATGGAAACAGGGTGTCCATTTTTATTTGTATGGAGCGTGAGGCGCCTTAATGTATATACATACATACATACATAGGTATGTACATTTAAATTGTACAAGAATGGCCGATTACTATTGAAATACTTAGTTATTGATATCACAAACGGATGTAAAATGTGAAGATGTACAGGGGTTGGGCTTCGTTCATCAGTCAGGCGAAAACGTATGTATGAGATATGTAGCTAATAGATAATGTAGCTAATAGTATAGAAGGGTGTATTTTTTTAGACCCTGCGGGTTGGGGCCTAGAATATGCCCGCGGTAGGCATACCGGTCGTAAGAGGCGACTAATATGCACAAAGGTAATGATGTGCAACTCGATGGTTGATCTACGGATATGATGCCTCCCACCTCTCATTACCCATCTTCTCTTTCCTTTCGGAAGGAGGGATGACATGACCTAGAAGGTTGCACTGGTCATACCAAATCGCTCCCACGACAGTCGGGCAGTACCGCAAGGGAGTACCGGAGCGTACCGGATTCATATCCGGCCAAGGACTGTTATTTCGACAACACTCCCCAAAACCTTCGGGGAGTGATTTTGTTGTTAAAACAAACAAACAACAAGGGTATATTTTATCTTTACAGCTCTAGGTAGTTAGTTATATTCGATCTAGACTAATGATACCTATTTTGTATAAAGGTCATATGACAGATCGATATCTTGGCAATTTTAGGAAAGAGAGAAGTACCACCCTCTACTCCGTTTTTCAAATAGTTAAACTAATTAATAACTGAGATATACATATGTATGTATGTATGTAGGTTAATATTTGCGTCAGCGATATATGTATTTAGGGCCGTTTTCTCGACTGCCTGCTAAAATTTATCTGTTCCTTAAACAAAATTTTGTTTTCTGTAGTGCCTGTTAAATTTATTCCGTCGACAAATTTAACAGGCAGCCAATCCAATCTTTAAAATTTGTCGGTCCGAATAACTGAAAACAGCTGATTGTCAGTTGAAATTATTTCGGCTTTTAACATTATGAAACAAATAAAATGAACAAGTGCTATGGGACGGACTTGTCGCAAGCGCTCGGGATTTACCTTGGAGAATACAAATATGTACAAATTTTGACAAAAAATTAGAAAAAGATGTAATTTCGACAATCTTTAAAAAAAATTTCTTTTCGTAGTAGTGCTGCCATATTTTAAAAAATTGCATGCAAGTTTTCAACAGGAGGTTAAGAAAATCAAGTAGGATTTATATTTCCGACAAATGTATCCGTCGGTTGGCTAATCATGCCCTTATCAGGAAGTCGAGAAACCCACCCTTAATGGTTAAATATGTAACTTGTATAAGTTATAGAAAAAAACGTTAATAATTTTTTGAGTTTAAAATTAAAAGGTAAGTAGCAATTATGTGGACGGAATTATGTTGAATTGACACTGTGTGCTCTTCAAATTAATTTTTGTATGAAGAGATACTTACATATCTCTCCATGTATAATTTATGCTCAAACACATATGATCACCAACAAAACCAATAAACTGGAAGCAAAATAATACACACCTGATTCTCATGTGGCACCCAAACAAGACGTTTCTGTGTCCACTCGGCCTGCGTCGCCGGGTCATTGAATTGGCTCCGTTCCACAGAAAGATATTTTAATTCAGGATCGTTGCGATCGATTTCTTCAGACATTTTTTATGATATTTATATTCTTTAATTTTAATATTAGTTGTTTGCGTATCCACACTTTCTACTTATTAATTTTCACCAACGACTTTTACTTATAATTTTTATAAAATGTTCAATCTGCAAGCAAAACAAAATAATTGTACTTATACTGGATACTTCAAAGATATTGCAAACACGGATAGCATATTAAAAAAAAAAAAACATTCAAAAATGCTGATATCCTCGTCCTGGTTGGCCTACGATATCTATGTTATCGTCGAAACCTGTCTCAATGAAGAGTATTTTGATCCTAGGTTAATCTGATATAGGCACATTTTAAACTTCTAGTCCACAGGGGGATATGTAACTTCTGGATATATGTAAGTTATGTTTTTTGGTAATTTCACGTGCTGGCCAAGGCATACTAATTTGCCTTTTTTAGAACTCATGCCGATAATTGGCTAACCACAGGTTTTCTTTAATCTAGGGGGGAAGAATGTTGCCCCTGCGGGTTGGCACTTAGAATATGCCCGCGGTAGGCATATTGGTCGTAAGAGGCGACCAATATGCACAAAGGTAATGATGTGCAACTCGATGGTTGATCTACGGATATGATGCCTCCCACATCTCATTACCCATCTTCTCTTTCCTTTCGGAAGGAGGGATGACATGACCTAGAAGGTTGCACTGGTCATACCAAATCGCTCCCACGACAGTCGGGCAGTAACTCAAGGGAGTAGCGGAGCGTACCGGATTCATATCCGGTCAAGGACTGTTATTTCGACAACACTGCCCAAAACCTCCGGGGAGTGATTGTTGTTAAAACAACAACAACAACAATGTTCCCAGAATGATGGACTAACTATATGTAAAAGTGAAGACCTTACTTCTTGGCCTCTCTATACTGCTGCTGAGTTCTCACTATAGGGATGTTTTGAGGCTGTCATCGGTCCCGCGCTTGCGTTTCTTCGACAAAATAGCCAAGCCTGAAGACCAGTGTACAACAACAACAAACAATGTACATATGTAGTTCTTAGTGAATGTTTGCAATTATGCATAAACAATGAAATAATACAAAAAAATATGCAAATAAATAAATCCTTTCTTTACTCAACCAGGGGTGGAATTATATAGAACGTGGTCCGGGGTTTCTATAAAGACAAATAAAAATATACTATATGCACTTGCATCTAATTTCTAACTTTTGTTATAATAATCGAATATCAAAAGACGATTACTTAAATAAAAAAATCGGGCATCGTTGATTATTCGAATAATCACTAGTTGTCGATAGTCATTATTTAACGTTTATGTTGATAAAATATAAACAGAGTGAACCACTTCTCCCTGGAGTTACATCTTTTTCTGGCCTACTCAAAATTCTTGTCAAAGGTGCGACTAATTTGGCAAAAATTATACAATAAATAATGCAGGGTTATGAGTATTTGTTTCGTTTAGGATACAACTGCTAAAAGATATCCAAAATCAGGAAATGTTTCAAACTACACGTTTTGGCCTCAGTAATGATAATCCGAATAGAATTTCCAATCTTTTTTTTTAAGAGATATTTTCTAATAAAGTTTTAAATTTGTATGTGATTGTTGTAATCACAGCACTAGTGTGTTCTGCACGGAAATACTAGGGATCGCGTAGCCGGTGTTGGACCGCCTAAGGGTATTTTTTTTTGAAGCGCAGCCGAAAGCGATGTTTACAAAGGTGTTCTGCACATATTTAAACGACTTGGTTACAACCCCAACTTGATCTGGGTCAATTTTTGGTTTTTTGCCAATAACTTTTCACTCAAACAAAATATCAAAATTTCGTCTTCGAATTGTTTTTACCGAAAATTTCGGGTGTGTTTTAGCAATTATCACCTAAAGAAAAAGTTTTTGTTTCAAATGTTGCTAAATACTCATAATCTCCCCTTTTTCGCCAATGAAGAAATCCTTTGATCCTTGTTGTTGTTGTTGTAGCGCTACTTTGGCCTGCATAGATATTTAGTATCCTTACCCAGTAGTGTCATCGAACTCTTCTAGCGGAAGTCCAGAAACTTTGCGGCTTCGAAAGGTGCGGACAGAGAAATGGGTTTTAGAAGAGAAGGCTCTGTTGAGCAGACAAATAGATTTTTAGAATTGTGTGGGTACAGGCCGCATGCCCGACAGACATTCGGCATGTCAGGGTCCAGTCTGGATTAGTAAGAGATTAACCTATTACAATATCTCTTTTGAACCTTCTTGCAAAGTTTTTCTTAGCTTTTGTAGATTTAGTATTGCACTTTTAAAAGTACATACATAGATGACATATTCAACGACGAGAAATAACCTATTAGATGTAATCAAATCCGATGGATCATGTGTCACAAATTATGTGGCCGATTATGTATAAAATATTCCCTTTGGTTTTTATTGCATTCCACATATGCGAGCATTTATTTTTTAACACTGCTAAGCGACCACTTTTCCACCCAGGTAGCTAAATATTAACGTCAAACATTTGTTAATGTACATATATTCACTTTATATGTATACATATTTATGCGATTTCATATTAAACTTTTACATGAAGCAATAATTATTGACGTGATGACTGTTATACGATTTTTGACACATTAAACTGCACAGCCACAAGTTTTTGCAAACCACTATTTTTTACTTGTATTATAATATTAATAATTAATATTTATGGCAGCCGTAAATGGGTATATCTGAATCAGTAATAATACGCAACACATATGAATATTGTACGATTTATTTACAATATGCATTATCAAGGATTCTATAGTGAAATTCCATCAGTTAGAAAATTCCACGACACTTCATTCTTGTTGTGGAGCTTAAAAATATTAAACTCTACTCCTTTTTAACACATACTTTTCCACTTTGTTCCACTTTCGTTAAACAATTTTTTAACTTCTCAATCACTCTTCTCATAAACGACTACGACCGGCTTTTTTCCTCATATCGAATATTACCAACGGACAGTGTTGCATCTTCCAACACTTTGTTTGTTCTTTGACTTTGATGTCTCAATACGAAAAGCTAAGTTTTCTATTTCAATTTATATAGCTATAAGTTCATTAAATACATACTTCTTTGATCTAACACGACCAATTGCAATGAATTGATTTAATCGTTCCTATTTAATGCAAGTCTGTGCAGTGAAATTGTTCGTTTTCTTTGTACTTTTTATTTTAACTCGTTTATTGAGTTCCAATAAAATTTCTTTGTCATCGTTTCACGGCTTATTCATCAGACGACTGTATCACTGCACTTAAATTATTGTTGGAACACTTTCATGACCCTTCAGCCCACATTGATTAAAAAAAATTAGTTTGGGTATTTGTTTCCTTTGGCACTCAACTACTAATAAATTAGCTAAAAATATGATAGGGGTGTCAAAAGACGCGTTTTGACCTCAGTATCAATGATCCGAAGTCGAAATTTCATTTTTTTGTTCCAGTGAAGAGATATTTGCAATCAAAGTTCAGAATTTTCTGTCATTTTCATGTGGTTGTTGTAATCACAAATTACACTGTGAGAAAAGAGGACATCACCGTGGCGGTAGCCACGGCTATGGCACACACTCGGAGTTGGAATGGCGTAGCCCAGGGTTATTTTTTGAAGCGCGGCCGAAGGCCGCCTACTCGGAAAGGTGTTCTGCACATAAAAAACATGGATCAGGCCCCTAAATCGGGATTTGACCTGGGTAATTTTTTGGTTTTTTGTTAATAACTTTTCACTGGAACAAAAAAATTAAATTTCGACTTCGGATCCTTGATCCTGAGGTCAAAACGCGTCTTTTGATACCCCTATCATATTTTTAGCTAATTTATTAGTAGTTGAGTGCCAAAGGAAACAAATACCTTAGTTTGTTTAAACAATTTTGTGTAAAAACTTGAAATAAAACTTCATAAAATAAATGCTATAAACCTTTAATTCCACAGCGACAAAAAACACGTAGGAACGAACAGCTTTACGGGCGGACTTCGTTAAGTTTACCACCATTCAGAGTTGTTTTTTTGTTCTACACTTTCGAGCAATTATAAAGCAGGCAAAATCTAATACATGTAGAGGCAACTTACAAATTATGCTTGCCAAACCCGAATGACTTATAGGCTGTTCATGCCTGCGGGTAGGGGTTTAGAATATGCCCGCGGTAGGCATACCGGTCGTAAGAGGCGACTAATATGCACAAAGGTAATGATGTGTAACTCGATGGTTGATCTACGGATGTGATGCCTCTCACCTCTCATGACCTATCTTCTCCTTCCTTTCGGAAGGAGGGATGACATGACCTAGAAGGTTGCACTGGTCATACCAAATCGCTACCACGACAGTCGGGCAGTACCGCAAGACAGTGCCGGAGCGTACAGGATTCGTTATTTCGACAACACTCCCCAAAACCTTCGAGGAGTGATTTTTGTTGCTACAACAACAACAACAGCCAGCACTTTGCATTTACTTCGCATTATTTTTGCATTAGCATTATAAATGCAGAAATCAGAAGAAAATTGCGATTCGAATTCAAAATAGTGCCAATATTAGTACCTAGTTTTTACTTGGCATTCTCTCATTATCTGTAAACATTCAGGAAATTTGCTCGGATTTTCAATTTGTAATTTACCACGCGTGTTGTGTGATATTGTTAAAATTAATCAATCTACAAGTTAATCTGATGTTTGTGAACGAATTTAAAAGAATTATTTAATAAAAAGGTGTACATTTTTTCACACGTGGCTTAACCTCAAAAAAATGTTTGTCAGCAAAATCATATGATTCGGGCTTGCTAAATTTGCATTTACTTAATGCACCACCATGAACGCTTTTTCGATGTCCGAAATAGAAAAAGTGCTGCATTTTAACTTCAGCATGAACATTATAGCCGCATTCTTCTGGTAGTTGTCGCTCTAGCTCACGCTCAATTCTCACGGGAACAGTCCGGTTCATGGTTATGTGAGTTAGCAGCACTGACAGAAAACGTCACTTTTCACAGCAAGAAGAAGAGAAACAAACAAACAGAGGGTGAAAATAAGTGAAAATTTTTTGGTGGCCGATGGCAAGTTGGCAGCAGTACTATCATTGTTGGACGAATTTTCATTTATTGTTTCTTGTTGTTGCTTTTCGAACGGCTGTCCGTACAAATTGATGGAGTTATTGTTGGAAATTAAACGCAGCGTGAACCCAGGCCCGACGATTAAGTGAATAGTTAAATTAGAATTCTTATGAAAGTCGATTAATTTAAACATTTATTTGAAAGTTGAAATAACCGATAAAGCACGTTCATGAGTGCGTGTACAAAAAAGAGTTAGGTACAGATATCGATAAACAGAATATTTCTTATAATATTAATGAAGGATAAAATTACCGAGTCTAATGTAGATGCTAAAAGCGGCGACACCTGTTTATCACATTCAATAACCAGCTACACTTACTTACGTCCGAATAATTACATCGCTGATTAGTCGATTACGCAACCCTACGAAGGTAACCTGTCAAATTCAAATTGTTATAGTTTCGGTTTGAAAATCGCACTGGCAGTCGCGAATATTAAATGCAAAGAAATTTTCGGGCACTATAACAACATTTGTTTAGTATTTATTATCAGAAATCGTGGAAAAATATTTTTAAAGTTTAAGGGCCACTTTCATAAAAGCCGGTAGCCGCTAACCGGAGTTTAATTGACGTATTTTGTACGGTTATATGTCAAATTAATCACCGATTAGGCTTAACCGGCTTTTATGAAAGTGGCCCTAAATGATGCAGTATTCCAAACTTTTATGTAGAATAGGGGCCCCCCCTTTTTACCCTGGGCCCGTATTTCCTCTCGGCGGCCCTGTGTGAACCAGAGTTCTATGTGGATTTATCTGGCTCAAGTTGTTATTGTTGTATTTGCTTATGAAATTTGTTATCTATCTCCGGTTCACTACCAGAAGAACGCGGCTTATATTACTATTACCAGTGTTGCCGTTATTTTGCACTTTAAAATGCCTTCGACAATTTGGTTATCTTTTCCCTGTTGTGTAGTTTTTTCGATGCGTTGAAGAAAACAAATGTTCAAGAAATTTTAAGAAGAAAAAAATAAATTGTTCTCTATGGAAAAAAGCATTGGTACTTTTTCACATTGGTCAGTAGTGACATTATTATGGTCAGCACTGGTGTAAACAGTATTTTATCATTTATGGCAGTAAATGACAGTCTTATAGACAGCGGTGATTCAATAAAGCACGTGGGAGTGAACAGTACAGCTCTATGCTTAACTAAAAGGCCATTTCACTGTGTCAGAGTGAAATAAAAGCTCGCACGCACACATTTGTTTACATCATCTTTGCGAAAGCACCTGTACCATGATACAATAAACAGGTAGACGCAGAATAAAAAGCAACCCTGCTATGTATATTGCTGGTCGGTAAATTGTCAACAATTTCTTGTGTCAATGCGATGGAAATAATAGCTGGTTATTGCTGCAAAGTTTGTTGCGCTGATACCATGCAATGTATCAGCGCAATGTGTCAACGCAATTGCGCATAGTATTATTTTGGCACTGCTCAATTGTATTTTTGCTCAGAACAAACCCAGCAAAACCTGTCTACCCCATGCACGAATACACATAAAGAAAATGTGTTTACACTAACACATACGCTTCGCAAATGAACTGGAGTGAGCGGCTAAGCAACAGTAAAAGAGAGACCAATGTTCACACGTACACATGGTTCTGGGGTAGGATTGTCAATTCGCCTTTAAGAAACTGATAGAAACTTTCATTGAGAGCTGGGGTAGGCCTGACAGCTATATCGCATGCTATATACCCGCTAGCCTTCTTGCAGGGAAGGCTGGTACCAATTTGGTGGTAGCGCAGTTTAAAAAGCACCACCAATCTTAAGATAAGGAATCCGAACTCTAAACCTAACCTGAAAATTATAAGAAAAACAATTTTTGCTCCTGTTTAGGAGACACCGAGCTCAAAGCCAAACATTTTCATCGTTTAAAACAAAAATTAATTATTCAAATATTATTTATAAATTTTCAATGGTTTTATACATGGTACAGCGATATCAACGCAATAACACTAAGGCACCCAACGTTGCTCAGCTTTCATATATGTAAGAAGTTGACATTTTGTTATTGTTTACATGTGCACAAAAATATAAGAAATGAAAATTAATGCTTTTGCAGCAAATTTATATTATTTTGCGAGTTCCGTGGTTAGTTTTAGAAGTCTGGCGGTGATATATGAATTAAAAAGATGTGATAGATTGAGTGCTTGACCAAAATGGGAAATATTTTTAGTTAGAACCTGAAGCCTCTAGAGAAAGGCTTTTTCCAAGTCCCACTCCCTTTTGAGAACTGTAAAATAACTTTTCCCGATCGTTTCACTTGTGAACATCTTTTTCTCATTCCACAAACACTTTTGTGAATTGTATTTTATTGTAATAAACCGAAAAGATATAAATTAGAAAATTACTTCTCAATGTAAACAAAACAAAAATGTAAACAAAACAAAAATATAAACAGACATTGACAATCGGAAAACCACTTCGAATGAAAAAAAATAAAAAATGCAACTCTGATGCGGTTACCTGTTAATTGTACCATGACCTCCCTACTAGACAGCTGTAGGTTATCTGACGATAACCTCTCGGCCTAACTTGTGCTTGCGTTATTTTTACATATATTTCTCAATTAGTTTCTGCAGAGCTGTGTGCCAAATCTAACCCTGTCTTTGCTGTTTTTTTTGCACACGTACGTATACCGCATCCCATTCTAGCGCATGTAAAACCACATAAATCTGTACTCTTCACTCACGATATCAATAATGAAAAGTTTGGTTAGCGCTAACAGTCAGGTATAATGCAAACACAAGCCAGCGCTTATGGTTATGAATGACGCTAACTTTATATATAGCTAACTATGAAAAGACAATTGTTTGTATTATTAGATTTGCTTTTTATTGTTTAATATAAGTCAAAATTGCACAATTTTCACGTTCACAATAATCAGTAAATTCTTAAAATACATATATCTATCACTAAACATTTGCAAAAGTATAATTTTATTCCATTTGGCCAAAGGTTCCTTGATTTGCTCGTCCCTCTGAAAGTATAAAAATTTGGTGCATAAATATTCAAAACAGTACTTCACTTATTAAATAACAATTATAAGCACTATATACTTTCCTTATCAAGGCGTTTTAGTTGTAATTTCACTGCTAAACTCCTTTTTTAATATTTTTTACATATTTTAAAGACGCAGTTGCATTTTGCTCACACTTTCAAGAAGAAGAAACGCAAAGAAAAAGCAAAGTTTGAACGAAGGCTTTGTGTGTGTTAGTAATTTACAATTTTCGCTTGCATGTATTAGTGAGTGTGGTTAGGCCGGTCTAGTAGGGCTGTACTGAAGATCAGATGTTGTATCAAATGACAGTCAGTATACTTGTAGGGTAGTTGATGTTGCCATCTGAATTCTCTTGCTCTTCCTTGTTTAAACTAAAATAAGACGTGCTAAAAGGCGTTATACACGATATCGCACACTAAATCAAAAAGAGTCACAACTCAAAATCTAAGTAACTTTCAGTTAATTGCTTCTGGATCGCACAAAAGTGATTTGATTTTTAAAAACTTGACATCACTGTGCTCTTTAAAGAGTAACGATAATAGTCAAAAAGAAAAATATTGTATGTACTGGCTGCACTACTTTTTATTAGGCAATCTATGCCAAGAAAGCGACCTAAAAAAATTTTGAGTTGTGACTGTTTTTGATTTAGGGTGCGGTATGTATTGTCAGATGTATACGTCAGTTTTATGTATGGATACAGAAACACACCGTGTGCACACAAAAGAAAAAGGTCTGCTGACAAATCATATGAACGAACATACGAAATAGAATGGTTTCTATTTCCTTCTGACTCACAGCTGTTATGCGCTGTATTGCGCTTATATGACGTTCATGCTGAAGTTAAACTGCAGCATTTTGCATTTTCGGACATTGGTTTCGAAAAAGCGTTCATGCTAGCGCATTTAGCAAATGCACATTTACCTAGTTCGAACATTTTTTTGAGGTTATGCCACGTGTGAAAAAATGTACACCTTTTTATTAAATCTTTTATTTAAATCCGTTCACAAACATCAGATTAACTTGTAGATTGATTTATTTTAACAATATCACACAACAAGCGCGCAAAATTACAAATTGAAAATCCTCACAAATTAGCTGAATGTTTACGAAAGACAGAGAATGAGAGAACGCCAAGTAAAAACTACCAATATTGCCACTCTTTTGAATTCGAATCGTGATTTTCTTCGAAGGTTACAGGGTCGATTTCTGCATTTATAATGCTAATGCAAAAATAAAGTTGCATTTTGCCGTCAAAACTTGTATGGAAAATGCGAAAATAAATGCTGCATTTTGGGCTAAATGCTAAAATGCGAAGATAATGCAAAATGCTGTCTCAGCATGAACAGCCTATTAGATCGATTTTTTATCTTGTTCCTCCATTAATTATACGTGGTTTTCATTTTGAAGTTTTGTTTATAATAAATCAAAAGCAACACAAAATACATATCATGTAAACGCAAAGTAAATTAAGCGAATTTGACACACAGTATGAGTACATATGAATCGAAAATTTGTCAGGTACATATGACAATACATATCTGGCGTGTTCCAGTTAAACACAAACCCAGACCTGTATAAAATTTTGCATGTAAATGCAACAACAACGCTGTGATCTTGATATTTTTCTGGGTCAGTTTCTGATCCGTAGTAGTAGATTTTTTTTGTAGTAGATTTTTTGACAGCCAACCCTTATTTGCTTAGTAGTACAAACATGCATATGCATACACACTTATTTACACAAACAACTCTCATGCAGCTGACCCACATCGTTCCTGTTAAATTATGACCGTGATCCGACCCAGGTCAGCAAACTGGAACGCAACTATCGTGTATAACAACCTTAATTTGGAAAATTTCAATAAATATCTACTTGAACTAAATAGTAACTTTTCTTATTTATTTCGTATCTAAATAAAGTATATGAAGAATTTCATATCAAAGGCTGAAAAAAACGTACATTTTGAACCCGACTCCCTCAGAATTTGATGAAATTTCGCATAGCGGTATATCTTACCGACCCAAGCACAACCTCATTCTTAGAAATTGTATTTCCGAAAAATTGTGGGCGTGGCTAGGTATCGAAATATTCGAAAATTTACGATAATAGGTACTTTTAAAGTGCGATTACTACGGAATGGCTTTATCGATTTCAAAGATCTGCATACCATTAGAAAGGTACTGAAATTTGATTTCAAAAAAATACACTGTAAAAATTTTTAAAAATAAAATTTTAAAATGAAAAAACACTTCAAAGATCAAGCGATTTTGAAAAATAAAAATTTTTTCAGAAAGGTCTAAATAATATATATAACATATCTAAAAAGTAGAATAGCGTTTTTTTTCTTTTCTTTTTAAAAAATTTACTAATATATAAATACGCCACATGAACAACTTTAGGAACCTCCTGAGAGCGAACCGTTTGACCGATTTGAATGAAATATGCACCGATAAAAAAGAAATTGAAAAAAATTATTTATAGGTGGTATATTTTCAGGGGCGTCCCCGAAATTTAAGGATGGGGGTACGGGGCTAGCGATCCCACGACCCCCTCCAGTCACCCCCTCCCATCTTAGCATATGCCTTTTGTTTGAACAAAATATATCAATATTTGAGCGCGTAATTAAATTTTTTTCTGTCAGGACGTTTAGGAAATAGATACCCACATATGCGTCCTGACAGATAAAATTTAATTACGCGCTCAAATATTAATATATTTTGTAAATGAACCGTTGAAATCACGCCGGAGCGTTTTTCAACCCAAACAGCATTTTTAAGGGTCACTTTCATAAAAGCCAGTTAAGCCTAATCGGTGATTAATTTGACAGCTAACTGTACAAAATACGTCAATTAAACTCCGGTTAGCGGCTACCGACTTTTATGAAAGTGGCCCTAAATATTCAAACTGCCCGTGAGGAGTTACAAACGACGCACAGTGTCACTCTTTCCATTTTTATGATGCCAAAATTAGTAACTGCCAAACCAATGAAGCGATTCGTTTGAAATCTGGTTTCAGATACCTAAAGTCTGGTTACAGATACCTAAATCTGATTTGAGACAAAAAAGGGCGTGATCGGTCCATTTTTTCTTCTTGCTCTCATATAACCCCATGCAACAGATCGTTCAGATAAGAGGATTTTAATAATATCTCCCACATTTCAATAGCTAAAAACATAGAGTTTGGTAAGATATTTGCTAGTAGACCCTGAACAGTTTTCTGAAACAATTTTCAGGATTTGAAGCTAGATATAATATATATCCCATACAACCGATCGTTCAGATTAGTCGATTTTTGCAATATCATAGAGACTTTAAGATGGTGATTACGAACAAAATCGCAATGTGTATGTATTCGTTCAGTAAAATTGTGGGAAATCATACAAGTTTTATTCTATTGAAAACAAAAACCAATCAAAGCTTACCTAACTTTTAGTAGCTGTCTATAACAAAAAAAAATTTAAAATTTAAAAAATACCTTTATGGCTGAAATTTACCAATGCTGTTATAAACTACTTAAGTACGTTAAATAAAACAGTTTGAAGTCAGAACAGTTATCCAAGAATCCACCACGTGGCCACAAAGTTGGTCAAAAATTTTCGACTGAGAAATGATTTTTACAATTGCTTCAGTTATCCAAGTTTCATAATGCTTGTCATGGTGATCGTCGATTTTTTACTTTGCTTTTTATACATTTTCTTAATAGTTGGTTAATAATCTGTTGGATGTAAAAAAAATTTTTTCCGTTCGAAGAACAATGTTTTTTGGACTTTTGGCATCCTAAAAGTGAAAAAAGTGACACTGTGCGGTGGCAGCAGTTGCATCATGCATAATGGCAGCAGAATTGGGAGCAATTCTATTAGCGGCAGTATTGTTGTCAATAGAAGTTTCGGCAGTGGTAGCAGTTGTGCAGTCCCCATTTCCATCACCTACGAGTACAATGCTTTGCAGTAAACGACGAAGCTGCATTGTTGAGGCCGTAGGAGGAAACTCAGATTCATTTGCTACCAACACATGAATTATATCCTTTATTGGATCGGTCGTCATTAATATTCGGAAAGTTATATATATTTGTAAATAAACACTTCAAGTGGCCCGATTTCCACACCTGGGGGGTTACTCTGTATTGCGAGGCGAAAGAACATTTTTTAGCATTTCCTGTCACGGCACTCTGTAACTCGGTATTTGCTACTAAAATTTACATTTTCGCAATTGCCTTTTCCCTTTCGCATTTAATTTTACCCTTTCGAAGTCGCTACACTCTGTATTACGAATGGAAATGTCAAATGCTCTACGAATGCTAATTTTCTTTGCTACAACAAAAAGCAGTAGCATCGTTAAGAAATGTGCAGAAAATTTACCGCAGCGCAAGTTTATACTAACAAATATTTAAATTTGGCTATGTTTTATGTTTATTTATAACTTTAATGGTGATTTCTTTTTAAAGCAAAAAGAAATCGAACCGCCAAAAATAGCAAAAAGGACTGCCAAAATATGTAAGTTTTATCTAAACGAATTTTATTTTCAGTGGTATTTAATTGTATTGAACCTTGTTACGGTCAGATAGTAAATAGTAAGCATAGTCTGTGGTGCGCTTAAGGTTCGGCATGACTGAAAACTCTGTTGCCATGCTCGCTTCGATCAGCTGGTGTTGACAACCGAAGTCAAAGAGCCAAAGCAAAGAGCAAAGAGCATGAATTCATACATGTGCCTCTTATAGCGCAGTTAGCCAAAAAACGAGTTGCCGCACGTCATTGCGGTCACTCGCATCTACGTATGAGCGATTATTGTAACCCGCAGTGGCAACGTAGAAATCAGCTGTTTTCATTTATTTACATTTGTTTACATTTTGTATAATGTTGCCATCGATCAGTTTTCATGCAAGTATCCACTTATCAATTTACAGTTTTTCACTTTTTAAAAGGTCGCAACTAATATTAAATATGTATGCCCAATTAATTTTTTCATTATTTACCACTTTTAGTATGAATTCCGCGTTATTTTGATAATATTAGAAAAATGTTTTAGGAATTTTTTGAAATAACTGCAAACGGGCTATACTCAGCATACAAAAATATTAATAGGCAACTCTGTTGCTTGAGGGAGCAATCAGCTGACACGGTTTTACGTAAAAAATCAAATCAAATCAGATTTTTACGTACGGTATTGCGTCAGCCACGGGTTTCGGTAATCGCTTACATTGATTCTCATAAGATAGGTTGGATCAGCTGACACGGTAGCTCGTCAGCTACGGCAACTCGTCGTTCGCTAACTGCACTATTATTCATACATGCTCTTTGTTTAGACTTAAGCAATAAAGTTACGAATGAGGTAGCATACTTTTAGGTGCTAGACTAGAGCGAGCGTGGGAACGGACAGGTTATCTAATCTTACTAATATATAAAAACGTAAGTTTGTGAGTGACTGCGGATGTTTGTGGTTCTTTATCGTCTGAACAAATGGCCCGATCATTACGAAATTTTGCAGACAGCTTCTTAGGAGTGTAGAATAGGTAACAGGCATCATGCAATTTCGATAAATTTATCGATATAGAGTTATCGGCCAAAATGTTGTTTTCCGTAAAATTTGAAGTATTCGCCAAAATTGGTATCAATGGAAAGGGGAAGACCACAGCTTTCATTTTGACTTTGGTTCATTTCGATATATTTATCGATAACAGAGTTATCGGTCAAAATGTGGTTTCGGGTAAACTTTGGAATATTCGCACAAAATTGGTATCAAACGAAAGGGGAAGACCACAGCTTTCATTTTGACTTTGGTTCATTTCGATATATTTATCGATAAAAGAGTTATCGGTCAAAATGTGGTTTCGGGTAAACTTTGGAATATTCGCACAAAATTGGTATCAAACGAAAGGGGAAGACCACAGACCACAGCTTTCATTTTGACTTTGGTTCATTTCGATATATTTATCGATAATAGAGTTATCGGTCAAAATGTGGTTTCGGGTAAACTTTGGAATATTCGCACAAAATTGGTATCAAACGAAAGGGGAAGACCACAGCTTTCATTTGGACTTTGGTTCAATTCGATATATTTATCGATAATAGAGTTATCGGTCAAAATGTGGTTTCGGGTAAACTTTGGAATATTTGCACAAAATTGGTATCAAACGAAAGGGGAAGACCACAGCTTTCATTTTGACTTTGGTTCATTTCGATATATTTATCGATAATAGAGTTATCGGTCAAAATGTGGTTTCGGGTAAACTTTGGAATATTCGCACAAAATTGGTATCAAACGAAAGGGGAAGACCACAGCTTTCATTTGGACTTTGGTTCAATTCGATATATTTATCGATAATAGAGTTATCGGTCAAAATGTGGTTTCGGGTAAACTTTGGAATATTCGCACAAAATTGGTATCAAACGAAAGGGGAAGACCACAGCTTTCATTTTGACTTTGGTTCATTTCGATATATTTATTTATCGATAACAGAGTTATCGGTCAAAATGTGGTTTCGGGTAAACTTTGGAATATTCGCACAAAATTGGTATCAAACGAAAGGGGAAGACCACAGCTTTCATTTGGACTTTGGTTCAATTCGATATATTTATCGATAATAGAGTTATCGGTCAAAATGTGGTTTCGGGTAAACTTTGGAATATTTGCACAAAATTGGTATAAAAAGAAAGGGGAAGGCCACAGGTTTCATTTGGACTTTGCTTCATTTATGGAAACATCTATTTTGAGAACGGCTGGACCTAATACACATAACTAAATTTGGAAGGTAAATTTTGTATCCGCTCGAGATGGTTATACGCTAAAAAATAAAGGCGATTCCCCTCAGATTTCCCTCAAAATGTTGACCAGGATAACCTTATAAAGTGTTCTTTCAATTTGAGCCCGTTTTCGAGATATTGGTCAAAATGTCAACCAGGAGGGGCCCTCGATGGTATTGGTATGATATGGGTATCAAATGAAAGGTGTTGACAAATGATTTAACATGTTTTAGCGGGGCAGTGAAATAACGCCCGGGGAAATAACGCCCGCCGAAAAAAGGAAATAAGGCCCGCGGGCTTTGTTTCTTTTCTAAAAGGAAATAACGCCCGCGGGCATTATTTCTTTTCTGAAAGGAAATAGCGCCCGCGGGCATTATTTCTTTTCTAAAATTAAATAGCGCCCGTCGACAAAAAGAAATAACGCCCGCGGGCGTTATTTCCGTTTTGAAAGGGAAATAACGCCCGCGGGCTTTATTTCCTTTTCAAAAGGGAAATAACGCCCACGGGCGTTATTTCCCCGGGCGTTATTTCACTGCACCGTTTTAGCTATTTTTCAATATATAACGAAGGTTTTTAGATATTAACCAAAGCGTAGACCAAAATTGGAGCTAGAAGGTTTTTGTGAAAAAATGGGTCTAAAATGAAAGGTCTTGATGCGATTTTTAAAATGGTGTCATTTTAAATCCTTTTGGGATTGGGATTGAGAAAGGGATAGGCATATGGATGACAATTAAAAAGTAATATGGAAAGACAAAAGCATATGAAGAGGATGGACGGAGAGAAGGATGTGGAGCTGAAATTAGGAGGGCGAATCACATATTTTAAATGCAAACAAGTTAGTGTTTGGGCAGGACAACGTCTGCCGGGTTTGCTAGTTGATAAATAAATATAAATCGCAGTAATCTAAGATCAGTTAATTTATTGATGTAAGGAAACGATAGAGGAGATGATATAATAACGTGGCAGATGCTGAAGACGTCTTAGGCAGGAACCAACCCCCCTTGAATATTCCATGTTATTTGAGCCGCAATGAAGTATTTTGATTTTAATCTGCAGGTTAAGCTCATTAATAATTGTAAATGATATAAGCGAGACCGCTTTAGCCGATGAGGCAGTTTTCATGAATTATTTGATAGGATACTAGCTGTCCATTATACAATAGAACGTCACTTTAGAATTATCGTATTTGTAAGCGGTACATAGTGCTAAGTCATGGGCCTGACAGTGAAGAGGTTCGGTAACATTGTATTTCATTGAATTAATAAACATAAGGAATTTGGAGTAAAAGTTAAAGTGGAGTAGCCGGTGACTATTTGGTGGTGGCATGGTAGATACGGACGGACCCGGGAAGGACGATGTGATTTCAGCAGTTTGAGGCTGACTGTAGGGGATACGAATCGATGCCAAGATCGACCATAGAAGGGAAGGGTATAGTGGGCAGGTCAAACAACATCAATGGCCTAGGTTTGGAGAGTGGTGGCTAGCGATGAGTTAGCGAGATGTGCTGAAATCCCACGGGGGGGAATCCGAATTGTGTGTGCAGGTATCACGGAGTCCAATTATACATGAAAGCAATCAGGTATGCAACTTTTGTATGGTGCAGTTGGCATGTCTCGAAGCCGCAAGAACCACCCCAAGTCCGGCGAGCTAGCTCGTGCTGATAAGCAACCATACCTGGCGGTGATGGGGACATGCAGTATGGGGGCCTGGGGCATGGTGAGTCGTTCCGCACGCCACCCTGGAACCGGTCGCGCGTAACAACCTAAGTCGATCTTACCCTTCCCCCTAACCCAAGGTGTTAAGCGCATCCGTGCCTACTGGGTGGTTTGCAGTCAGGGGCTTCCGACTGTATTCTAACGGAGCCTCCCGGATACCGGTCCACCTCCGGGAGTAAATTGGACTTACTGCGGTATGGGGCGCTGTCGCAGCTGACCGTCCCCTTCCCCTTATATATTTTTACGGTCACCGAAAGGCCTCGACTGAGTAGGTGACCAACGAACCAGTATGATGGAAAAAATTAACTCCGCCTCGGATCCCTGCACGGGTAAAAATGCCGCCACTGGACAGGGCGTTAAAAATGTTACAAAAAGAGTCAGCCCCACCAGGGCCACTCGCCCGAGTACCGCATCGACGGGTTCGGGCAGGCCTTCACGGCCAGCAGCCTTCCCACTTCGGTCGTCTGCACAAAGTGGTGCGGCTAAACCCCTTGAGGGAAAGCCGTTACCACGCGTAACCGCACCGGCCAAACCCCTTGAGGGTACGGCAAACGCGGGGAGCAGTGGGCAGACGGCCAGTCTTCCTAGGCCTGTTCCAGGCACCACCACAAAACAGCCCAAAGGTGTTGGCCCCAATCCCTCCACGGGAAGGTGTACCGCCCCAAGGGCACCTAGCAGTGCCGCTCAGCCAGCACCGAATAGCGGGCGGAAAATTTCTCCCTCCGTTAGGGCGCAACGGGACCGCAGATCTGCGGCCAAGATAGTATCGCGACTGGGAAGCGTGCCCCCCAGCGGACTAACGGAGGACCAAAAAGCCTCCCTAACTTGGGCCACCAACCTCCTAGCCGCGAGGCAGGAACGCGAAGCAGGGAAGCCGCCGAAGGCACTGGCCTCTAAGAGACAGCGTTCTCAGGAAAGCACCTTGAGTGAATCCAAGAGGCACAGACCCTCGGCGACATCCCCGAGAACCGCTGCGGTGAACACGACCAGACCGTTCAGTGAGGTGGCCAAAGACCACCTCACCCTCGCGGTACTGGACAAATCACATCCAGACGGCAATATCACTCCAGACAACTGGAAGTCGGTACTAATTGGTCTGTGCGGGGTCTACGGAAAAGTCCTCGAGAAATTTCCGGGCCCTGCACCTATCATCCGCGATGCCGGCTGGTATCAGCGGAGGATCAAGATGGTCTCCTGTGCCGATGAGCGCTCGGTCAAGCTATACAAGGAGGCAATCTCCGCGTTAGGCGAGCTGTGGTCCGGGGCAGACCTGGTAGCGGTGCATAGGAACGAGATTCCTTGCAGGCTACGGGCCTGGGCCTGGATTCCAGCGGCCGAGCCGTCGACGCCGGATGCCATCCTGAAAAACATCCAGAATGGGAACGCAGGGCTACCCACCAGTGAATGGAGGGTAGTAAGGGTTAGTGAGGTCAGGGAGAAGCAGCGCTATGTGACGCTAGTCATTAGCGAAGATTCTCTCCCTGCTCTGGAAGCCTGTGGTGGAGTTATCAGCTACTGCTTCTACTCCATCACCCTGCGGATCCAGAAGAAGGGTGAACCCGCAACGGATGATACTGGGGCCGAAGAACCAGGAAGCACCGTGAGTGAACCTGGTCCTTCCATTAAAGCCAGCGAGGGGGGCACTTCATGCGAAAACACCTTGAGTGGAGCGGATGATGCTTCCGTCGCCTCGCAGACCGTTGCAGGCGGTGAAGGTCCCACGGGCAGCACCTTGAATGAACCCGTTGGGAGGGCGCACTCATTGGTTGGATACGACTCGGCGAACGACTCTGAGAGCGACTCGGCCTCATTGTCGGGCTTCGTCGGGTCTACCTTCGGCCGATGGGTGCACCAGTCCGAGAGCCAGCTACTCGACTCTGACGCGGAGGACGCGGCACATGACATCACAGTCATAGCCGCCCCCGAACGCGAAGAGGCGGTGGCGATGGACGAGGGCTCGGATACCGACCTGTAAATTCTGATGATGCGGGTTCTTCAAATCAACCTGCATCACTCCAAGGCAGCTTCGGCTGCCCTTCTCTTGCGCCTCGGCGAAACAGCCGAAGAGCTCGTACTTATCCAAGAACCTTGGATCGTCGGTAACAAGGTGTGCGGACTAACCTCTGATGCCTACCAGGTGGTTAAGCCCCCAACTACAGGTAGGACCAGAGCTTGCATCCTTGTTAAAAAGACCCTCTCTCACTTTCTGTTATCCAATTTCAGCGACGCAGATACAGCGAGCATCAGCCTCGAAGTTGAAGGCAAGCAAATCTGGCTAACTGCAGCCTATATGGCGCACGAAGCCCCCGAATTTGCATCCAGATGCCTAACAAACGCTGTGATGGAGGCAAATCGACGAAAGCTGCCGATGATTATAGGAGCTGACGCCAATGCACACAATTTAGTATGGGGTTCGACTGACACCAACACCAGAGGTGAGTGCTTTCTTGACTTTATTCTATTACACAATCTGTATATAAGCAATTTTGGAAGCGAACCAACGTTCGTTACCGCAAATAGAAAGGAAGTCCTTGACATTACGCTAATCTCTGGCCCGGTACTGGGCCAAATTGAGAACTGGCATGTCTCAGGGGACAACTCCTTCTCTGATCATAAATACATTTGTTTCCGTCTCCTTGTGAGACCACCTACTCTTGCAGCTTACAGAAATAGGAAGAGAACGGATTGGAACGTTTTCAGGAACGTTCTATCACACTCGCTCTATAAAAACGCTTCTCACGGTAGACTCGGCCTACCGCAAAGACCTGATGAAGCGCACACACATCTGAAAAACGGGTCAGCTTCGATCGGTGAGCTCGACTCATCGTCTAAAATTGACGAGGCGGTAGACTCGATCACAGAGTCCTGTAACGCTGCTTTTAACGTCTCCTGTCCGGTTACCAGACCGAGGAAAAAGACGAGACCACCTTGGTGGAGCTCCGAAATTTCCCAGCTCAGGAAAAATAGCAGGAGATTGTTTAATGAAGCTAAGCGGACTGGTTCTTGGCACGAATACAAGCAGGCCTTGAAAATTTTCAAAAAAGCAGTCAACAAAGCCCAGAAGAGTTCATGGATGGACTTCTGTACCAGCATTGAAACAAACTCAGAGGCAAATAGACTGCGTAAAGTTCTATCTAAGAGTCCCACTGTTCCGACCTTCATCCAGAAACCGGACGGAGACTGGACATCGTCCAGCGGCGAAATGGTCGAACTCCTAATGGAAACGCACTTCCCAGGCTGTTCCACGGAGCCACCTACAGCCGAAAATGGCGGTACAATTTACAACTCTTTAGAGGGGATAATCACCCCCCAAAAAGTCGAATGGGCAATTGGAACCTTCGATCCTTTTAAATCTCCGGGACCCGACAACATCTTTCCCGCCGAACTTCAAATGGCCAGAGGCATTCTCTGTCCCATTCTGTCTGAGATCTACACATCATGTCTTTGGCTACGCCACGTTCCGCACAAATGGACCGAGGCCAAGATAGTCTTCATACCAAAAGGAGGACGAGTCTCGCACTCAAAACCAAAGGACTTTCGGCCTATTAGCCTTACGTCCTTTCTTCTTAAGGTACTGGAAAGAATACTAGACGCCCACATTAGGGATAATCTGCGCCCTCTTGAGCTCTCGAAGGCTCAACACGTATACTCTAAGGGTAAGTCCGTGGAAACAGCACTCCATGCTATTACCACAAAGATAGAAAAGGGACTTGCCTTCAAGGAGTACACGCTGGGTATCTTTCTCGACATCGAAGGAGCCTTCAACAACGTACTTCCGCAGGCCGTCATCGAGTCCCTTCGGGGAACGGGACTGGAACCTCCGCTTGTGGAATTCGTTAGCCAGCTCCTGGCAAAGAGAACTATCCATGCTAATCTAGGTGAGGCCTCAATAGTGCGATACGCATCTCGAGGCACTCCTCAAGGGGGAGTCCTATCTCCTTTACTGTGGAACCTAACCGTAAACACCTTACTTCTGGAACTGGAAAACACCGGTTGCCAAATCATTGCCTACGCCGACGACATCGCTCTTACGGCCACCGGCAGGCATCTTCAGACCCTAAGTGAACTGCTCCAATCGGCCCTGAACCTCGTGGAGGACTGGGCTATGGTAAGCGGCCTTAGCGTAAATCCTTCTAAAACGGAAATGGTCCTTTTCACAAGAAAGTACAAAGTACCAGCCTTTACACCACCCCGCCTAAACGGGGTTAGGCTCACGCTCTCCCAAGAGGTCAGGTACCTCGGCGTTATCTTAGATAGCAAACTCAACTGAAACAGGCATGTTGAGGACAGATCCAGGAAAGCTATCACTGCCCTTTATGCATCCAAAGCAGCCGTAGGGAAGAAATGGGGTTTGAATCCCCGTGTGATGCACTGGCTGTACACCGCTGTGGTTAGACCCATCCTCTTCTATGGTGTTGTTGTATGGTGGCCTGCACTAGAACGAAACAGCATCACTGGAAGGCTGGGTAGAGTACAGCGTTCTGCGGCGGTGCTTATTACGGGGTCACTTCCATCCACGCCTACCAAAGCTTTGGAAGTCATGCTCAACCTACTCCCGGTTTACTTGTACGGTAAACTCCAAGCAAGCTATAGTGCAGTAAGATTGAGCGCTGTTCAACGATGGAATGACACCAGATTTGGACACGCAAAGATCTTGGAGACCATACCCCAAAATCTGAAAACCGTGGACTACACCACACCTATAGGCCACGGCCCAAATACCAAGTTCTCCACCAAAATCCCTGCGAGGGAGGAATGGGAGGACAGACACATTCTAAACCCGCATTCAGACTCCATATTTACAGACGGCTCGAAGCTCAACGGCAGGGTGGGCAGCGGCGTCTATTCGGAGGATCTGTCACTATGCTTAAGCATTCGACTACCCAGCCACTGCAGCGTATTCCAGGCGGAACTTACGGCCATAGAGGAGGCTGCACGCTGGCTTTTATCGGAAAACCGCACATCTGTGTCCATATATAGCGACAGCCAGGCAGCGATCAAAGCTCTTCAGGGTAGTAACTCTACCTCGAAAGTAGCTCAAGACTGTAGGCAGTTGCTCAATGAATTGTCTTCGAAATGCTCCACAGCGGTGGTATGGGTTCCAGGCCATAGCGGCATTCCTGGAAACTGTGCTGCCGACGAGCTGGCAAGGGAGGCCACGGAGCACACCGAGGAGAACCACACTGGGAGCATCTCCCCGCCTCTTGCCACGACTAAGCTCTGGCTCCTACGTGAGTTCGAAAAGAAGGCAAACTCTAGATGGGCTAGGGAAACGACATGCGAGGTGTCCAGGTTAACTTGGCCCCGCATTTGCAACAAACGAACAGAGTCCATGCTCAAACTCGACCGACCCTCTCTTGGTCAGTTGATAGGGGTGCTCACGGGACATTGTCTCATGGGTGTACACGCTAGGCGCATGGGGGCCCCTTCTAATGACTTCTGTCGTAGCTGCAGGGACGAGGAGGAAATTGAAAGTGTCGAGCACTTCCTCTGCAGCTGCCCCGCTCTAGCCAGAACCCGGCTGGAGTGCCTAAGCAGGGGCCTACTCCTCGGACTAGCGGAGATAGGCTCTGCCGAAATTGGGGACATCCTGCGCTTCATTAAGCGTACAGGGTGGTTCTTCCAATGAACACGTACACTTTAAGGTAGAAGAACCGTTAACCCGCTCAGTGGTATCACAATGGGCTAGCCGGCCTAAGTGTGCCTCTCGGCACTGCAGAGAGGCAGCCACCTTACCTAACCTAACCTAACCTAACAACCTAAGCCAAACACGTAGGAGCATGAGGATTCTACCTCGGTAGTTCTTTACTTTAGTGGTCAAATGCTAATAAATTAGATAAAAGTATGTTCGAAATATCAAAAAACGCATGTGGGCGCTATTTTAATCTGTTATCTCTGTCGAAAGATATATGCAGTCAAAGTAGAAAAATTTCTGTAAATTTCATGTACATATGTAGTTGCTGTATTCGCACGTGTAGGGTGTTCCGATATGAGCAAAAAAGTGTTCTGCGCAGAAATACTGGGGATCGCCTACTCAGAGAAGTGTTCTGTACATCAATACCATGGATCACACCCATATTGGGAAGATGACCTAAGTAATTTTCGCCAATAACTTTTCATTAAAACAGAATAACGAAAAAGAGCTCCCGGATTATTGTTCCTGAGGCCAAAACTCGTTTTTTTTCATACCTCGAACATAATTTTAGATAATTAATTAGCAATTGACCCCTAAAGTAAAGAATTACGCCTACCTCGAGTAATGTTCAAAAGATGCATTTAATTTCTTTTCATAGATTATTAATATTTTAAAGGAAAAAACAAAAAATAAACACACGCTGCCAAAGCAGTTTGAAATCCTTCTGGGCTTTATGAAAGTGCATCCCGACTTCTCAAAGGGTTCGGTGAAATCGCCAAATGCCCCTAATACTGGAACTATTATGTGGAAGAGAGTAACAGCGCAGCTAAATGCAGCTGGTCCACCAATGCGCGACATTGCCGGTTGGAAAAAAGTAAGTTTATATTGTGCTGTTAACATACATATTTATCTGTAAAGTAAAATGTTATATATTTTAGGTATGGCCTGACTACAAGGTGCACCTTAGAGCAAAACTGCGTCGTAATAAAAATAGTAATTCTGGAACTGGTGGTGGTTCTAAGCCATAGGCTGCTCCGGCGGAGCGAAATGATAGTTCTCCGAGTCCAGGGCCGGAACTTAGTGAAAATGGCGTGCAAAGCGCTTCGGAAGAAAGTGCAGTTGAGGAAGATGGTCCGCCATGTTCAAATGCCACCACTATTCCGCGGAAGGTACAGAGTCTTCTCGAGTACCAGGTGCAAAACCAACTAGATTTTCACCAGGGCTCAGCAAAGTTGCTTAATGATATAAATAAAAACTTGAAAAAAAGTTTAAAAGTTCAAAAAAAAAGATTAAAACTAGAAAAAGATATATATTTATATAAGCAAAATGCCGATCACCAAAAACTCAAATTAAAAATGAACAAATTGGAGGTGCAAAAGGAGATTTTTGAGGTTGAGCAGAAAACAAATAATATGCTAAAAAGCTAAAAGCAATAGCTTCATAGATACATGCCTACTTTCGTTCTGTAATGAAAATATGTATATGGTCAATATTTTAGTCTTTAATGTTATGTTAAATACTGTTTTGCAAATAACTATTAAATACTGTATCAGAGACATTCAAATAGGCTGGGAATGTCGAGACAAACATTTTGAGTTCTTTCAATAATTTTCGTTATTCAATTTTATATTTCAAACTTTAAACAAATAAATTCCATTAAGAAATTTTTAAATAAATATCGGCTTCATCTTGATAGAATCAGAAGTGGTTCGAACAAATAAGGAATAATTTAAAGGAAAACGGATACGATGCAACGGAAAACACTTTAAGGCTAAAGCAGGGAATACGTTAACAAGCAAGCTCAACGTAGAAGAGCATCTTAGTTGCATATTCTGAAGTTAACATATGTACATACGTGGAATATTTTAGATTGTGCACGTTTTGCCAATTTGATATATATCCAAAATGCATCAACGAATATAATGGTGAAATTAGCCAGTCTAAGCGTAGCGCAATTAAACGCTTTATTACGACAAAACGAAATAACGATTAGTGGCACCAAAGCACACAAAGTTGCGGCACTATTGGAAGCATTAGGATCAGACGACGTAGAAATGGAAGAGATTTCATCAGAAGAACCATGGGAACAACCATTTTCACAATTACAAGATTTGGTACGGAGTTTGGCAAATTCAGTCAAGGCCATTGAAGATGCTATTAAGCCAACATTGACGCAAAACAATGATGGAAACGAATCGGTTCAGAATGTATCAACACCAGAATGTGGTAGTGGAATTTCAGAGCATTCATTACAACGTTATCTACCAACGCAAATAGTACATTCTCAAAATGTACGGAATTTGATCCAGTGCGGAAGACGATCACAGCGCTGCAATTTGTGACAAAAGTTGAGCAGCTACAGAAAGTTTATTTGTGGAAAACTGAAACTGTGCTTTTGGCTGTGCAACATAAGTTAAAGGGTGTTGCAAAAATGTGGTTGGATGCTCAGCCAGTATTTAAATCATGGACCGAATTTGTTCAAATGTTGCTACGTGATTTTTCTTTTTCAATTACTTCAGCAGATGTTCATCGCGAATTGGCAGCACGAAAACGAAAACCCAACGAAAATCTTATTGAATATTTTTATGCGATGTTGACTATTGGAAGACGAGGAAATGTGGATGAGCAATCTATAAATTCATATACCATCGATGGGCTAAACGACAGTGGCCTTACTCGTTCATTATTAGTAATGAATTTGCGAACTAGCAGTGAGTTGAGACAATCACTTGAAAATTTACGTTCTACCATACAAGGGGGCGGACAGCGTAGCGTTTTAAATGGGAATTCATCGGAGAACAGTCAGGTATCAGCAGAAACTAAAGGTAATCAATTGAAATGTTACAATTGCAATTTATATGGACATGTGGCAGCGAAATGCCCTCAGCCTCAAAAGAAACTTCGTTGTTCAAAGTGCTCAAAAGTAGGACACGACGTTAAAAAGTGTCCGACAGATTCTAAACATACGGTCGCTAAGATAGATGGTAACGAGAAAATGCAACAAAATGTTCCACCAATCGTTGAAGAGGTCGAATGTGAAGGAATAAAGTACCGCGCTTTGATTGATGCTGGTAGTGATCATTCACTTATTAAATCATCAGCAGTTTGGATCAATGCAAGTCATATACCTACGTATCAATGTTTGAAGGGTTTTGGAGGTTCTGTTGTTGAGGTTACTCGTATTATAAATACGCAGATAAAGCTAGCAGACAAGGTAATCAGTGCCAAATTGTATGTGGTACCAGATGCCACACTCAATTATGATATTTTATTGGGAAGGGATGTGCTTTGTGGTGATAATCGTCGGTTGATTATTGATTCAGGATCAATAATGTTGCAAATTAAAAACGATGCGCAGTATAATATAAATAAGAATCTAAGTCAACAGCAACACCAGGGAGTACTCTCGCTATTAAATAATTAGAACGAATGTTTTTCAGAAGGAATATCAACCCTGGGTAAATCCAAGACTACTTCAATGGACATTAATGTTACAACTGAGAATCCTATAGTTGGTAAACGTTATCAGGTACCATTCGTTAAACAATGTTCACTTTCGGGAATATTAAAAGAACTTTTAAATAATGACATCATTCGACGTAGTACTTCACCTCATGCGGCATCTGTAGTATTGGTAGCGAAGGCTAATGGAGAAAGCAGGATGTGCGTTGACTATCGTGCGTTAAATGCTGTTACGGTAAGGAAGCATTTTCCAATGCCAGTAGTTGAGGAACAGTTAGCTAAGTTAAGTGGTGGAAGGTATTTTACTACGTTGGATATGACCAGCGGATATTACCAGTAGTGGAATTCACTAACTTCGATTACGACATTCGCAATCGACATTTTGTCATACCGATATTTATCACGATATTTGGTATTCACTAACTATTTTTTCTCGATTTTCGCTTATTCGCAATCAGCTGTTTCGCAAACTAAACGACACACAAATTGCAGTTGTTTTCTATGTCGTTAAATAAAATGCACATAATTTGAATTTTTTATTAAAAATTGGAATAATAATACTTCATCCATATAATTATCATTAAAGAATGGCATTTGAGAACATAGAGTATGTTATATAGCGAGATGAGAAATCCTTTGCCCGCATCGTTATAGATAAGTTAGTGAATCGCATATTCGATAGTGCAAGCGACCGAATCGCTAATGAAAATCTCGAAAAATCGAACCGAATCCAATCGCTATAAGTTAGTGAATTCCACTACAGGTCCCGATTAAAGAGGAATGTAAGAAATATACAGTTTTTCTTACGCATGAGGGATTGTATGAACATAATGTTATGCCATTTGGGTTGGTCAACGCGCCAATGGTATTCCAGGAGATGATTATACGAGTCATTTCGGGATTAAAGCACAGGGATAAAGTAGTCAGTTACGTGGACGAGTTGATCATAGCTACACCGACTTTGGAGGAAGGTATCGTAGTATTACAAGAAGTTTTAGAAGCCATAAAAGAAGACGGTCTTACACTACGGCCTTCAAAGTGCCAATTCTTGTCAAACGAAGTTGTTTTCTTGGGCAATGAAGTATCTGAAGCTGGGATAGCTCCAGGAAATAAGAAGACAGTTTGTGTTAAAGAGTTTCCTCAGCCCACAAATGTTACCCAGGTACGTCAATTTCTTGGTTTAAAAGGGTTCTTTCGCAAATTTGTCGTGAAATACAGCCATATTGCAATTCCTCTCACCATGTTGTTAAAGAAGGATAGCTGTTTCAAGTGGGAATCTTCTCAACAAACTGCTTTTGAACGTTTGAAGAAAGCTATATCAAGCAAACCGGTGTTAACATTATACGATCCTCGTAAGAATCACGAGGTACACACCGATGCTAGTCATTTGGGCCTTTCAGGAATATTGTTTCAGTATGATGATGAAGATATGAAACCAGTTTTCTTTTATAGTAGACAATGTAGTGACGCAGAGTCGAGATTTCCGAGTCACGAATTGGAAGTATTAGCAGTAGTTGAAACCTTAACTCGTTTCCGAATGTATCTTTTGGGTAAAGCGTTCGTTGTAGTGACCGATTGCAATGCTATAGTTACAACGAAAGCTACTGAAGGTAGTTATGATTGGGTATTCACAATGCAGATGCAAGATAAGAAACTACAAAATATAGTGGAAGCTTTGAAGTCCGATTCGATGTCCTCAAAGCAAATTCATCAAGATTACGAGTTGCATAAGGGAAGGTGTTATCGCAAAGTAGATGGAGGGCGGCGTTTGGTAATTCCTCAAGCTGTTAGGTGGCGGATAGTGAAGAAATGTCACGATGATTCGGGGCATTTTGGAGTTGAAAAAACGTTACAACGGCTTCAGAAAGATTTCTGGTTCCATCGTATGAGGCGTTATGTGAAGGGTTATATAGCGGCATGCCCAGAATGTTGTATATATAAGGTGCGAGGAGGAAAACCCGAGGGGCGAATGCATTTGTCAGAGATAATGCCGTTACCGTTTCGTTCAGTTCATTTGGATCACTTGGGACCGTTTCCTAAAAGTAAAAAAGGCAATCAGTATATAATTGTCTTGGTATGCGCTTTTTCAAAATACAAAATCTTAAAGGCGGTGCGTAATACGAAAGTGGCTCCAGTAGTTAACTTGTTGCGTGAGGTGATGTCGGCATATGGTCAACCAGTTCAGATCACAACAGATCGTGGAGCAGCATTCACTTCAAAGGATTTTGAGATGTTCTTACAAACACATGGAATACGTCATATAAAGATTGCAGTACGAACTCCTCGAGGAAATGGACAAGCCGAACGAGTCAATAAGACTATATTGCGCGGCCATACGCACTATGATGAAAGATACGAAAGAGTGGGACTCTACTTTGCTCAATGTTCAATGGAGTCTTAATTCGCAGTTTAATGCAACGACAACAGTGTGTCCAAACGATATCGTTTTTAATTATGATATGCGTGACTATAGCGTTAATAAGTTGATACAATCAATTTACGACGAGCATGATCAGGATACAAATATTAAGCGAGAAGAGATATATAAACGAGCCACGGAGCGCATTGAAGAAGAAAGAGTAAAGTGGCAAAAACGATTCAATCAACGCCATCAGTATCCGACACGATACGCGAAGGTGACTTGGTTATGATAGCCAATGTGACAGCAGCCACGGGAGAACCGCATAAACTTGATGCGAAATATAAAGGGCCGTACATGGTAACAAAGGTTTCGGATCATGACAGATACGTAGTTGAAGACATTCCTGATGTGCCAGTTTCTCAAAGACGTTATTTCGGAATATTGTCAACTGATCAAATGAAACGTTGGTGTCAGCTTGGCCCAGAAGATGAAGCAGGGGAAAGTGATGAAAGTTCGACTAATGACTAATCGAGGTCGTTTAGTGGTAGTCAGGAAAGGCCGAACTGTTAAATACTGTTTTGCAAATAACTATTAAATCCTGTATCAGAGACATTCAAATAGGCTGGGAATGTCGAGACAAACATTTTGAGTTCTTTCAATAATTTTTGTTATTCAATTTTATATTTCAAACTTTAAACAAATTCCATTAAAAAATTTTTAAATAAATATCGGCTTCATCTTGATAGTTACAGAAATACGTTTATGTCCGTTCATATTTCTGAAGTATTCAACAAAAGCTAAATATTTTTTACTTATTCTAATAACTAACCCCAAGGGATATATTTTATACTTATGCACTTTTCTTCAATTCTTTGTTGTTTTCAAGATACAGCCAGTTTTAAGTGGTCTTTAATGTTGCCGTATTTAGAAGTGAGCTACGCAGTAATGTCACACGGAAGATTCAGCTCATCCTGCCAACTAAAAAACTTAAAAAAAGCATTTTAGTCAAGATCAAGGTTGAAAGAAACTGAAACAATTTTAACTTTTGGGAAAAAAGTCTACTATTCAAAGTATACGGGTCTTTAACGTTACCATTCACCCTCCTTGGAGAATATACATAGTGGATAAAAAGATATAAAACAAAGTAAAGTTATAGTTAGCTTGAAAACTAAAATATTTATTATTTATTTATTATTATTTTAAATACTACAGAATGTATGTAATTGGAATTGGAACGCGATTTAAAGAAAAAAATGTTATCCCGCGTTCCATTTTCCCACGTTTTTGACCATATATGTACATATAACATAAAAAGTGATACTCGATTCATAGATACATATGTATGTACTTTCATCCTATTATGTATATATATATATATATATATATATATATAACTTAAAAAGCTGTTCATTTAACATAATATACACAATTGTACCTATTAACGTGTGTAACATAAATACGTTTAATATTATATAGTATATGTATTCGCTATTTTAACCACTTCATTTTGTCACCTAGTGTGTTTAGAAAAACACACAAAAATACTTATTCAAAGAATTAAAATTATTTTTAATTAAGATAAGACTTAAAACAAATTACTTACATGTATAAAATGTATCCATTTGTACCTATTAAAGGAATATAAAAGAATTGAAACAGTCTCGAACAGTCTGTCTCCATTTTCAAAATTCGCCATTAAACATTCTCGTTCTGTTGATAGGTTCCAGACGTGGGAATCATGTGAAGCACCTCCAAACCTACCATTTACAGCCCTTATTCGCATTTTGTGATCACATATCTAAAATATGAATGTAGTGCTACATTTAAACTAGTTACTATGAATACTTTCTCACTCTTTCCACCATTGCATTAATGCAGGGCCGTGCGCACGGGGGGGGTTTTGGGGGTTGAAACCCCCCCCATGGCCAAATCTAAGTTGAAATGATTTTACAAAAATTTTCAAAATACACTTTATAAATCTTGTATTGAATCTTGACTAATAATTTTTGACAAAATTAGTTAAAATAATTTTACGGAAGAAGAAATTGGTGAAAGTTGCAAAGAACAAGGTTGGCCAATACATAAGTCCGGCACTTTGAATTGCACTTGGAGCTTTCCGAAATTACAAAGTTCTGTAGCGTATGGGCATTTTTTGTTCTTAAATTTTACCGATGAAAACAGTGAGCAGTTTCAATTAACAGAGCGAATGAACTGCAAGGCTCAATTATATGAAAGATTTCGAGTGTTTTCTGACCCTTTTTGTTGTAGACGTAAAGAGAATTGTGAGAAAATGAACGCTGGAGAGCAGATGAGCGACAACGTTCACTTATTTGAATGTTTTCAAACATTTTCTGACATTTTTTTTTTTAACTTAAAGGAAAATAAAGATCTCATTTTTCATGGACGTTTATCAATAGTCTGTGGAAAATAAACATAGCATATTTCATATTTTCCGCGCCGAGTCTTTGAAAGGCTTTGGTTTGTTAATCGTCGAGATCTGAAACTGCTCAGCTACAGAGAAAACCTCATCAGCCAAGTAAGGTAGATACAAAATAGATGACACAATTAATAAATAATTAGTTGACAGCGAATAGTTATTGTAAAGAATAAAGATAAGAATCAAAGGATATGAAAGCAAATTGTTGCTATGTATTAAGGATAGAAATAATTGACATTTTTATTCTGCATAGTGAGTCTGAAATATCAAACGTACCAGAATGAGAGTTATTATCTTGACACAAACAACGAAAAGGCTGATTTAATTCCAAATTAGTTCGGCACTGTTTCAAGATAAGTGGTTTAAAATGTCTTGATGGACGAGAAGGTACATTGAAGTTCACTTCGCTCAAAAGAAACGGGCTTGTGATTGAGCCATTTAGTAATTTAATCATGAAAACAATTCCAAGCATTTCCCTCCGACTAGAAAGGCTGTGAAGATTAATTAGTTTTAAGCGACTCGTATACGTGGCAAATTATACAAGTGGGATCCCTTAAGTCAAATATTAAAAATTGTTTTTGAACTGATTCCAAGCGATCCACGTGGATTCCAAATTGTAGAACCGTATTCAAGTATCAGTCTGACTAATGTAGTAAAGAGTTTTAGTTACATAAGGGTCGCTAAATTCTTTAGACCATCGTTTAACAAATGCTAGAACGCCTCCAGCTTTATTGACTGTTACGTTAATATGGCAGTTAAAACTGAGTTTGTAGTCCATAGTAACCCCAAGGTCAACAAAATCATACATTTGCTCAAGACTATAGCTGTTAATTGTATAGGAAGCTGGCTGTGATTTTCCTCTCGAAAAACGCATGTATTTACATTTCTTTAGATTAAACGGAATATAATTTAAATCGCACCAAGTAACAAGTGTATTTAGATCTGATTGAAGCTTCTTCGAATGACATAAAAAGCTTTACATCGTCGGCATACATTAAAATTTTCGAAAATTATATTACTGTAGAAATATCATTTATAAACAACAAGAACAGAATCGGGGCAAGATGGCTTCCTTGTGGAACTCCTGAGGAGACATAAATAACATCGGATTCACAATTTTTAAACACTACTTTTTGTGCTCTGTCGCAAAGGTAAGAAGAGATCTAGCGATTGAGACCCGGCTTGAAACCCAACTGATCCAGTTTATGAATAAGTAAAGAGTGGCACACTTTATCGAAAGCTTTGCTGAAATCAAAGTAAATCCAAGTAAGTTTGTAACGGTGGACTTTCCCTTACAGAACCCGTGTTGACAGTCGGACATCAAGGTAGAGATAGGATTCGTAAGCTGATTGGTAACAATAGCTTCACACACTTTTGGGATATCAGAAAGCTTTGCTATGCTTCCGCTTTTATGAAGCGGTAGAAGAAACGACTCTTTCCATGCTTTTGGAAAAACACCACACTTTAGTGACAGATTGAACAAATTGGTAAGGGGTTGGTAAATATTGTTAGCACACTTCTTCAAGAAGCATGTAGGAATCCTATCAGGACCGCATTTAAAAGATTCCTTCAAGGTTTTCAGATAAATAAGAACATCATTGGCGCATATAGTTGGACAGTTAATTAAATTGTTCCCATGTAGCTCATAGGGCTAATTTAGAAAGTCAGAGCTGGTGACGGCAGAATAGTTAGGAGTGAATAATTGCGCAAAGAAATTATGACCCAAAAGAAATAAAAAACGACCCCAAATAAGCTTCAGAAAAACACCAATAAAAGGCTCCGAAAAGTGTTCAAAAACCCTCTGAGTGGATGAATGAAAGATAAGCACCAATTAGAGGGCTCCGAAAGGCGTCTGAGAAGGCTCCAGAAACCCTCAGAATGAAGGAATAAAAGGCTCCGAAAAAGGTTCAGAAAAGCACCAATAAAAGGCTCCGCAGTTCATTTAAAAAGAGTCAAAAAACGCTTCAAATTCATCGAAATCGGACTCTTTTTTATGACATCGTTGGAGTGCCGGCGTAGAGCGATTTTTTGCTCCATTTGGGCTCTGAAAGAAGCTCATTTTGGAGAGTAAAGTTCTGAGAAATGACCGTTTTATGGCTCCTAAAGGAGTATTTTTTTGCACTTTTAGTTAGCTGGGATATGCCATCATATCACCAATTCTCTATCAAATACAGAAAAATGTGTACAACCAAAAAAATAGTAGTTTTAGTCATCAGAGTATGAACATTCAGGAAAGTTAAAGAACATTAAAATTTGTGATATATGGGTCTAGGTATCTGTTTCAGCAAATATGTTTAACTTAGTGAAAAATGTATGCGAATGCAAATCTAAATTAAAACCCCCCCCAAGGCCAATTCCTGCGCACGGCCCTGCATTAATGCTATGCTTGAGTTTGCGATTAAAATATAGATGCTCGTCTTGCACCGGTCGTATTAATTGAATGTGAGTACCATCGACCGCACCAATCACCCCTGGGATTCGCTTCAGTTTTTTCGGCTTCAGACAACGGAAACTCAATATGTTTTGTACACAACACTTTTTCAATGGCACTACATACTTCGAACATGCAACGGGACACCGTTTGCTGAGCCAAACCTAAATGGCGATCTTGACCAATTAAATGTTGGTACGTTAGAGTGGTCGAGAGCTTTATAATGTTCGGGATTGCCGTGGATCTTAGTGAAGGTTTAAGCTCGGAATCGTTCCTGGATAAAACATATTCAAACGCGGCCTTGCTAAACGGAAATTTTGTAGAAAGCTAGCGCCAAAAAGTTAGTTTAAGTTTTTGAAAAATTTGCAATTTCATTCACTTACACATACCTTTTATCGCTGAGACTCATTATGTTGGAGCTATCACGAATTATTCGCCTTTCGATTCTCTCCTCACTTGAAGAATCAGGTCCATAAAGCTAGCAGAGCAAAGTTAGTAGAACAAAAAACTAACTTATGGACAATGATGTGCTCCAAATGTGCTAATTAAGTGCCTTAATCCCAAAAAATGTCCTCCTCTATTTTTGTCAAAAAATGATGTTCTGCTAGATTTAGGCTAAAGCTAGCAGAGCAATATGCGTAAACAGTGAAAAAAGACAGTTAGCGCAAATGTTATTATGCAGAAATTATGTGCTCCAAATGTGCTCTTGAAATAACTACCCCCAAAAAAATTGCTCCCCTTTTTTAAAAAAAAATTGCATGTTCTGCTAGCTTTAGGCTAAACCTAGCAGAGCAATATGCATAAGCAGTGAAAAAATACAGTTAGCGCAAATGTTATTATGCAGAAATTAGGTGCTCCAAATGTGCTCTTGAAATAACCTACCCCCAAAAAATTGCTCCCCCTCTTTTTAAAAAAATTTCATGTTCTGTTAGCTTTAGGCTAAACCTAGCAGAACATAATTTTTTGACAAAAATAGAGGAGCACATTTTTTGGGATTAGGGCACTTAATTAGCACATTTGGAGCACATAATTTCTGCATAATAACATTCGCGCTAATTGTCTTATTTCACTGTTTACACATATTGCTCTGCTAGGTTTAGCCTAAAGCTAGCAGAACATTAAATTTTTTTTTAAAAAGGGGGAGCAATTTTTTTGGGGGTAGGTTATTTCAAGAGCACATTTATATATATATATATATGGCGCGATATACAACAGTTATATCATTAACCTCCTAGGAGATTTTTGCGCCGAGCTTCTCTTCCAATTTGTGGTGTGCCGCTTTGAAATTTTTCCTACAAATTGGCGGGACCTACGGTTTTTCGCCGACTCCGAACGGAGTCAGAACATCATTTTTTGACAAAAATAGAGGAGCACATTTTTTGGGATTAGGGCACTTAATTAGCACATTTGGAGCACATCATTGTCCATAAGTTAGTTTTTTGTTCCGCTAACTTTGCTCTGATAGCTTTATGGACCTTGAAGAATCGTCCCATAACGCCACAGAATCCATTTTATTCAAAAAATTTAAATTTATTGCTTTGCAAAACCAAAGAGCATGTATGAATAAGAGGCTCTCATCTGAAAATCGGCAGAATTTCAACTCGTATGTTCGATGCTACTCGATGTTTTCTATTAGTGTTACATGAGTTCCTCTTTGTGCTTTGTCCGTAATCGTTTCAAATTATTTGGGTCAAGTTTGCATTTTATGAGTTGAAATTGAGTAAACGCAAAATGTAAACAACCGGAATAAGCTGATTAAGCGACTCAATTTCATGCGCTGGCGGTTAATTTTGGCTTTCGTTGGTCAAAAAATGCAAGTATTTTACAGGAATTAATTTTTGATGCAAAAATTAAAGTTAAGGTAATCGTTTACGTTGGGTACCGAGCGCTAATACGCGTCCAAAAATGTCGGGATAGGTATCAAAAACGCGTTTCTGTCCCAGGAGCACGAATATAACTCCGCTCCTGGGACCAAAGCGCGTCTCCTGATACATATCTCAAAATTTTTGGTTGTGTATTAGCGCTCGGTACCCCACGTAAACGATTACCAAAGTTAATACCAAAAAACCTTTTTAATATTAATTTGATAATTCCCAACCCAAATCTATGTATTTATATGATATGAAATTTATAGCATTTGAAACGCATACATTTGTACATACATATATTAATTAATATAAAAATAAGAAGTAGGTAGGGATATGTTTAATAACATAAAAACGTTAATATGCAAACACAACTTCATATTCCCATACAAATCACCAAGAAGTATGCAATTGTTTGGTTTTTTGTTAATAACTTTTCACAAAAACAAAAAAATGAAATTTCGAGTTCGCAGAATTGATACCGAGGTCAAAACGCGTCTTTTGATACCCCTATCATATTTTTAGCTAATTTACTAGTACTTGAGTTCCAAAGGAAAAAAATACCGTAAATGAATTGAAAAGATGTGATCGTTGAAATACTTCACTAAAATCTCATGTTTTTTTTTGGTTAAAACCTGAAGGCAAGACGTGAACCAAAGATACAAGATTTTTCCAGCTTCCGCTTCTTTCTGGGATCTTTGAGAACTTTAAAAGAACCTTCCCCGGTCCCTTCACTCGCGTACATCTTTCAACAAACCGTCTTCTGACTTATTTTTTTGTAAAACACAGGAAAATCATAGTTTACAAAGCTTAATGTAAACAAAACAAACATGTAAACAGACATTGACAATTGGACCACCAGTTCGAATGAAAAAAAAAAAATAAAAAATTCAACTCTGATGCGGTTACCTGTTAATTGGACCATGATTCTTACTGACATTCATGATCCAACCATAACAGGTCGTAGCAGCTCGACAAACATACAAACACACAAAAATTTTCTATGTATTTTGTTTTTGTAATTTGTGGGTTTGTAGTCAAAATCGTACTGAAAAATGGGTTGATTATCAAAATTCGAGAAAAAAATAAAAATCAGCTGGCCTATCGACACGACCTGTATTATTGGATCATGCTGACATTGTTCACCGAACACACCTTAAGCTATCCTTAGGTGTGTTCGGTGAAAAAGTTAGCAAGAATTGTTCAGCAAGAAAAAAGTTTTCGTCGAACAAGAATTAGTAAATAGCTTTGTTCGCGTACAAAACTTCCAAAAGTGTAAGTAAAATGAGAACGACATAAAGCTCTCTCGAAACGCAAAAAGTAAAAGGTTTCAACCGAACAGGAGTCAGTAAAAACTTGCAGCAAAAGCAGCTGTTGCCATTTTGATTGGTTAAAAGTTCAAATTTTTAATTTTTTGTTGTTGCTTTCCTTTTTCACGATCAGCTGTTTTTCACTTACAATTTTTACGGAGTGCAATTCCCACAGTAAAGACTTGTAGCTCTCTCTGTCAATGAAAAGTCAAAATGCGCGCTCTCGCTACAAGTGTTTTGTGTAGGAAAACATAGCTCGGTAGCAAAATTCCTACAAACTATTGTTGCGAATATTCAACGCAAATGGCAATTGAAGCTTTTTTATTGTGCGTAAAGAATTACAGCGATTGCCTTTTAAAGCAAACAAATACCCGAAAATGTTTGTATTTTTTATAGGTTCAAGATTTTGGCTTAAATTGTCTGGTCAACGTAAAACTCAACAGCTGGGTGTTCCGAAGCTACCGGTGTTACGTCACTTTTTTCCCCATTGCTACGTTTTTACTGTTTTAGGAGTTGACAACACTGTTTCTACCGTGCAAGGAAAATACAAGTAGCTTTGACATGGAGCTTCCCCGGCCATAGTAGAAACATATTAAATGGACGAATAGGGCAGTGGGTTTAATGGGATTGATTAATTAAATGCAGTGCAATAATAAACATAATATTTTATCACTCTTACCACACGAACTCGTGCAGTATAGAAAGTGGTATTTGTTTCCTTTGGCACTCAACTACTAATAAATTAGCTAAAAATATGATAGGGGTGTCAAAAGACGCGTTTTGACCTCAGTATCAATGATCCGAAGTCGAAATTTCATTTTTTTGTTCCAGTGAAGAGATATTTGCAATCAAAGTTCAGAATTTTCTGTCATTTTCATGTGGTTGTTGTAATCACAAATTACACTGTGAGAAAAGAGGACATCACCGTGGCGGTAGCCACGGCTATGGCACACACTCGGAGTTGGAATGGCGTAGCCCAGGGTTATTTTTTGAAGCGCGGCCGAAGGCCGCCTACTCGGAAAGGTGTTCTGCACATAAAAAACATGGACCGGGCCCCTAAATCGGGATTTGACCTGGGTAATTTTTTGGTTTTTTGTTAATAACTTTTCACTGGAACAAAAAAATTAAATTTCGACTTCGGATCCTTGATCCTGAGGTCAAAACGCGTCTTCTGATACCCCTACCATATTTTTAGCTAATTTATTAGTAGTTGAGTGCCAAAGGAAACAAATACCTAGAAAGTTTCTAAGTTGTGGGTTTACATTAAAAAGAATTTTTGAAACTGCTTGGTAGTGAGGTTCTGCAAGAGAGCAAAACAAACGGTAACGCCTACTAAAAAGTAGCAGGACAGAAAAGTTTATCACATATGTTTTTATTTATTATAACAACTTTTCTGGAATAAAACAATTTTATTTTCAGCTGAAATAAAGTTGATAATATTCAAAATGTCGACAGCAATAAGTGGCACGCCCACGTCGCAGGAGATGACGTCAGCTGAAATGGTGGTGTTTCCAATAAATACCTGTGGGAGTGGCAATAATATGTATAATCAAATTCATTCAGAAGATCTAAGGTCTGGTGCAATGGTACCGAATGTGCAATCAGAGATAAAGATGGAACCACCCGAGGACATAAATGACGTCGGTGATAGCGCCTCAAATTTGTCGGACAGGACCCCTAGTGATTCTGATGGTCCTAAAATTCGCCTGACACCTACTACTAAACTAATGCCAGTGACAAACCCAGTTGACCCCAAGAGAAGATTTGCTTGTCCTTATGATAATTGCACTAAAAGTTATGGGAAGAGTTCACATTTGCGTTCTCACTTAACTTGGCACACAGGTATCAAACCATTTGTATGTACAGAATTGAATTGTGGAAAGGGGTTTACCAGATCCGATGAACTTAATCGTCACGTACGAACACATACGGGGGAGAAGCCCTTCGAATGCATACAGGTTAGAAGCTTAATTTCTCGAAATATTTATATACTAAACGACGAGCGCATTGTTTTGAATTATATTCATGCCTGGTAAAATATCCGACGTATTTATTCGCGGGGAGTGCGGTACGATTCTCATAAATCAGTTGATGATTGGAGTTAGAAAACTTAAAAAATCAGTTTGATCGATTTCCTTTACATCTACTAGCCTAGTCAACCCAATAAATACTATGGCCGTTTCTCTGGCTAAAATATTAAATCTGCATCTATTTTCTAGAGAATAGATTCGCATTCTCTTAGCAAAGCACCCGTTGGTGTTGTGTTAACAACAGAACCACTTCCGTAGGTCAACCATCGAGCTGGCGTCAATACCTTTGTGCACATTAGATTAGATTTCTTACATTTTCCTTACTTACATAAATGTATGTACAAATAACAATGGAAACTTATGAATAGTGCTGAAATTATAATGCAAGGAAAATTAAGACAAAATATTGATATGGATGGGTGGGGTTTTCTAAGATTGCTGTAATACAGGAGACAAAGCTCCGTGACCGATCAGATCATCGGTCCTGTGGCGGCTATAAAAGGATAAATTTCATTCCCCACCATTCTGTGCAGTATCGTCTATTTGAGCCTGAAGTCGACCCGAGGAACAGCTCCTCAGAACCTCATTGTATGCTGTACTTAGATATTTTAACAAACACAAGCAAGGGACGGGAGTTGGCTGAACAGATATATGATTCGATGTTTTGGGCGGTGAACGGGGATGGTCCCATAAGAGTGGCTGTGGCTCGCCAAACCTTTCCATCGCCATCGCAGACCGCATAAACTGCTAGCTGTTACCAATTGCCCTCTCAATCGATTACCCTACCGACTTCGTCCCCCTGAAACCGAACCACTAAATTTAACAAAACTGATTGGTTTGAGCTAGCCCCAGCGACCATATTGGCGTCAGTACCGGCTGACCAATTGCTTTATATGTAGCTAGTAACGTTTCTTTGTCTTTACCCCAAGTGCTGCCAGCTAGCGACTTGAGGGGTTTGTTACGGCTTTGGACTTTATTGGCAATTGCGGTTACATGAGCGCCGTATTTGCACATGAGACATGTGTGAGACAGTTGGTAGCTTGACACTATCAACGTAGACGTCTAATTCCATGTTCACTTGCGTTGTCCACGTCGTGAATAGGGTGGCCGAGGACTTATTCGGTGACAATGCCAGGTTTCTCCCGGCGAAGAATTCGGACACGGCTGGGAGGTATAAATTTATGCGAGAGCAGAGTTCTTCAACGGAGGGGCCTGTTGCCAGAATCGTACAATCGTCGGCGTAAGAGACGATCGAGACACCCTATGGTGGGGGGGAGTTTCGATACATAATAGTTAAACAGAAACGGGGATAGGACACCACCCTGTTTCACCCCTTGTTTAACTAGTCTTGGTTTTGATCTGGCGCCTCTGAATTCAACCGACGATTGACGGCCACTCAGGTAGTTGGCAGTCCAACGTTTAAGACAGGGGAAGGGACGAGTCTTCAAGGTCTTTCATTAGTTTTGCATGGTTGACCGTGTCAAAAGCTTTGGCCAGGTCAAGCGCAACTAGCACTGTCCTGTGGTTTGGACGCCTTTGGTTTAATCCGTCCCCTATCTGAGTGGTTATGGCGTTCAGCGCGGTGGTGGTGCTGTGGTTTTTGCGAAATCCATGCTGATGTTCGGCGAGCCGCAGGTTTGCGGTGAAATACGGTAACAAGATAGATTCCAACACCTTCACTACTGGCGAGAGGAGTGATATCGGGCGATATGACTCCCCTACGGCAGCTGGCTTGCCAGGCTTTAGTAGTGGGACCACCTTTGCCTGTCTCCATCTTTCAGGAATGACAAAGGTGGACAGGGATCGTCGCCGAGGTGTTTCAGCATCAGCATGGAAATGCCATCGGGCCAATATACTTGGCGTTCTTAGATCTCCGAATTGCCTGATGAACTTCTGTTGTTTTTGTGTTTATGCTCTTCCCTGGTGACTCGGCGAATCTCTTTGCTCAACGGAGGATGCTCGCGCATCTTTTAGGCTTCGACTGAACCTTATCACCGAAGGCGATGTATATTTTGGCGTCTAATATGGTCACGTTCATTTGCCAGGGCCGCTACCTCTGCGGGGAAGAATTTATTCTACCTGACGGATTGTGTCGATGGGAGGCTGAACGCCTTTTCCCCTACCGAGAGCAGCGAAGGCGCTCTCTGTGGTGGTTAGAAAACCCTCCCAGTCGGCTTTATTGAAGTTGGTGTACGTGCGATTCTCAGTGGTGACAAAGTCGGTGGGGCGATCGATAGAGAGCACTATGGGTAGGTGGTCTGAAGCAAGCGTCAGCATCGGTCGCCATTCAACGCAGTTTATAAGGCCTGCGCTGACTATGGAGATGTCTGGCGAGCTAGAGCAGTTTACCGCCACTCTAGTGGGGGCATTTCCATTTACCGTGCAGAACATCGAATCATCTATTTGGTCAGCCAGCTCCTGTCCCCTACCATCGGCCTGCAAGCTGGAAGTCACCAAGGATGACGCGATTCTCGCCCCTGAGTAACGCACGAATGTCAGGGTGGTAATCTCTGGGACAGCAGGTGACAGGAGGTATGTAAATGTTTATGATTTCAAGGTCGACATCGCCTGACCGGACAACCATACCTTGACGTTCTAAGGCGGTGTCCTTCGGGTCGATGTCAGGCACAGATTGATGCGTGATGAATGCCAGACCACCCCCAAGCCATCTCGCACGGTCACAACGGTGTACATTGTACCCGTTGCAGGTCTGAAGAGACGACCTTCCACCGAGCTTTGTCGCAACGTACGTATCAGTCTCTCACCTCTCATTACCCATCTTCTCTTTCCTTTCGGAAACAGGTTACAAATCGCTACCACGACAGTCGGGCAGTACCGCAAGGGAGTACCGGAGCGTACCGGTTCATATCCAGCCAAGGACTGTTAATTCGACAACACTCCCAAAACCTTCGGGGAGTGATTTTGTTGACGAAACAACAACAACATCCCTGTAAAAAACGTTGGAGCATGGGAGTACTCCAACACTTATCCTCATTCATACAAAAAGGTGGTCGAATTTATATGGCCATGTCCGGTGATTGGATCACCTAATCCATGTCAGAGCACGCCGCTGAATAATCTATGGAGCACCTCCGTAAGAGTACTTCGAAAATTTTGCCAAAAGATTACTCTATAGAGTACTTTTGAGGACCACCTAATCGTTCTCTCGCTTTGCTGTTGAATACTCCATAGAGTAATCCAATAGGAGTATTTTGGGAGTACTCTAATGTAGGTGGTCTATAGAGTATTCAAAAGCAAAGAAATGGAGTACTCCGAGTCGGATTAGGTGATCCAATTACCAGACATCGCTATATAAATTGGACCACCTTTTTTATATGAGCGAGGATAAGTGTTGGAGTACTCCGATACTCCTTAAGGAGTACTCTATGGAGTGTGGAACGGAGTATTTCGGTTTTTGCAGGGATTCTTGTGTTCTCTGCGCAAGACACTCACCTTATTAACGATCTTGAAGACTCAACTGTTTCATCCCCTTTATTTGCTAATCTGATCCAAATCTTTTGACCAAAAACCCTGAAAATTTGAGTGATAAGAGACTTGTGTATGGAAAATGCAATGCAATCCGAAATGCTGCTTGATTAGATCTCCATAAGACTTCCTTGCTTGATTTAGTGGCTTTCATTTAAATCTTTTTGACCTTCATTTTTCGTAATTAAATCTTTTTTGTTTATAAAAAACATAGTTGTATTTATTGTTTACGCATATATATATCATTTTTATAATGCCTGCGCATACCCAGTACGTATTAAATAAAATATTCCTTTTTAGTGCACGAAAAAATTTTCACGCAGTGATCATCTAACAAAACATCTAGCCACTCACGTGAAGCAAATGCAAAATAAATCGGACGGCCCTAAGAAGGCACGTAAAGAAGGATGCGCGATCAATGCAAGAAAAGGATTTTTGAAAAATGATTTGTCAGATACGAAAATTAGTTTGAAGGACACCGAGTTCCCAAGTGATAAAACAAAACAAAGCCAACAGGATTTTCGACATCAGCAACACGATTTGTTCAAAGTACAACAAGATATGTTACTGCAACAACAACGAGATCTCGAAGAATACGATTCTAAAAATGGCTTGCATTTTATGGCGTCACTAATTGAAAACGGTGGTAAGAAAGATACTGTAAAACCAATTGAGCCGCTCCTAGACCATAGGCCTATACCTATAAAGATAAAATTAGAAAGACCGGAAAACAGCAATGAGTATCATGTTGTTCAACCAGATACACCCTTGAAAACCAATTATTCTGATGCTACGAGTGAATTAGCGATACCAGTCCCTAATATAAAACATGAGGATACCGCGCTAGATGCAAGTGCACCTGTATTACCTGCTGATAGTGCGTATATGGACTGGCCTGACATTGGGCAGCACGGAAGTGTTTATGACCGTCCTTGGCGATGCAACTCGTGTGCGAAGACTTTTAAACGACAAGATGATCTCAATCGCCATCTTCGTACACATACGGGGGAGAAACCATTTGTGTGTGTGGCCTGTGACCGAGGTTTTAAGCGCAGTGACCATTTAAAAAAACATCTTAAAACGCATACAAATTTCCGGTAGTCATGACAAATTAAGTATTAGTGCACATTTGTACAAAAATGTATATGAATTTACATTATTATTATGTATTACTTTACGAAAATTTTAGGCATTTAAATTTCAAAACACACATACATATGTATATATGTAAAAACATTTGTGAAGCTACCCAATAAACAATGAAGTAAGCTAGTTTATTAAACAATGTTTTCCAAGCGTAAAAAGTAAATGTTTTCCAAACGAGTTTGGAACTATAAAATTTCACAAACGTTTAGATATGTTTTTCCAATGGTGTGGTAGCCTTGGAGAAATAACTTGAGGTGAACTCTCAGCGAGGTGAAATATTTATCAGTTTTCAAAAATAATGTTTGAAATTTTATATGCTTCATTTATATTGATTTTGTTATATGGGCATCGTGGTGTGACGGTAGTGCAGCTGGCCTACCACACAGAAGGACCTAGGTTCGAACCCCTCTACAGGCAACATGAAAAATTATTTGAAATGGTTTTTTAAAACGGGTGTCATGAAAGGCTTCTCAGAAAAATGCACATATTTGCCTTGCAGATGCAGACTGTATAAAAAATTGCAAGCAGCACACAAAAATTGGCCCTTTATCTCCTCTTGCACCAAGTAAGAATTTATTATAAAACATAATATTTAAATAATTAATTAAAAAACAAAAAAATTAAGGAAATGGTCGGGATTCGAACTCGCAACCTTCGGAACAAAATCCCACAACATATTCGTTAGGCTATTGGCCCGTTTTAACCGTTGTCGCCCAAATTGGAGTTTTATCAATCAGTTTTCAACAAACCCTTACTATACATTGAATAAAAATGTTTATTAAACATTGTTTTCCAAGCATCAATTCCAACTGATTAAAAAGGGACCACTTTCGTTGAGTGTACAATGTTTTCCAAACGTTTTCCAATGATTATAGTAAACGTTTTCCAAGCTAAAAGCTTACAAAAGTAAGTTTATTGTAAGCTTATAGTAAGCGTATTTTGCTTATTGGGTAATTTCACAAGGCATTAACGTACATTTACTAATCGTTCTCTTTGGTAAACATTTGTGAAGTGTGCCACCTAAAGTTTTTCGAAATTCGAATTGCTCTTTAAGTTATTGCTATACACATATTTATATTCAAAGTTTCAACATATATATAATACTAGTATTATATACAAATATGAGTATTATATATGAAGGGTTTAGAACCAAATGGATCTTAGTGACTCCGAAATTGATTTGAGATATTCAAGTTTAAAGTTTACTGCCTTTTGAAAATCATATGTAAAATCTGGGTGGGCGTTTATTGTATGGGAAATAGATGGCACTGCAATGTCCGAAATGACTCGGATCTCTTTGCCAACAAATAAACACCATATTTTACTATACAAATATGGGTACAACTCAATTTAAAAAAAAATGTCACTTAGATCCTTTTGGTTCTGAGCCCTTCATATATGAGTTTCAAAGGTTTCGTTTAATTTTTCGCGAAAGCAAAATTTTTTTAAAGATACATATAAACAAAAAGGAAGAGGATAACTCCAAACTGTTTTTTATTGATTTCTCAGATTTATTTTTTCCAAAATAATTTCTGATAATGTGTGATGCAACGCTCAATAACATTATAATAAGTAGCAATCCTACTATAAAGAAGTCACAAATATTTGAAAATGAGAAATGAATATGCCAAAAAAAGAAATACTGTTTGGTAGAAGATGACATGTGCATATGCAATATTCAAAAATTTATTTTTCAACGAGTTTACAACTTAATGACTTGAGGCTTGTTTTGTTTTTGTTGTTGTTTTAACAACTAAAACATTCCCGAAGGTTCAGGGGGTTGCGTCGAATTGACAGTCCTTGGCCGGATATGAATCCGGTACGCTCCGTTGCTTCCTTGCGGTACTGCCCGACTGTTGGTAGCGACTTTGTATGACCAGTGGAACCTTCTAGGTCATGCCGTCCCTCCTTCCGTAAAAAAGGAGAAGATGGGTAATGAGAGGTGAGAGGCATCATGTCCGGAGATCAACCATCAAGAAGGGTGTGTACAGTTGAACAGGAAAAGAGATGTTGTGTCATGAGGGGCCATACGGCATGCGGGGCAGGTGTTTGGTATGGTGGGGTTCAGTCTGGATCGGTAAGAGTTTAACGTGTTACAATATCCAGATCGAAGTTGTGCCAGCATGACTAGCCTCCCTCGGAGGGACACGTTCTTCCTCAGGGAGTTTGAGTTCTGTTGACACGAAAGCGAATCTTTGGGACGTGGATTGTAGTCGACTTTTGCTATAGGCAAATGAAAAATGGAAGAAAATACGGAAAAAAGTGTCCCCCAGTTTAGGAAATGGTAGTAGAAACAAGGTTTATAAATAAAGGTTGCGTCGTCAGAAGCTTGGTGTGTTTGCTGTTGTTGACATTTTTTTCAGCTGTCAAATCGCTTTGGTTTGTTTACAAATAAACAGAAGAAATTTCAAAAGGAAAAAAGTTTTATTTTTTATTGGTATGCGTCCAACTTCTCTTTTTAATTATTTCTTTTTGCCAATTTTACACAAAATTTCGAGAAAACTTTCGAAACAAATCCAAAATAAGTTTTTCCACGACTTTGAATGTTTGGAATCAAAATGGCTGTTGGCTTTGACAACAATTTGACACCTGGAAATCAATAAAAAGCAGAAAAAAAAATTATATTCGCATTGTCACATGCAAGGCGAATATATACATGGTGGTAGCAAAGCGAATTCAGCCATATTGGGCTTGATTCGCCGTGCACTGGGATGTCAGAGTGAAAGAGAATATGAAGTGAAAACCATAAGGATACATAGTTTGTTTTCATCGCAGAGAGTGCATACGTGAATTTCGGAGTGAAAATTTAATTAAACACCTGTTAAAATAGTGTAATTTACGTAGAAATAGATATTAATTTGCATGGTGATCGTGTGAAGTGCTGGATATTGCACAAAGTATGAAAACACAAGCACTGCTCATGTAAACAAACCTTTGAGGATTTTCTTTTGATGACATTTGTATGTCCCCATAAGTACTACAGAACGGGAAGAACAAGCCATCAGCTGTTTGTATGCCATCACCAGGTATATAATTCGCCTTGGTCACATGCGAAGCGAATGAAAATTTTGTCGAATTGCGGCATGCGACTCTGTGGCGAATTCGCCAAAAAGTGGCGAATGAGTGACGAAAATGAACTTCTCGAATTGCCAGTAGCGAAAAACTTAGATTCGCTTCGCCAAATGTGTCAAAATTTGACGAATGCTTATTTCATTCGATTTTGAGAAAAAGAAGCGACAAGTTTTGTGTTTATTCATATATTTTGATAGAAAAAAGTATTTTAACCAAAAATAAAACAACATAGAAGTGAGTAAACAACTTTTGTGTGTTTTTTAATTAAATTAAATGATAGTTCCTTTACGTCAATGTGGGTAAACGATGGCACGATAAAAAAGATGATTACTACTTACAAGCTCCGAGTCAACGTTCGGTGCAGATGCAACATACTCCTCATAAGTAAGTGAAGTCCATTGTACAAGACTGCATGAGGGGCGAGTAGTGGGTAAACATTCTTCTTTCAAATGTATGTAAATCAATTTGTTTTTGAACCAAAGCCCGTATTTGTTTCATTAAATTCAAGCGAGAGTTCCACATTTGTTAAATGGATTTAATAAGATCTGGTATAATTTTTTGTAATGTTGCTGCAGTGGCAAAACAAACGTTTGAAGTAACGTAGGCGCACCACTATGTATTCATCCGCACCTTTTGTTATACGCACTTCAAGTGGATGTGATTGCAAAACATCTCCTATCATTAAATCACCATTGGTGCCACTGTGGGTTTTACGTTTCTTTGCACCACTACTTCCCACATCCAGCCAGGGCTGAAAAATAACGTTATTTTTATTAATAAACGAAAAAAACTTTTTATTTCGTTTTGTTTTTCAATAATAATAACGTTACAAGCTCAACAAAAAATATATCGTTGCGTTGAAAATCAAAAAATAATTATCAAAATAAATTTCGTTTCGGTTTTTATCAAAACAATTCACAAAAAATATTTGAATATTTCAAAATAATATTGGTTAAGATGGGTCGAAAAAGAAAGAGGAAATCAGTGCAGTCGTGCTTTAATTTTGTAATTGCAAAAGACCACAAAAAAAGCCATTTGTTGCTAAAGCATGAAAACCATTTCTTGCGCTCTCAGAACAGAATCCACCAAAAGCCGAAGAGGTGGTTGGAAAAAAAAAAAATTAAAAACATGACTTTTCGATGGAGCCTAATGTAGATGCGCCCATTTGGTACTTAGTAACTATGTTTTTTTGTTGTGTTCCTTGATTTATTAATTTTTGTACTTGACAAAAAAATTCAAATAACGTGGATTTCCGACCCAGCTTAATTTGCAAAATGAATAAACGATAACGAAAAAAAATTTTTTGTTATTTTTTGATTTGATATTCAACGAAAAACTTTTTTTTTGATATTTTTTGATTTTGATATTCAACAAAATTTTTTTTTTTTGATATTTATCATAACGAAATATATTTTTGATACATTTTTTTGATAAATAACAAAACGAAATTTTTTCGTTTATATCGTTGTGCAGCCCTGCATCCAGCTCATCTGTATCCGAACTAGCACCACTTTTTATGATCTCGCAGTCTTTTGCACAAATAAATAAACAAAAACATATGCAAATGACAGAAACGTCAAATTCGGATGAACTTTTTGTTTGAATGGCAACATAATATGGCAGGCGAAAAAGTTCATTCGCCACTCACAATGCAAATTTTAGGTGAGTTCGCCAAATGTATTCGCTTCGCAAGTGACAATATGCGTATTGGTATTGCTTTTGTTGCACATCAACGTTGAAAAAATGTTGATATGGTTGCAACGGCTGTCGTGGTTGCACTGCTGGATGGTATTGTTGCTGCTGATCTTGTTTCAATCATGAACCAAATAATAAATTAATTGTGGTTTGCAATAGCTGATGTAGCTGTTTGTGCGATACCTAAAGCTTCCATCGCTTATTTTTACTTGATTGAGGAGCTAAAAGGGGGTCAGTTATGTGTCCACAAAGCTTGTTATTTTCCCTTACCATTTTCAGGCGATCTGCACAATCCAGCCGCAATTCAATTTCCAAAATTTATTATGAATGTTTGTGTTATTACACAAAAAGCATTTTTGAAAATGCAACATGTGTGACGATATTTTGATGTTCATATGACAATCAGTATTGACAATAAATTCAAATACCAATGTGTTCATCAATATGTGATCAGCACTGACAATTAAGACTGTGGGAGTATTAGTAAAAATATCATCGTTTCTTGTAGGGTTATAAAGCAGTTATGATTAAAGTCGGGGGCAGAGGTGACCTATCGGTAACCTTATAAAACAGCTGATTCGACCAACCTTATGAGAAACAATGTAATCGAATATTGGTGCTACTGTCTGTAACGTGACCTTACCGACCAATTGCATGTTCCCACAACAGCCGGTTCTACGTACCGGAATGACCCGGGTTTTACCCGGCCAAGGGCTGTTATTTCAGTGTAACCCTGTCCAATTTGTCCAGTCCCACGGAGCAATCCCTTGCAGCAGGGTTGCTCCAATGTCTCTTGTTACGGGTTGGTATCGAATCCAACCCCGGACCAAGAGACTGGATCTGCTGGAAGAAAATATATGTCAAACGTTCACATTCCGTTCAATGCAGTAAATGCAAGAGATGGCTGGACAGATCTGGATGCTCAGGGCTTAACCCTGCCATCCTCAGAACCCGTACTTTTTTCAGTACTTTTGAGGCACCATGTTGTTCGCGCGCAAGAGCGTCCCGCGGTTCTCGACGCTCCGGCGCGCACACACCGCACCTACCATCATCAAATGGCCCCAACAGTGGCCCGGTCTCCACGACCAGCAGCCTTGCTGCTCCCGCCTCACCTCAGTCCCCACTCTCCCCACGGATTAACTGGAAAGATCGCGGAGATAACAGACTTTATGAAGTCGAACAACATTAAACTGGCCGGCAATCAGGAGACCAAACTGAACGCTAACTCGGACTTACGTACTCGCGATGGGTACAATGTGCATAGGAAAGACCGTCCCAGCGGTCATGGGGGCGGCCTTGCATTCATCACACACCATACTGTACAGTATAATCTATTTGCCCCGGACATGGACCCCAGGGACTCTACCCTTGAATGCCAGGGCATAGCAGTCCGGACAGGCGACGTCGACCTGCGAGTGATAAATATATATTTAGTGTTTTTGTTGCACTAAAATCTTACCGTTTTCGTTGGCTAGGTTTGCCGGTATCCAACAATAAATTAAAACAAGTAAACCGTATTTTTATTTCACAAACTTACTTTAATTTAAACTTTAAATTTGGGTATACGAAAATATGTTTTGCTCCGAACAGAGGTTAGAAACTGAGTGGCGTGACAAAAATTAAATGTTCATTTTTTATGAGAAGGTTACACAAAAGAAATTGATTACCGCTAGGTCTATGTGCTAAATATTTATGTACTACTGAAGTTATACAAAAGGTAGTCTTTATAATTTTACTTAATGACAAAAATAACAACAATACAAAAATGAAATGAATGTATGATAAAGAATTTGCAGGACTGTTATGCTGATCATTAGGGTGCTCCACATGACTCCCCTTCCAGACGAAAGTTACATATAACGACTGGGGAATTTCACTCGTCGACCACTACGTGTAAATTTCGTCGATTCGTTGTTTTTCTTCTCATCTGATTGAGGCTTTTGATTAGTTCTGAGTGTAGGCTTTTTTGGTCCTTTTTTATGTTCCGTGATTGGTTGCGGCCTACTGGTATTTGCTGATGTTTCGAAATCAGCACTTGCTAAGAACGCTGGCTTGAGCCTATCGAGGCTGACGTTGCTTGGCCGACCTCGGATGAGTATCCTACTAATATTATAAATGTGAATGTAGCGATGTTTGGATGTCCAGACGTTTGCTTTTGTTCCCTAAAAACGTGAGAATGGCTAGACGGATTTTGTTGAAATTTGGCACGCCTACAGGTTATAGTCTGGAAGGAGCTATAGGCTATTTTTGAAGTTAACTTCTTGGGCGGCGATATGAAGTTTTTATTGAGAGTAAAATTGAGAAAATTGTATTGTAATAGATGATATAACGGGAACTATGCAACGGAAATAGAATATTGGTTGTTGTCTTTGAAATCCATCCTCACTACTGCTGCGTAGATGGCACTGAAAACGCCATATGACGCTAGATGGTGCACACCAACACACACACACGCTGTACATAATTGCCTTTGGTGCTGGTTAGATTAGTACAGTAATTATGTACATAGTTGACTTTTGTTGCTGCAATTGTCAACTCATGTGTTATTGTCATGCTTGTTGAGTATAATATGTTGAGTAAATAGCTATATTAAATGGACCTAAGGTGGCTTTGTGTATGCGTCCAAACCACAACTGCATATCTTATAAATAAAAATGAATGTGTGTCTGTGTGTCTGTGTATCTGTGTGGCTGTGTGTCTGTGTGTCTTTTATGGGCGTCCAAAGTACTCAACCGATTTTTATGAAATTTTCACAGTATATTCTTGAGATCATGGGTTAAAGCATAGGCTATACTACACGCCCCCAGGCTATATAAAACTACAATTCTTCATAACTCTGAACATATTTGGTCTAAATTAATGATTTTTGGATATGTGTGTCCTTTGGTCAAGATTTATGTAATTTTAGAAAAGTGGGCGGTGCCACGCCCACATTTTTTGTGTTTTGTTTGTACTTCAATAATGTCCAAAGTTTATGGTCGATCTCTTTTAAACTTTCAAGATTGGTTCAGAAGATTGTTGTGTACGATTTAGGCTATATTCATTTTTGGAAAAGTAGGCGGTGCCACGCCCCCAGGTTATATAAAAATTAAATTCTTCATAGCTCTGAACATATTTGGTCTAAATTAATGATTTCTGGATATGTGTGTCCTTTGGTCAAGATTTATGTAATTTTGGAAAAGTGGGCGGTGCCACGCCCACATTTTTTGTGTTTTGTTTGTACTTCAATAATGTCCAAAGTTTATGGTCGATCTCTTTTAAACTTTCAAGATTGGTTAAGAAAATTGTTGTGCCACGCCCCCAGGCTATATAAAATTTAAATCATCATAACTTTGAATATTTTTGGTCTAAACTAATGGTTTTTGGATATGTGTGTCCCTTGGTCAAGAATTATATAATTTGGGAAATGTGGACCGTGCCACGCCCACATTTTTTGTATTCAGTGCTTTGTTTGTACTTCAATAATGTCCAAAGTTTATAGTTGATCTGTTTTAAACTTTTCCAATACGTTAAAATCTTCGTTGGGTACGACATACATAGGCTACATTTGTAAATTCTTTGGAAAAGTGGGCAGTTCCAGGACCACAAGCTAAGTAATATTTCAATTCGTTATATCCCTGAATGTATTTGCTTTAGTGACATTTTAACGTTCTTAAATCTTAATCAAAGCACTTAATTTTTTTTGTTTGTTATTGCCGTTCATACATATCCAGAGTATTATAGGTAGATATAGGATATAATTAAATAAGTACTAACTATACATCTGCTCAGCAGCGCATAATGGGTTTTGTCATACCCATTGAGTTCAAATGATCTGTTTTTTGAGTTGGACATTCAAAAAATTTATTTGTTTATACCAAAAAAGTTAAATCCATAAATATTGTATACCCTAAAGCACTGCAATAAATGAAATGTTAAAAGTTAAAGAAAAATATTTGAAAATGTATTTCTAGGGAAGTCACTGGTCAGGCAGAACAACGTCTGCCGGGTCTGCTAGTAACATCTAAAAATCAATTAGTTTGGCCTAGGGTGTTCATCACCATCTTTTATAGTTTTAAATAATTCTTCGGATTTTGTAAGAATTTAATTCAAGTACATTAGAACTGGAATGTCCCCCCAAATCAATAAAATTTAATCCTCAGACTCGGACGGCTTGATTTTATACCGGCGCATAAATTCGTTCTACCAGGCACGCAGAAAAAATGCGTGCGCGGATGCTATTTGAAAAAAATTTCTATTCGCCCCCTTGAGATTGAGACATGCCTTAGGTCGAATTACATATTCCGTGAATGGATGAAATTGGTTCCATTCCATGGAATAAATCGAAATTAGGTAGGTAAGTTTGATAAAGTCGATAGAACTGATACCAATTATGCCCGTTCTTCAAATCCTTATAGGAGTGGTTTCATAATCCTCATATAACTCTGTTGAAATTTAGCGGCCTAGCATGAATACTTCCAGAGATATGCAACATGAAAAATCCCATTTGTATGTCAGGTGCCCGCACCTTTTCCCCTATCCCTCTTAATTCATCGATGGGTTTCTGTTCTAAAGTTGGTTATGATCGGTCAATCCGTTTAGAACGCAACTTAAGTTATGCATACATACACACATACAATATTTCAATCTTATACATTATATATCGACAGCCACACTGCAAAACCCTGTATGTTCAAAACCAAAAAGTTTTCAGGAGAGGGAAAAAACTGTAATAATTATAACGTATATATATGAGCGACGGCTATTACATTTCACCACTGGAAAGAAACGGGAAGTTGTAACCCGATTTTGACTGAATTTTAATGTGCGAAATATCACGATCTATGGGAAAGGCTCAGAACCTTATTTTTGGAAAAATAGTGACTTACGGGGTTTTGCAGTGTGGCTGTCGATATGTAGTAGAGGCAGACGTCCTGTCTAAATGCGAGCTCACTGTCCCCCCTTTTACAACTCTCCTTCCAATCTTTCTTCGCCTTCACTCTATCTCCCCCCTTTTTCTCTTCATTACCCGCTTTCCTTTTACCCCGCCCCTCTTCCTCTATATCCCATTCGTATTGGCCCCTGTTAATTTAGGCATAATTCTACTCACTTACCAAATTTGAAGCAAAACGCACAATGCATAAGATATTTTTGAATGGATCGGTTCCCTGGTCCACTTCCCGGAAGTAAGAAATTGTGAATCTAAACAATTTTCGAATACACCTAATTCATATTTCATTATTTCTGAATTTAAGAAGTTAACTTCTTTCACGTGTACTGGCTACACGCGGTTTTTTTTTTTTTAATTTTGGGGGTTCCGACCCTGCTAGGGACCGTTACTTTTCGAAATTTTTTTTATTCCATATAGATAACTCTAGGTATATTGGAGCTATACTTATGATATTTCGCATATAGGTATAGAAAGATCGTACAATATGGCTATCAAACGAAAGGTGAAGGCCCCAGGTTTCATTTTGGCTTCGATATATTTCGATAAATTGATCGATAACTAAGTTATCGGTCAAAATTCGATTGCCCGAAAACCTTAATATTACCCTACAAACGAAAGGGGATAGCTCCAGGTTTCATTTGGACTTCGATATATTTCGATACATTTATCGATGATGAGTTATCGGTGAAAATGTGATTGCCCAAAAACCTTAAACTTGCCCTACAATATGGGTATCAAACGAAAGGGGATAGCTAAAGGTTTCATTTGGACTTCGATATATTTCGATAAATTTATCGATGATGAGTTATCGGTGAAAATGTGATTGCCCAAAAACCTTAAACTTGCCCTACAATATGGGTATCAAACGAAAGGGGAAGGCCCCAGGTTTCATTTGTACTTCGATATATTTCGATAAATTGATCGATAACTGAGTTATCGGCCAAAATGCGATTGCCCGAAAACCTCTATATTACATTACAATATGGGTATCAAACGAAAGGGGATAGCTCCAGGTTTCATTTGGACTGCGATAGGTTTTAATAAATTTATCGATGACTGAGTTATCGGTGAAAATATGATTTCCCAAAAACCTTAAACTTGCCCTACAATATGGGTATCAAACGAAAGGGGATTGTTTCAGGTTTCATTTGGACTTCGATAAATTGATCGATAACTGAGTTATCGGTGATTGCCCAAAAAACATAACCCCAGCAAACACAGCCTCTAACGTTAGAGAAATACTGTAGTTTTACATTAGAATTCTAATGTAGTTCTCTAATGTATCTCTAATCGAAAATCACGTTAGTGAACTAGGCTAGAGGACGATTAGAGAACGATTAGAGAAACACTCGAATAGCGAAGATGCGTGTATTGTCAAGTATTGTTTTTATAAACTAATTTATAAAAACTTTGAATTTTATTCCCATTAGATATTTAAGCTTAAAACATGTCAAACATATTTAAAGCAATAAATTTATCGAAATAGAATTAAACAAGAACAATTGGATTTCATTTCATTTCAGTTACAATTTTCTCATTAGAATCAGATTAGAATTTCACGTTAGAATTCGAATCGATAACTAACCTTTTTCTCGATATCGAGAACTAAGTCCCCTTTTTGTAGAGAATGCTATAATTCGCGACAGTTTCACAAATCGTTCTCTAACCATCTACCTTAGAGAATAACATTAGAATTCGAGTCGTTTTCTAATCGTCCTCTAACCTTAATGTTTGCTGGGACATTACCCTATAATATGGCTGTCTTCATGGTTAAATTACTAAGGGCCGCTTTCATAAAAGCCGGTAACCGCTAACCAAAGTTTAATTGACGTATTTTGTATGGTTAGCTGTCAAATTAATCGCCGATTAGGCTTAACCGGCTTTTATGAAAGTGGCCCTAAATGGTTTAATCGTAAGCCCGTTTCTTTTGAGCGAAGTGAACTTCAATGTACCGTAACCTGGGTAGGGTGTTTATTGTATGGGAAATAGATGACACTACAATGTCCGAAATGACTTGGATCTCTTTGCCAACAAATAAACACCATATTTCACTATACAAATGTGGGTATAACTCACACTTAGATCCTTTTAGTTCTGAGCCCTTAATATTGTAAGTTGTATACGCAATGAAGTGAAAATCGTTAATTTTCTATTAAAAAAAATACCGGTGTAATTACAATTTTTGAAATGAAATTAATAAAAAAATCTATTTTATATAAATATTAAATCTTAAAGTATATTATTGATTTTGAAAGGCCCCCTAACTACTTACATCCCGAGCAACGCCGGGTACCCTGCTCGTTGTGAAATATTTCGGGGTTTTTCGCGTTACCTCGTAAGGGCCGTCGTAAGGATTAGTTAGTGCGGGGCGCACAGAATCATTTCTAATAAAAACATGTGTTGCTGTTTGTAGCTTTTGTGACACAAACGTCGTAGGAGGAGAATGGTGGGCTGTGTCAGTGGCGCGAAGCTTTTCCATTGACTTGCGGAACTCTTCTATTGTATCACTGGTTGGTTCAATTGGCTTTGTCGAGTGGAAGAATTCTCCAGGAACTTTTAGCGTTGTACCGTAGACTAACTCCGCTGGAGATGCGCCTATATCGGGTTTGAATACTACTCTAAGGCCAAGTAGGATCGAAGGAAGATAATGAGTCCACTTATCGGAGCCATGGCAAAGGATAGCTGATTTCAAGCATCTGTGCCAACGTTCGATTAACCCGTTTGATTGAGGGTGGTACGACGTAGTACGCAAATGAGTAGTTCCCATTAAAAAAATAAGCTCCTGAAAAATTGCGGATTCGAACTGTCGGCCACGGTCCGACGTAATACGCTCGGGAACCCCTGAAGTCAACAATGTTTGGAGTTCGGGATCGTTTTGCTGTGCCTGTGCGATGGCATTATAATCGATTACTTGATCCAGCGACTGTATTCGTGAGAGTAGATCCGCAGTGATGTTGGCTTTTCCCGATATGTGTCGTAAATCCGTCGTAAACTGCCCTATGTAGTCGAGCTGACGAGCACGGCGGGGAGCAGTTTTTTCCAGCTTTTGCCTAAATGCGAAAACGAGAGTGCGATGATCCGTAAGTAAATGGCAACGTCGTCCTTCTATCATGTAACGAAAGTGTGATACGGCTTGATACATTGCAGTCAGCTCTCGGTCGTACGTACTGTATTTAAGCTGTGCCGGTGTTAGTTTTTTGGAGTAAAATGCTAGGGGATGGAATTCCCCGTCGACTACTTGGTGCAAAGCAGCTCCTACAGCGAAATCTGAAGCGTCGGTATGCAGCGATAATTCTGCATCTCCTGATGGATGAAACAATAACGTCGTTTTCGCGAGTTCTTCTTTACAACGCTGAAATGCTACTTCGGCTTCAGCGTTCCAAACAAGAGGTGTCATATCGTTTTTCTTGCTTCCCCCCACGAGTTGTTGCAATTTGGATTGGTAATCGGCAGCATGAGGAAGAAATTTTCTATAAAAATTTAGCATTGCTATAAAACGCTTCAAATTCTTGGCAACTGCTGGTTTTGGAAAATCTAACAGCAATGCGACTTTTTTCGGTAGGGGTTTGATTCCCAAAAACTTGATTTTCGACTTCTCAAATACGCATTTGGACATGTTTATCGTTAGGTTGTTTTCCTGTAGTCGCTCGAATAGTAAACGTAAATGTTCTCGGTGCTGTTCTATCGATGCTGACGCAACACATATGTACATAGTATGTCGTCGATATAAGGAAAAACGAAGTCAAGATCGCGCAGAACTTCATCTATTAGACGTTGGAATGTCTGTGCAGCATTGCACAGCCCAAACGTCATAAACTGAAACTCATACAAACCGAATGGCGTCGTAATTGCGGTCTTCTGCACGTCGTCGGGGTGGATTGGTACCTGGTGGAATGCCTTTTGAAGGTCGATTTTCGAAAAAAAAAAAAGCATTTTCCGCGAAGGATATTAGCAAAGTCCGTGAGATAGGGCAAGGGATACCGATCGGGTAGAATTTGCGCGTTGAGCGCCCTGTAATCTCCGCATGGTCTCCAAGTTCCGTCACCTTTCTTGACCATATGAAGCGGACTGGACCAACTGCTGTTCGACGGACGGCAAAATTCCGTCTTGAGCAAAAATTGGAAATCGGATTTTGCGGCCTCTAATTTATCAGGCGGAAGGCGTCGCGGTCTACAGAATTCGATGAAAAATTTTGGAATTTGACCTAGTGCCAGCTGGAGCCAATTTGGTTATACCTGGAAATTCATTTAAAATTTCGCTAAACATCCCATCGATCGTAAATGTCTTTAACCCTCGTTACACGATCCAGCATTGCAGGTCATGCACTGTATATGTGTGCGTTTCGTGTGCATGACGTAGCCCTTACACGTTCATGCAAATGTATGTCATGCGCCATTTGAATTGAGTGTTCGTAGCGTGCGCACGTAATATGCCGTCGTCGGAAGATGATTTTTTGTGAGGGGGGTTAGGTATTTCAACTATTTTTATTCGATTTTAAACCAGCTTATAACTAATTTTATTCCAATTTTTTATTTGAGTTAAATATATATTTAATATTTATAGTAAAAGTTGATTTTTTAGTGTAAAATCAATTTATTAAATCTTAGTGCAAATTCATTTTCTTCCGCACACTTGTTCATCTCGAATGTCAGCACTCAACTGAGGCACTATTGCATGTCAATCAGACTGCTAAACGTTCAAGCAAAGCGCAAAAATCAAAAATTTTTGATTTTCATCATGCAAGAACCGACAACAAGTACGTGTGACACGAAGAAAGTACGTGTGTCACACGAAACGCACACATCTACATTGCATGACCTGCATGCTGGATCGTGTAACGAGCGCTTTTAATTCGTCCGCCTTGTATTTTATAGTTGGCGATAGATTCGTTGCTAAGGACGTCATATTGTCGATGAGTTTATTCCGACGCATATCTATGAGGAGATCGTAAAATTTTATGAAATCCGCGCCTATGATGGGTTAGGTGACGTCTGCGATTATAAACGACCAGACGAATTCGCGGCGGAGACCAAGGTCGAATTTAAGTGACTTCTTACCTAGGACTTTGATGGTGGCTCCATTGGTAGCATACAGTTTAATGGCACTAGGTTGGATGTCGTACGGTTGCAATCAGGGGTGTTATGGATTTTGATCGTTATCGGAATCAGAATTGAAACCGACAAAAATACAGTTTTGGTGTCACAGATTCTGATTTTATCGGTTTCATGTTCGAATCTGATTTGATATCGATTTTAGGTGTTACAGAAACTTATTTATCGGTTTAATTGTCGGAACTAAACCGATACGCTTTGTGTTAACGGAAATATAAATTTAATACGCATTTACTGGTTTTTCCAGTCTTGGTCGCGCTGAGTTTTCATTTTTTTATTTATTTTATTTAAACAAACTCGAAATTGGTAAAATGTACGCTGTTGAGATGAATATAAAGAAATTGTAGATTAATTACTTTCAATTTTACTTACCTAGGGGTAAGCACAAGAATCTGAGCCAAATTACAATTCTTGTCGAATTTATGGAGGAAAATCCGGACTTGGCGAAAGGATTTTCGAAACGAGATAAGTCTTTGGTAAACTCGTTGTGGCAGGAATTAGCTGACAATCTAAATGCTGCTGGTCCACCAACAAAAGACGCAAATGGATGGAAAAAAGTAATTGCACAGAAATTCTTAATTATAACGGTGTACTCATTAATTATCTCTAGGTTTGGACTGAATGGAAAAGTGAGACGAAAAAAAAGTTGGGAGAGAACACCAAAGAGACACGTGCAACTGTGGGGGACCTTTTGCAAAACATACTTTAAGTCAATCCGAAGAAGCCATTGTCCGGATATGTTCAATGACGAGGGCGGTAGAGGGGGCACCAGGAATATCACTGGGTCCAAACCAGGCGTCTGGCGATGAACTCAATGATGATATCCCCTCTACGTCATCAAAAAGAAATAACGATACTCCCATCGCTCCCAATACACCCAAGCGAAGTAAACACGACGTTTCGCAGCGGCTCTCGTCGTTTTTAGACGAGGACACAGACACAAAAAAAGATTTAAACATTTTGTTAGGGGAGCTTATAAAAGTGGAGAAGGAAAACGCAAGTAATATACGACGTGTATATAAGGCAATCGAAAAAACGAGCTGCATAATTTTAGTGTCCAAGTGCTAACAAAAATGCAGGAAAAAAACGAAATTAAAAAAAAACAGTTAGATTTGGAGATTTTAAAATATGAATATGAAACAAAAAAGAAATAAACATTTAGGAAAATTTATATGTACTTATGGAAGTGAAGTATTTTTATTTTTTTATTTTATTTAAATAAATGAATTGAATTTAATGAAATATATGAAATGTGATGACTGAGTTAAAAATAGTTGTTTATATTGTGTTTACTGAAGGTTTGCTGCAATTTCATTTCGTATTCTTTGACCCTCTGTTTGCAACGACAAAGTATTGTGTGCTTCCCCATCGTCAGGCAAATCTTCGAAGGATTCCAAGTAATTCTCGTCGTATTGTACTTTATAATGCCTGCAAATGTTGTGAAGTGCAGAGCAAGCATTTACAATTTGAACAACTTTTTTTGGACTATAATGCAGAGTTCTTATCAAGCAGCGAAAACGATTTATTAGCACTCCAATTGTCCTTTCTACCACTCCAATTGTCCTTTACCATATTAAATTTATATTCGCGGGAGTTATATAGTGGATCTCTGTATGGCGTTAAAAGGAATGGATAGCCAGCATCTTCTAGCAACCTATGACTTTTGTCGCCTGCTTCATATTGACTAAGATATATTTGTCGCGCGCTGCTTATTACGCATATTGTCACTTGCGAAGCGAATACATTTGACGAGTCGAACGGATTGGCGAACTCACCTAAAATTTGCATTGTGAGTGGCGAATGAACTTTTTCGCCTGTCATGTTATGTTGCCATTCAAACAAATTCAAAAAGTTCATCCGAATTTGACGTTTCTGTCATTTTTGTGTCATTTGCTTATGTTTTTGTTTATTTATTTGTACAAAAGAGCGCGATGTTTGTGTAATTGTAGTAGGTAGCGAGGATGATGTGCGTCAATTGGAAATGGCAGCTCATACCGAGTTCATAAAAAGTGGTGCTAGTTCGGATACAGATGAGCTGGATGTGGGAAGTAGTGGTGCAAAGAAACGTAAAACCCACAGTGGCACCAATGGTGATTTAATGATAGTAGAAGTTGCTTTGCAATCACATCCACTTGAAGTGCGTATAACAAAAGGTGCGGATGAATACATAGTGGTGCGCCTGCGTTACTTCAAACGTTTGTGTTTGCCACTGCAGCAACATTACAAAAAATTATACCAGATCTTATTAAATCCATTTAACAAATGTGGAACTCTCGCTTGAATTTAGTGAAACAAATACGGGCTTTGGTTCCAAAACAAATTGATTTACATATATTTGAAAGAAGAATGTTTACCCACTACTCGCCCCTCAAGCAGTCTTGTGCAATGGACTTCATTTACTTATAAGGAGTATGTTGCATCTGCACCGAATGTTGACCCAGAGCTTGTCAGTAGTAATTATCTGTTTTACCGTGCCATCGTTTACCCACATTGACCTAGAGGAACTATCATTTAATTTAATTAAAAAACACACAAAAGTTGTTTACTCACTTCTATGTTGCTTTATTTTCGGTTAAAATACTTTTTTCTATCAAAACATATGAATAAGCACAAAACTTGTCGCTTCTTTTCCTCAATTGCGAATGAAATAAGCATTCGTCAAATTTTGACACATTTGGCGAAGCGAATCTAACTTTTTCGCTACTGGCAATTCGAGAAGTTCATTTTCGTCACTCATTCGCCACTTTTTGTCGAATTCGCCACAGATTCGCATGCCGCAATTCGAGACGGCGAAATTCGGCAAAATTTTCATTCGCTTCGCATGTGACAATATGCGTATGTATTCCATACAAATGAGTCGTGGCTCGAGCCAGGATATCTTGCATCAACCGCTCGAATCAACATATCGTTGTCACATATCTTTTAGAAAGTGAATTAAAAAACGACGATACTGATCAACAAACCTACAAAAGTGGAGAAGAATATTGATTAAACAGTAAACGTGAGATTTACTGCACTAACGTTGCCTCAGGAAGCTCCAATGGATTGCTCTTATCTCTAAAAATCTTGCGTTTTATTTTTTGAGAAACTTCTCTATCTTCATTCATTAAAACAAACGTAACAACGGCAGAAGACATATTTTGTTCACTTTTCACTTCAATTTTATTTCTTACTTCACAATAAACAAAACAGCTGATTTCGAATGTCGGTTTTGCCTATCTTCGAATAAGGTAAAATCAATTCCGTTTCATAACACCATTTCAAACCGATATCGGTTTCAAATTCCGACAATTTGCAATTCCGATATCTTTTCTGTAACACCCCTGAATGTTAGAGGGAGAATTGATACGTCGGCACCCGTATCGATAAGGAATGTCGTTTTCGAAATGTAATCTTTTACTTGGAGGCGAAGAATTTTATGATCTGCTACTAACGTAACGCACGTGAATACCTAGTTATTGTTCGCTTCTGTCTGTCGTTAACGCTACTGTACGGTGCCTATAGCGGCAAGGACTACGGCATTTACGAGCGTTCGTACCGTACTTTTGGTGGTACCAGCACTGGTTGCTAGTGGATGATTCCGAGTTACTAGCTTCCCGTCGAGTTGTGCTTCGAGGTCGAAATTTGCTGGCTGATTGTTGGCGAGTGCGTGAACGTGAGCGTAAAGAGAATCTATCGAGGCGCTTGCCGAGGTCTTCTACGGTTGAACGTAGTTGGTTTATCTCGCTTGTAACTCCTGATTCCACTCGATGAACGTGATGTGGGGCAACTGCGTCGATGATCGAGTCCGCGATCTTTGTAAATTCCGCAGCCGTGCCTGACGAGGCAGCTACGACTGGTTGTGCAAATTCAGGGAGGCGTTTTGTCCATAGACCTTTTAATGCGGCTTCTCCTAATGTACTGCCGGCAATACGTTTCATCTCGAAATATAGTTCGGATGGTTTTTTATCGCCGAGTGGAAGTTCGGAGAGAAGTCGATTTAGGCGCCTTTGCTCACTATCGGCAAAGTGTTCTATTATTTTGGATCTAACGTAGTCGAATCTATCCTGTTGGGGCATAGATGCAATCACCTCGGCCATTTGGCCAATTACCGTCGGGTCGAGTGCTGCGAGCTGTCCGAGCTTATTCCAGACGCGGTGAACCAAAAATCCATGGACGTAAACCATGCTTCGATATTATTGCTGGACATGGCAGGAATTGGTAGCCGGGCATAAACTGCGGCAGCTTGCGGATTATTGATGGAAACGGTATGGTTCTGTTGCAGCGTAGCAGCCGGGAGTGCTGCTGGAGCATCGTCATTTTTCATTCTGATATTTAGCTATTGCTGATGAGCGGTATCGCGTAATTATCACCGTGCTCGATATCGTTGGAAGAGTTTGTACGGAGTCACCAGTTTTTAGTGTTTTTGTTGCACTAAAATCTTACCGTTTCCGTTGGTTAGGTTTGCCGGTATCCAACAATAAATTAAAACAACTAAACCGTATTTTTATTTCACAAACTTACTTTAATTTAAACTTTAAATTTGGGTACACGAAAATATGTTTTGCTCCGAACAGAGGTTAGAAACTGAGTGGCGTGACAAAAATTAAATGTTCATTTTTTATGAGAAGGTTACACAATAGAAATTGATTACCGCTAGGTCTATGTGCTAAATATTTATTATTTATGTACTACTGAAGTTATACAAAAGGTAGTCTTTATAATTTTAAGTAATGACAAAAATAACAACAATGCAAAAATGAAATGAATGTATGATAAAGAATTTGCAGGACTGTTATGCTGATCATTAGGGTGCTCCACATATACATCCCCCCTGTTACGTGCTGTCCCGTGATTATCGCCCTGATATTAGTGCGTTGCTAAGGGGCGATAACTGCCTCATCCTAGGTGATTTCAACGCACATCACGATCTCTGGCACTCCAACTTGCCAGCAGATAGCAGAGGGCACGCGCTCGCTGAATGGAGATGCCCCCACTAGGGTGGCAGGTAACTGCCACAGCTCGCTAGACATCTCCATTTCAAGTGCGGGCCTTATCAACCACGTAAACTGGCAACCAATGCTTACATTGGCATCAGACCACCTACCCATCCTACTAAACATCGAACGACTGTCCGACTTCATAACGACAGAAAAACGAACGTACATTAACTTTAGCAAAGCAGACTGGGACCGCTTCACGGACTTTACAGAGCTCTCCTTCGCTGACCTACCCACACCGACGGACGTACGCAAAGGTGAGAAAGAGTTTCGCAAAGTCATCGATTCAGCCTCCGGCCGCTTCATCTCTGCTGGCAGAATCCCGGAAATTCGGCCGAATTTCCCTGCGGAAGTAGCGGCAATGGCAAGAGAACGTGACCAAGTGAGACTCTTGAACCCCACAGATCCAAGAATAAAGGATCTCAACGCAGAAATCCGTCGGACTGTCAATGACGACAAATTGACGAAATGGAAAGAACACCTAGAGTCATGCAACCTCTCCGGCGGTGTCGGCAAACTATGGTCGACAGTCAAGGCCCTATCCAACCCGGCCAAATACAATGACAAGGTTGCCATTGCTTTGGCGACAGCGTGAAATCGGACCCCCGAAAATGCGTGAGCTCATTCTGCCGGCAATTTATACTGCATTCTCCTGCGGATAGGGCTAAGAGAAAAGCCATTCGACGTGCGCACAAACACACAGCCGCGCCCATTGTCGTCTCTGTCGCAGAAGTTAAGGAAGCTATAAGGAAGGCGAAACCTTCTAGATCACTCGGACCCGACGGAATTGCCATGAAGATAAGAACACCCACAAAAAAAAAAAATTTTTTTCTTCGCTCCACACAGATTTTTTGAAAGAATGGGGATAAAAAATAAGATCTGTAAAAAAATCTGGCCATCTGTACTGCAAAAATGCGGAGTCAGGAGTAAATTGCCCATATAAAGGTTGTACCTGCGAGTGTCCTTTCAAGGACTTTTAATAAGTCGAAGTACATTTTTTATTTTTCATTTTTTTGTAATGGTCAAATAAAATACTTGCAAAATTATGGATTAGATAAGCTATACATCGTTTGGTAGGATATTAACCACAGTTTAATAATAACATTACATTTTAATTTTACCAACATTTCTGCAATGGTTGGTTGACATAAAACTGAGAAAAACTGTTTTTACATTTCTAAAAACATGCAATATGGTATAGTTCAGGGGTCAAAGTTCTAATTCTCTTCCCTCCAAATGCGTTTTCTGAAAGTTTGGGAGTAAACGACAAGATGTGTACAAAAGTCTTGACATCTGTAGTGAAAAAATGCCATGGAAATTTGACCTAAAAGCTAAAAATGCACTTAAAAATTGTATATGTCTTTATTGGCTAATATCTCGTAAGCAAGTGTTTCATAGAGAAATAATAACAAAGACTTTTATTAAGAATGGTATCAGGAGTAAATCCTCCATACACATTTTTTTCCTGCGAATGTCCTTTTAAGCACCTTTCATAAGAATGTTTTTTTTTTTCTAATTAGTTCAAATATTTTTTCTATAATATAACATGTACATATATATTTTAGTTAAAAATTTAGTTTTGCCAGGAAACCGGTACTGAACTGTCAAAAAGAAATACATTCATAACACTGATCAACAGTGAAAAATTTTCCAGACTTTTTTTAGTCGTTTTAAGTTAATTTAAGGGTGCTGATTACGAAAAAGTGATTTGTTTCTTTCTAACAGCTCTAGTTTTTAATTTTCGTATAGGTGTTAAATTCTTACAAAAATGAAAATTTTTACATACTTAATTTTAATGATTTACCGCGTATCAACACAAAATTGCCTTTTATAAGACTTTCTTGCCGCGTTCAAGATCCCGACAAAGATTCCAACAGTAATCGGCCATCATGTGCGTGTCCCACCTTCCTTGGTATCGCTCTTCCATAACATGAATATCCTGGTGAAATCTTTCACCCTGCTCTTCACTATAATCTCCAAGATTCTTAGGAAACCGACTTGAATGGCTATGCAAAGAGGCAAACTTCAATTTCATTTTCGTTCTAAACTATTTCTTTTTGTATTTGTTGTTTAATATAACAGAAGTTTAAGAACAAAAACAAAATAATGTCGATCACTTTTGCTGAGTCCTTCTTATTGACATTCTTGTAGGTTTTTTTTTAATTTTCGTTAAACGAAACAACAAATACAAAAACAAATAGTTTAAAATGAAACAACAAAGGCAAATAATAAATGAAGTATTAAAAAAATTTAGGTTTGCTTTTGTAAATAGTTGAATTTTTTGTTTTTGCACATTTCTACTCCTGTGGAATCAGTTTTCGGGTAGTCGAAAATATCTCGAAAACTAGAGCTGTTACAAAAAAAGTAAAACCATTTATGAAATCAGCACACAAAATTACATCTAATGTGATAAAAATTTGCTGAGAAAATTTTAAAAAGTGGAAATTTGTTCCGCAGTGTAATAAACGTGTAATTGTGACCTCTAGACCAAGAAATTTAAAATAAAAATACTTCTGATAAGGCACCACAATGGAAAATAAATACAAAAGCGTGTTCTTAATTGGTAAGTCTTTAAAACTAAGTAAATATGGGAAAATAAATAAACAAATTGTTCTACACAGGTAAGAAAAAAAAATGTTTGAATGCAGACGCGCTTCCTAGCAGAAGAGAGGTGTTTAGTGTATTTTTTTATTGCATGCAGTGGAGAAACATTACAAAAACTTGCCGTCACGAAACACATCCTAAAAACAAAGATTATAGATTATTTAAACAAAAACTGTTCGAAAGAAAACGTTTAATATTGTTTTATAGACTTCACAACATTTCATATTATTACTAGATTTGTTCCGTTACATATTTACCATTTTACTTCAACATAGCTATAAAATTAGAACTGTGCGCCTGAGTTATCTCATGGTGTATGTTTTCAAAAATTAAAAAAAAAAAATTCTCAGTTTTACGCCAACCTACCATTGCAAAAGTGTTAATAAAATTAAAATGCAATGTTAAAATGAAACTTTGGGTAATATTCTATCAAACGGTGTAAAGCTTATGTAACTCATTACTTTGAAAAAAAATAAAAAATTTACTTCGACTTATTAAAAGTCCTTGAAAGGACACTCGCAGGTACAACCTTTATATGGGCAATTTACTCCTGACTCCAATCTAAATAAAAGTCTTTATGTCATTTTTTCCGGTAATATTGCTGGTTTACGAGATATTAGCCAATAAAGACATATACAATTTTTTAGTGCATTTTTAGCCTTTAGGTCAAATTTCCATGGCATTTTTGCACTACAGATGGCCAGATTTTTTTACAGATCTTATTTTTTATCCCCAATTATTTCATACTTTTTCAAATCCCATACATTCTGTGGGTGTTCTAATATCCATATTTCTGAAACAAAAATTAAAACCGGTTTGATTTTAAATAATTTAATATGACAGACCAACAAATCGAAATTTTGCCGAAGACTGCCTATATTTTGATGAATAACAGCAAAAGAGTCACTAATATTACCCAATAAATTTAAATCTTCAATAGGCGTAATTAAGGCATGGCATGTAGAAAATTTATAAAGACCATTAGTTTAGATTATAAAAAATAAAATAAGCTATGTTACTTTTGATAAATCATCAAAAGTTCTTAAAGTAACAGCCAAAAAGCTCAGTAGCTAATTGACCCTTCGCCTTTCGTTTATTTGACATTACTTTTCTATTCATTTCAATAGAAGCAAAGTGATCACGCAGCACATTATAAGATTGATTGTTGGAATTGCTTGCGCTTGATGGGTTTCGATCGTTCGCCGAGCTTTGTCCCCTGAACCCCAACGATTTAGATGTTATGATGCTGGGAATCAAGGACTGGTGCGTATGTGGGAGTTGGCTGGGGAGCGCACTACGACGCAATCTTGCTTCCCTTACACACTCATGAGATTGAGCCACCCTGTCCGCTAGATAAAGCGCTGAATGTCTCCGGTTTCGACTATGCCCCTAGGCACTCCAGCCGGGTCCTGGCTAGATGAAGTGATCGACATTTTCTATCTCTTCCTCGTCCCTGCAGCTGCGACAGAAGTCATTTGAGGGGATCCCCATGCGTTTGGCATGTGCTCCCATTTGGCAGTGCCCTGTGAGCACCCCAATCAGGGTGCCTAGGGTGGTCGTCCAATATTGAGTATGGACTCGGTCCGTTTTTAACAGATGTAGGGCCAGGTTTGCCTGGACACCTCTGATTGCTCCGGGGCCTTCCTAGCTAGCTCGTCAGCAGAGCAGTTTCCAGGGATGTCGCTGTGGCCTGGAACCCATATCACTGCTGTGGAGCATTTCGAGGCCACTTCATTGAGCGAATGCATACAGTGGAGTGCTACCTTCGAAGAGGTATTGCTGCTCTGAAGGGCTTTGATCGCTGCTTGGCTGTCGCAGTACATGGTTACTGCCGTGTAGTTTTTCGAGAGCAGCCAGCTTGCTGCTTCCTCTATGGCGGTAAGTTCCGCCTGGGATATGCTGCAGTGGCTAGGTAGCCCTATGCATAGGGAAAGTGAAAGATCCTCCGAGTAGACTCCGCAGCCGACGTTGCGGTCGAGCTTTGAGCCGTCTGTGAATATTGAGGTTGAATGAGATTGAATGTGGGTTTAGAATATTCACAATCTCCCATTCGTGCTTCTCAGGGATTCTGTTGGAGAACGTTGTGCTTGGGTCATAGCCGATAGGTGTGGTGTAATCCACTACGTTCAGTTTATTTGGTATGGTCTCCAGGATGCTTTCATGTCCAAATCTGGTGTCGCTCCAGCGCTGAACTGCATTCATTCGCACTGCGCTATGGCTCGCCTGGATCAACCGGCAAGACGTTGAGCATGACCTCAAAGGCTTATGTTGTTGTTGCGCTCGAGTGCTGGCCACCACACAGCAAGCCATAGAAAAGGATGGGTCTGACTACAGCGATGTACAGCTAGTGCATAGTTCTAGGGTTTAGGCCCCATCTCTTCCCTACCGCTGCCTTGGATGAAAATTGGGCCGTGATAGACTTCTTCGATCTGTCCTCAACATGCTTATTCCAGTTGACTTTGCTATCTAAGATCACGCCGAGGTACTTGACCTCCTGAGAAAGTGTGAGGCTGACTCGATTCAGGCGTGGTGGTACAAAAGCTGGTATTTTGTACTTCCTAGTGACCAGGATAATTTCCCTTTTAGAGGGATTAACACTAACGCCGCTCCCCAGGGCCCAGTCCTCCACGAGGTTCAAGGGAGTCTGGAGCAGCTCACTTAGAGACTGTAGATGCTTACCAGTCGCCGTCAGAGCGATGTCATCGGCGTAGGCAATAATTCGACAGCCAGTGTTTTCAAGTTTTAAAAGTAGGTTAGCTGTTAGGTTCCACAGAAGATGTAATAGAAATCCTCCTTGAGGAGTGCTCCTGGATGCGTATCGCACTATTGAGGCCTCTCCTAGATTAGCTTGGATAGTTCTCCTTGACGGTAGCTGTCTAACGAATTCCACCAGCGTTGGGTCTAGTCCCATTCTCCGAATAGACACCATGACCGCTAGAGGATGTACGTTATTAAATGCTCCTTCAATGTCGAGAAAAATGTCCAGGATGAATTCCTTGAGCGCGAGTCCTTTTTCTATCTTAGTGGTGATAGCATGGAGTGCTATTTCCACGGACTTGCCCTTAGAGTATGCATGCTGAGCTGTCGATAGGTTTGGTTAACGCAGATTATTCCTAATGTGTGCGTCCAGTATTCTTTCCAAAACCTTGAGAAAAAAAGATGTTAGGCTTATAGGCCTGAGGTCTTGTGGCTTCGAGTGTGAAGCTCTGCCTCCTTTGGGAATGAAGACTATCTTCGCCTCGGTCCATCTCTGTGGAAAGTAGCATAGCCCCAGACATGATGTGGAGATTTTAGACAGCATGAACGAGAGAATCTCGCTCGCCATTTGAAGTTCGGCGGGAAATATGTTATCGGGTCCCGGGGATTTAAAGGGGTCGAAGGTTTTGATAGTCCATTCGCCTTGTTGTTGTTTTAACAACAAAATCACTCCCCGAAGGTTTTGGGGAGTGTTGTCGAAATAACAGTCCTTGGCCGGATATGAATCCGGTACGCTCCGGTACTCCCTTGCGGTACTGCCCGACTGTCGTGGGAGCGATTTGGTATGACCAGTGCAACCTTCTAGGTCATGTCATCCCTCCTTCCGAAAGGAAAGAAAAGATGGGTAATGAGAGGTGGGAGGCATCATATCCGTAGATCAACCATCGAGTTGCACATCATTACCTTTGTGCATCACTGCTAACAACAACAACAACAACAACAACCTTTGTGCACATTGGTCGCCTCTTACGACCGGTATGCCTACCGCGGGCATATTCTAAGCCCCAACCCGCAGGGGCGTCCATTCGCCTTCTTGAGGATTAATCAGCTTCCATGTGCAGTGATAGTATCCGCTGTTGTTGTCTGCTGAAGGTGGCTCCTTGGAACAGCCCGGAAAGTGCGTGTCCATTAGGAGTTCGACCATTTCGCTAATAGATGTTGTCCAATCTCCGTCTGGTTTCTGAATGTAACTTGAAATTACTTTTCGATAGAACTTTACGCAAGCTATTGGCCTCCGAGTTTGATTCGATGTTGGTACAGAAGTCCCCCCATGAATCTCTCTTCGCTTGGTTGACTGCTTTCTTGAAAGTTTTTAAGGCTTGTTTATATTCTTGCCAAGACAGGTCTGTTTAGCTTGATTAAAAAGCCTCAGATGTTGTTGTTGTAGCAACAAAATCACTCCCCAAAGGTTTTGGGGATATGAATCCGGTACGCTCCGGTACTCCCTTGCGGTACTTCCCGACTGTCGTGGTAGCGATTTGTTATGACCAGTGCAAACCTTCTAGATCAAGTCATCCCTCCTTCCGAAAGGAAAGAGAAGATAGGTAATAAGAGGTGAGAGGCATCATGTCCGTAGATCAACCATCAAGTTGTACATCATTACCTTTGTGCATATTAGTCGCTACTTTCGACCGGTATGCCTACCGCGGGCATATTCTAAACCCCAACCCGCAGGGGTACGCTCCATCAGATCTTAGCGGTAGGCTGAACATACCGTGAGAAGCTTTATTGTGGAGCGAATGCTCCACAGAGTTGCTTATATTTAAATTATTGGACAGGTTAAAGTCTAAAAGGCACTCACCTCTAGGGTTAGTGTCCGTAGAACCCCGTACTGCATGATGTGGATTGGCGTAAGCTCCTATTATAATCAACAGCCTCCGCCGGTTTGCCTCCTTCACTGCGTTGCTTAAGCAGTTGATTGGAAATTGTTGGGCCTCATGCGCCATTTAGGCTGCAATAAGCCAGATTTGATTGCATTCCATTTCTAGGCTGATGCTCACAGTATCTGCGTCACTGAAATTTGATAAGTACGAGTTCCTCTGCTTTTTCCCTAACGCGCGGAAGGGAAGCCGAAGCTGCCTTGGAGTGATGCAGGTTAATTGGCAAAACCCTCATCATCAAAAATTTAAAGCTCTGTGTCTGAGCCCTCGCCCATTGCTACTGCCTCTTCGCGTTCGGGAGCGGCTATGACCGTAACGTCAAGTGCCGCGTCCTCCGCATCAGAGTCCAGTAGCTGGCTCTCGGACTGGTGCACCCATTGGCCGAATTGTTTTGATAAAAAACGAAACGAAATTTATTTTGATAATTATTTTTTGATTTTCAACGCAACGATATATTTGTTTATTGAGCTTTTACCGGTAATATTATTGAAAAACAAAACAAACTAAGAAGTTTTTTTCGTTTATTAATAAATTTAACGTTATTTTTCAGCCCTGCGTTGGTGAAGTGAAGAGGGCAGAATATAAAATTGATCTATGTATTGATCTATATGTATGTTAGATTTGCTTGGATTAAAAATAGTTGAAATAAAGAGCAGGCATAACCTACTAAAACCCTAGGTATAGGAGTAAGAATAAGTTATAATTCAGAGTACTCTTAAAATAAAAACAAACTTTATTATTATGGATCTGTATTAAGACGCAGGATAAACACAACTAATATGATTGCTTAAATCTGATAACTTAATTTAATTACAGGCCAAACGAATCTTCGATGAGTATGAGACAGAGGAAACGAAAAGTTTAAACTTTCAACAATTGCAAAGACTTGTTTTGTTGAAGCAAAATAAAGTTATTTCATTAAAATTAAAAAATTGGACGAATGTTAAAACATAAAATTCATTATACCTATTTTCACTGAGTTTCTGTTTTTTTTAACTAACACTAAAACTTAAAAGTAACATAACAACTACGATCTCGAAAATATATTTAAAACTAAGTTTTTTATTAATTTTTCTTGTTTTTCACAGAGCTTATAGTTATAGCTTTTATATTTTATGATGACGTAAAACAACTGTTTTGCGATGCGCGGTTTTGCACTTTTGCCAAATCAGATAATTTTTCCAAAAAGTTAAATAAAATGAAATCAAATTCTTTAGTTTTAAGTTAACTGTTAAAAATAAAAGGAATTACAAATACATTTATGTATGTATGTACATCTGTAACCATTTAGTTTAATAAATTCGAAATGAACTGCCTTTCTTTTTCCCTCTTCCAAAACTCTAGAATTGGATTCGTCCTTTTCCGAATGCGAAGAGCCATTTGGCATATCGCTTTCATCAAAAATAAGTGCGGGATACAACTTTTTTCTTTAAATCACGTTCCAATTCCAATTGCATACATTCTGTAGTATTTAAAATAATAATAAACAGTGTACGAAAATAAACTCTATTGTACAGTACTATTTCGTTTTGTTTCTTACTTTCATAATTCAAAACAAAACAAAACCCAACGGCTCAGTTCACTTTTCAATTATAAAGTACTTTTTTTGAAAATTACATGAAAATCAGAAAACAAAACTAAACAACTTTTTATGTACTTATGCATTTGTAGTGATTAAACAGCAAATTGACATAGGGACTTCTCTTTTTGCTCATGACCGTACTTATAACGCTTAGTAAAGCTCAGCATGCATATTTCAAGTGGAGGCATCCTTTGAGAGCAGGGATGGGCAGTTTCGGTAGAGAGGGATCGTTGCATGCGTGGAATTATTTACAACAGCGTGCGTACGAAGCAGGTACGCGTATAGTGATGACGAAAACTTCGCCCGCTGGGCGACGCTGCCAGGCTTGCTTGAGGGTAATAGGTCAAACAGAATCAGTCCGTGAATACGTCAGATACGTGACGTACGTCAATCTTAGAGCAAATTCTATTTTGACGTATCCGTCGTATCTGGTGTTACGCATACAAACACCCGAAGTCTACTTTGCTGAGTCTGCTGAACGCTTGAACAGTTCACCTTGGCTACATTCTTTGGAGTTGCACTATTGAGGCGCACGGACAGTGATGGAACGCATTATCTCCTGCCGCGGTTGCAACCATCCGCCGGCGAAAGAGACGGTGGAGCAACTGCTTTGCGATTGTAATTAATACGGGATGCACAAGCGTTTTAAAGGCGGAATCTTCGGCCATTCTTAAATCCTTCCGTTTTTTGTAAATAATTCTACGCTGGCATTTTCTATTTTTTCTCTGCTAACGATTTGAGTTATTGTGACCTCCCCGCCACCATCTCTGCCATTACTTTTTTTTACCAAATAGTCTTGGTATATTTTGAAATGAAAATTTTTCAAATGCCTTTCTAAATTGCCCGCGTGGCTATTTAAAGCTTTGTTATTATCAAAATCGAAGAGTTTGCGCAGTGTACTATTTTTCGGTCGCGGCATTTTTGAGTTAGTTTTAGAGCGAAGTTAATCTCTACATATAATAAAATTGTAACAGGTCGATGTCTGTACATGGCAGATATCAACAAAAAATTGATTGGGGGAAGCATTATTAAACGAGTAGAATCCAAATCAACCATTTTTTTCATTTTTGTGTGTCTGTCTGTCTGTCTGTCTGTCTGTCCATATGTTTGTGGCCGTATCACTCTGAAAGTACTGAATGGAATGGAACAATATTATATAGGCTGGGGGCGTGGCACCGCCCACTTTTCCAAAAATTAATATAGCCTATGCTTTAACCCATGATCCCAAGAATATACTGTGAAAATTTCATAAAACTCGGTTGAGTACTTTGGACGCCTATAAAGGACACACATTCATTTTTATTTATAAGATATATGCATTTTATATTATATATTTCGTTTTTAGATGACGGATAAAGTGAAAAAACTGATGCAGATCCAAAAAAAATAATTTATACGCATACGAAGTCGCGGGCACCAGCTAGTTGTGAAATACAATATTTTTTTTGAAACGTTTGTGTGTACAAATAAATATTTGTTGGAATTGTCACAAACAAAAGGCAAACGTTTGGAAAATGTAACAAAATGTACAAAACCAAAATGACATGATACACGATGAGCAAATGTACAGTATTTTGTACTGTTTATTTTCGTACCCTGATAATAAATATTTTAGTTTTCAAGCTAACTATAACTTTACTTTGTTTTATATCTTTTTATCCACTATGTACATATATTCTAGTAGGGTGAATGGTAACGTTAAAGACCCGTATACTTTGAATCGTAGACTTGCCGGAAAACTTTTTTTTCCAAAAGTTAAAATACCCTGCAAAGACTATACGGGTAAAATGATGCGTAAATTTACGCGGAGCCATACCGAAAGTTTCCGTATTTTTCCCATCACATTTATAAAGGCATCGGTAGATTTTTTGACCGTTTCTATTCTCACGTTCCTGTATGTGAGATTTTGCATCTCGCTCTTTCTCATTTTCTTTTTGCGTAAGATAAGCAAATAGCTGTGCTGCTCACACCTACTGTACTGTACTGTCACAGCTACTCGTCATATGAATAGTCATATAACTCCAAATATTTAAGTAAATTGACTTCTTTTGTGACCGTCATTTTACAATAACCATGACCGTAATTTTACAGACATTTTTACTGGCATTTTACTTATATATTGACGGCCATTTCCCGAGCATATTTACGGAAAATTTACATGTTGTCTGACCGTAATTTTACCTGTATAATGACAGCAATTTTACGGTAAAATTACTGCCATTTTACTAAAACGTTTACCTATCAAAAATTGTAGTAAAACACATAATTTATTATATTTTATTATTTATTTATTATTACAATTATATACATATTAAAAACCATAAAATGACCCATGTCAAATCATAAATGGGGGGTGTGTGATCCAAGTTATATATGTGCAGAATACATTTCTAAATAGGCGTGCCATTATAAATTGTGTGTGGAAATCAGCAAATATTTTTGCATATTTGTTTCCATTAGGAGAAAGATGGAAACAATTATGCAAAAATATTTTCAGATTTGTGAGATATTTGTGATACGTGAGGTTTTTGTGATAAGGGTTACTGCATTTATGCCAATACGGACATGAACAAAATACTAGGGTAATTGTTGTCAACCGCGATCGAGTGCAAAAACGCTGCCAATAATGTCGGGAGAGGTATCAAAAAACGTGTTTTTTTTACAGAAATTCGAATCCGCAAGCAAAGTTGACAATTGTTGGTAATTTACATTTGGTTGTTGCAGGCACAGACATTTTTTTACTTTTTTGTCAATAACTTTTCACTGAACAAAATATTTATTTTCAGCTTTCGGATGCTTGTTAGAGAGGATAAAACGCACACAAAAACCTCACGTATCACAAATCTGCAAATATTTTTGCATAATTGTTTCCAACTTTCTCCTAATGGAAACAAATATCCAAAAATATTTACTGATTTCCACACACAATTTATGACTTACGGCTTACTTTTATAATAGCCTTATTATTCCCGACCGCACGTAACTGCTAATACACGTCAAAATATCTGAAAGAAATTAAAAAGTATTTTAAATAACAATTTTAATTACAATATTTATTTATTTGTATAAATACCTTTAATTTCGTTCTCGACCACGCCAACTTTTTCTGCAGAAAAACAAAATGAAGTAAATTCAAGCTTTTGCAACTTTTCTTTTCGCCATTCCTATGAATGCAAAGAGTGCGACAGAAAAAGATATAGCAAAACGAACTTAAGACGACCAATATGCCATTTCACTCTAACAAAAAATTCCACGGTACGGAAACTTTCAGTACGGCTCCGGGTAAATTGACTATTTATTTTACCCGTATTGTTATTGCATGAGAAAATTCGTTTGTTTGTATTGGAGTTTCAGTCATTCGATTTTTGCAGGGTAGTTCCAGTTTCTTTCAACCTTGATCTTGACTAAAATGTTTTTTTTTTTTAAGTTTTTTAGTTGGCAGGATGAGCTGAATTTTCCGTGTGTGACATTACTACGTAACTCACTTCTAAATACGGTAACATTAAAGACCACTTAAAACTGCCTTGGGGTTGTTTATTAGAATAAATAAAAATATTTAGCTTTTCGTATTTCTGTAACATTAAAGACTAAAATATTGACCATATGTACTCATCACTTTGCGAGGACGGCTTTTTTATTCTAACGTGCGTGCAGTCAATGACGCCAATCGCAAACGGAAAACGATTTTTTGCTTCCCATTGGTTTTGCGCAGCTCTAATTTCACGGTGGTTTGGTGAACTCCTACATCTTCCCCAATTCCACTTTGGAAGGCCGGATTAGCACAAAACCTTAAAAATATACACATTTTTTCCTAGTTGGAAATCGCGCCACCCTTTCTTTCACTTCTCTCACCAAGAAAATAATTCTTCAGCCTACGTGTACCGATACATTTTTTTATACTCGCTTTGAATAGCGGGTTTTCTTTATTTATATGTTTTTTTTTTTTGTCTAAGAGGAACAAAATATTCGGCCATCTTAGCACTTGTAAACACGTGAGTCAACTAAAAGGCAGTCTCATCTTTTTGTGAGATCGATCTCAAAAAAGTGAGTAACTTCTTGCTTTTATGCATACCAAAGTGAGCTCTAACTCACGAACATTTCCACAACAGCCGGTTCTACGTACCGGAATGACCCGGGTTTTACCCGGCCAAGGGCTGTTATTTCAGTGTAACCCTGTCCAATTTGTCCAATCCCACTCCTAAATTGTCATCCTCGGAGCAATCCCTTGCAGCAGGGTTGCTCCAATGTCTCTTGCTACGGGCTGGTATCGAATCCAACCCCGGACCGAGAGACTGGATCTGCTGCGTCTGCTGGAAGAAAATATATGTTAAACGTTCATATTCCGTTCAATGCAGTAAATGCAAGAGATGGTTGCATAGATCTGGATGCTCAGGGCTTAACCCTGCCATCCCCAGAACCCGTACTTTTTTCAGTACTTTTGAGGCACCATGTTGTTCGCGCACACGCGCGTCCCGCGGTTCTCGTCGCTCCGGCGCACACACACCGCACCTACCATCATCAAATGGCCACAACAGTGGGCCGGTCTTCACGACCTGCAGCCTTGCTGCTCCCGCCTCACCTCAGTCCCCACTCTCGTCCCCCCCTACTTCCAGCATGCACGTGGGTCAGGAACATAACCTCCTCGTACCTTTCACCACGTGCACTGTTTGTCGGCAAAGACTATATACGCCTGCGGCATCGGTTAAGTGCAATAACTGCCTTGGCCTGTGCCACATCCATATGTGCTCTGGGCTCGCAAACAGGAACCTTTGAACGGATGCATTTATTGCCCCTTGCTGCAGTACTCAGCCGCCCTCCACGCCACACAACATCGGCCAAGACGCGCTGAACCCTAGACTGCGTCACAGCTTGGGACTATGCCCACCTCCACCTAGGCAACCGCATCCGTCCCTTACCCCCAGCATGCCTCCACCCTCCCTCCCGACACACTTCAAAATCCTACAGCTGAACTGCAACGGGTTAGCTGGAAAGATCGCGGAGATAACAGACTTTATGAAGTCGAACAACATTAAACTGGCCGCCATTCAGGAGACCAAACTGAATGCTAACTCGGACTTACGTACTCGTGATGGGTACAATGTACATAGGAAAGACCGTCCCAGCGGTCATGGGGGCGGCCTCGCATTCATTACACACCATACTGTACAATATAATCTGTTTGCCCCTGACGTTGACCCCAGGGACTCTACCCTTGAATGCCAGGGCATAGCAGTCCGGACAGGCGACGTCGACCTGCGAGTGTTAAATATATACATTCCCCCTCTTACGTGCTGTTCCCGTGATTATCGCCCTGATATTAGTGCGTTGCTAAGGGGCGATAACTGCCTCATCTTAGGTGATTTCAACGCACATCACGATCTCTGGCACTCCAACTTGCCAGCAGATAGCAGAGGGCACGCACTCGCAGATCAAATAGATAATTCGGCATTCTGTACATTGAATGGAGATGCCCCCACTAGGGTGGCAGGTAACTGCCACAGTTCGCCAGACATCTCCATTTCAAGTGCGGGCCTTATGAACCACGTTAACTGGCAACCTATGCTTACACTGGCATCTGACCACCTACCCATCCTACTAGACATCGAACGACCGTCCGACTTCATAACGACAGAAAAACGAACGTACATCAACTTCAGTAAAGCGGACTGGGACCGCTTCACGGACTTTACAGAGCACTCCTTCGCTGACCTACCCACACCGACGGACGTATGCAAAGGTGAGAAAGAGTTTCGCAAAGTCATCGATTCAGCCTCTGGCCGCTTCATCCCTGCTGGCAGAATCCCGGAAATTCGGCCGACTTTCCCTGCGGAAGCAGCGGCAATGGCAAGAGAACGTGACCAAGTGAGACTCTTGAACCCCGCAGATCCAAGAATAAAGGATCTCAACGCAGAAATCCTTCGGACTGTCAATGATCATAAATTGAAGAAGTGGAAAGAACACCTAGAGTCATGCAACCTCTCCGGCGGGGTCGGCAAATTATGGTCGACAGTCAAGGCCCTATCCAACCCGACCAAATACAATGACAAGGTCGCCATTGCTTTCGGCGATAACGTCAAGTCGGACCCCAGGAAGTGCGCGAGCGCATTCTGCCGGCAATTTATACTGCATTCTCCTGCGGATAGGGCTAAGAGAAAAGCCATCCGACGCGCGCACAAACACAAACACACAGCCGCGCCCATTGTCGTCTCCGCTGCAGAGGTCAAGGAAGCTATAAAGAAGGCTAAACCTTCAAGATCACTCGGACCCGACGGAATTGCCATGAAGATGCTGAAACACCTAGGCCACGAGGGGCACAAGTACTTGGCGGCTCTATTCAACCTCTCACTGTCCACCTTCGTTATACCAGATATCTGGAAACATGCGACTGTGGTCCCCCTCCTAAAACCTGGGAAGCCGGCAAATCAAGGAGACTCTTATCGTCCGATATCTCTCCTTTCGCCGGTAGTGAAGTTGTTAGAGGCTATTCTGCTCCCATATTATACTGCAAACCTGCAGCTGGCCAATCATCAACATGGCTTCCGTAAAAACCATAGCACAACATCAGCTTTGAACGCCATCACGACGCAGATTAACTTCGGTTTGAACCAACACCAACCAAACCACAGGACGGTTCTCGTGGCACTTGACCTGTCGAAAGCCTTCGACACAGTAAACCACGCCACACTCCTTGAAGACCTGGAGGAGACACCGCTTCCTGCCGGCCTAAAACGATGGACCGCCAACTACTTGAACGGTCGGCTGGCGTCAGTGCAGTTTCGAAACGAGAGATGTAGACCTAGAAGAACTAGACAAGGGGTTCCGCAGGGTGGTGTTCTTTCACCCCTTCTGTTTAACTCCTACATCTCGAGCCTCCCTCCCCCACCAGAGGGGGTCTCCATCGTTTCGTACGCTGACGACTGCACTTTGATGGCCACGGGCAAAGGACCTTCGACGGACGAACTTTGTACTAGACTGAACGACTACCTGCGCGACCTTTCCTGCTTCTTCACAGAGCGGAACCTGACTCTTTCCCCGACTAAATCTACGGCGACGTTGTTCACCACGTGGACTGCGCAGATGGGGCAGGAGTTGAATGTCCACGTAGATGGTGTTCCACTACCTACTGTCAACCACCCCAAAATTCTAGGGGTTACATTCGACAATAGCCTCACCTTCGCTAATCATGCCACCGCAATAGCTTCAAAGGTACAAAGCCGCAACAAGATCCTCAAGTCACTGGCCGGCAGTACTTGGGGCAAAGACAAAGAATCGTTGCTGGTCACCTATAAGGCTATTGGCCGACCGGTTATTGATTATGCTGCGCCCATATGGTCGCCTAACCTTCACGACACCAACTGGAGGAAATTGCAGGTCTGCCAAAACACCGCCATCAGAACTGCGATGGGTTGTTTGCTTATGTCTCCTGAGTCTCATCTCCAGGAGGCTCAAATGCTCAACGTTCGCGAGCATGCGGAACTTTTAAGTAGGCAGTTCCTTCTGAACTGCCACCGTCCCAGTCATCCAAATCGACAGCTATTGGATGAAACTCCGCCCCCTAGAGACATAAGGAAGCATCTCCGGAAGCATTATGATGAGATCCGGCATCACATCTCGTTGCCGTTTGATCTGCGGGACCATAGGCGGGCCCTAAAGGACCTCCACACTGAGTCGGTGGACAGATCCCTCAGATCCCGGCCTGTGAACCCCGTTATTGGTGCCCAACCACCCGTTCTTGCTGAGGAAGAACGTGTCCTTCCGAGGGAGACTAGAGTCATGCTGGCTCAACTTCGGTCTGGATATTGCAATAGGCTGAACTCCTATTTGTCCAGACTGAACCCTACCATACCAAACACATGCCCTGCATGCGGTATGGCCCCCCACGACACGCAACATCTCTTTTCGTGTTCTTCGGAACATAATCTTCTAACTCCCTTATCACTTTGGTCCAACCCTGTTGAAACAGCGCGTTTCCTTGGACTTCCGTTAGAAGAGCCCGATGACAACTAGGAGTGTTCTGGCCCTTTGGGCAGGGCGAAGCACTGCTAACAACAACAACAACAAAATTTCATGACTTTAGTTCAAACGCGATATGTGAGATCTATCTCACGCGCCGAGTAAAAGCAAGCGAGTTCAACAATTTTTATGCATACCAAACCTACCTTTTACTCGAAAAATCGAGTCTGAGCAAATGCTAGCTTATTATGCATAAGGCCCATTGTCTTGATTGAAATTTTACTCAACGATTTTTTAATTGATTTTTTTTTTTTAATTTTTCTTATTGCACTTACCACTAGTTATTAATGCTAGGAAAACATATTTATACAAGCGTTAAACGAAATGTGAATTATCTCGTCTTATATAGAAGGCGTTGCTTTTGTTTTCTCTTATGCTTAAGACGAACCTCATCTACGTCGAATGACTGTTTAACTAACCTCAAGCTAATGTCAGAACATTCTGTCTCCTCATTTACCGTAGCAGATTCTAATTTTTGAAATATTATACCAGTATCCCTTTGGTAGTAACCGAAATTTGAATTATTAGAAGACCTTACGCATGGTGTAGTAAAAGTGTTAGCAGACGTTTCGTCAATAAGTTCATATGTACTTTGAAGCAAAAATGTGCAATAATCAGAATCTGCAGTTTGCAAAGCAGAAAATGGTGAACTGTTAGAAGAAGTTGATATATTGCTACTAACAAAAGTGTCCAAAATCTGTGAGGTAGTACTTTGACTTGGTCAAAATTTCAAATCCTTAATAGCTTGAGGTAGATCGGGAAGTTTTATATCCTTTATTTGTTGTGGAATGTTCATACTTTTTACTGCACTTACGGCTCGAGCTGGGGCAGCTGAAATGCCAGCCTGAAAAGATACAAATGTTGAAATTGTGTTATGACTGAAGAATTTGCTTACCTCCTGTTTCACTAGTTTATTTTGTTCTTCGATCCGTGCTAATATATCTGTCATATTTGTTTGCAAAACCATTCCACCCATGACAAGTTCAGCTAAAATATGATGGACAGCATCGGCATGGAAAATCAAATCCAACTCGCATACATTTTCAAAACATTTGTCCAAAGTCTCTACAAAAACTTGTATGAGATCCAAAATTCCCAATTCACTTTCAGATGAATCCACGCAAAATACAAAGTACAGTGTGGCATAGTGGCGATATATTAGTTTATAGTCCGAACCACCGATTAAGCTTGGAAAATTAAATTTCATGTGTTATATACATTAACTTTGGCTTAAGTGCAGAATATGTACATTTCGCAAATTAAAAAACAATTATATAGTGCAAAAAAACTGTTGGTATTGTAAATTTTGCATTTTTTCAATTAAAATATCGCATTAAAAAATGTTATATCGTTTGATGTGCATAACTTGTGTATTAACAATTAATCTGTGACCGAAACCGAAAAAATAAAACTAAAGTTTGGTCGAAAATGACATAGCCACCATTGTTTTTTCTGTAAGGCTCTACATATAATCACACAAGGTGCCACTGTCCAGCATGCGGTGTGTCTCCCCAGGCCACTAACTGAGCCGACTCTTCCCTTGTTGTTGTGGTTTTAGCAACAAAATCACTCCCCGAAGGTTTTGACAGTCCTTGGCCGGATATAAGCCCGGTCCGCTCCGGTGCTCCCTTGCGGTACTGCCCGACCTCGTCGTGGTAGCGATTTGGTATGACCAGTGTAACCTTCTAGGTCATGTCATCGCTCCTTCCGAAAGGAGATCAACCATCGAGTTGGACATCATTACCTTTTTCATATTAGTCGCCTCTTACGACTCTTCTCTCTCTTGACGGCAAAAATTCTCTTAATGTCCTATTTTCGGTAAATCTTTACGATCGTACGTAACTGTTAAGACGAGTATAAAAAATATCGGGAGAGGTATCAAAAGACGCGTTTTGACCTCTGTAACAGGAATCCGAAACGGAAAACAAATATTTTATTTCAGTAAAAAGCAGGGACCGGATATAAGAGTTATTTTTAAATTTTTGAATAAAAAAATCATATATAAACGAACATCGTAGAAAAGTTTTGATTACACCATCATGATTTTTAGGTGAACTATATGCAAAGTATTGTACGATTTTTTAATTTTTGATTTTTATAATTTTTTGGATTTTTGTTAATAACTTTTCACTGAACTAAAATATTTCTTTTCCGGTTTCGGATTCTTGTTACAGAGGTCAAAACGCGTCTTTTGGAATTACCTAGATAAGGCGCAAATTTATGCAGTAACCACTGATAACGGCAGAAATATGGTGAAAGCAGTGGAGCTGTTATCATTGCATAGTGATGACGAATAAAGTGAAAGTGAAGACAATTACGAAAGTATTCTGTGCAATGTAAGATTCGAAAACATTATTTCTATTAAATGTGCTGCCCACACAATGCATTAACTGTTAAAGACTTTTTAGATAACTTAAAAAGAACACCTGTATATCGGTAAGTTATTTCCATAAACTTTCCATGTACAAAATGTGTTTTTGTTAAATGTTTCATTATATTCCAGACATATTTTAAGAAGTAGCCAAAACCACAAACCAATAATGGACGTACCAACACGTTGGAGCTCCACTTATAATATGTTGAAGCAACTTATAGACTTAAAAGAATTTTGCTGTGAACATTTGCCATTATCCGAGCAACTCCAAACACATGAGTGGGCGGAACTAGACAAAATTATACAGGCTCTACAACCAGTAAATACTCTGACGTTGAAACTACAAAAATCTAATATATTGTTGTTGAAAGGTAATTTAGTTACATATCCAATGCAAACAAAATTGTAAAAATCGGTTATATAGTATTGAAGATATTTTGATTTAAAAAAATGCTTTAAATGAACTTTGACACTTAATAACTTTTGTTGATGTTGATATACCGTTATGTTCAGTGCAAAAATACCTATCGATCCCCATATTTGTTTTTTTTATTCCAGAGGTTGCGGTATTCTGCATTTGCTCCACGATTACTACTCATCACAAAAAAATTTATTATCTCTTGACAGAAATACGTGACCGATTTCGGATTCTTGTAACAGAAGTCAAACGCGTCTTTGGTAATTCTTTACGACCGCACGTAACTGATAATACACCTCCAAAAATATCGAGAGAGGTATCAAAAGACGCGTTTTGACCTCTGTAACAAGAATTCAAATCCGGAAAACCAATATTTTCAGTAGTTTGCGAGATATTTGCAATCAAAGTTCAGAATGTTCTGTCATTTTCATGTGGTTGTTGTAATCACACTACCCTGTGAGAAAAAAGTGGCACGCGGAAGGGCATCACCGTGGCGGTAGCCACGGTTTTGGCAACCACCTGGAGTTGGAATGACGTAGCCCAGGGTTATTTTTTGAAGCGCGCCGAAGGCCGCCAATGCGGAAAGGTGTTCTGCACATAAAAAACATGGATCGGACCCCTATACCAGGATTTGACCTGGGTCATTTTTTGGTTTTTTGTTAATAACTTTTCACTGAACTAAAATATTTCTTTTCCGGATTCGGATTCTTGTTACAGAGGTCAAAACGCGTCTTTTGATACCTCTCCCGATATTTTTGGACGTGTATTAGCAGTTACGTGCGGTCGTAAAGAATTACCAAATATTTCTTTTCCGGATTCGGATTCTTGTTACAGAGGTCCAAACGCGTCTTTTGATACCTCTCCCGATATTTTTGGACGTGTATTAGCAGTTACGTGCGGTCGTATAGAATTACCGATACCTCTAACCACATTTGTGGACGTGTTTGGCCAGTTGACGTGGAATGTAAAGTTTTACCAAAAATTGAGCATGTGTATGCTTGTTCCTAATATTTTTAGGTAATTTACAAGCATATACTAACCTTCCACCTTCTAAAAAATTGCACACGTTATCCTCGCGTTTCGACACCAGCTGGAAAGTTTCTTTTATGATTTGCTGTTGCATATCTTCATTCTAAAGGCGTTGAAATTAAATACATAAGATTGGCATACATCTGACTATCTAATTAACTTACAAAATACTGGTAGAACTTGGACAGCCTCGGCTTCCCGTGATTGTTAAAAACCAGTATTGCTTTAATCATTTTATAATTTGAGCCTGCCTACGGTAAAACATATAAAGTTAACATTCTAAAGTATACAAACGGCTAACAATATGATTTCGATTAAAAGAGCATAAACGTCAATATAATGATCGATATTATGGACATTGTTATCAACTGAGTATGGGAGTACAATTTTTTGTTGGAGTCGTTGCCGTTTTCCCGTTGGCAATGATCCAGAGCTGGATTAAAATTTAAGTTGAGTGATATTTCATTATCGGTGATTTAGGCCCGGTTTTTCAGTGCAAGTTTAACTCAATTTGTCAGTTAAACTCAGCTTAAACTTGTTATGCAGTTTTTCAGTCAACTTTGAACGAAGTTTAAACGGAGTTTAAGCGGCCAATCTGCCAGGGTTAAACTCTAGTTAACCTGTCAGCTGTTTGCATAGTTGATTGTTTTAATTGTAAAGTATTTGGTGAGAAATTCTTGCTTCTGGACATTTGAAATTTATTTATATTTATATATTTTATTTAACTTGTACACAGCGTATCTTTATCTTTGTTCACACCGATTTTTCATTTAGCAATGGCGTTAAATATGTAAACGGATGTTATCTGTTGCCTATATAGATAAAAAGAAACCAATGTTGCCTTATAAAAAGCAGATGAAAAAAGCGACCTTAAACTTTCACTGAAAAACCGCTTTGCAGTTTAACTGGAGTTTAAATTTATGCCGAGATTAGGCAAACTTAGTTTAAACTGAGCTTAACCAATGACTGAAAAACCGGGCCTTAATCACTGAAAATGCAAACCGGCTACTAAAAATCAGTTGTGGAATTGATTTAGGTACTTTGGCACTTATTTTGTCTCTGTCAGGGGGTTGACCCATTTTTAGGGTCATTTGGTACCATTCTATACTACGGTTCAATGCCTAATATGTATTGGATTTTGCCGAGTGGGGTGTCAAAGACGCGTCTTGACACCAGTAGCGCGATTCACTAACTTTTTTAACGTAATTTGTCAACGATAAATTAACTTAACAAAATAATTTAAACAATTTTGTGATTCACTAACTGTTTTAACACAATTTGTCCACGATAAATTAACGTAACAATAATTTTAACTATCTATGCTATTCACTAACTTTTTGTCAATTCTTCAATAGTTAATTTATAGTAGTCGATTTGTAAATTGATATTTTATCACGTTATCCGTTGGTGTCGGTGAAATATTGGTTAAAATAAAAATAAGTTAAAAACAAATTTTTTGAGCAAGAAGTATTTCTATACTTAAAAAAAAGTATTTATTTAAAAAAAATGTTATCCAGACGCTTGTCAGCTGCGCTACTGCGATACCAACGGCGGCGCTGGCAAATGCTGCACTTAACATTTAAGCAACGTTCTAGTCAATTTCAACTGAGACGCCACATGTCATCATTTTAAACAATTAGCTGCACGTTATTGTTAAATCCGAGTTAGTGAATCGCAGCATTGTTAAATTAAGCAGTATACGTTAATGATAAATATCTCTATTGCAAAATTGTTAAAAGTTAGTGAATCGCGCTACAGTAGTGGAATTCACTAACTTATAGCGATTCGATTCGGTTCGACTTTCGAGATTTTCAATAGGGATTCGGTCGCTTGCACTATCGAATATGCGATTCACTAACTTATCTATAACGATGCGGGCAAAGCATTCCTCATCTCGCTATAAAACATACTCATGTTCCCAAATGCCATTTTTTCATAATAACTTTTTTCGTTTACTTTGCGAAACAGCTGATGACGAATACTCGAAAATCGAGAATAGTTAGCGAATACTAATATCGTGATAAATATCGGTTAGGACGAAATGTCGATTGCGAATGTCGTAATAGAATTGTAGTGGAATTCACTAACTTATAGCGATTCGATTCTGGTCGATTTTTCGAGATTTTCATTAGCGATTCGGTCGCTTGCACTATCGAATATGCGATTCACTAACTTATCTGTAACGATGCGGGCAAAGAATTTCTCATCTCGCTATAAAACATACTCTACGTTCTCAAATGCCATTTTTTAATAATAATAATATGGATATAGTATTATTATTTCAATTTTTAATAAAAAATTCAAATTATGTGTAGAACTGGTGGTTGGGCACCAATAACGGGGTTCACAGGCCGGGATCTGAGGGATCTGTCCACCGACTCGGTGTGGAGGTCCTTTAGGGCCCGCCTATGGTCCCGCAGATCAAACGGCAACGAGATGTGATGCCGGATCTCATCATAATGCTTCCGGAGATGTTTCAATATGTCTCTAGGGGGCGGAGTTTCATCCAATAGCTGTCGATTTGGATGACTGGGTCGGTGACAGTTCAGAAGGAACTGCCTACTTAAAAGTTCCGCATGCCCGAGAACGTTGAGCATTTGAGCCTCCTGGTGAAGATGAGACTCAGGAGACATAAGTAAACAACCCGTCGCAGTTCTGATGGCGGTGTTTTGGCAGACCTGCAATTTCCTCCAGTTGGTGTCGTGAAGGTTAGGCGACCATATGGGCGCAGCATAATCAATAACCGGTCGGCCAATAGCCTTATAGGTGACCAGCAACGTTTCTTTGTCTTTGCCCCAAGTACTGCCGGCCAGTGACTTGAGGATCTTGTTGCGGCTTTGTACCTTTGAAGCTATTGCGGTGGCATGATTAGCGAAGGTGAGGCTATTGTCGAATGTAACCCCTAGAATTTTGGGGTGGTTGACAGTAGGTAGTGGAACCCCATCTACGTGGACATTCAACTCCTGCCTCATCTGCGCATTCCACGTGGTGAACAACGTCGCCGTAGATTTAGTCGGGGAAAGAGTCAGGTTCCGCTCTGTGAAGAAGCGGGAAAGGCCGCGCAGGTAGTCGTTTAGTCTGGTACAAAGTTCGTCCGTGGAAGGTCCTTTGCCCGTGGCCATCACAGTGCAGTCGTCAGCGTACGAAACGATGGAGACCTCCTCTGGTGGGGGAGGCAGGCTCGAGATGTAGAAGTTAAACAGAAGGGCTGAAAGGACTCCACCCTGCGGAACCCCTTGTCTAATTCTTCTAGGTCTACATCTCTCGTTTCGAAACTGCACTGATGCCAGCCGACCGTTTAAATAGTTGGCGGTCCATCGTTTTAGGCCGGCAGGAAGCGGTGTCTCCTCCAGGTCTTCAAGGAGTGTGGCGTGGTTGACTGTGTCGAAGGCTTTCGACAGGTCAAGTGCCACGAGAACCGTCCTTTGGTTTGGTTGGTGTTGGTTCAAACCGAAGTTAATCTGCGTCGTGATGGCGTTCAAAGCTGATGTTGTGCTATGGTTTTTACGGAAGCCATGTTGATGATTGGCCAGCTGCAGGTTTGCAGTATAATATGGGAGCAGAATAGCCTCTAACAACTTCACTACCGGCGAAAGGAGATATCGGACGATAAGAGTCTCCTTGATTTGCCGGCTTCCCAGGTTTTAGGAGGGGGACCACAGTCGCATGTTTCCAGATGTCTGGTATAACGAAGGTGGACAGTGAGAGGTTGAATAGAGCCGCCAAGTACTTGTGCCCCTCGTGGCCTAGGTGTTTCAGCATCTTCATGGCAATTCCGTCGGGTCCGAGTGATCTTGAAGGTTTAGCCTTCCTTATAGCTTCCTTAACCTCTGCAGCGGAGACGACAATGGGCGCGGCTGTGTGTTTGTGTTTGTGCGCGCGTCGGATGGCTTTTCTCTTAGCCCTATCCGCAGGAGAATGCAGTATAAATTGCCGGCAGAATGCGCTCGCGCACTTCCTGGGGTCCGACTTGACGTTATCGCCGAAAGCAATGGCGACCTTGTCATTGTATTTGGTCGGGTTGGATAGGGCCTTGACTGTCGACCATAATTTGCCGACACCGCCGGAGAAGTTGCATGACTCTAGGTGTTCTTTCCACTTTTTCAATTTATGATCATTGACAGTCCGAAGGATTTCTGCGTTGAGATCCTTTATTCTTGGATCTGCGGGGTTCAAGAGTCTCACTTGGTCACGTTCTCTTGCCATTGCCGCTGCTTCCGCAGGGAAAATCGGCCGAATTTCCGGGATTCTGCCAGCAGGGATGAAGCGGCCAGAGGCTGAATCGATGACTTTGCGAAACTCTTTCTCACCTTTGCATACGTCCGTCGGTGTGGGTAGGTCAGCGAAGGAGTGCTCTGTAAAGTCCGTGAAGCGGTCCCAGTCCGCTTTACTGAAGTTGATGTACGTTCGTTTTTCTGTCGTTATGAAGTCGGACGGTCGTTCGATGTCTAGTAGGATTGGTAGGTGGTCAGATGCCAGTGTAAGCATAGGTTGCCAGTTAACGTGGTTGATAAGGCCCGCACTTGAAATGGAGATGTCTGGCGAACTGTGGCAGTTACCTGCCACCCTAGTGGGGGCATCTCCATTCAATGTACAGAATGCCGAATTATCTATTTGATCTGCGAGTGCGTGCCCTCTGCTATCTGCTGGCAAGTTGGAGTGCCAGAGATCGTGATGTGCGTTGAAATCACCTAGGATGAGGCAGTTATCGCCCCTTAGCAACGCACTAATATCAGGGCGATAATCACGGGGACAGCACGCAACAGCGGGAATGTATATATTTAACACTTGCAGGTCGACGTCGCCTGTCCGCACTGCTATGCCCTGGCATTCAAGGGTAGAGGCCCTGGGGTCAACGTCAGGGGCAAACAGGTTATACTGTACAGTATGGTGTGTAATGATTGCGAGGCCGCCCCCATGACCGCTGGGACGGTCTTTCCTATGTACATTGTACCCATCACGAGTACGTAAGTCCGAGTTAGCATTCAGTTTGGTCTCCTGAATGGCGGCCAGTTTAATGTTGTTCGACTTCATAAAGTCTGTTATCTCCGCGATCTTTCCAGCTAACCCGTTGCAGTTCAGCTGTAGGATTTTGAAGTGTGTCGGGAGGGAGGGTGGAGGCATGCTGAAGGTAAGGGACGGATGCGGTTGCCTAGGTGGAGGTGGGCATAGTCCCAAGCTGTGACGCAGTCTAGGGTTCAGCGCGCCTTGGCCGATGTTGTGTGGCGTGGAAGGCGGCTGAGTACTGCAGCAAGGGGCAATAAATGCATCCGTCCAAAGGTTCCTGTTTGCGAGCCCAGAGCACATATGGATGTGGCACAGGCCAAGGCAGTTATTGCACTTAACCGATGCCGCAGGCGTATATAGTCTTTGCCGACAAACAGTGCACGTGGTGAAAGGTACGAGGAGGTTATGTTCCTGACCCTCGTGCATGCTGGAAGTAGGGGGGGACGAGAGTGGGGACTGAGGTGAGGCGGGAGCAGCAAGGCTGCAGGTCGTGAAGACCGGGCCACTGTTGTGGCCATTTTATGATGGTAGGTGCGGTGTGTGTGCGCCGGAGCGACGAGAACCGCGGGACGCGCTTGTGCGCGAAAAACATGGTGCCTCAAAAGTACTGAAAAAAGTACGGGTTCTGGGGATGGCAGGGTTAAGCCCTGAGCATCCAGATCTATGCAACCATCTCTTGCATTTACTGCATTGAACGGAATGTGAACGTTTAACATATATTTTCTTCCAGCAGACGCAGCAGATCCAGTCTCTTGGTCCGGGGTTGGATTCGATACCAGCCCGTAGCAAGAGACATTGGAGCAACCCTGCTGCAAGGGATTGCTCCGAGGATGACAATTTAGGAGTGGGATTGGACAAATTGGACAGGGTTACACTGAAATAACAGCCCTTGGCCGGGTAAAACCCGGGTCATTCCGGCGTCAGAAATGGTGTTAGTTTGTTCGTTTATGTTCGGGAGGGTAGTCAAATGTCTTAAGTTTGTATATTTCCATGTTTTCGAGCAGATTTAAGCGTCGCCCCTTTCTTTCTACGTGCAGTGTTCTGGCTGTATTTTTGATGTTGGCGGGGGTGCATTTGTTTTCGAACATGTGATTTGCGAAGTTCGACTCTGGTGTGATAGTGGGTTTTCGTGTTTTCCTGTTGTAGTCCCTGATGTGCTCTCGGAAACGTGTACTTATTTTCCGTCCGGTTTGTCCTATGTAGCTGTGCTGGCATTCGCATGTGAGCTTATATATTCCATGTTCGCTGAATGGCTCTTCCGAGTTAGTATTGGTTCTTAGTTTTCGCCCTAAGTTGTTTGATGTTCTGAACGCTATGTTCATGTTGTGTTTCTTGAAGAAGTTTGCCAGTTTGTATGTCGTTTTTCCAGTGTATGTCATTGTCGTCCAGATCTTGGGTTTTTCTTCTGCGTTATGTCTTTTCTGGGATCCATGCTTCCTTCGGAGCGTGTCTACTAGGCCTTTTTTGTATCCGTTGCTTGTAGCTATGTCGTATATGGTGGTAAGCTCTTTCTTGTATGATTCTTGAGTGAGGGGTGTTCTCTGAAGCCTGTTCACTAGGTGTCTTAATGCCGCATTTTTGTGCTGTTGGGGATGGCTTGATGTGGAATGAATTATGGTGTCCGTTGTTGTTGGTTTTCTGTAGATGTCGTATTTAAATTTGTTTGTGGTTCTGTCAATCTTTATCGTTAGGTCCAGGTAGTTCAGTTCTCCTTCTTTCTCGGTCTCCATAGTGAATTTTATATTTTCATGTTGTTTGTTTAAAAACTCTAGTATCCGTTCTTCATTGTTAGTGTCCAATATACAGATAATGTCGTCGACGTACCTTGCGTAAAATGTCACTCCTAGTTAAGTTTTTAGTTCTTGCATGTATTTTGATTCCAAATTCTGCATGAATGCTTCCATGAGGATGGATGATGTTGGGTTCCCCATTCCCAGTCCGTTTGTTTGTCTGTATATCTTATTGTTGAACATGAAGTAATTTTGCTGTAAAGTTGTTCTTAGTGTGTTCGTAATCTGTGCTGTTCTGACCGTATCTTTGGTTTTATCACGTAGTGTTTTGTGTACTATGTCCAATTTCTCTGGAAGCGGTATAGAAGGGTACAGGTCTTTTAGGTCAAATGAGACGATTGTGCTTTTTTCTGAGAGTTTGACATTTTCAAGTCTTTCCATTAGTTCGCTTGTATTCTTTATCGTATGCTCATGGTCGAGTTCAAGCGTGTCAATTTTGTATCGACTTTAGATGTTTTGATAGTTTGTAACCCGGCGCTGACTTGGAATTTATTATTGGCCGCATTGGCGTATCCTGCTTATGAATTTTTGGTAGCGCTATTAGTGGGGGAGCCGATGGGTTCATTTGTGTCAGACTATGTCCCGTCCTCTCGTCTATTATTTTTGTAGCATTTTTTATAGCCCCTTTGATTTCCATCTGGTATTTATCGGTGGGGTTTTGGTTGATTATGCGGCATTTCATTTGTTTGATTAATTCCTCGGTTCTTGTTATATATTTGTCCTTGTCCATGAGCACTGTCGTGTTTCCTTTGTCGGCCTTTGTTGTAACAACGTTGTTCCTTTTAAGCTTTTGTCGTAGGCCTTTCATTATTATCCCCTCTTTATTCGTGTTCTGTTGGTCTTGCTTTGTTATGTCCTTACTGATGATCTCCCTGCACATGTGTCTGGCGTGTTCTTGTTCTTCGCAGGGGAGGAGCGATATTGCAACCTCTGCATCAACTATCGCTTGTTCCGTGCTTCTTGCCTTATTATTGTCTACTACGTTGTGCTTTAGTCCTTTCTCGAGAAGTTGGGCTTCCTCGTTGCTGATGTCCACCGCGGTTAAATTTACGAACCTGTCGTGAAATCTATGAGTTTGTTGAACGTTGTGCTCGTGTCTTCCCGATAGTTTGTCCAACTTTCTGTTCAATGTTTTGTATTTCCGCTAAATAAAGTGGTTTTGTAATGCTTCCCAAACCTCAAAAATTTTACTCCTTATTTACATTTTAAAACCATTTTCCAATAAACAGGTAGACGCAGGAATAAAAAGCAACCCTGCTATGTATTTTGCTGGTTGGTAAATTGTCAACAATTTCTTGTGTCAAAGTGATGGAAATAATGGCTGGTTATTGCTGCAAAGTTTGTTGCGCTGATACCATGAATAAATCGCATTGCCGGTATCAGCGCAATGTGTTAACGCAATTGCGCATAGTATTATTTTGGCACTGCCCGATTGTATTTTTGCTCAGAACAAAGGCTGGCATCAATTTGGTGGTAGCGCAGTTTAGAAAGCGCCACCAATCTTAAGATAAGGAATCCGAACTCTAAACCTAAAAATTATAAGAAAACCCATTTTTGCTCCTGTTTAGGAAAGCCAAACTTTTTCATAGTTTAATACAAAAATAAATTATTCAAATATTATTTATAAATTTTCAATGGTTTTAGAAATAGTACAGCGATATCAACGCAATAACACTAAGGCACCCAACGTTACTCAGCTTTCATATAAGAAGTTGACAATTTGTTATTGTTTACATGTGCACAAAAATATAAGAAATGAAAATTAATGCTTTTACAGCAAATTTATATTATTTTGCGAGTTCCGTGGTTAGTTTTAAAAGTGTGGCGGTGATATATTAATTATAAAGATGTGATCTTAGAGAAAGGCTTTTTCCAAGTCCCACTTCCTTTTGAGAACTGCAAAATAACTTTTTTCCTACCGTTTCACTTGTGAACATCTTTTTCTCATTGAACAAACACTTTTTTGAATTGTATTTTAGTGTAATAAACCGAAAAATTATAAATTAGAAAATTACTGCTCAATGTAAACAAAACAAAAATATAAACAGACATTGACAATCGGAAGACCACTTCGAATGAAAAAAAAAATAAAAAATGCAACTCTGATGCGATTACCTGTTAATTGTACCATGGTAAAGCTTTGGTTTCCTCGAAAGCGGTGCCGCTATATAGTGGCCGTTACATAGCGGTAGAGTACAAACCATTGTAAAATCCTACAAGTAAGTTATCTTTGTTCCTTTCTCTTTCTAACACACAGGCTTTTGACACTGAGAAAAACGTCAAATCAGCGGTTGACACTGAGAAAAATGTCAAAAAAAAAGCTAGTACAGCAACCCCTATCGCAGCAGGGATGTAATTTTCATTCAAAAATGGAGCGAAATTCCAGAGAAGTTGCTGTGTAGGTTAACTTTTGAAGCATATTTAGTATGGAAATATGAGCCGAAATGTGTCAAAGGACAAGTTCTAACTTAAGATTGCAAACAATAATACTATATGGCATTTATAATGGAATAAAATGTTGCTTTAAGTACTGAAAAACTTATGGAGAAGCTAATCCACTTAATGAAGAAAAACATATCGACGACAAGACCACTTTTTCGCAATTAACATTTGGTTTTCTTTTCTTTCACATATTGGTTGTTTTTAAAATATCGTTTGTGCTAGAGCTAGGCATTTTCCAGACTAAATTTGTTGAAAGTGAAGTGGATCGTTCACGTCGTTCAGTCCTTCAGCCGTTCAATATGAACATAAACTCGGGAGGAGTTAACCGTTCGGTAGGAGTTCACCGTTTGGTAGGAGTTCACCGTTTGGTAGGAGTTCACCGTTTGGTAGGAGTGCACCGTTTGGTAGGAGTTAACCGTTCGAACAAATATTATTATACTACTATCTTTCCCCCAATTGAACAGATGTTTTCTTATACAAATTTACCAACAAAATAACTAATTTACTAAGCTATTGACGTGTTTGAAATAAGCAGAGGCACATCATCCACTATTTTTCACCATCTTCTAAGCGTTTGCACGACTAACGACCAGAATTGTTATACGGCAAGCGACATAAGACATTAATGCTTTACCGCTTTAGTGAGGATACCGAAGTGTAAGCAGCTGTTAATATGAATTTTGCACGTAATATCTAAACATTTATATGTATATGTACCTCGTGACACAATGTGCTAAAACTAATTAAAACAGGGAAATTGGTTCCATACCGAACTGAAGACAAATTCAACAAATATTATATAGTTACTGCTTTTACTGGTATAATTGGGTAAATACATGATTGAGCTTAACACCTGCTAAAAATAGATAGCAATGAATGAGTTTTCAGGCTTTTGACATTATGCAAACATTTAAGGTGCGTTGTAAGAAAGCGATGCCTAAGAAACTTGCGCGTACTATGTGAATGCACCTTTAGTTGTACATTTTTGCGCATATATGCAAAAAGATATTTGAGCGTGCGTTTTGCTTGTAAACACTTTAAAATGGTGGGGAACTTCATTTAGATACGAAATAAATAAGAGAAGTTACTATTTTGTTCAAGTATTTGCTGAAATTTACCATATTAGCACATGGTATTTTAGTGTAAACAAGGAAGAACAAGAGAATTCCCATGGCAACATCAACTACACGGTTGCTTCTGCGAGTACCACAGGAAAGTTTTACAAAGTTTAAGAAGATATCATAAAATGGTCTTTAAACAGAGAAAACTTTTGTACAAACTACTCTAAATTAAATTACCTGCAACAATAAATAGTTTTCACCAACTAAATTCTTATATTTACATAGTTATCATACATTTTTCAATAGGTAGTCGTACTTTTTTTTCAGTCCACATGAATGAGACCCTGCGTATTTCGCCTCTGAATTCGGAGCTCCCAGTCAGGTGAGCACAGCTGTTAGTCGAACAGCTGATTGATAACTTACTTGAAGAGCTTTACAATGGTACAAACAATTCAATGTAAAAGTAATAAGGTGTAAAGTTAGAAGACGGCGAAGTTCACCGTAATGTAATATAGCGGCAAGGATGATATATTACGGCCGTCATGACGGTGAAAACTAGTTCTTCACCGTTTTTTCTCACCGCTATTTTCATAGCGGTGTGAATTCCATCAAATTATTGAAATATGTATTTTTACAAAAACTATATTTTAAGACAGTTCAATGTTTGAAAAATAATTATTTACACAAAATAAAAGCACAAAAACAAACAGAAAAACTCGAAATATAGAAAATCAAATCGGCAGAATGTGGGAAATACGTTCATGTAAGTTTACAGAAAAGCGGTGCCGCTCATTACGGCAAGCATAACGACCGCTATATAGCGAGCGATACATAGCGGCACCGCTTTTCGAGGAAACCACGGCTTAGGGCCACTTTCATAAAAGCCGGTTAAGCCCAATCGGCGATTAATTTGACAGCTAACCATACAAAATACGTCAATTAAACTCTGGTTAGCGGTTACCGGCTTTTATGAAAGCGGCCCTTAAGCGCACTACCGTTCGCAATGAAAGTTTGTAAGCAACTGATAAAACTACGATGTAATTAGTTGACGTTATAGTATCCGTACTCAGAAGGTAATCATCGAAGAACCATCTAATCCGTCAAAGTATTGGAGGCCAAAAGGCCCGGTGATTCATTTCCTATTTTGTTTAACTTACCTTATAGTGATTGTATTGTTTACACTGTTTGTTTATAATGAATTTATTGGATAAAGTTGACTTCAAGTGCAGGTTATATGGAAGTACAAAAATAAATAAAACTATATACATAACTTTTATTAATTTATTACAGCGTGAGTTCGGTGCAGGCAAAGGATGTGAAACAGTATGGGAAACAACACATGTTTGACTCAGTTGAGGACACCTCTTGGAATTCAAGTGAAGTAACTCATACATTTCCGTTTCTCTTAATAGTATAGGGCACAGGCATAGCCAAAGTTCAGTATGACTTTAATTTGAAATGGATAAAAGACTTACAAAAGGACAGGTTCCAGAGAATTGAATTCTTTTGTAACAACATTAAGTTATGTTATTTCGAGAAGCGCTGTCGGTAATACTTTACGGTTTACGTCAAGTGTTAATACACGTCCAAAAATATTGAGAGAGGTATCAAAAGACGCGTCTTGACCTCCGTAACAATAATCCGAAGGGGGAAAAGCAATATTTTGTTTCTGTGAAAAGTTATTAGTGAAAAACTGAAAGTTGACCCAGGTTAGCTCCCAAATTCGGGGCCCGATCCACGTTTTTTATGTGCAGAACACGTGTACGTGTATTAACACTTGACGTAAGCCGTAAAGTATTACCGAGCTGTCAAACACCCGCTTTGGAAGCTGTATGTCTACCAAAAAGACGCACTCAGAATTTGTCAGTTGCGTGTGATGGAAGTGAGGCCAACCCCAATACCGCTAGGACGATCTTTTCGATGTACATTGTACCATGGCTTAATTATATAGGTTGAGGAGACTAATATGCACAAAGGTAATGATGTGCAACTCGATGGTTGATCTACGGATGTGATGCCTTTCACCTCTCATTACCTATCTTCTCTTTCCTCTCGGAAGGAGGGATGACATGGTCTAGAAGGTTGCACCGATCATACCAAATCGCTACCACGACTGTCGGGCAGTACCGCAAGGGAGTACCGGATTCTTACCCGGCCAAGGACTGTTATTTCGACAAAACTCCCAAAACCTTCGGGAGTGATTTTTGTTGCTACAACAATAACAACAAGTGATAGTTTGACACAATCAGGATGAGGAAAAAGAATACCATATGTCATGTGCCTCAACCATATAAAATATTTAGTCATGCATTGTACGCCTCGTAAGTTCGTAGGCCGGTTAGAAGAGGATGATAACAATTCTAGGTAATATAGGTGACGACTAGGCAGGGTGCTTTCCATCGTTAATATAACAGCAAAAGCCCAGAATTTAAGAGGAGAAATACGTCGGATAGTCAAGGAGTATAAATTGACCAAGTGGAAACAGCATCTCGAGGCATGCAACCCCTCCGCAGAATCGGAAATTTTTATCAACGCAAGACCATTGATTTCAGCCTTTTCTGCTTTAACTCGCGGTAGTGTTCACACCCTCTCGTTGAATTTTTCCATAAGCCTTGCCTTGCAAGCTTCGTCCTTTCTCTTCGTTGCAGATCGGCCTCTTCATCATCGTACTAGTTTTTTCTTCCCTTTCGCCGAAATCCAATTATTTCTTCGGCTGCGGTACGGAGCGCTCCTGTGATGTGCTCCCACTTCTACGTGCATTCCATAGGGTTAAATTGTGCTCTCAGTGAGTGGTGGTCTGTTGCGTTTGCGGCTTTTCAACGTCCAGCTTCCCTTGCATTTTTTGAGTTTGATATGCCACCCAACGGAAATAATGACATTTCGAGTTCGGAGAACTGATACCGATGTCAAAACGTGTATTTTTGGTTTGGCAAACTCTCCGAGTGTATTTCTGCCATGGAAGGCTTCTTAGCAAAAGTTGTTGTTGTTGTAGCACTACGTTGCCCTGCCTAGGTAGTCAGTATCTACCTTACCCCATATTGTCATTAAACTCTTCTAACGGAAGTCCTAAAAACCTAGCGGCTTCAACAGGGGAGGACCAGAGGGATATGGGTGTTAGAAGAGTAGGCTCGGTTAAGCAGACAAAAAGGCGGTTGGTATTATGGGGGGACAAGCCGCATGCCGGACAAATATTAGGCAAGTCGGGGTTCACTCTGGATAGGTAAGAGTTTAACCTATTACAATATCCAGACCGGAGTTGAGCCAGCGTCACCCTAGTCTCCGTAGGCAGCTCGCGCTCCTCTTCGGCAACGGGTGGTGTTGTTGCCTGAAGAACGGCGTTTACCGGGAGAGAGCCAACAAAGGAATTTACCGAATTCGTGTGGATGAGGGTGACGGCCTGCCGGTGCACCTTAGGATCAAAGGGCGTGGAATTCAGGTGCCGGATCTCATCGTAATGTTTGCGTAGATGGCTCCTTATGCTCCTGGGGAGCGGATTCTCGTTGACCAGGCGTCCGTTCGGATGCTGCGGTTTGCAACAGTTGAACAGGAAATGCCTGGTCAACATCTCGCTATGCACTTTAACGGCGAGCATTTTCGCTTCGTTATGAAGGTGATGCTCAGGAGACATAACAAGACACCCAGTGGCGGTACGAAGGGCGGTGTTTTGGCAGACCTGTAGCCTCGTCCAGTGTGTGTCAGCTAGCCCCGGCGACCATATTGGCGTCGCGTAGCTCAGTACCGGCTGGCCAATTGCTTTATATGTAGCTAGTAACGTTTCTTTGTCTTTACCCCAAGTGCTGCCAGCTAGGCTTTGGGGTGTGAGACAGTTGGTAGCTTGACACTATCAACGTAGACGTATAATTCCATGTTCACTTGCGTTGTCCACGTCGTGAATAGGGTGGCCGAGGACTTATTCGGTGACAATGCCAGGTTTCTCCCGGCGCAACTAGCACTGTCCTGTGGTTTGGACGCTTTTGGTTTAATCCGTCCCCTATCTGAGTGGTTATGGCGTTCAGCGCGGTGGTGGTGCTGTGATTTTTGCGAAATCCATGCTGATGTTCGGCGAGCCGCAGATTTGCGGTGAAGTACGGCAACAAGATAGATTCCAACACCTTCACTACTGGCGAGAGGAGAGATATCGGGCGATATGACTCCCCTAGGGCAGCTGGCTTGCCAGGCTTTAGTAGTGGGAGCACCTTTGCTTGTCTCCATCTTTCAGGAATAACAAAGGTGGACAGGGAAAGGTTGAAAATGTGTGTAAGGTATCTTATGCCTTCGTCGCCGAGGTGTTTCAGCATCAGCATGGAAATGCCATCGGGGCCAATATATTTGGTGTTCTTAGATCTCCGAATTGCCTCATGAACTTCTGTTGTGGAGATGGCAATGGGCGCATCGCTGTTTTTGTGTTTGTGCGCTTCCCTGGTGGCTCGGCGAATCTCTTTGTTCAACGGAGGATGCATTACAAATTGTCGGCAGAAGGCGCTCGCGCATCTTTTTGGCTTCGACTGAACCTTATCACCGAAGGCGATGGATATTTTGTCGTTAGGTTTAGTCGGGTTGGACAAAGATTTCACCGTCGACCATAATTTGCCAACTCCAGCCGAGAGGTTGCAAGACCTTAGGTGCTCCTCCCACTTAGCGCGTTTGTGTTGATCTACTAAGCGTCTGACTTCCGCATTAAGATGCCTTATTTAAGGATCCGTAGGGTCAAGGCGTCTAATATGGTCACGTTCATTTGCCAGGGCCGCTGCCTCTGAGGGGAAGAATGGACGCACTTCCTTTATTCTACCTGACGGATTGTGTTGATGGGAGGCTGAAATTAGGGCCATACGAAACGCCTTTTCCCCTTCTCGTACGTCAGACGGGGTGGGAAGAGAGCAGTCGGCTTTATTGAAGTTAGTGAATGTGCGATTCTCAGCGGTGACAAAGTCGGTGGGGCGATCGATAGAGAGCACTATGGGTAGGTGGTCTGAAGCAAGTGTCAGCATCGGACGCCAATCAACTCAGTTTATTAGGCCAGCGCTGACAATGGTGATGTCTGGCGAGCTAGAGCAGTTTACCGCCACTCTAGTGGGGGCATCCCCATTTACCGTGCAGAACGTCGAATCATCTATTTGGTCAGCCAGCTCCTGTCCCCTACCATCGGCCTGCAGGCTGGAGTGCCACAGGTCGTGGTGTGCGTTGAAGTCACCAAGGATGACGCGGTTCTCGCCCCTGAGTAACGCACGAATGTCAGGGTGGTAATCCCTGGGACAACAGGTGACAGGAGGTATGTAAATGTTTATGATTTCAAGGTCGACATCGCCTTACCGGACAACCATACCTGTAAGTTCTAAGGTGGTGTCCCTCGGGTCGATGTCAGGCTCAAATAGACGATACTGCACAGATTGATGCGTGACAGCATGGCGCGAGTCTAGAGCATATAAGCAGGTGACACAGGCCAAGGCATTTATTGCACTTGACTGATGCCAAAGGCGTGTATAATCTTAAGCGACAAACAGTGCACGTAGTATAAGGGACCAGGAGCTGATGGTTGTGGCTAATACTCGTGCTGATGCTGAAAGAAGAGGGGCTGACCGAGGGGGTGGGAGAGAGCGAACGCTCAGCATTGCTCAAATCCACTTGGGAAGTGCTACGTAGGGAGTAGCTGTGAGCTGCTGTGTGAGATGTTGACGCCTGGGGGCGTGAGCGGCCGCTCGGAAGGTCCACTTGCTGATGTGCATTGTTAGTGCTAGTCGTGGAGACTGATGTGACAGAGTCAGACATATGTGGCGGAGCGATACTTGATCGAAGACGGCCACTGGACGGTTTAGGCAGGGGGGTAGTGAAATAACTGCCCTTGGTTGGGGAAACCCCGAGTCATTCCGGTACGTAGAACCGGCTGTCGTGGCAAAGTTCATCTGCTCTGTTGCTAGGAAAAAATTCAATGCGGCACACAAATTGGAAGAGAAGCTCGGCGAAAAAATCTCTTAGGTGGTTAATGATATTACTATTTTATATCGCGCCATATATATATTAAGGCGCCTCACGCTCCATAAAAAAAAAATGGACACCTTGTTTCCATCGGAATTATAAACTTTCTCAAAATATTTCGAAAAAATATTAAGATTTACCCGGGCTAAACCGTTTCTTATGTATAAAAGTAGTATGAAAATTTTTTTTTTATAAAAAGCACCTGAAATTATGAATTAGCTGGAGTACAAAAGGTAAGCATCAAGGCAAATTCATTCTTATGGTAATGTCAAGTGAACTTCCTCTTCTTCACGTTTTTAACTCGCCGCGTAATGTAGAATGTCATAAAAAGAAAGATTTGACCAAGGCGGATTATATACCTGTAGTGGAATTCACTAACTTCGACTACGACATTCGCAATCGACATTTTGTCATACCGATATTTATCACGATATTTGGTATTCACTTACTATTTTTTATTACAGTTACGTTGCAATTAAAAAGAAGTATGTTTGGAAAAAAAATGGTCGCCCTGAAAGCTTTGGTGTCTAAAATATCCGTTCAAAATGAGGTGATAACTTACGCGACAAAAACGGAAGTGCTTATATTGTGCACATACATATATGCGAAAGTCTGCGAATCAAGCCAGTTCTTAATTTCTTTGAATATTCGTAACCTAATAATGCACCTTTACAATCCTCTCATGGTAATCGTTTACATCCGCTACCGAGCGCTAATACACAACCAAAAATGTTGAGATATGTATCAGGAGACGCGCTTTGGTCCCAGGAGCATGAATATAACTCCGGTGAACCAATATTTTTAGTAGTTTGCGAGATATTTGCAGTTAAAGTTCAGAATTTTCTGTCATTTTCATGTGGTTGTTGTAATCCCATTACCCTGTGAGAAAAAGAGTGGCACGCGGAAGGACATCACCGTGGCGGTAGCCACGGCTATGGCAACCACCCGGAGTTGGAATGGCGTAGCCCAGGGTTATTTTTTGAAGCGCGGCCGAAGGCCGCCTACGCGGAAAGGTTTTCTGCACATAAAAAACATGGATCGGGTCCCTAAACCCGGGTCATTTTTCGGTTTTTCGCAAATATTTTCCAAAATAAGTAAAATATCGGTTGAGCGGAGACCCCTCCCGACATTCTTGTGTAAATATTAGCGCTCGGTAGCGGATGTAAACGATTACCCCTCTCATATTTAAAGAGAAATCATCTCTTTATATTATTATTTAAAAAAAAAAACTAAATAACGTACGCGACAATTTTTCTAGTATATTAATAATAAAATGCAGGGACGTAACTGTTATAAGAAATATGATAAAAAGGTCCCATTCAACCATTAATACTGATGTATTCAAATATTGGTTATAATTAACCATTACCGTAAGACATATTTTATATTGGTCAACATAACCATTATAAATGAGAGAAACATTTTTTGGTTAACAATAACCATTATTGTAAGTAATATGATTTTTTTGGTTATCGGTAGCAAAAAAATTAAACAATATAAAACAACTTGAGTTGCTGGAGTGGCATGACCAATGTCTGCAAGTTCCTCGAGGAAAAATTTACTACTATTCAGCAAAAATAGTTTGCTGTCGAGTGAGTCACCGATAACCAAAAAATTTATTACTTGCGATAAGGGTTATTCGTAATCAAAAAAATAAATCTCATTTATATTGGTTACGATGATTAAAATAAAATAAATCTGATGATAATGTGAATTCTGAAAGAAAAAAATAACAATTGTTTTCGGTCCCTGATAAAATGTTTTTTGTTTGAAATTTACACTTTAATTAGGAAACAAAATAAAAATGTATTCTTATTATAAAAACTATATGATAATGAAAATAAATTCGAATTCATAACATATGTATTTGTTGATATACATTCTTTATATATTTACATAAACTCTAATATTTTCTCGTAAGGAGTATGCCGTTCGAGCAGTATTTATATGTTGACTGTCGACGAATATATCGATATATTCACAAGCGCATTTATAAAATGAAAAAGTATCTGGTAAAATTATATTATTAGCTTTTACTATTTGCCACACCTTTCTCTTTATAACAACACCTATTCCATCCACAGCGCCTTTGCCATGCGAGGTGGCAAAGAAATTCCATTCAAAATATTTGCAGCTAAATTTATTTACAAAATAAGGGATGCTTGTTAAAATAAACTTATTTTTAAACTGCACCTATGTATTCAGGATAATGTTATTGAAAAAATTGCTTTTAACTTCGATTTTAATGTAAATATTACAATAAAATATTCATACTTAAAATAACGTATGCGACAAACTTTAAAGGGTAATACAATTTTTATTACAGTCGAACTTCCATAACTCGAATCGCCTAAATCCCACAAAAAAGTTCGAGTTACGGAGACTTCGAATTATAGAATTTTTTAATTTTTAGTAAAAAAAGTCAATTTCATACATGTTTGTATTTTTAAACTACATTTGAATGGCAATTTTTATTTTAAAACATTGTTTTACAAAAAACTATTAAAGGAAGTTACAATGTAGGGAAATATTCTGAAATTAATGACTGAAAGTTTTTTTGGTTGTTTTCGCAAAAAAGGACTCCAATGTGCTTAAGGCCTTGTAGTGTTCATCAGTAGTAGTGCCATTGGTTGTCAAATATAAACTCAATGTTCGAAAAGAGTTTTCTACATCAATTCTGGAAGGCTGATTAATAGTTTCTTCCTCCGAAGACTCTTCATCACTCTCGATTCCTGCTACGTCTACGTTTGCATCCTCCAATTCAGGGCAGTATTGCTCCACAATATCATTTTCTGTAGGGAAGCCACTTGTGCAAAGCTCGCTATCTACTTCAAAATAATCTTGAGGACTGGCATTGGTTATTATATCGTTTGCTTTTAGCCACGATTCGTACATTCGATGTACAAAAAGAATTCCCCGAACTACAAAGCAAACTTCCAAAGAAAGCATTTCATGTACAAAAAGGGATTTCCTCGAATTGTGAAGCGAAATTCAAGTCAAATATGCGTTACTTCGAGTTATAGAAATGCTTTATATGGAATGTGTATGGATTTTCTTTCGAGTTATGGAGAACTTCGAGTTATGGAAGTTCGAGTTATGGAACAAAATTTGTATGTAAATTCTTTCTTAACGCTACTTGCCAACCATTTTCGTTCGAGGTATAGAAAATTCGAGTTATGGGAGTTCGACTGTGCTTCGATTCAAAATAAAATTTCACCGAATATATTTAACTAGAAGATCTCTTGATTTGGAGTTGTAATCTATTCTATTACTTGCGACTGTCAATACACAAATGATATAGACAAATAATGTTTTTGCATAACGTACGCGACAAAGGTATACTATCAAAAGTAAATAAAAAAAATACCGTTATTCGAGTTCAAACTTCTCTTTTTCTCATTTTTGTAAGTAGTTGGCATTGTTAATTTAATTTTAAAATGTATTTGCACTACTTCAAATCTCTTAATTTAGGTAATTCGGAGGAGAAATAGTTGATTCAATTTTGCGAAAACTGAGTTGAAGAAACCCTCTTCCGTTTATGAGTTTTAAGATACCAACAAGCTGTAAATACTTCCATTTTATAAAAATTCAATTACTTTTCCCTTAATAATTCGTCTTAAAACCCATTTTCTGGTCATATAATTTTTTCAGTCGTGGTTGACCTTCTCATGGAAACACCCATATTCGATAGTGCAAGCGACCGAATCACTATTGAAAATCTCGAAAAATCGAACCGAATCGAATCGCTATAAGTTAGTGAATTCCACTACTGGTGATGGCATACAATTACTGCATTCATACAGAGGCAAGTTTTGTTGCTTTTATCAGCAATTCTCTTTTGGTGTTGCTCAAATGTTGCTGACATTCTTCACACACATCAGGAGTTGCTTTGGTTGATTATTTTGATGATTGCTTTGTTCTGACATTCTGTGTTTGCCTTTGAATTTTGGTAATGCGTAGCAGAAATATTTTATATACAAATTAAACTGAAATTGATATTGTGATATTAATAAATATGTATATATTTATTAATTTATTCCATTGTATTTTTCAAAACTGCTCCGAATAACGCCTTTTGTCATTAATTAATATGTGTACATGCGAATGTAAAACAAGGTATGAAGAAAAATGTCAAAATAAATCTGCAGCCAACATAACGGTATTGAGAAGAATGGCAACACAAAGCGTGTAGACCGAGCACAAGCAACTCGGTACCCGTCCCCTTCCGTCGTCGCTCTCTCTTCCACCATTCGCTAGAGTTGCTGATAAAAGAAACAAAAGTTTCCTCTGTATGAATGCAGTAAATCAGCTGATTGCTTGTTCTTGCCGTTCTGTAGTACTTATGGGGTTCATACAAATGTCATCAAACAGCTGTCATCGAGTGCGGACGTGTTCTTTTATTTCGTTTTTTTCATTTCGATTTTTGCCTTTATTTGGCCGTAATATTTTTCTAATTGCATTCAACAGTGACTGCCTGTGCTAGACTTGTTGGTCCTACATAGGAAAACAGTGTAAAATTGTGCAATTCCTAATAAATAGTGCTGAAATCTCCATTAAATTTCTGAGTGTGCCTATATACATATATCTGTTTGTGTGTTGCTATTTGCAAATCACTTTTTTGGTTTACTGCTTTGCGCGCTCATTCTGCCTGTTCACTGCTGGCCGACTGTGCAATCGTTAGCTTAGTGTGCAGAGTTCCAGTATAACACCTTTTACTGCTTTGCGCGCTCATTCTGCCTGTGTTCACTGCTGGCCGACTGTGCAATCGTTAGCTTAGTGTGCTGAGTTCCAGTATAACACTTTCCTTTTTATTGTTGTACCTACTTTTCACATACGCTCTTTATCATGGATGAGTTCTGTGGGAAATGTGATAAATGTTTCGGAAGATCTGAGCTTCTTATAGTGCCTTGTAGTGGTTTTTGCAAGAGGCTTTACCATCGAACCTGTTGTGAGGGCCCTATTGCGGAATACGATGTGAAGTTATTGAGAATAAACACCCATTTTCGGTATTTCTGCCCTGACTGTGTCAATGGACCCGAAAAAATTTCGAAGGTGTTAGACTCTGTCATTTCCACCCAAAAGCTAGGCCTCGAGACTATCATGACTACTTTTGAGATTAGGTTCAAGGATTTAACTTCTCAAATTGATGATCTTAAAAAAAATCATTATTGAATCTGAAGGGAATAAACCCAGTGCAAAGGAAAAAGAAAAGGTAAATGATAAGGTTAAAGTGAAGAACAAAAACAGTGCCAAAACCAATAATAAGAAAATTGATAAATTGACTGTGAAAATAAATTCGCTAAAAGCTGCTGTTGTTAGTTCCGGTGCTTCACCTTCTAACAAAAATTGTTCCTCTACCGAAACGGATCTTTTTTCTTTTTCGCCGCTACCTAGCGGTTCGGGTTCCCTCTCTACTGTCCTTCCTCCTCATAATTCTACTGATGGTGCTGTTACACCTATCTTACCTTCGCTCGTGCAATCACAATCCGATTGCATTCGCTCAGGTACCTTGGCTAAGTCTGCCGTTTCTGCTAATGGCGACAACCTTATACCGGGCACTCAATCCGCTGTTATTGCGGGTGGCAATAACACTGTGTCCGTTTCTCAATCCGCTTCTACCGTTGGTGGTGAGTGGCAAACCGTGCCCTTTAACAATTGGCGCGGTTCTGATAGGTCTAAAAAGAATAAAAACAACCCTGAAGTTTCGAATACTGCCGTAAATCTTGACTCTTCTTCTGAGTGTTCGCGCACAGTGACCCCGCAAACTGATGTTATCAGGGTGGTCAGTGGTGTTCCACCGCGAAGGGCCATTTTTGTCTCTAGGCTGCATGCGTCGTTGACTCAGGCAGATATTAAGACATATGTTTGCTCCAAACTTGGTGTCGCCCCTACTAGCAACATTAGCGTTTATAAATTCAATTTCAAGTATGAAAGAGACATTTCATCTTTTAGGGTCTCAGTGCCAGACTCATTCTTCGATAGGGTACTTGACCCTAAGTTTTGGCCGGAACACTCTATTGTACATTTGTACACGAGTAAGCCCAAAACAGGAACTGGCTCCGCTTCGAAAAACTGAATAGCTTAACTACGTTGTCAACTTTAGTTATCCACTACCAAAATGTCCGTGGCCTACGCTCCAAATTGAATCACCTTTTTCTTAATAGCTTGACTTTTACTGCGAATGCAATAGCTTTTACTGAGACCTGGTTAAAGCCAGATAACTTTAATTCTGAAATTTTCTGTAGCAATTACGTCGCTTATCGGCGCGATCGTGAAACTAGGGCAGGTGGCGTCCTCATAGCTGTTGACTCACGTCTTCCATCTGAGTTGGTCAGCTTGGCCAATGTGTCTGATATTGAAGTTATCGCTGTGAAGCTTTCATTGCCTGGTTCCTGCGTATTTATCTCCTGCTCGTACATACCGCCTCAGTCGAATTTACTTGTTTATAATCGTCATAACTCCGTTATTAGAAGTCTGTATTCCCATTTACGGGACAAAGATCGCCTTTTAGTTCTTGGTGATTTTAATTTACCCGTAGTGAGTTGGGTCGGCTCAAGTGACTCAAACATTTTAACCCCTACCACACAGCATGATTTTCTCATTGATCTTTCTGACACGGCTCTTGTACAAATTAACAACGTACAAAATTGTAAAAATAAAATACTTGACTTGGTGTTCGTGGACGACTCTGTAGGGGTCGCTCTTAATCGCATTACTCCGTTATCTGTTTCTGAAGATACCCTTCACCCTACACTTGAGATTGCTTTGGACACTAGGCAACCCAGGGGGTGTATTACTACCGAAGGTAGACAGCGATCACGCACGCGATGGTTCTATAAAGCAAACTTCGTCATGCTCAACGAGTTTCTTGCCACCCATGACTGGACGGAGCTCTATGCTTGTGATGACATCGAGTCGGCAACCTCAGTTTTCTACAGTTCCCTAAATGGTTTCTTCGACAGCTGTGTCCCTTTTCGCTTCATTAGTGTTGGTATGGCAAAGCCACCCTTGTGGTCTAAACAGCTGGTGAGACTCAGCAATATTAAGTCTAAGTTTTACAAGCGTTTTCAAAGAACAGGTGCATCTGCTGAGTATTCTAAATATTTGGTGGCGCGCTCCCACCTTCAGTTGCTCAACCAACAATGCTACGAAAGTTTAGTGGGCTGTAAAACCCAATTCTTTACCAACCCGAAAAAGTTCTACAATTTTGTCAACTCGAAAAGGAAAACTACCGGATTTCCATCTTCCTTCGCCTTTGGATCCAAGAGTGCTAGTTCGGATCAGGATATTTCTGAATTATTTGCAGAATTCTTTATGTCGACCTACACATCTAATAAGTTACAGTCCAGTCCCTACCCTTACAATTTAAATAGCTCTAATAGCATTCACATGCCTGTTTTGGATAAACATTCTGTTCTACAAAGTCTTCTTGAACTGAAACCTTCATTTTCCCCCGGTCCGGATGGTGTTCCCAGTTGCGTGTTGAACTACTGTGCTATACATTTATCTGACCCAATTTTTAAACTGTTTAAACTATCTCTTGAATCTGCTGCGTTCCCTACAATCTGGAAGCAATCCTTTATTATACCTTTACATAAAAAAGGTAGCAGGTCGAATATTGAGAATTATAGGGGCATAGCTAAGCTCTCAGCTATTCCTAAAACTTTTGAACACATAATTACTCGCCAGCTGCAATACCGGTGTAGGTGTTTATTATCACCGTGTCAGCATGGTTTTGTACCTCGACGATCTACCTCAACTAACTTGCTTGAGTTCTCCTCCTTTGTTATGGACGGTTTCTTGAAAGGTAACCAAACGGATGTGGTCTATACCGATTTCAGCAAAGCTTTCGACTCTGTCAACCATGAGCTTTTAATCCATAAACTCGATTTACTGGGTTTTCCAAATCAGTTATTATTATGGCTTGCAAATTATCTTACAAACAGGACTCAACAGGTGTTGTTTAAAAATACTTTGTCTAAGTCCATTGACGTAACTTCCGGTGTCCCCCAGGGTAGTCATCTTGGCCCCTTACTCTTTACCCTGTTCATAAATGACCTACCCCAAATCATCTCTCATTCTCGAACTCTTATGTATGCGGATGATGTGAAACTTTGCTTCACCTATTCGCCTACTGTACCTTCCCGTGGAGATCTCTTTCAGGCCGATTTGGAGTCATTTCGCTGCTGGTGTGCAGTAAATTTATTGATATTGAATAGCTCGAAATGTAAGCTAATGACTTTTCATCGAGTAAAGCCGGTTTTGGTCTCCTACGTACTAAACGACTCTCTTTTGTAACTGATTTAGGTGTTATTTTTGACCCTAAACTAAGTTTTAATATGCATATTTCATCTATTGCTAACAAAGCCATGGGTGTGCTTGGTTTTGTTAAACGATGGGCTAAAGAATTTGACGACCCGTACCTCACGAAAGTTCTTTACACATCGCTGGTTCGTCCAATGCTTGAGTATTGCTCGTGTGTCTGGTGTCCCTTGTATCAAGTTCATATACAGCGGATTGAGTCAGTACAAAAGCAATTCTTGATTTTTGCTTTGCGGGGTCTTAACTGGAATCCAACTACTCACCTGCCCCCTTATAGAAGTAGGCTTCTCCTCTTAAATTTATCTTCTCTGGAAAATCGTAGGGTTTTACTAGGTGTAATGTTCCTCCATAAGCTGATTGTTGGTGAAATCGATTCATCTGATCTTGTTAATCGAATGAGTTTTGCTGTACCCGCTAGGTCGTCCAGGCACTATGTGCCTTTTCAATTGCCCCTTTGTCGTCAAAACTTTGCAAAAAACCACCCTCTAAACCTTTGGTGTTCATTTTACAACGAGTTATATAGCTGCATTAGTTGCTTAACGCTGACTAATATCATGTAAGTCCTCCACCCGTCGTTGCTCTGAGCGCTGCGTGGAATCGCGTCCATTCCACCGGCAGCACACATAGATCAACGTATACAATTAATTAATTAAATTATCCGCTGCGCGGAATCACGTCCATTCCGCCACCAAATCTCATATCGCTCTGGTACTCGACTTTACATAAATAAATATTCGACCGTATGTCAGGGTGGATTGGAGACTCGGCCTCTTCAACCATCCTATGGATAATTCAAGATTTCAAGGCACAATATTAAATGATAAATATTCCGTTGTTGCCCCGAACGCTGCGTGGAATCTCGTCCATTCCACCAACTTCTCACACAATATCAACGAACATACTTAACAAATTATTACTCGACCGTATGTCAGGGTGGATTGGAGACTCGGCCTCTTCAACCACCCGGTGAGGATGGAACGGTCAATGATTTTCAAGACCATCCTTATGGATGAACCGATCGTTTTATAAGATGGACAGCAATCACGGCCACTCTAATTTTTCCAGTTAATAACCAACTAGCTCTGATGACAACATTCCGTGAATAATCGACCGTATGTGTGGGTGGATGGGAGACACTGCCTCTCCAAACATCTCATGTAATACAGTACTAGCTCGATAATCCGGACACCCTTAATGTTAGGGGTCGTCCGGATTATGGGGGTGCCCGGATTATAGATGATTTTTTTTTTCAACTAAAATTCGTTGTTTTATTGAAATGAACATAACGCAATTCAGATATATTTATGTACATAAATTGCTTTATTAAACACAGTACAATCATTCTTACATATGTAATAATATGTACATCTGTACATAATCAAACATTTTTTTTATTTTTGTACGTACTATTTCAAAAAAATTATTAACTTTGGTCTGCTGCGAGTTCGCCAGCAACATTTTATCTGCAGTTTCTTTAAATCGTCTTAAAACTAAAATATCCATAGCCGAAGCGTCAACATGGCACCATATTCTTTTTCAAACCATCATAATGATTTTCCTTTATCAAGGAGATCTAAAATTTCAAATTTTTTCTGAAGAGTAAGGGTTTTATGAGCCATTTTTTTAAATTTTCCACTGCTCATAATAATAATGTTCACTCAATTCAGTTTGTCACTAAAGAATAAACACAAAGCGTGATATATGCTGTTGCATTCCGTATACATATGTACATATATTGTTGTTAAAGTACCCCTATTTTACGAAAAATTCACGAAGCAAACTAAAAATTAAAATACATATGTATTGCGAAGCAAATTTGAAAAATGTCCGGATTATAGAGTAAAAAATGTTAAACTGTCCGAATTATAGTGTTGTCCGGATTATAGATGTGACCGGACTACCGCGTGTCCGGATTATCGAGATAGTACTGTACTTTAATTCATATTGTTAGTTTTTAAGTTATGTGCAATTTTAATAGTATCTGTCCTTAGTCGACCTCTTTGTTTGTGTCGACTTAAAACAAATTAATAAATAAAATAAAAAGAAAATCCTCAAAGGTTTGTTTACATTCCTTATGGTTTTCACTTCATATTCTCGCCTTGGATTTGACTGTTGACTTCGAATATTGTATTTGGTATTTTTTTTCCAAAAAACCATCGTAACTTACCAAAACGGTACGATGCTGATGGTTTTAACTAAATTTTATGCACGCATGATTTGTCCAAACACCATTAGTTCAATTTATGTAACTTTTATGAAATATAAAAAAAACAATCGATGGTTGTCAATTCAATTTTTTTATCACTATGACATTCTGCCTAAACCGTCAGTCTGTCACATCAGTCTGTCACATCAGTCTCCACGACAAAGGGTGCCACAGGGCGGTGTCCTATCCCCGTTTCTGTTTAACTTCCCCCCCACCAGAGGGTGTCTCGATCGTCTCTTACGCCGACGATTGTACGATTCTGGCAAAAGGCCCCTCCGTTGAAGAACTCTGCTCTGGCATAAACTCATACCTCCCAGCCGTGTCCGAATTCTTCTCCGGGAGAAACCTGGCATTGTCACCGAATAAGTCCTCGGCCACCCTATTCACGACGTGGACAAGGCAAGTGAACATGGAATTAGACGTCTACGTTGATAGTGTCAAGCTACCAACTGTCTCACACCAAAATCTTAGGGGTGACGTTTGATAACATGTTCAAATACGGCGCTCATGTAACCGCAATTGCCAATAAAGTCCAAAGCCGTAACAAAATCCTCAAGTCGCTAGCTGGCAGCACTTGGGATAAAGACAAAGAAACATTACTAGCTACATATAAAGCAATTGGTCAGTCGGTACTGAGCTACGCGACGCCAATATGGTCGCCGGGAATAGCTGACACACACTGGACGAGGCTTCAGGTCTGCCAGAACACCGCCCTTCGAACCGCCACTGGGTATCTTCTTATGTCTCCTGAGCATCACCTTCATAATGTAGCGAGATGTTGACCAGGCAATTCCTGTTCAACTGTTGCAAACCGCAGCATCCGAACAGACGCCTGGTCAACGAGAATCCGCCCCCCAGGAGCATAAGGAGCCATCTACGCAAACACTTCGATGAGATCCGGCACCTGATTTCCACGCCGTTTGATCCTAAGGTGCACCGGCAGGCCCTCACCCTCATCCATACGAATTCGGTAAACTCCTTTGTCGGCTCCCTCCCGGCGAACGCCGTTCTTCAGGCAACAACGCCACCCGTTGCCGAAGAGGAGCGCGAGTTGCCTAGGGAGACTAGGGTAATGCTGGCTCAACTCAGGTCTGGATATTGTAATAGGTTAAACTCTTACCTATCCAGACTGAACCCCGACTTGCCTAATGTTTGTCCGGCATGCGGCTTGTCCCCCCATAATACCAATCATCTTTTTGTCTGGTCAACCGAGCCTACTCTTCTAACACCCATATCCCTCTGGTCCACCCCTGTCGAAGCCGCTAGGTTTATAGGACTTCCGTTAGAAGAGTTTGATGACAATACTGGGTAAGATACAGACTAGCTAGGTAGGGCTAAGTAGCGCTACACAAACACCAACAACATTACAAAAACTTGAAGCGAATAGAGGCGAATATTGCCGAATTCGCTCTGCCATTACCATAACAATCAATTTGCCTTGGTAAGCATAAACAAGTTTGAAAATTTTATCAACGCAATCCAAATATTGAGATGCATGTTGCTGTTTGGGGTCTAATTTCGAGGGGTAGGTTTGTGGAAAACTTTAATAACTCTGCCAATTATTGCCAGATTTGGACGATTGGGATATCATTTGAAAGGTATTTTCGAGACGTTGCCATTTCTGCAAAGTTTAACCCTTTTTGCTCCAATTTAACACATTGCGAATATTAGCACACAGGTATGCAATAGCCGTTTTTTTTTATCTGTGTCTGCGCTTGCGCTTAATATTTGTAGGGACCGCTAAACGCACAACTTTATCTGCAACTAAAGCGTCCCGGGGACGATCAAATTGTTTGGCAGAATTTTTGTGTTCGTGATGCCGAAGACGGTCCTCGTGTCACACGTACTTGTTGTCGGCTCTGTTTGATGAAAATCAAAAATTTTTGATTTTTCTGCGTTGACGCTCGTTTTGTTGAGCGTGCCGCGTTTGTTTGACAAACTGTAGTGTGTTAGTTTAGAGTTGATATTCAAAATGAACACTTGCGCGGACGAAAAAGAATGTATATTAAAATTTATTGAAGTTTATCAATGCTTACCAACTTTATGGAAAGTAAAGCTGGAAGAATATTGTTCATCCATATTTTTTTTTACCCTTCTTTTTCTTCTTTTTTAATAAAGCTGCAGTTGCAAGTAAAAAAAATCGTCATCCGATGAAGACATATTTACGTCCGATCACTACGAACTCTCAACGCAAATGGCGTTTGACGGTTTCTGTTTGAACGTGTGCGGGCAAGCGACAAGCACACTACACGCATACACATAAACAGTTCTGCCAAACAATTTGATCATCCCCGGGACGCTTAAGGCTGTGTGCCAATCGGTAGCTTTTTACTCAGAGGAAAAATGAGGTGAATAAATTTTCTATGGTGTACAAATATTTTCCATTTTGTTGTGCCAAATGAAATGGGAAATTTTGGCAGATGTAAATTTCGACATCTGAAAAAAGCACATGCGAAAGTTAATATTCTGTGAATGAAATGTAATTTCACGTATTTTTTCTGCCATTATATTTGATATTTTTTGTTTTAAACTATATTTTACCGTTCAATAACATATTGGCATATAAATTCATTCGAAATAATATGAGTGGCAATACCGAATGCATACATGTGTACACATTCACAGTTGTCAACAAATTGTGACATTCGTATTCACCACAACAAATGGCAGAATTTTCTCCCGGACTGTCAAAATTTTGCTATTTTCAACCGATTGGCACAGCCACTATTTGCTGATAAAATCAGTACTTCCAAGAATTTCCATTCATTTTGCAAACTGCCTTACCAACTTCCAGCAAACTGTTTATCATCGATTAATTAAAACCGGAATGTCAACAGAGGAAATCTATGTATGTATGTGCGTTGATAATGGAATAAGCGCAATTGCATATGCCCGTTTTATTTTAGTCGCAGACGCAGATGTACATATATGCGTGTACAAAAAAACAGGCCTAATAATAGTATATACAAAATTTTCAAACTTTTTTCTGCTTACCTTTTAATAAAAATATATTTTTTCATACTCCTTTTCTACATAAAAAACTATATTCTTAGCGTTTTTTTAACGCGGTTTAGCTCCGGAGTCCTTAGAAAAGAGTGAGTTTTGAAATTCCGGGGGAAACAGTGCAACTTTTTTTGGCGAGGCACCTTAATATATATATAGGTATGTATAGATATAAACACTTAGGGCCACTTTCATAAAAGCCGGTAGCCGCTAACCGGAGTTTAATTGACGTATTTTGTACGGTTAGCTGTCAAATTAATCACCGATCAGGCTTAACCGGCTTTTATGAAAGTGGCCCTTAGTCAGAGGTCCATCCTTTGGTAACTTTTATCAGAAGATAATCAGTGCATCATCGATAATCAGACATTGAGTAAACGATTTGGGCCAAAGTCTTGATTAAGCAGTTAAACAGACATTGGATAAACGGGCGTAAATGCCCTAAATTGTACCACAGCGTCATCTATCGTAAGTTTTATGTAAAAATAAAGATCAAAAATGAATTCCTTGCCCCAAAAAACATTAATTAGCCACTATTTTGTAACCAATTGCTTCATTTTATCAAGTTTTCCTCACTTAGCCCCTATACATAGGGTTAACAACTTTAAACTCAAATAAAAAAAAACAGACCTATAGGCCGAAAACCTGGTACGAGGTTTTGATACCAGAGGGATAGATCTTCCAATTTTGTGGGTTTCATCAATTACTAAGAGATAACCCCTCATTATGTTGTACAGTGTAGTCGAATACATTGTTTCTCATGTTAATATTGTTGTTTTAGCAACAAAATCACTCCCCGAAGGTTTTGGGGAGTGTTGTCGAAATAACAGTCCTTGACCGTATATGAATCCGGTACGCTCTGGTACTCCCTTGCGGTACTGCCCGACTGTCGTGGTACGACCGGTATGCCTAATGCGGGCATATTCTAAGCCCCTACCCGCAGGTTTAGGTCGAATCAGCTGTTTTATAAGGTTGCCGATAACTCACCAATGATTCCAGTCTAAAAAAGTTTTTACGTCCGTTACCAATAGTAATTTAATCATGGATACACCTTATAACTGTTATATCGCTTAGAGAAATTTTAATTGAATAACAATTTATCAAGTGCAGTTTTTTATTTTAGGGCAAATCGCAATGGGTAATGATTCAATTTGATGCACCACAAAGAGTCAGTGGATTTTTGGTACAGTTCCAAGGTGGTTTTGCAGCGAAATCGGTTTTAGTTCATACCCAAACGCTTGATGGTAAAACTATTTTAGCGGACACGTTCTACCCAGATGATATAAATTCGCCACAAACTTTTCATCTAAATGAGCATCAAAAGAGTACAGATGCGGTAAAAATAAAGTTTTCATTTCCTTCAAGTACGGACTTTTTCGGAAGAATAATTTTGTATAAACTTGAAATATACGAATAAAATTTATATATAAAACTTAGAAATCTTTAAACTTTTTATAGCCAGCGTACTAGTACTGGGTTGGGTTTTATTGAGTGCACCGTGCCTATAAATGTTTTTTTAGAGGGGTAGAGGGGGTCCCAGAATTCACAGAACTAAAGCCCGAACTTGGAGGCAACTCATATTTTAAGAGAAAATCGAATTTGAAGATTCGAATTTTCCCAACCAAAATGTGCAAATTTTAAAACACTTTGATAACACTATACACACAAAACCATGGTATAAGTAGAGAGGTAAATGCAGTTATTGACATAGGCAGCCATCTTAGCCATTTGACTTTTACTGAATTTATGACATTTCATTAAAATCATGCTACCAGAGTTAACAGCAGCAATTGCTTCGAAAGCCGCGCGTGAATTGTAAAAAATAAATTAATTTACTTTCAAAAACGTAATTTGTGAAAAAAAATATCGGAAAAATGAGCTGCCTCTTCAAAGGATGCGAAAACACCACCCACTTTTGCAAAGGCTCAACAGTGAAGTTTTTTCGGTTTCCCGCAATTCCTTTTGTAAGAAATCAATGGGTTCAAGCGTGCCAAATAGAGGAAGTTGATCTTCCTAAAAATCCGTTGATGTGCTCAGTGCATTTCGCTGCTAGCGATATTAGTATTATAGGGTGTTTTTTTTACAGGCTTGTTTTTCGAATAGAGATAAAACTGGCATTTTGTGGTCAAATCTGGCAACTCTAATGTCATTTATGTTCAGTTTGGTTTGCCATTTCATCATGAACATTTTGACAAAAGAACAACGCTTGCAAATCGTGCAAATTTATTTCGAAAATAATGGTTGAAATTTTTTTTTCAAATGGCAAAATTTTGTTCAGTGATGAGGCTCATTTTTGGTTGAATGGCTACGTCAACAAGCAAAATTGAGGCATTTGGATTGAAGAGAATCCACATGAGACCCTTGAAACGCCATTACATCCACAAAAACTGACTGTTTGGTGTGCTCTATGGGCTGGTGGAGTCATTGGGCCATACTTCTTCCGCAATAATGCTGGAGAGGCAGCTACCGTTAATGGAGACCGGTATAGAGCCATGATAACCGACTATTTTGTTCCCGAATTGGATGGCATGAATGTGGATGAGTTGTGGTTCCAACAAAACGGCGCTACATGCCACACTTGGCCACCAAGGTCGTGTGATTTGACACCATTGGATTATTTTCTTTGGGGATATGTGAAGTCGCTCGTCTACACCAACAAACCAGAAACGTTAGGGGAATTGGTAGCCAACATTCGTGGCGTTATTGCCGACATACGGCCCCATATGCTCGAAAAAGTGGTTGAAAATTGGACCTGTAGAATTGGCTTTATTCGAGCCAGCCGCGGCGGCCACATGCCCGAAATCATATTTAAACATTAATGGCATAAAATTATCCTTCCAATAAAGTCAAATTGATGGACCTTAAAACGATTTTCTTGTGTTTTATTTCAATTCGAAGTTCTATACCCCTAAAAAAAACACCCTATACAAACAATAAAAATGTATTATCTAAATGTGCAGTGCCAAGTTATTATGCGAAAACAAAGTAAGGACGCAATACATAAAATGTGCATAATTATTTATAAAATATGTATGTATTTTTTAGAGTGCAATTAGTGGAAAGCTTTGTCAACAAAAATCTCGAGGGTGATATAGAATTCGACTACATTATAGCAAAGATGGGGCTTAAGGAGTTCGGATTTAGAACGTGCGAGCAAAAGGACCAAAATTATTCGTATGTAAATTGTTTATCCCAGGGAGGTTTATACAAGCCAAATTCAAATTTTATAAATATTTTGGAACATCTAAATTCGGTCTTTATTAAGTTTAACGCAGAAAAATTATGTACACAAAAACATTATTTGAAAGCTTTATACAAAATTCAAACTTTAATTGTGATGTCAAAATTGTGAAACGGTTTTTCCTAGGGAGAAAATTTTTTCGCATACGCTACCTAAATAGGAAAATGAAAGAGAAGAAAAAAGAGTATAAAAACAAAAAAATGAAAAAAATTACCACCTAAATGAGTTTAATAAAGAACTTAAACATATACTTTCTTGTTTAATTCAACCTGAATTCAGCATTCCTGTTCCAGCAAATCTTTTGTTTACATTTTACTCCTCTTCTCATTCTTTAAGATAGAAGTGGAAAAGAACGAGCAAATTGTAAAAAAATAGTTGTTCGCACATATCGATGAATCTTCTTTGTTGAATGCTCCTTGTCTGCTGTATTGTGTAAGGCTGTGTATTAAATATTCGGGCCGTTCCCCACTTTTCAAATCCCATTTAATAAAATATATCACTTTCTTTAAATATTTCTTACTTTCTTCAACTAAAAGTAAAATTACCAAATATTTTCTAAAAATTACCATTTTTAAATTTTTCCGATATGGTAACCTCGCTCATAATGTTTACAAAAAAGATACTTCAGAAAAATTCAGTAGCCGTCAAAAATTTTGAACTGGAATTAAGCAGCCATTATGCATACTTAGCATAGACTTGACTTGACTTGGGAACTGCCATTTAGCACTTAGAAAAATTACAAGAGAGCACACTAGCCAGTTTCAAATAAGAGTAAAAGTTGCCCATATCGAATTGTTTTTTAAAATTAATCGTGTGATTTTTTACATGTAACTCAGTAAAAAGTACCAAAACGTATTTTCTTGGCATTAGGTTTCAATTTTCTGAGCTTATCTACCATCAGTATATAGTCAATGCCAAAAAAAAACTATACAGCATTTTGGGAGGAAAACATTTTTTTTTTTAGGTTAGCCTAATTTGAATTCAATTTATTTGACAGTCACCCTTATCGCAGAGTTCGCCCGAACGAGTGTTCGCCTTCATTTTTTTTGTTCGGGCGAACTAGTTCCGCCTATCGTCAAGTTCGGGCGAACGAATGTTCACTTCGAATCAGCTGTTGCCCTACTTCGAATTAATAGTGAACAAATAAATTTGCGTGCTATTTTGTGAATTTTGTAAAGAATCGTACATTTTACTAAAATTAAGTAAAAAAATTATTCAAAAACATATATAGTGTTGACCTTAGGTTGTTACTGATTGAACGCGAGGAGAATGCAAGTGTGAGAACAATCCGGAGGCAATTTGGAGCTAAGTGCGTTGAAAAAAGTTGTTTTTTTTTGCAGTTTTCAATAGCAAATTAATTGTTACTTTACTAGTTTTCCGGTAAAAACCGGTAACCGCTAACCGGAGTTTAATTGACTTTTTTTGTACGGCTTAACCAGCTTTTATGAAATTTGCCCTAAATAAGCCAGCATTTAAATATTTTCTAGATATTCTTGGTAGCTCCTTGGAGTCATTGAAACAAAAAATTGGAGTACTTCGCTTTGTACAGTGGATAGCTTGCATTCCCTGAGAAGCGTCAATTTGCGTAGGACTTTTATATGAAGCTGCCAATTCTGGAAGTCTTAAGATGCGCTTATGACGAAAACGTTCACAAAACATCCATTACAGCGCACATAAATCAATTCTGCAATAGAAATGGCGAATGTTAAACTGCACTTTTGTAATCATTTCGTGCTCTTTTTTGGACTTTACCTATTGATTTACTCTTAAAAATAAAAGTATATTACTTTAAAAGAATATCTAATATTCAAAACATACAAATGCGTACAATTTGTTTCTTGTTAGCCTCTAAAATAAAAGTGAACAAATTTGCCATTTTCCGTTGTTCATTTCGCCCGAATAAAGAGTTGGCAATAAGGCGGAATGTTTTTCGAACACGAAAAATTTGTTCGCCACCGTCTGCGATAAGGCGAACAAAAACTGTGAATCTTTTCGGGTGAAAATATAACTCGCGATAAGGGTGAGTAAGTTTTGCGGCTGCCATATGAATAATATACATCCAAAAACTCTTATCTCTATAGAATAGTTGGAGGATTTTATTCAAAATTTAAAAAAAAAAAGGTATGGCATCACACAGTTCTCTCACGGCGCTCACTAAACTAGAATTTACATAGAAAATCAAAACTCAACAGAATTCTAAGTCAAGTCAAGTAGGGTAATCGGATACATGCAAACTTCATTAAACAGAACGCTAAGTGGCAGTTCCAAGTCAAGTCAAGTCTATGCTAAGTATGCATAATGGCTGCTTTACCTTCTGAATTTTTATACCATGCACAAAACTATATTACATTACACAAAAACCCCCTTCCACACAGTCCCGCACTGTTTTTTGCCCGAGTTTTGCGCGAATAACCGCTTTAAACATTTAAATTTTTTATCACAGAAAGCCCGACATGTTTTTTTCACTTGGCAAAAACAATGCCTTCGGATTAGTTGCAGTTACAGCGAGTAGCAACTGCTGATGGCTCTGAAGGAATAAACAAACCATGGCGCCTATTATGACAAAAATTCGATCTTCGACTGTGATCGAAAGAGTTGATCAAACGAATTTTCATTTGGTATTACCACAACCGTTCGACAAGAACTAGCGTCATTGCCTACCGCGGGCATATTCTAAGCCCCAATATGCACAAAGGTAATGATGTGCAACTCGATGGTTGATCTACGGATATGATGCCTCCTACCTCTCATTACCCATCTTCTCTTTCCTTTCGGAAGGAGGGATGACATGACCTAGAAGGTTGCACTGGTCATACCAAATCGCTCCCACGACAGTCGGGCAGTACCGCAAGGGAGTACCGGAGCGTACCGGATTCATATCCGGCCAAGGACTGTTATTTCGACAACACTCCCCAAAACCTGCGGGGAGTGATTTTGTTGTTAAAACAACAACAACAACAACTGGCGTCATTGTGAATTTCGATGTTTTTATCTGTTCACAATAACACATTTCTGGCAGCTGTTATTAAGTAAAAGAAAATAAACAGAGCAAAACAAATCAAGTGCAGTATTATTTATCTATTTTTATGAAGACAAACCAAAAAGTTGTATATATTTAAATACAAAATATGCCTACGACGGAAATGTGGTTAGATAGTTTATCAGACCAAGAGGAGAGCTTACTGGAACTAGCCAGAAGTTGAAAACGTTTGAGGTACGCCTCCAATCCTTCTGAAATGAATACAGCTGCTTACGTATATCTTTAAAAAATGGAATCTGTTTGTAAAAATAATGTTTTTTTTTTATAGATTTACCAATAAGTTTAGATTGGAGGGCCTAAGCTATTTAGCTGCATAGTGACTTCCTCCCACCTTTTTTCAGCCTGGGGTTTTATGTATACACCTTTCGACAGGTTCGGACTTTGTTCCATTATTGAAACCAACGTTTCCAGCTGTTGCTTTGTACTTACGACCTTTGACCTATATACAATAGATGCAAATAGATAAATATTTGCATTATAAATCAAAAAAGTAAAGGATAAACACAAAAACTTACATTCCTTAGCAATTGTATAAAAATTCGATACAGGATCGACAGCAAAATTATATTCGATCAAATAATAGATACACAACGAAAATTTCGACAGCGATGAGCTACTCATAATACGAATTTCAGTATCAGTACATGCATAGAGGTGCGACCAGTCTTGGGAAGCAACCAACTGGTGAAGCATATTACAGTTCGCCTTGTAATAACATCTCAAACGAGATCGAGAGTTCGATTCCATATAATGTATCATGGGTTGTACAAATTCCAGTGAAATCTCAAATGTAGGGTGCAAAGGATCTTCAGGTAGAGATAACGGCGAAATTTGATTGGGATTGATACCAGTTATCAACCAAGACTAAGTCTAACAACTCGTATTTTGAGTTTAACACATTATTGATCTGATGTAGAGGCATATCTTCAAGAGAGCTAACTAAATCATTCTGACAGCGATAAGGACACCACCTGTTCTAGATTGATGAACGCACCGAAAACCGACATAATCATGAAAAGAGTTCAGCATTGAAATTGTCAGGTTTCAGCCATGTCTCAGTAAACACTTTGACTTGTGCTGTAAAAGAAAAGCTATTAATAAACAAAGTATTTAGTTTAGAACGTAAGCCCGGAAAATTTTGACACAGAGTTTCGTTTGTCCAATGTCTGGTTATGATAAACTTTATCATATGATAACCGAATCATGGCTTGGTTCAGAATGCCATGTTTGCTTACTCAAAATACTGATTAATTTATCATGATATGATTGGTCGCTGTGAACGTTTTTGGGTAGAAAGTCACAAAATTTTGCATTGTGAACGCATAAACAATATGGTTGCAGAATGATTTATCAGATGTTTACTTTAAGCTGCCATTTTTTATTCTTATTTTATTTAGCATCCAAGAAGAAATAAAACTCTCCGGCAAATTAACAGATTGTTGGCACATACACACAATATTGCGGTTTGCCTTGAAAGTCTGTGGAATCGCTTTTGGCAGAAACCTGAGCAAAATACAACTTTCGAATCATTCCTGGCAAAGGCAGCGTTGCATTAGCGCAAAGATATCCATATCGAAATAAAAAAAAATAACGTACATGTGTAACTGCTAATACAGGTCCAAAAATATCGGCAGCTTTATCAAAAGACGCGTTTTGACCCCTGTAACAAAAAATCTAATAATTATCTAGGTCAGTAGCCCTTTTCTGTAACTTTGCGTTATAATAACGAATGAGTTTATATCGCATGGCTCGTTGTGTAAGGCTGTGTATTAAATATTCGGGCCGTTCCCCACTTTTCAAATCCCATTTAATAAAATATATCACTTTCTTTAAATATTTCTTACTTTCTTCAACTAAAAGTAAAATTACCAAATATTTTCTAAAAATTACCATTTTTAAATTTTTCCGATATGGTAACCTCGCTCATAATGTTTACAAAAAAGATTGTTGTCTCTCAAATAACCAAATACAAATTTTTTAGCTTTGCTTATTAACTTTATTCACACTAATTCATGTGCTACTTGCGCAGCGCTTTAAAAATATTTTGTATGGTTAATACGCGTGTCAAATACAAGAAAGACCCAGAATTTTTGTCTGGCGGTGTTATTTATACACTTATGAAAAAAGTACAAAATATAACGGTGACTATTTAACTATTTACAAAATGTATGTACGTATTTATATGGCAAATATAATGTTGTAGTACGTATGAGATGAAGATGATTTACTTACACGTATGCATGCGTGTATGTATAAGTATGCTAAGGTGGAAAGCAAAGTTATAAGTATACCCGACGGCAGTATAAACGAGTATACCCAGCGGCAACATTCCCCCCCTAGCAAAGGAATCGTCCGTGATGAGTATTGCTTAAGTATTGCCGGTGACATCCAACACTGCCACCTTGGTTGCAGGCCTTTGCAGCAGACCTTTTTGCGTTCTTATAGTTACACGTCGTACCTGTTCATCTTTTGCTTTTACGACATCAACGATGATACCCTTAGGCCAATAATTTCGCTGTAGAGTGTCATCAACAACAACTACGACGTCTCCGATTGCAACTGATGCCCGCTTGCTGAACCATTTGGCTCTACGCTGGATGATTGGTGTATATTCTTGCAGCCAACGTCGCCAGAACTTGTTTGCGAAGTCTTGAGTTTTGTGCCACTGCTGTCGTAGGTTTGATGTTTCGTTGAAAACTGGTTTATGTCCGTCTGTAGAACCGAGGAGTAGGTGGTTTGGTGTGAGCGCATCGTCATCTGCGCTGTCGAGAGATACAAATGTGAGTGGCCGAGAATTTATGGTAAGCTCTACTTCACATAAGGCACTTTTGAGTGTTTCATCGGTAAATTTGTACGAAGGGCAAATAGCATTGAGTACGGATTTAACGGAGCGGATTAACCTCTCCCAGGCTCCTCCCATATGTGGCGCCCCTGGCGGGTTGAATCGCCAAACGACGTCTTCACAATTCATGTTTAGTTTTTCGATACCATTAGCATTTGTACGCAAGGCCTTTTCTGCAGCTTTAAAGTTTGTGCCGTTGTCTGTATAGATCTCACGTGGTTTGCCTCGCCGTGCCACAAAGTTTAGAATGCACATTATACAGGAACTGACGTCTAAACTATGGGCCACCTCCAGATGAACTGCACGGACGGTCAAACAAGTAAAGATTACTCCCCACCTTTTCTCTCTGCGCCTTCCAATCGAGACATGTATCGGACCGAAAAAATCTATCCCGACATAGGAGAAGGGACGCTCAAAGCTTGCTAAACGTGCGGCTGGTAGCGGAGCCATTTGCTGAGTGTTCGGCTTAGCACCCTCGTTCTTGCAGCGTTGGCATGAGCTTCGTACCTTGCGGTAAAGTACACGTAGGCGTGGAATATAATATTGCTCGCGAATCGAATTCAAGACTGCTTCATGAAATTGGTGATGATTTCGTTCGTGGTAATGTCGGACTATTAAAGCTGTGATTGAGTTGTTTGTCGGTAAGATTATCCAATCTCCAGTTCTTAAGCTCTCGGCTCTTCCCCGTGATCTTAGTATGCCTTCGTCGCTTAAATAAACATTTAAAGAGATTAGTTTGCTATCGCTTTCAATACTCTTACCGCATTTGAGGTTGATCACTTCTTGCCGATATTCACTTTGCTGTGCCTCTTTTATGAGAGTGCTCTTAGCCCTGTGGATAATCTTGTCACATGCACCGGTAGGTATTTTCTCCTTATTTACCTTGGATTTTAGTTTTTCTACGAACAATATTACCATCGCCATCGTCAAGTATAGTCGACGCCAGCTTGAGAACCTGTCATCGTCGATTAAGTGCCGTGTGCTTTCGCCTTTGGTTATATGAAAAGTGAAATGTCGGAGTTCAGTATGCTCCACTGGCCCAAGGTCGTCACATTTCGGCCAATGGGCTTGATCGGAAGATAAATATTTCGGCCCGTGCAACCAGATGTCGGAACTTTGTTGTCGGTTGACTTTCGTTGCCATGTCAGCGGGGTTAAGTTTTGAGGGAACCCAATTCCAGTCAGTAGCGTTTGTCGCTTCCAATACCTCACCCACGCGGTGCATTACATACTGTTTGAAATTTCTTGGGTCCATGTGGAGCCATTTGAGCACAGTCTTTGAGTCTGACCACCAGAAGCGAGCATGGATCGGAATTTGTAGTGCTTTTATCACCTGGTTCGCCAATCTAACGCCAGTCACTGCAGCTTGTAGCTCGAGCCTCGGGATAGATACGGGCTTTAGCGGTGCTACTTTTGACTTCGCTGCCACGATGATAGTGTCGACTTCGTTTTGGGTTTTCATTCGCAAATAGCAAATTGCCGCGTAAGCATACTCGCCGGCATCTACGAAGGTGTGGATTTGGTTACATTCGGAGTCTTTTAGTAGATGCGAATAACACCGCGGAATCGTAATAGAGGTTATTGCTGGCAGCAATGTCTTCCACTGGCACCACTTGCTTTAAAGCTGACCTGGGAGTGGGTCGTCCCAGTTAATAGCTGCTCGCCACACATCCTGCAGTAGTATTTTAAGACCTATGGTGTAATGTGCCACAAACCCAAGAGGATCAAAGATGGACATCAACACCTGGAGTACTTCTCTTTTGGTTGGGACCAAGCTAGATTGCAAGATGTCTCGTCTCATTTTGGAGAACCTGCAAATAAACTTGAAAATATCGTTAGTTGGATCCCAAAACAAACCTAATATTTTTTCTGCATTGCTCAAGTCCTTAGGAGTTTGATCTTCGACGGACTCTCCGGGAAGTTGCCTCAGAACAGTTGAGGAGTTGGATGCCCAGTTACGAATGTTGAATCCAGCTTGAACGTGAATTGCTTTCACTTGCATGGCCAGTTCCAGTGCTTCTTCTTCGGTATCGACGCTGTCGATGAAGTCATCGACGTAATGGTACTTTTGTATTGCTTCTACTGCTCGCGGAAATGTTTGCTTGTATTGTTCTGCGTTTACATCTCGAACAAAGTGAGCAATGCAAGGTGCGCAGCTGATGCCAAAGGTGAGCGCTTGCATAACATAGATATGTGGATTATGTAACTCCTCGCAGTTCTCGTGCCATAAAAACCTCTGAGCGTGCATGTCCATTTCTCTCACCCGAATCTGGTGAAACATCTCAGCAATGTCCCCACAAATAGCAAACTGCCCGGTTCTGAAGGCCAGTAATACGAAAACTAGTGAATTGAGTAAATCTGGCCCACACAAAAGAAAATCGTTAAGAGCGGCTCCATCAGATTTGGCCGCTGCGTCCCACACAAGGCGCAACTTGCCGGGTTTGTTGGGGTTGAGTGTGATAAATATCGGCAGGTACCATTCGTGGTCGTATGAACTATTTACTTCCTCTGCAGTTAACCTTCTTGCGTAACCTTTGCTAATTAAGTTATCTATTTGCTTCTGCATGTTACGTTGTAGATTAAAGTCTTTAGCTAACTTTTTTTGCATGCATCTGAAGCGTTTAAGGGCGTTGTCGTAACTAGCTGGTAACTTCATGCCGTCATGCTTCCACAACAAGCCCACTTCATAGCGACCCTCTCTTTTGGTGCACGTTGAATTTAGTATTTGCATCGCTCTACAGTCTTGTGGGGACATCAGCTCTCTTTTTTGCGGCATCTCTAGGCTGAAATACTCCTTGATCTCTTCGTGTAAGCTTTCATATTTCTTTTCGCAGTCACATATGTGAATATTCATCTGGCAGTCATTGTGATTGCTAGTGCCGCCCTGCAAAGTCCAACCCAAGCGACACTTAGTGGCGATCGGTTCAAGCCAATGTCCTTCACGAGTTTTGATAGGCACTGCAAGTTTCCAGCAATTGGCTCCTATAAGAATACTTGGCTGGGCGTTTTCATACGACTCTATAGGAAGCCCACGTAGATAGGGGTACTTCTTCGTAATTTTCTCCATATTAAGAGACTGGCTCGGTAAGCCCAGTCGTGCAACGGTGTGCACTTCATTTATTTCGTATTTTGCATTATCATATGCGTTTGAAATCTGTATCGACGTTCGCATTGAGTCGCTTTCCATTCTTGTGTTTTCGCCGGTCCAGCGAAGGCACAGTGATTCTAGCTCGCCATCCAATCCCAAGGAGTCATAAATGTGTTTTTCCATTAACGTCACGGATGATCCATCATCTAAAAAGGCGAATGTTTTTATGGATTTACCCTTTGAGTGTATGCGAACGGGTATTATGCGGAAACATGGTGTATCTTCGTCGGTCCCGACATGAGTGTGTACTAGTTGATTTTTTATTAGAGATGGTGTGGCGTTTTGCTTTTGCTCAGTAGTAGGCGCGCTTTTTGACGTGTTTTTATGAAGGAGCTTATGGTGCTTTGACTGACAACCATCGACACCGCACTCCCTGTTCGCGTAACACTTTCGGCGATGCATATTAAGGCATTGTCGGCACAGTTTATTGGATTTCACTACATCCCACTTGCGCTCCAGAGTGAGCTTACTAAATTCTACACACGTCTGTATTTTGTGATCACTGCACCCGCATAAAACACACCCAACTTTGTTATGATTTTCGACACCAGTCGCTTGCACGTGTGTGTTAATTACACCACTCTTTTTGGATACACGCGGTGTGATAACCTTACTTGCCGCTTCTGCTATTTGAAAAATCCAATCACTAAACGCTTTGATAATTGGTACTCGTTCGTCTCGCTGTAACATTGCCCAATTTAAGTTGTGTTGGCTTGGAAGCTTGTCTACGAACTCCTTTACCAACATTGGATTATTCAAGTGCGCCTCCATATGGCAGGCTTCCATCGTGGAGCAGATGTTTTGCACGCACAACGCGAAGTCGATAAGACTTTCTAGTTTTTCTTTCAGCGGTGGAATCGCCCTGGCTTTTTCCACCAACGATTCTAGTATATGCTCTGGACGTCCGAAACACATTTTAAGTGTCTGAATTATTTCCGGGACCATAGAGGGGAGCAATAATTTGCAGCGCACCGTCTCGTAGGCCTTTCCTTTGAGACACTTCTGCAGCCGCATTAGATTTTCGGCGTCGGTGTACCCCGCTACTTGCATGCTGTTTTCGTAGTTACTTATGAACAGCGTCCAGTCATCCGGATTCCCACTAAAGGTAGGCAAATCCTTCGGAATTACTTGTCTAGCAGCAAGCTGTGAGGAAGTCGGAGCTGTAGTGGAGCGATTGATTGCAACAGACGAACCGCTTACACCCAGTATTTCGTACTTTTTTTGTAAATACTTTTGCTCAATTTTTCGCTCTTCCTCCAAGAGTTCCAATTGTAGTACGTGCTGTTGGGCTACGCTGTCGTAACCTTGAGTAGCATCAAGATTTTTTGTTATTGATGGAAGCAGAGGTTGCTGCATAGTTTGCTTTCCTGAACCCGAGGGTTGTGTAGCAGATGGGAACATTGCCATTGAGTATATCGCTGCTGCGGTCGCGCGATGCGCATTGGAGGTAATAACGACAGGAGTCATTCTGGTTTCCGCTGACACGATGGTGTTACTTGCTGCTGGAGTTGTCGTTGATACGATAGTGTTGCTTGCTGTTGGAATTGAACCTATTATTTGTTGACCATGTGTACCTAATGCTGCAGAATTATTGTTCTGTACGTTCATATTTGGCGATGATGCTGCTTGTGGTTGCCCGGTTGTTACCGTAGATATTTCACCAAAAAATGACGGGTGAGCGGCAGTGCTCTTCGCAACGTGTTGTGCCTGCGCGGATTCGCAAGACTTACAATTCCAACTTACGTCGGCCACGTTACCATTCACCCCGACACAATTGTAGTGGAACCACCTGTCGCAGGAGTCGCACTGTACCATGCGGTCGGTATCAATTATTGCAATTGTACTCGGAAGCCATGTTTATTGAGTTTTATTTTGAAAAAAAATATTTTTAAAGATTTGTTGTCTCTCAAATAACCAAATACAAATTTTTTAGCTTTGCTTATTAACTTTATTCACACTAATTCATGTGCTACTTGCGCAGCGCTTTAAAAATATTTTGTATGGTTAATACGCGTGTCAAATACAAGAAAGACCCAGAATTTTTGTCTGGCGGTGTTATTTATACACTTATGAAAAAAGTACAAAATATAACGGTGGCTATTTAGGTTAGGTTAGGTTAGGTTAATGTGGCCGCCTCTCAGCGGTGCCGAGAGGCGCACTTAGGCCGACTGGCCCATTGTGATACCACTGAGCGGGTTTAAGTCCCTTTTACCTTTAAGAGAACTGTTCATTGAAAGAACCACCCTGTACGCTTAATAAAGCGCAGAATGTCTCCAATTTCGGCAGAGCCCAACTCCGCTAGGCCGAGGAGTAGGCACCTGCTTAGGCACTCCAGCCGGGTTCTGGCTAGTGCGGGGCAGCTGCAGAGGAAGTGCTCTACACTCTCGATTTCCTCCTCGTCCCTGCAGCTGCGACAGAAATCATTTGAAGCAACCCCCATGCGCTTGGCATGTACGCCCATGAGACAGTGTCCCGTGAGCACCCCGATCAGCAGACCAAGGGAGGGTCGGTCAAGTTTGAGTATGGACTCGGTTCGTTTGTGGCAGATGCGGGGCCAAGTTTGCCTGGACACCTCGCATGTCGTTTCCGTAGCCCACCTAGAGTTTGCCTTTTTCTCGAATTCACGTTGTAGCCAGAGCTTAGTCGTGGCAAGAGGCGGGGAGATGCTTCTAATGTGGTTCTCCTCTGTATGCTCCGTGGCCTTCCTTGCCAGCTCGTCAGCAGCACAGTTTCCAGGAATATCGCTATGGCCTGGAACCCATACTACCGCTGTGGAGCATTTCGAAGACAATTCATTGAGCAATTGCCTACAGTCTTGAGCTACTTTCGAGGTAGAGTTACTACTCTGAAGAGCTTTTATCGCTGCCTGGCTATCGCTGTATATGGACACAGATGTGCGGTTTTCAGATAGAAGCCAGCGAGCAGCCTCCTCTATGGCCGTAAGTTCAGCCTGGAATACGCTGCAGTGGCTGGGTAGTCTAATGCTTAAGCATAGCGAAAGATCCTCCGAATAGACGCCGCTGCCCACGTTGCCGTTGAGCTTCGAGCCGTCTGTAAATATGGAGTCTGAATCCGGGTTTAGAAAGTGCCTGTCCTTCCATTCCTCCCTCTTAGGGATTGTGGTGGAGAACTTGGTATTTGGGGCGTGGCCTATAGGTAGGGTGTAGTCCACGGTTTTCAGATTTTGGGGTATGGTCTCCAAGATTCTCGCGTGTCCAAATCTGGTGTCGTTCCATCGTTGAACAGCGCTCAGTCTTACTGCGCTGCAGCTTGCTTGGAGTTTACCGTACAAGTCAACCGGGAGTAGGTCGAGCATGACCTCCAAAGCTTTGGTAGGCGTGGAGGGGAGTGACCCCGTGATGAGCACCGCCGCAGACCGCTGTACCCTGCCCATCCTTCCTATGGTGCTGTTACGTTCTAGTGCAGGCCACCATACAACAACACCATAGAAGAGGATGGGTCTTACCACAGCGGTGTACAGCCAATGCATCACCCGGGGGTTCAGGCCCCATTTCTTCCCTACGGCTGCTTTGGATGCGTATAGGGCAGTGATAGCTTTCCGGGATCTGTCCTCAACATGCTTGTTCCAGTTGAGTTTGCTATCTAAGATAACGCCGAGGTACCTGACCTCTTGGGAGAGGTTGAGCCTTACCCCGTTCAGACGGGGTGGTGTAAAAGCTGGTACTTTGTATTTTCTTGTGAAAAGGACCATTTCCGTTTTAGAAGGATTTACGCTAAGGCCGCTTGCCATAGCCCAGTCCTCCACGAGGTTCAGGGCCGATTGGAGCAGTTCACTTAGGGTCTGAAGATGCCTGCCAGTGGCCGTAAGAGCGATGTCGTCGGCGTAGGCAATGATTTGGCAACCGGTGTTTTCCAGTTCCAGAAGCAGGGTGTTAACGGTTAGGTTCCACAGTAGAGGAGATAGAACTCCCCCTTGAGGGGTGCCTCGAGATGCGTATCACACTATTGAGGCCTCACCCAGATCAGCCTGGATGGTTCTCTTTGCCAGGAGCTGACTAACGAATCCCACAAGCGGGGGTTCCAGGCCCGTTCCCCGAAGGGATTGGATGACGGCCTGTGGGAGTACGTTATTGAAGGCTCCTTCAATGTCGAGAAAGATACCCAGCGTGTACTCCTTGAAGGCAAGCCCTTTTTCTATCTTTGAGGTGATAGCATGGAGTGCTGTTTCCACGGACTTGCCCTTAGAGTATGCGTGTTGAGCCTTCGAGAGGTCAAGAGGGCGCAGATTATCTCTAATGTGCGCATCTAGTATTCTTTCCAATACTTTAAGAAGAAAGGATGTAAGGCTTATAGGCCGAAAGTCCTTAGGTTTTGAGTGCGAGACTCGTCCTCCTTTCGGTATGAAGACTATCTTCGCCTCGGTCCATTTGTGCGGAACGTGGCATAGCCTAAGACATGATGTGTAGATTTCAGACAGAATGGGACAGAGAATGCCTCTGGCCATTTGAAGTTCGGCGGGAAATATGTTATCGGGTCCCGGAGATTTAAAAGGATCGAAGGTTCCGATTGCCCATTCGACTTTTTGGGGGGTGATTATCCCCTCTATAGAGTCGTAAATTGTCCTGCTGTTGGTGGCTGTCGGTGGCTCCGTGGAACAGCCTGGGAAGTGCGTTTCCATTAGGAGGTCGACCATTTCGCCGCTGGACGATGTCCAGTCTCCATCGGGTTTCTGGATGAAGGTCGGAACAGTGGGACTTTTAGATAGAACTTTAAGTAGTCTATTTGCCTCTGAGTTGGTTTCAATGTTGGTACAAAAGTCCCTCCATGAATTCTTCTGGGCTTTGCTGACTGCTTTTTTGAAAGTTTTTAAGGCCTGTTTATATTCGTGCCAAGAACCAGTCCGCTTAGCTTCATTAAACATTCTCCTGCTATTTTTCCTGAGTCGAGAAATTTCGGAGCTCCACCAAGGTGGTCTCGTCTTGTTCCTCGGTCTGGTAACCGGACAGGAGACATTAAAGGCAGCGTTACAGGACTCTGTGATCAGGTCTACCGCTTCGTCAATTTTAGACGATGAGTCGAGCTCACCGATCGAAGCCGACCCGCTATCCAGATGGATGTGCGCTTCATCAGATCTTTGCGGTAGACCGAGTCTACCGTGAGAAGCGTGTTTACAAAGCGAATTTGATAGAATGCTCCTGAAAACATTCCAATCCGTTCTCTTCCTATTTCTGTAAGCTGCAAGAGTGGGTGGTCTCACAAGGAGACAGAAACAAATGTATTTATGATCAGAGAAGGAGTTGTCCTTTGAGACGTGCCAGTTCTCAATTTGACCCAGTGCCGGGTCAGAGATTAGCGTGGCTATTTAACTATTTACAAAATGTATGTACGTATATGGCAAATATAATGTTGTAGTACGTATGAGATGAAGATGATTTACTTACACGTATGCATGCGTGTATGTATAAGTATGCTAAGGTGGAAAGCAAAGTGATAAGTATACCCGACGGCAGTATAAACGAGTATACCCAGCGGCAACAAAGATACTTCAGAAAAATTCAGTAGCCGTCAAAAATTTTGAACTGGAATTAAGCAGCCATTATGCATACTTAGCATAGACTTGACTTGACTTGGGAACTGCCTTTTAGCACTTAGAAAAATTACAAGAGAGCACACTAGCCAGTTTCAAATAAGAGTAAAAGTTGCCCATGTTTTACATGTAACTCAGTAAAAAGTACCAAAACGTATTTTCTTGGCATTAGGTTTCAATTTTCTGAGCTTATCTACCATCAGTATATAGTCAATGCCAAAAAAAAACTATACAGCATTTTGGGAGGAAAAAAATTTTTTTTTTAGGTTAGCCTAATTTGAATTCAATTTATTTGACAGTAAGTTTTGCGGCTGCCATATGAATAATATACATCCAAAAACTCTTATCTCTATAGAATAGTTGGAGGATTTTATTCAAAATTTAAAAAAAAAAAGGTATGGCATCACACAGGTCTCTCACGGCGCTCACTAAACTAGAATTTACATAGAAAATCAAAACTCAACAGAATTCTAAGTCAAGTCAAGTAGGGTAATCGGATACATGCAAACTTCATTAAACAGAACGCTAAGTGGCAGTTCCAAGTCAAGTCAAGTCTATGCTAAGTATGCATAATGGCTGCTTTACCTTCTGAATTTTTATACCATGCACAAAACTATATTACATTACACAAAAACCCCCTTCCACACAGTCCCGCACTGTTTTTTGGCCGAGTTTTGCGCGAATAACCGCTTTAAACATTTAAATTTTTTATCACAGAAAGCCCGACATGTTTTTTTCACTTGGCAAAAACAATGCCTTCGGATTAGTTGCAGTTACAGCGAGTAGCAACTGCTGATGGCTCTGAAGGAATAAACAAACCATGGCGCCTATTATGACAAAAATTCGATCTTCGACTGTGATCGAAAGAGTTGATCAAACGAATTTTCATTTGGTATTACCACAACCGTTCGACAAGAACTAGCGTCATTGCCTACCGCGGGCATATTCTAAGCCCCAATATGCACAAAGGTAATGATGTGCAACTCGATGGTTGATCTACGGATATGATGCCTCCTACCTCTCATTACCCATCTTCTCTTTCCTTTCGGAAGGAGGGATGACATGACCTAGAAGGTTGCACTGGTCATACCAAATCGCTCCCACGACAGTCGGGCAGTACCGCAAGGGAGTACCGGAGCGTACCGGATTCATATCCGGCCAAGGACTGTTATTTCGACAACACTCCCCAAAACCTGCGGGGAGTGATTTTGTTGTTAAAACAACAACAACAACAACTGGCGTCATTGTGAATTTCGATGTTTTTATCTGTTCACAATAACACATTTCTGGCAGCTGTTATTAAGTAAAAGAAAATAAACAGAGCAAAACAAATCAAGTGCAGTATTATTTATCTATTTTTATGAAGACAAACCAAAAAGTTGTATATATTTAAATACAAAATATGCCTACGACGGAAATGTGGTTAGATAGTTTATCAGACCAAGAGGAGAGCTTACTGGAACTAGCCAGAAGTTGAAAACGTTTGAGGTACGCCTCCAATCCTTTTGAAATGAATACAGCTGCTTACGTATATCTTTAAAAAATGGAATCTGTTTGTAAAAATAAGGTTTTTTTTTTATAGATTTACCAATAAGTTTAGATTGGAGGGCCTAAGCTATTTAGCTGCATAGTGACTTCCTCCCACCTTTTTTCAGCCTGGGGTTTTATGTATACACCTTTCGACAGGTTCGGACTTTGTTCCATTATTGAAACCAACGTTTCCAGCTGTTGCTTTGTACTTACGACCTTTGACCTATATACAATAGATGCAAATAGATAAATATTTGCATTATAAATCAAAAAAGTAAAGGATAAACACAAAAACTTACATTTCTTAGCAATTGTATAAAAAATCGATACAGGATCGACAGCAAAATTATATTCGATCAAATAATAGATACACAACGAAAATTTCGACAGCGATGAGCTACTCATAATACGAATTTCAGTATCAGTACATGCATAGAGGTGCGACCAGTCTTGGGAAGCAATCAACTGGTGAAGCATATTACAGTTCGCCTTGTAATAACATCTCAAACGAGATCGAGAGTTCGATTCCATATAATGTATCATGGGTTGTACAAATTCCAGTGAAATCTCAAATGTAGGGTGCAAAGGATCTTCAGGTAGAGATAACGGCGAAATTTGATTGGGATTGATACCAGTTATCAACCAAGGCTAAGTCTAACAACTCGTATTTTGAGTTTAACACATTATTGATCTGATGTAGAGGCATATCTTCAAGAGAGCTAACTAAATCATTCTGACAGCGATAAGGACACCACCTGTTCTAGATTGATGAACGCACCGAAAACCGACATAATCATGAAAAGAGTTCAGCATTGAAATTGTAAGGTTTCAGCCATGTCTCAGTAAACACTTTGACTTGTGCTGTAAAAGAAAAGCTATTAATAGACAAAGTATTTAGTTTAGAACGTAAGCCCGGAAAATTTTGACACAGAGTTTCGTTTGTTCAATGTCTGGTTATGATAAACTTTATCATATGATAACCGAATCATGGCTTGGTTCATAATGCCATGTTTGCTTACTCAAAATACTGATTAATTTATCATGATATGATTGGTCGCTGTGAACGTTTTTGGGTAGAAAGTCACAAAATTTTGCATTGTGAACGCATAAACAATATGGTTGCAGAATGATTTATCATAAAATCAGATGTTTACTTTAAGCTGCCATTTTTTATTCTTATTTTATTTAGCATCCAAGAAGAAATAAAACTCTCCGGCAAATTAACAGATTGTTGGCACATACACACAATATTGCGGTTTGCCTTGAAAGTCTGTGGAATCGCTTTTGGCAGAAACCTGAGCAAAATACAACTTTCGAAATAAAATAAAATAACGTACATGTGTAACTGCTAATACAGGTCCAAAAATATCGGCAGCTTTATCAAAAGACGCGTTTTGACCCCTGTAACAAAAAATCTAATAATTATCTAGGTCAGTAGCCCTTTTCTGTAACTTTGCGTTATAATAACGAATGAGTTTATATCGCATGGCTCGTAACGATTTCGTTATAAAATGTGTTTCTGTATGAAAAAAAAAATCACCTTGCGATATGTTCGTGGTGTGTTATGTAAAAATGATGATGAAAATTGAACATTTGACGCATGCACGCAGTTGTCTCAATAGCCTAGTAGTTGAGTACATTTTATTAACCTTATAAATTTGCACACAATGCAATTATTTTGGATTTTACGCTTGTTATCACTGCAGGTGATAAGCGTTCGGTTTCAGGTTTTCGGAGAGCTTATTTTCTATAATTTTTAACACCACGAAATTAATTCGCGTTAACAAACCACAGTAAAAGTGTTAGCTAACACTTTTCGTGTGGTTAAAAGTTACAGAATCGTAAAAAGTGTTAAAAATGGTGTTAGGCGAAGTTAACGCTAACACTTGGCGTTAAAAAAGTTACAGAATCACAAAAAGTATTAAAAATGGTGTTAAGCTAAGTTAACGCTATCACTTGGCGTTAAAAAAGTTACGGAATCGCGCTACAGAACTCTTTTCCTAGTAGGCTCGCTTCAAAGAATTAACTCTCAGCCGGTCCAACACCGGTTATGCGATCTCCAGTATTATGGCCCCGACACATAGAAATTCCGCATATATGTACCTGCGTTTTACGCAGCATTGTGCTAGCGCCACAATGAATGTATGAAAAAATGCTTCTTCTTACGCATTTTTGCAGCAAATTTCAAAAATTGGCAAACTTTTTATATCAGGTGGCGCTAGTGACGTTCGATGTGTCGTTGCCCATGCAAATACACACATTCGATACAACTGTCAATGCATGATGCTGCGTGAAAAAAGTGAATGTGACGGGGCCATTACTGTCTCGAACACACTTTTTTCGTCCGTCCGATGATTACAACAACCACATGAAAATAACACAAAATTTGGAACTTATCTTGGATATATCTAGCAAACTTCTAAAAATATTTGATCTCCGAAGGCGGATTCGCTGGGACCAACATGCGTCTTTTGGGGAATATTTTAGGTGATGCACCGAGCCTAGGATTTTTTTTTAGGGGTAGAGGGGGTCGTACAGAACACAACACAAAAGACCGAACTTGGAGGCAAGCTACATATTTTGAGAAAAAATCGTGTTTAAATTTGCAAAATTTTATGTAAGGAAGCTTCAAAATTTACCCGATTTGCTTATAATTATTCACTTTAAAGAATTAAACACACTTCACACTGAACGATATGTCTCACCACACTGCATATTTTTAATATTTTAGCCTTCTAAAATATATAACACCAAAAAAAAACATTAAAATAAACTGCTTTCTATTTTGGCCGAATCACTTGTGAACAACAATGGCGGTTTGGTACTAGTTAAATCGTCAGCGACTAATAGGAGGTGCCACACATGTGTAAATGAATATGCAGATTTTTCAAAAACTGAAGTTGAGGACTGAGACAGGTTTTTAGCAAGAAAACATGACATGATAGGTATTTTCAGTGTAATAGCGCCTCAAGTGAATATTTGGGATGAATAAATTTGGGTAATACTGTACATCCATACCTTATATCTACATATTTCTACCAGAAGCACATGCAAATTACAGAAAGTTTTTAACGTTAATGGCAAATATATCTTGACCGAAATAAAATTTCAGATTTCCCCTTTTGGCTTATTGTTGCAAAACGCGTCTTTCGATACCCATCCCGAAATCTTTGGACGTGTTTTAGCATTTGACGTTGAATGTATAGTTTTATCTACTTTTGATGATAATTCGACTTCTGAATATGAGTTTTGTAACTTGTTGGACATTTATTGTAAAAAGCACCGCAGGCGAAAATTTAAATTTTTTGAAGTAATAAAGGTAATACTTTCCCTCGAACGTCAAATGTTAATACACGTCCAAAAATCTAGTGAGAGGTATCAAAAGACGCGTCTTGACCTCCGTAACAATAATCCGAAGGGGGAAACGCAATATTTTGTTTCAGTGGAAAGTTATTAGTTAAAAACCGACCCGAATTGACCCAGGTCAGATCCCCAATTCGGGGCGTGATCCATGGTATTTATGTGCAGAACATCTTTCCGAGTAGGCGGCCTTCGGCCGCGCTTCAAAAAATAACCCTGGGCTACGCCATTCCAACTCCGGGTGTGTGCCATAGCCGTGGCTACCGCCACGGTGATGTCCTTCCGCGTGCCACGTTTCCCACCCCTTTTCACTTTTTTGGCTCAGCCTAATGTGCCATTACAACAACCACATGAAAATGACAGAAAATTGTGAACTTTAACTGCAAATAACTTTTGAAAGATTTATTTTTATTTATTTATTTATTTATTATAAAAAAAAAATTTCATTGTACAACTAAGACTTAAAAATCTTTTATATGTACATCAACTGTGGTATGACAATTATATACTAATTAGTAATACAACATTATTAGTAAATATATTTATCTTAAGACAAGCGGTATATACATTATGTAATAAATAGAAGAAATAAAGTAGTTATAGGGGACAAGAAAATAGTAAACCAGGTAGAAAAGTACATAGATTCGACTTCCAATTTCCTGTTTCCTGTGTTCAAATGTTAGCAAAATATTGATGTATTTTAGTACTATAGTTGTTCCTGTTCAGCAGCCCGTTTCTGTATCGTTGCGATACGAATTATAACGCAAAGTGCAACCCTGATTCACGGTTATCGCAAGGCAGTGTTTCTGTATGAGTGGTGAGTATGTATTTTCGATATCTCTTGCGTTATTCATATCACTTGGCGCGAAGGTCGTGATATTATACGTAAAAACGAAAATGAGTGAAGTTAGTTCATTTCTAATTTCTCATTTTTGTTTTCTAATTAATTTTTTGTTTTATAGAAAAAAACCAGGAGTGGAAAAATTACAAAAAGTCAAAAGGTAAAACTTTTGGAAGTGATGAAGGCGAATAAAAAAGTGGCTATGGGGATTTTTAGCGGTCCCAATAGTGCTTCCATGAGCCACAATCTATGGGAAGCCATTGCTCTGGAGCTAAATGCAGCGGGGGGAGCGTTCAAAACAGCCGATCAGTGGAAAAAAGTGAGTGTATACTATGTAACTACACGTATTGTATCGCAATATTTCATTTATAGAGTTGGTCCGATTGGAAATGCAGTGTGAAAAAACACGAGGCACAAATTAAAAAATTTTCAAACCGAACCGGCAATCTTCCGGCAAGCGAGGGACCTATTCCACTCGAGGGAATCGATGTGGAAGTCTTGGAATTTATACCCTCAGATGCAGTAGACGGAGATGGCAGAACGGAAGAAGCTGGATTTCCTGAGGTAATAAAGACTCAAAATTTGCAGACAAATGAACCAGAATTTTTGGATCTCACAATAGAGATGCCAAATCCAAATGCGACTCCAAAGGCGACTACAAAATTAAGTACCAGCTCTACCCCATCTCGGTTGACCCCACGTGGTTGCAATACTTTCGGCGGTGCTTACGCCGAAATAAAGAGGTACATGGAAGAGCAGGATAAAAGGCAAAGGGAGTACAATACTGAGCAACAAAAAATCAATTCCGAAATTTTAAATATGCTAAAAGCCATCCACAAAACCCTCGAGTCAATAGACTCATCATTAAAACCACAATCGCTAAATAATTAAAAAAATAATATTTTTCATAATTAATTATTATATTAATTTAATTTAAAACTTTATGTACATTTTAATAAATTTCAATTAATTAATTAAAATAATGCCTCACTATCCTCTCCCGAACCATTCGACCTTGTTGTAGCAAGCTGTTTGGGCGATCTTCCTCGAGAAACTCTACTTCTGGTGGATTTTCATTTACATTCGTGGTGTCTGGCATACTTTGCCTATGTTCCAGCCGAAAATTGTGTAGTGTTACGTGCGCAACCTCATTGATTGATCTGCTGACCATCGTTTTGCTCAAGGAACAAACGAAATCCTGCCCAACATCTCGAAGAAAGGAGCCAGTTCCAAAGTAATGAAGTGCTGACAGCATCCTAAGGGATTTTGGCACAAACGTCGTTCTTTGCCCGTTCTTCATGTAAGGGCTGATTTCGTTGAGCAAAACGATTGCTGCTTCTTTTTGGAAGCGAAAGAGCTCTTGGAAACGCGTATCAGGCAACTGAAATGGGTCCGTTGCATCCCGTAATTGGCGTCTATGGATGCGCAACATGTTACGTTGGTCAGTTGCCAGAGCAAATAGGGCGGCCGCAAACATATTTTTCTACGGAAAAAAGCAATGTAACAGTTTGCATGGATTAATTTTACAGATATATATATATAAAACCCCAAATCACTGATATTGTATGATTTAATAAGTGTTTTGTATGATTGTTTACAAAGCAAAATGCACTAGTACACGGCATTGAGGACTTCAACTGAAATGTGTAAATATTTCTCAAAATAAACTGCCGGAACTTGTTTAACGCAATTGCCATCATAACAAAACCCCAAATCACTGATATTTAACAATTTTTCATTCATAAATGCATTTATTTATGATTTATTAAGTGTTTTGTATGAATGTTTACAAAGCAAAATGCACTAGTACACGGCATTGAGGACTTCAACTGAAATGTGTAAATATTTCTCAAAATAAACTGCCGGAACTTGTTTAACGCAATTGCCATCATAACAAAACCCCAAATCACTGATATTTAACAATTTTTCATTCATAAATGCATTTATTTATGATTTATTAAGTGTTTTGTATGAATGTTTACAAAGCAAAATGCACTAGTACACGGCATTGAGGACTTCAACTGAAATGTGTAAATATTTCTCAAAATAAACTGCCGGAACTTGTTTAACGCAATTGCCATCATAACAAAACCCCAAATCACTGATATTTAACAATTTTTCATTCATAAATGCATTTATTTATGATTTATTAAGTGTTTTGTATGAATGTTTACAAAGCAAAATGCACTAGTACACGGCATTGAGGACTTCAACTGAAATGTGTAAATATTTCTCAAAATAAACTGCCGGAACTTGTTTAACGCAATTGCCATCATAACAAAACCCCAAATCACTGATATTTAACAATTTTTCATTCATAAATGCATTTATTTATGATTTATTAAGTGTTTTGTATGAATGTTTACAAAGCAAAATGCACTAGTACACGGCATTGAGGACTTCAACTGAAATGTGTAAATATTTCTCAAAATAAACTGCCGGAACTTGTTTAACGCAATTGCCATCATAACAAAACCCCAAATCACTGATATTTAACAATTTTTCATTCATAAATGCATTTATTTATGATTTATTAAGTGTTTTGTATGAATGTTTACAAAGCAAAATGCACTAGTACACGGCTTTGAGAACTTCAACTGAAATGTATAAATATTTCTCAAAATAAACTGCCGGAACTTATTTATTGCAATTACTATCATAACAAAACACCAAACCACTGACATTGCACAATTAGTAACATTAATTAACATTAATATATGCAGATATTTACCAATTTTTTATTGAACAAATCTCCACAAAACTCGAGATGGCAAATGGTTTGTTTCATTCCAATTGTTTCATCGATAAGTAGGCAATCTCACCATTCTCATATCGCAAGGTGAGTTACTTCTCATACAGAAACACTTATCATAACGAAAGCGATACGAGCCTTGCGATAGGATATCGATCGTTATTATAACGAAAAGTTACAGAAACGGGCTACAGTGCAGCCTTAACGCTTTCTGGAATAGAGTTCCAAAGTCTTGCAGCACTAACGAAAAACATTCGCTCGGATGTAAGAGATCCGTGTATGGGAACAACCAGTTTATTGTGTCTCTGTGACCTGGTTAATTGCAGCTTATTATACAGATACACAGGAGTCTTCCAATTTAATAATTTAAAGACGAACATACAAGTTCTTGCAGCCAAAAAATTAATAATGTTGCAACCCAGAAGTTTTTCTCTCCATGGCGATATATGTTCATATCGGCTTAGGCCGTACACATACCTCGTGACGTTATTGTATGCAACATTTATCTTTTGAGCCGAAATTGAATCCAGCTTGCTATAAACTAATTCTGCATATGTGAAGTGAGGTAAAATTAATTGTATCGCTAGTTTCCGCCGTGTTTCTTGGGGTGTGAAAGAAGCGGAGAGCTGTAGTCTACGCAAAGTCATGTATACCTTGCTTACTACCCCATTCATATGGACTGTGCAGCTAAGCTTACTATTTAATATAAAGCCTAAGTTCTTTATCTTAAATGTTGTTTTGAGGGAAGTTGTACCGATCCATAACAGTGGAATATCATCTGTGTTCACTCCATGTTTGGATATAGGCACAACATAGGACTTCGACGCATTTAATAAAAGGTAATTTTTTTGAGCCCATAACTGTATAGATGACAGATCGCTATTAATTTTAAAACACAGATCTTCGACAAGACCAATACGACTAGACAGATACAACTGAATGTCATCAGCATACGCATGGACATTGACATATTTGCACACAGAGAAAACATCATTTACAAACATACTAAACAACAGAGGACCAAGAACTGATCCCTGAGGAACACCTGCAGTTACGGCTTTTGACTGTGATAAATGTTTTTCACCTTTAACTTGCTGAACTCTTCCACCTAAATAGCTGGCTAAGAGCTTGACAGAGCTTGCAGAAAATCCAAAGAAGTTCTTCAGCTTCCAACATAGCAAGTGATGGTTGACCGTATCAAATGCTTTAGAAAAGTCCAAGAGACAGAGAAGTATCAGGTTTCCATCATCAAATGGCGTTCTGATGTCATCCATGATTTTGATCATAGCAGTGGCGCAGCTATGCATCGGTTTAAACCCGGACTGCAGCGAAGACAATGATGAGCCATTAATGACTCACAAGCTTTCGAAAATGCTGGCAAAATGCTGATAGGTCTGTAATCACAAGGCTGCCACGCAATTGATTTCTTTGGAACAGGCAAAATAATTGATTTTTTCCAAGCAGCTGGAAAGATACCACTTGAAAAACAATGGTTGATTATATGAGTAAGCGGATGTATAATGAAGGGAAGGATTAGCTTTACAAACTTCAATGATATTCCATCACTTCCCGAAGCGTTGGACTTGATTGACATGACAGCCTTGATGACATCAGACTCATGTACACCTTGAAAACCAAATTGTTCCTGGACCGCCGTGGTAGCTTCTACAGCTATATCAAGGGTAATGGGGTTGTGGGACTCCGTCACGCCAATAAAAAAATCGTTTAAGATATCGGGATCTATATTGCATTGCTTGTTATCTTTACCATGAACTCGTAACCTATTTAAATTTCTCCAGAGATCTTTTGATGGGAGAGATGGATTCAATTTGCGATGGCAAAACCGTCTCTTCTCTTCTCTTATCATGGTAGTTGCTTTGTTTCGAGCAGCTTTATATAAAGTCCACAAGATCTCTGTACGTGATTTCCTCCATTTAGAGTGCAACATATTTCGCTTTTTTATAGCAAAACATATATTTTTATTGTACCATGGACAAGATTTATTGATAATACGCGCAGTGCGAAAAGGAACATGTCGATTAAATAAGAAAATTACGTTATTATTGAGTAGCGCAAGCTTTTCATCCACTGTCTCGCAATACCAACAATCATTCCAGCGCATATTCGAGCAATCAGTGAGCAATGCATTGCTATCCAATGAACGAAAATCTCGGTACATAAAAGTTTCATCAGCTGCCGGATGATTGAAAACAATATCAAAAGTGCAAAAAATCAAATCATGATCCGACACAAAACAAAGTTGGTCAAATTTAAGTACATAGGACAAGTCGGAAGTTATAAAATAATCTAAAAGGCTTGGATTCGAGGTATTGTCATATCTAGTGGGCATTGTGCTATTTACTACATGCAGCCCAGCGGCTGATATGTGATCACGAAGTTGAAGGCTACACGAGTCATCATTAAGTAAATTGACATTAAAGTCACCACTAATAACGAAAAATTCATATTCAATAAGAAATACAGATAACTCGGAAAAAAAACAATCTAACGGATAGCTTTTATGAGGATTGTAAACACAAGCAACCAAAATTTTGGCTGACCCATCAGAAACCTCGGAAATTATAAATTCAATATCTGCACCACTAGACTTAGCAAGTACCTTTATATCCAACCCTTTTTTGCAATAAATTGCCACACCCCTCCCTCTTTTGCTTTGTCGATCATTTCGAATAACATTGTAGTTGTTAATACTACAATAAAGATCCGATACAGCACTACTAAGCCAGTAGTGGAATTCACTAACTTCGATTACGACATTCGCAATCGACATTTCGTCCTAACCGATATCGATCACGATATTGGTATTCACTAACTTTTTTTTCTCGATTTTCGAGTATTCGCCATCAGCTGTTTCGCAAAGTAGACGACACCCAATTTGCAGTTGTTTTCTATGTCGTTAAATAAAATGCACATAATTTGATTTTTTTTATTAAAAATTGAAATAATAATACTATATCCATATAATTATTATTAAAAAATGGCATCTGAGAACATAGAGTATGTTTTATAGCGAGATGAGAAATCCTTTGCCCGCATCGTTATAGATAAGTTAGTGAATCGCATATTCGATAGTGCAAGCGAACCGAATCGCTATTGAAAATCTCGAAAAATCGAACCGAATCGAATCGCTAAAAGTTAGTGAATTCCACTACAGGTTTCAGAAACACATACAATATCTATTAATGACTGTTCAAAGACGTATCTAGCGTAATCCATCTTATCAGGACCGAGACTACGCGCATTAAAATGAACAATGTGAAGCCCATTAGATTGTTTACACAGAATGTCTAACAAGAGCTGATGCTTTCTCTCAGCGCCAAAGGTTTGCTTACCATCCATACTAGGTCAAACTTTGCACCGATGTAGGAACAAACTTACGTACATGAAAATACATATTTGAACTAAAGGTACTAGTGAATCCACAGATAATCAGGGTACGAGAAGTAAATAAGGAGAAAAGTGAAGGAGTATAGAATAAAAATATAGCAAAACAAAGAAAACTTAGAAGTAGCATAATGTTAGAGCGAATTATGTATGTATGTGTGTATGTGTAATATTCACTTAAATTTAAACAGCGCCAACAATTTCGTCAATAGATCTCCTATCAAATACTTTTATCGCCTCATCGCCTTCTCCCTTTCTTACAAGCACCTGCCCACGTATTGAGAACGCTGCTGCTAACATTTTATTGCGCTTAAGCTGAGCTGCATAGTGCATTAGTTCCCTATTCGCTTTGGAGAGGCTCTCATGCAAGTGAATGCTTGCGCTACCTTCCATAGCAATATCACTTAGTTTTAATGCTCTTTTGTTTGTCTTGCAGTGGCTAGCAATCGATTTAAATAGTTTAGCGCGCGCAAAAGAAGAGAAAAGCTTCACCACAATAACAGGAGACGTTGCGCTTTTGCTATTTCCCTTTGCGACAGGTACACGAAAAATTTCCCTTATTGCAGGCTGCTCAGTACCCACCGCTCTACATATGTTAGAGAGAATGTCAGCACAATTCTCATTACCTGACTTGGGTATGCCGTTTATAATGAAGTCAGTAGCAACAGCATCGTTTTCGTGCTTTGCTGATACTTTTTTTAGTTCAACAACCTCGGCTTTTAGAATAGCAATCTCGTCACATGTCGCCTCTGCAGCAGTCAGTCTCACCTCCAAGAATTTCAAATTCCTCTTCACACTTGTCAACTCTGCTGAGATTTCTGTGAATTTTAGCAACAGTCTCTCCTCAGTACTCTTAATGCTCGCACTAATTTTTTCATACCAGCTCTCTTGCTGCTTCTCCATTTTCGCCTCCAACTGCTTTAGCCAATGTTCAGGTAACGGGCTCTCTGGCTCTTTGTTTTTACCATGCTGAGGGGTATTACTCATCAGCGGGGACAACTTTGCACTCCTTGTGTTGATTTTTTTCTCACCAAAAGACATATTGAACCAGGTTCGTGTTATTAAAATGTATTGTTTTTATTTAATTTTATTTTTTTGTGAAAGCGCTAAACTAAATATACCAATGGCGCAAAAAATCGACAGCGTTTTTAGCTACTAGGACTTTATATCAAAAGTATTTAAGGTATGTAAAAATGTGAAGAAAGATGACGAAACCGGCAGCACAAATTAAACACGTCTACTCAGCCATACGAATATATGTCTTTGGTTTGAAAAAAAAAAAACAAAAATCTCATTTCAGATTCTAAATCTAGGCGTGAATACGCGTCTTTTGATACCCCATTTGACTTTTCTGGTCTAGTTTTGGGTGGGCCCCATAAACTGCACCAGTACCTAAAATATAAGAAGTTTTTGTTACAATTACTGTTGGAAGGTCTGGCAACATTTTTTTTATTAAGTAGTTCAAATTAATCTCGTTGCAAGCTGCTTAGTTTTCGGCATTATATCTGTTCGTGGTTAATAAACGTGATAAATCTCCGCGTTTCTTAACAATTATTAAAGAAAATCTATAAAATAAGTCTAAAATGAAGAAAAGACAAGCTATGTTGCAGTGAACGTGCCATAACATAGTTTGTTTATTCCTTCAGAGCCATCAGCAGTTGCTACTCGCTGTAACTGCAACCAATCCGAAGGCATTGTTGTTTCCAAGTGAAAAAACATGTCGGGCTTTTTGTGATAAAATATTTAAATGTTTAAAGCGGTTATTCGCGCAAAACTCGGCCAAAAAACAGTGCGGGACTGTGTGGAAGCGGGTTTTTGTGTAATCCCAGCCAGAACACTATGCCTTAAATAATCCCTCAATTATGTCATTGTACTAAGGCATAGGATTTTAGATTTTTCCATTATATTGTACAGGGCAATATGCCCAAACTGAGGGATACGTTCATATGCGTGTGAGTTTTTGTCTCTCTCTCTCATATAAGCTTCATGTATTTATCGCTCTCATGCGTATGCCCTATACATAAGGGATGTTTAAGGTATAATGTGAGGCAGGGGCGTAGCGAAGGGGGGTTTTGGGGGTTTAAACCCCCTCCTTGCCTCAGGATAATTTGATTTTTTAGGTCGTTACAATTCAAATCGAATTAGTACACCGACACCAAGCTTTCCTTTTCCTATGAGTGGAAAAAGGAAATTGAAGTTTCAATATTCGTGGTTGAGCAGATGGAATTGGCTTGCGTACTCAACTGTCCAAAATGGGGCTTTTTGTAAGTATTGCGCGTTTTTTAGCGTAAAAACTGGCGGTTCTGGCTCCCAACCTCTCGGTAAGTTGCCTCTTTTAAATATTCGTAAAAAACGAAAAATATTTTTTAAATATTTTGCAGGTCAGCTTGTCTGCAAACCTTTCTCAAACTGGAAAAAGGCCATAGAAACATTTGAAAATCATTCAGGTTTGCAATATCACCGTACCGCAATTTTAAATCACAACGCACGTGTAAGTATTACAAAACACGTTACAGTGCCAATCACACAACAATTGGACGAAGGTCTTGGTAAAAAAATAACAGAAAATCGGAAAAAATTTACTCCTATAATAAAAGTTATAATGTTGTGTGGTCGTCAAAACATTGCCTTGAGGGGAAAGAAAGACTGGGTTCCATTAGAAGTATCTGCAGATTCTGCAGAAAATGCTGAAAACGATGGAAATTTTCGTACAATATTACGAATGCTTAGCGAGACTGACCAGGAATTAAGGAATCATTTAGAAACTTGTCCGAAAAATGCATCTTATCTCAGCCCAACAATTCAAAACGAAGTAATCGATACTTGCCATGAAATAATATTGCACAGATTAGTTGGAGAAGTGAATGAAAGTAAAGGATTTTCCGTACTAGCTGATGAAAGCGCAGACATATCAGGTTCATCATTATGTGTACGTTATGTCACAAATTCTAGCCCTTCACAAGTTAAAGAAGAATTCTTGGCATTCGTTCCCGTATCTGAAACAACTGGGAAAAGTTTGGCATCATCTATTTTGACAAACCTCAAAAAAATGGGCATAAACTGTGACTTTATATTCGGTCAAGGATACGATGGTGCAAAGTCAATGAGTGGGCATTTGCAAGGAGCACAAGCCTGTATCGCTGACGAATTTCCCTTAGCCATCTACGTTCACTGTGCTGCGCACTCCTTAAATTTAGCAATCGCAGATTCGTGTAATATCAGCTGCATACGTAACGTTTTTGGCACATTAAAGATGATCTATAACTTTTTCAATACGCCGAAACGGCAAATTCTTTTGCAAGAATGTATTGAAAAATATCCTTGCCCCATTATGCGAAAAAAATTAAAATTGTATGCCCTACAAGATGGGCTAGTAGGGGTGAATCCGTTGCAACTTATCAAGAACTGCAAGGCGCAGTCTTAGAGGCACTTGAAATTGCATCTGCATGGAAAGATAGCGTGACTTCTTCAACGGCATATCAGTTATTGAAAGCTATTAAATCTGCAGAATTTCAAACTTCGATTGTTGTCAGCACCGTAATTTTGTCCGTTACTCTGCCGTTGAATCAGCAGCTTCAAGAAAAGAAAATCGAAATGAAAAAAGCCATACAACTTTGCGATTTAGTACACGAAGAGCTCAAAGATATGCGTAGATCAGCTGGCGAGAAGTTCAAGAATATGTACCAGACAGTTGAAGCAGTATGCTCTTCTAATGAAATCCCTATTATTTTGCCTAGAAAAAGTGCTCAAACAAACGCGGAGGATCACTACCGTATACAAATTTTTATCCCATTTCTAGACTCAGCAATTCAGAATTTGGAATAACGATTTTTGAACCACAAAGAACTTCTGATGTCTTTTGACGCATTGCTTTCAATTGATGACAACGACGTTCAAGCAAAAAATTTAATTTCTCGATATGCAAAAGTTTTGCATTGTCGTGGTAATGAAAATATTGGCATGCCTGAAATAAAACTTTGGCAACGCCTTCTGAAATCTCTTTATGCCCAAAAAAAAGCTGGAATGCTCACGATTTGTTGGAGGTAAGTTGGTACATTAACTGCACAGTCCGGTTTTTTTTATCAATCTATCTATGATTAATATATATTACAGGAATGCGATTCTGTGGCTTTTCCTAATGTTCACATGTTGTTGAAAATCTTGTGTACGCTTCCAGTAACAACGGCAACGAACGAGAGATCTTTTTCAACCCTTAGGCTGATTAAAAACTATTTGAGAAACACGATGAGTGAAAATTGATTGAATGGCTGTGCATCACTAAGCATCCACCGTGATCAAATTGTTACTGTTGATGAAGTTTTAGATGAAATGGCAAAGAAAAGCCGACGCATGCGCCTGAGTTTTTAATATAACATTTTTCATATCATATTCTAAATACACGTACTTTAATGTTAAAGCTAAACACAACATTTTTTTATTTAACTGAAAAAATAATTTGAACCCCCCCCAAGGCAATTTTCTGGCTACGCCCCTGATGTGAGGCATTAAATGTGGCCTTAATAAGCCATTAAATAATGGATTATAAAAGGGATTCGTTAAGGCATTATATAATCTGTTATATAAGGGAATAAATTAAGGGATTTCATGAGGAATTGTACTTTACCAGCAGCAGGATTCTGCAAATCGCTAATGCTTAATCTCGATCGCCAAAAATCTCTAACTGCATTTTGGCAACTTTTGGCGACTTTTCCGATTCCCGTGAATGACAATCTCCTAAAATCTCCATTTTCTGGTTCATTTTGATTCATTCTTTTGCCACATTTAAGCGATGATCACGAATGAACCAGATAACGTCATCAGCTGTTTTTGGCGACTAATTTAGCTAAGTTTGCGATTTTTTCTGGAATTTTAGCCATCTCGTAAAATCTCTATTTTTCTCCTAAAGCATGCTTATTTTGGCAACCAAAAAAATCTGTTGCTAAAATACAAAATATATGATAAAATGTTAGAATTAAGTTTTTTTATGTCAAAAAAAACACTCATTGACATAAAATATATGATATTTAAAAGAAAAATAGAAATTGGTAGTTGTTTCCTTTAGGAAATAGTCCGATCCCAAAATGAGAGGCGTGATGCAAGGAATTTATTTATAGGCAGAACATCGGTTTGAGAAGGTGTCCTTCGTTCGCGTTTCAAAAAAATAACCCTTCACGGATCCAATACGGACTCGCAGAATACAATTTGGCACTTCTCGGAGGACTTTTTATCTGTGTCTGCCAAGACCGTATACCTGTGTCTACAATTCAACCACTCAAAAAATCTCTTCTACTCTACTAGCATTGAGAATATGGCTGTGTTCGTAAATGCAACATGACTTGCAGTATAAGCAACAGTGGCATCACTGCGAATTTGACGAGCGATGCTCTTGATAGAATTTTTGACAATTTGCAAATATGTACGTTTGTTTGCTTTTTTGAACGCGTATAATACTTAAATGGAAATTTTGCTGAATCTAACACTAGACGAATTTTGTGGGCAAGGAAATGGTACATTTTCTTTAAATTTAAGAAAAAGAAGGTTATTGTAGTCAAATAGAAAAATGTCTAGGTTCAAATGGTTGTCTTTAAAAAGAAAAATATCTAAAAACAAATAATTTATTAAAACATTTTCTATTCTCATTTTCGAATGAATTGGGCCACTTTTAAAGTAAGGTTTTATAAGTTTTATGAAAATTAATAAGTTATAGTTTCACTTTAAATAGGCTTTGGAAAAGGCTTGGACTCCTCCTCTATATTCAGCCGTACTCTCAGCAATAGCTGTGTCTAAGATTTTCACTAAAAATTTAAAAATTATTATTTTTACGATTATTATTAACATAATTTAACTAAATTTCAGTACAAAACTTAAAATAAAACAGTTTTGCACTTACTTTTCGTCAGACATCGTTAAATCGTGATCAAAAGCAACTAAAATTTCTTTGATGCGAGTGATGAGCGACTCTTGATAGAAGTGTTGCATTTTAGAACGTTTGATTATTGCAGTGCTGCCATACTGACATTTATGAACGTTCTGCTTGTGATGCAATTGCAGTTTGCGCGTCTTGATGCATTTACGAACACAGCCTATGTTTAAAAAATAACTGGGATAAAAACTCACCTAGGATGCATCTTATATATATAACTTTTAGGACACTCTGAAATTGTCTGTAATTAAATTTTTCAGTGTTCTCTGCGCCCAAAGTATGGGGTTTACTTCTAGTAGCCTTTGTCTATTTCGGGCTATTTTTGGTGATTTATGGCATGTAAGGAATCACAACTAAATTGACAGATGGCGGTGCTATCCCAGCGCCATCAAGCGAAAAGATAACCGTACTACATTTTAGCTAGGCGACTTGAGTTTCAGAATCGCAAATTAGCGAAATCTCCTAATATTCTGAGAGTTCATTTTGATTTGGCATTTTGGCGAATTTTAGCATTCAGGCGATGGCGATGACTGGAATCCGGCTGCAGGTCTTTGAAACATTGAATGTATTATTCCACTTTTAAAATAACTCAAATTGCACTTCCTTCATTGTTTATATTTATATAGAGATCATACACCTATACCAGTATGTCTGCGTTCAAAGTGTTTTTTGGAATTTCCAGTAAGATTAGCTTCCTTTGACTAATTTCATTATTTTTGTATGAAAGTATGTGTAAAAACACAATGAAAATTTTACAAATCAAAGTTAAAAATTTGTGGAAAATTCAAGAAAACTCGAAAAATTTTCATCAAAATTTCTAACTTTTTAGTAAAATTTTTTAGATTTTTTTCGAGTATGCAGTTTTTTAGCTCGTTCAATTGTAGTGAACAAAGATGCTAATCTTAAGCCGCTAAAAGAATTACTGGATTTTTGCCAATTTTTTATCTAGCCGACCATGCGCGTTATCTTCCATACAAATTTATAAGCGTAATATTTTTATATGGAAGAAAATGCAGATAAAAAATTCCAAAAAAACCCTTTGAACGCAGACATACTGGGCTAGGTGTATGTAAATAAGTATCTTATGGATAACTTTAGAAAATTAAGAAAATGTTTAAGAAATTAATGAATGAAAAATAAAGTAAAATATCTTAATAATTAATAAATAAATTAGATTTAGCTTTCTATAGCTTCTTGAGGTACGATTTGTTCTTCATGTTCAGTTTTTTCCGTATACACCAACGACGCTGTAGAACCATAACCTGAGTGTTTACATGGGAATTTTACATTGGATGCGGCTTTTTCCATTGCCAAATTTCGTATATTGGCGAGTGGGCCGCGACATGTTGGACAGCAGGCAAGTTTTGGGCGACATGAAACGCATACCAAATGTCCACTCGAACATTGTAATATTGGTGGCAGTACATAATCAAAGCACACCGGACATTCAAATAATGAAGTTAAATCGGCAGACATACCACCATCACCGCCACCGGCGGACGATAATGATGAACTAGATGAAGATGATGTATTCGCTGTTGCTGTTGTATTACCACCACTACCGACTGTTGGTGTGCCGGTACCGGTTGTGATGCGTATGTGATGTTGGAGTTGGTTGCGTTTGTACGGGATGTGTTAATGATAATTGTGTTTGTGCGGTGCAGGTGGATGAGGTGGTTGTTGGTGGTGTACCAGAGGCGGCGATGACGGCTACAGCTGAATGTGTTGCTGCTGTGAGAATATTGTTGGAAGCAGCAGCAATGTTGTTTGCGTTTTCGTTACTCAACAATGTTAAAGATGTTGGTGTTGTTACTGTTGTTGTTGTTGATTGCATTGACAATGGCGGCGTTGGTATCGTTGATACCGTCAGCGGCTCTTGATGTTGATGTTGGTGATGTTGTGGTTGTAGTTGTTATGACGGCACAACGTTGATGATAATACTCGTGATTGTGATGGTGGTGGTGGAGTAATTGATTTTGATTCACCTGCTTCGGATGTGGTTGCCACTGCATTTTCTGTTGCGCTTGTAGTGCTTCCAGTTTCCTTGTTTGCTGTTGGGCAACAGTTGTCGGGCGTGTAGTAGATCCACTTTGCGCTAGTGGTGGTGGTTCAGAGCCAAGAATAGTTTGTTGTTTCGGTGTAGGTGTTCTAACTGGTTGAGCAGTGGTAGATTTACTAGAAGGAATAGGTGGCGGTGCTATTTGCTCGCTGCTGCTACGCTTTGTACAACGGCTGGATTTTTTACCGGCAAAGTCGCTTGAATTAAGCTCGGATGATCAGCCGGCTGAAAAAAAGAGATAAAGCGACTTTAGATTTAGAAATACATATCAGCTAAAATGTACCCAGTGACAGTAGATAAAGCCAAATAATTATAAAAAAAGCTCACTTTTGGAAGTATTTTCTGTTGTATTATTGGAGCCTGTTGCTGTTGTTCAATTGCATTTGTGCGTATTTGTTGCTGCTGTTGCGAGGGTAATACTTGTTTCGTTATAATTGTCTGCGAATTTAATTGACTTTGTTGCGTTGGTGGTGGTGCTTGGGTTATGACGGTTTCTTTAATTTCAACAGGACGCCCGCCAATTATAACCTGTCGTTTCTCTGAAAGACCGAATATAATGTGTTGCTGTATTATAGATTGGTGTTGTTGTAGTTGAGGGATTTGCAAAGGGGATGGTGGAGGTTGTGCTAATCCTGGTGATGCCTGAACAATAGACACAGTTTTGCCCAAACGTGATATCGTAGCAGGTTGATGCTGATGAACAACTGTTTGTTGAAGACTCGTTGGAGGCATTTGTGGTTGTGATGATTTAATTGTGATAGTAATGATTGTGAAATTTGTGCTGTGACTGAGGGAGCTGTTGCAAACCTGTAAAGAAAGCAGAATATACATATATACTATTAGAAAATTAGAAATCTTTTTAATTATACATGGATATAATATAAAAATAAATTTAATTATATACTTATAGTAAAATGTTTTTTCCACGCTGTTGTCGCTGTTGCCGGCACGATGACTTTTCACTTTTTGACAAGTGCCAATGACATTCTGTTATGGATTACGCGTTCAAATGGAGCAGTAAGGAAGGCGGTCGGCATGATCTGAGGTCGCACTGTGGCTAGTCATTGTCGGCTGGGGTGGGCTCTTGCCAACCTTACCGTCCTGCGCCATAAACAGAGAAAAGGTCATATCATGCCTTTGAAAACGCGGGGAAAACGCAAAAACCGCGTCAAAATGACTTTCAAAACAACATCCGGTTAAACCCGGATGCCACGGACAGACCGTTGACATTACAAATTCAAACTCGAAATTCAAACAAAACTATTAAAACGAAAAAATTCAAAAAGAAAACGGGCAGTTAAACTCAACTCAAAATTAAAAAAAAAATAACCGAAACTAACGCAAATCGAAATTTAAATAAAACGCCTGGCAAAACGAAAAGCCATTTAAATTTAAATAAACAAAAAAAAAACCTGAAAAATTAAAACCGAACCGGAAATGACCGGTTACCACTCCTGAAATAAGAAATAAACAAACATATAAATCAAAAAAATAAGGCCGAACATATAAGGGGGCGCCGCTGGTGTCGATGCGACGCCCGGTGCTTGGCCCACCCTCATCCATGGCCATCGACGCACCTAATCTCGATGGCCCCTTACCAATAAATAATAAGAGTCATCAGCACTCCCATTTTATACAATTTTTATTTATAATGGATTACTTAAACCTAATTTTTAGAACAGTTATTTAAATTAATTTTTAGTTAATAGTTTATTTCCTTTAATTTTCTTCTTCTTCCCTTTTCTACTTTTCTGTTCGTTTTTATTGTAAATTACGACCCTATCCTATCTTTTTCTTATTTTTATAAACTACATTTCTAAATAAATTGTGTTGTATCTAACTTTTCTTGTGCTTGTTTACTTATATGTATTTTGGTTTTGTTTAGCTTTTGATTATTTAGTTATATTTATTTTTGTTCTATTGTGCTTAGTTTAATTTTCCATCATTATCGTTATGTTATTAAGTTATCTTAAGTATTATTTATTTATTATTATGTTATTTTATTGGCGGCCTTTAGTTTGTTATAATTGTAGTTTGCTATTTAATTATTTATGTATTTGGTTAAAATATATTTGCAGGTATTTATTTTATGTATTTAATGAAATTTATTTTATTTTATGTATTTAAATTTATTTTTATTTTATGTATTTAGTTCTATCTTAGGTTACATATTTTGTTCTATTTTATGTTATTTATTTTATTTTATTTTATTTATTTTATTTCATCTTATTTTATTTTAGGGTATTTTTAATTATATTTTATTTTATGTATTTTATTCTTTCCTATTTTTCCTAGTGTATTTTATGTTAAGTATTTTACTTTATTCAATTTTACTCAAAAAAAATTGTCTTTTTTCTAATTCTAGGTATTTCATTTTCATTTTAAGCATTTCTATGTATTTTAAATTAATTTTACATATTTTGTGATTTAATTTTATTTAATTTAATTTTATTCGTATCTCACATTTGATTTTATCTTATGTATTTTGGTTCTATTTTAGTTTATGTATTTTAGAATTTGTTTTATGTATTGTATTTATTTCAATTATATTTTATAAAATTTTTTCCTTACTTATTTCACCTTGGTTTTTCCCTATCTCCTACTCTATATTTCGATACATAAAATTTTTTTTTCTTTAATTAAATCTCTTAACCTTGTTAAGTTAAATTCAAACCCTTACTTCTCTATCTTTCTTTTGTTTACTATTTTATAATTTTAAAATATACATATTTTTTTTCCAGTGTTTTTTTTTGATACTACATAAACTACATATGTATGTCCAAAATAGGTAGGTCTCACCCGGTTGTTGCAGTAGGCCGTTGGTGGGGCGCTACTGTTGTTGTTGTTGGTAGTTGTGCGGCGGGCCTATAACAGGTCGGCCCCCGCTGTTGTCGTTGCTGGTGTATATATGCAGCGGGCCTACATTAGGGCGGCCCCTGCTGTTGTCACGATGGTATTGTTGTTGCCGGGGTTACAACCGGTTGCTGTTGTTGTTATAGGTTAGGCGGCGGGCCTATAATAGGTCGGCCCCCGCTGTTGGCACTGCTGGTGGTTGTTGTTGTTGGTGTTGGACAGCGGGCCTGTATGACGGCGGCCCCCGTTATCGTCACTACTGGTGGTTACGGCTGGTTGTTGTTAATTGGACGTTGATGCCGGTGCTGTGACCGGTTGCTGATGATGCTATTGTTGTTGCGGCGGGCCTACAAGAGGGGTGCCCCCGCTGTTGTCACGGTGGTGTTGTTGTCGTTGCCGGTTGTTGTTGTTGCCGGTTGCTACTGTTGTTACGGTTGTTGCCGGTGTTGTGACCGGTTGCTGATGTTTGTGCGGCGGGCCTATATTAGGGCGGCCCCCGCTATCGTCACATCTAGTGGTTGGTAGTTTGATGCGGCGGGCCTATATTAGGGCGGCCCCCGCTATGGTAATTGCTGGTGCTGTAGTGCCTTGGCGGCCGCTGGTGCGCGCGATAGTGGCACGTTGTGATGATTGTGCGCTATTGTAGTGGCGCGCGCGATGATGATGCAATGGTGGCGCTGAATGGTCGCGGTGTTGTAGTGGCGCGCGCGATGATGATGCAATGGTAGCGCGCGCAAATATGGCGCTGAATGGTTGCGCTGTTGTAGTGGCCCGCGATGGTGGAGCGCTATTGTAGTGGCGCGGGCGATGACGGAGCGGTGGTAGCCCGCGCAATGATGGTGCGCTGTTATGGTGGCGCATTGTGATGGTAGCGCGTGATGGTGGTGTTGCAATGGTGACGCGCTGTTGTGGCACGCGTTCGTATGAGCGACGATGTGAGCGCTGGTGGGGCGCACTGAACTAGTGCAAATAACAAGCAATTAATAGAACTGCAAATAACAAGCAATTAATATAAAAAAAAACCCAATTTTAAAGGGAAGAACGTTTTACTATAAAACTTACCGAAAGTAACTTTGTAGCTGGTGGTGGGGGCAGTAAAGTTGAACGTGATCAGGCGTGTTTAGGTGGCGCTTCAATTGGAAGCCCGTGGTGGTGGTGTTGCAATGGTGACGCGTCTGAATCTGATATCTTTGGATATTTTAAAATTTTTGTTGTTGTAGTTTGAGACTTAGTCCGATTCAACGATTAAAAAACATTTGAATGGAAATAATGAAGTTTTGATAGGTTTTCAAGAAATTATTATGTAGTTAGCGGTAGAAAATGTTTTACGAAGTTGACCACTAATTCATATACTTGACGAGTGTCAATTTGTAATAATGCTTTCGAAGAGTTAAATTGCTTTTCGGAACTTTTATTTACACTAACTATTGAGCACTACGATGAATAGTGTTTATTCACAATTTTCATTCATCTATTCCTAGCATATAATCTTTGTTTTCCCGACTCTTGGGTAATTTAAATGAGCATTATACACCGTTTAACTTCACTTTGAGATTCTTGACACATTTATAACTTCATATCTTCTACGATTTGATACTTTTTTCTTTTTAGTATTTGAGTAAAAATTTGCTATAATTGTGCAGAGTGCATCTTGTAATTCTGTTGGCCAAAGCTTAAACTTCAATTAAAAACTTCAAGTTGCACACCCACCGCGTACACACAAATGCGAGCGAGCACCGCAAAAGCCAAACAATATAATTTTTTCCTTTTCTCACTGTACCACGATTTTTTCCACACTACACTTAAAATCTTTATTTTATTATTTTTGCACTTGGCAATTATATATGCATATACCTTTATGCAATAATTATTTCTTGTCTTCACCACGGCGTAAACAACGCGACCGTTCACATTGAAATCAAATTACGTTTTAATTGGTCGAATGCCGGTGGCGCCGATATGGGGTAAATTTTCCAATCAACTGCGACTGCGCAATGGAAAAGTTCCGTTGCCCAATCTGACATGGCGTGATCGTTGCCAGGTGGGAGACTACGATTGGTGGTTGCCATCAGGGTTCGGACTTTTATTACTATTTTAGGGACTTTTTTGTACTACCAAATTTGGTAAAAGTACAGTACTCATTCCGAAACACAAAAACCAGGCCTTATGCTTTTGAAATTAAAGTAGAAGATATGATTTTACAACTGCTTAGTAGATTTTATGATAGTTAATCTGTAGACATTACTTGAAACTGGAAGAACTTTAATGTCGCTTTTATTTTAATGATTAAAGAAAAAGGAATTTAGTACTCTTAGTCTCCCTACTATTTTACTCTTTAGTTAGTTTTAGTGAAGGTGAATATTCACGTATGGAACAAAAGTAGAAATTAGAGAATATTAACAATGATTAATTATTTTACGTGAAAGTTTGAAGTCAGAAAAAAATTTACTTAATCAAAGGAAAAATCGAACTATGGTGCTATTAAATGGGAGCATAAAGCGTAGTAGATTTGTGTAAACTGCATTTAGTATTGAAATTACTACAATTTTTGTTAAGTCTGAACCCTAAAGGCACGCTTTCGTTGGCGCGCGAAAAGGGAAGGTTCTAGAACTTGTGTTTGGTGTGTTCCCTTGGTGGTCCGCGGAACCCGACGTTACTGGGTTTTAGGATTGGAGACATATGAAACTCCTTACCCGACCCTGCCATGGATAATACTATAATACACGAAAATTGCCGCCCTTAAAATGGTTAAACTCCCACCTTACAAATGCTTTTTACCAATTACTAATACTTATTGCCCTTTTGGTTGCACCTTGTTTTGGCGATATGATGAGTTATTCATCGAGTCAAGGTCAGGAATCAGGACGGGATTCCATGTGTCTCCCACCCTACTAATTGATGAATTAATATAAGTTACCCAATGATATACGTTAATTTCCCCTACAAGAAATAAATGATATTTACTTATGTCAAATGCCCATTTAATTCACTGTCATTTTTCGAGCAATCTGGTTTACCCTACTATTTATTTCTGGCCACACCGAGAACACACCAATCACTTGTTTGTCTGGAAATTAAAAGTTCCGTTATTGGTGCCTTTTTCCATTTTATGGAACATTTGGTGCCGCCACCTCGGCAAAAATCACGCCACTTCCCAGAATCTATCGATTTATGTCAAACCGCAGTGTGAACCTAAACTGTCGCCTATCCAACCGCAGTGAGTCACACCAATCAAACTCAATAAAAGAAAATGACTATAAGTTGGAAGTAGACCATAACAATTCGTATGTTAGAGGGAAATGCCGCTAACATGTCAAGCATAAAAAGCAGTGTTACCCGCTCTTACATTCACAGTCAATCAGCATGTTTATGCGATTGTAGTTGTGAATGCCTTAGTCCGTTCTAGCTGGGATTACTGCATTCATATAGAGGCAACTTTTGTTGCTTTTATCAGCAACTCTAGCGAATGGTGGAAGAGAGAGCGACGATGGAAGGGGACGGGTACGGAGTTGCCTGTGCTCGGTCTACACGCTTTGTGTTGCCATTCTTCTCAATACCGTTATGTTGGCTGCAGATTTATTTTGACATTTTTCTTCATACCTTGTTTTACATTCGCATATACACATATTAATTAATGACAAAAGGCGTTATTCGGCGCAGTTTTGAAAAATACAATGGAATAAATTAATAAATATATACATATTTATTAATATCACAATATCAATTTCAGTTCAATTTTTTTATAAAATATTTCTGCTACGCATTACCAAAATTAAAGCAAACACAGAATGTCAGAACAAAGCAATCATCAAAATAATCAACCAAAGCAACTCCTGATGTGTGTGAAGAATATCAGCAACATTTGAGCAACACCAAAAGAGAATTGCTGATAAAAGCAACAAAAGTTGCCTCTGTATGAATGCAGTAGATGTAATATAGTTTTGTGTGTATAGTGTTATCAAAGTGTTTTAAAAATTACTTATTTTGGTTGGGAAAATTCGAATCGGGTTGGGTTTTATTGAGTGCACCGTGCCTATAAATGTTTTTTTTAGAGGGGTAGAGGGGGTCCCAGAATTCACAGGACTAAAGCCCGAACTTGGAGGCAACTCATATTTTAAGAGACAATCGAATTTGAAGATTCGAATTTTCCCAACCAAAATGTGTAAATTTTAAAACACTTTGATAACACTATACACACAAAACTATTGGCGTGTTCCAGTTAAACACAAACCCAGACCTGTATAAAATTTTGCATGTAAATGCAACAACAACGTTGTGATCTTGATATTTTTCTGGGTCAGTTTCTGATCCGTAGTAGTAGATTTTTTTTGTAGTAGATTTTTTGACAGCCAACCCTTATTTGCTTAGTGGCACAAACATGCATATGTATACACACTTATTTACAAAAACAACTCTCATGCAGCTGACCCGCATCGTTCCTGTTAAATTATGACCGTGACCCGACCCAGGTCAGCAAACTGGAACGCAACTTATATTACATTACACAAAAACCCCCTTCCATACAGTCCCGCACTGTTTTTTTCCCGAGTTTTGCGCGAATAACCGCTTTAAACATTTAAATTTTTTATCACAGAAAGCCCGACATGTTTTTTCACTTGGAAATAACAATGCCTTAGGATTGGTTGCAGTTACAGCGAGTAGCAACTGCTGATGGCTCTGAAGGAATAAACAAACTATGTTATGGCACGTTCACTGCAACATAGCTTGTTTATTCTTCATTTTATGAGTTATTTTATAGATTTTCTTTATAATTGTTAAGAAACGCGGAGATTTATCACGTTTATTAACCACGAACAGATATAATGCCGAAAACTAAGCAGCTTGCAACGAGATTAATTTGAACTACTTAATAAAAAAAATGTTGCCAGACCTTCCAACAGTAATTGTAACAAAAACTTCTTATATTTTAGGTACTGGTGCAGTTTATGGGCCCCACCCAAAACTAGACCAAAAAGGTCGAGTGGGGTATCAAAAGACGCGTATTCACGTCTATATTTAGAATCTGAAATGAGATTTTTGTTTTTTTTTTCAACCGTTCAAAAGTTATTTGCAGGTAAAGTTCACAATTTTCTGTAATTTTTATGTGGTTGTTGTAATGGCACATAAGGCTGAGCCAAAAAAGTGAAAAAGTGTTGGGAAACGTGGCACACACGCGGAGTTGGAATGGCGTAGCCCAGGGTTATTTTTTGAAGCGCGGCCGAAGGCCGCCTACTCGGAAAGGTGTTCTGCATATAAAAAACATGGATCACGCCCCGAGTTGGAAAGTTTTACCCTCATAACTTTTGAACATTCGAAAAAAACAAACAAAAATCTCATTTCAGATTCTAAATCTAGACGTGGATACGCGTCTTCCACTTTTTGGTCTAGTTTTCCACTTTTTGGTCTAGTTTTGGGTGGGCCCCATAAACTGCACCATTACCATATTTTATTACAACTTTATCAAATATGTATGAAAATTATGAGAATATGTTTGTAAAATTGTAGTTGATAATACAATTTAAATCTTTATAGCTATATCTGTTTAACTTGTTTTGTTGAAAGCCCCCTTAAGTTTCTGTAATTTGCATGTGCTTCTGGTAGACATAGATATAAGGTATGGATGTACAGTATTACCCAAAGTTATTCATCCCAAATGTTCACTTGAGGCGCTATTTCACTGAAAATACCTGTCATGTCATGTTTTCTTGCGAAAAACCTGCCTCAGTCCTCAACCTCAGTTTTTGAAAAATCTGCATATTCATTTACACATGTCTGGCACCTCCTATTACTCGCTGACGATTCAACTAGTACCAAACCGCCTTTGTTGTTCACAAGTGATTCGGCCAATATAGAAAGCAGTTTATTTGAATGTTTTTTTTTCGTGATATATATTTTAGAAGGCTAAAATATTAAAAATATGCAGTGTGTTGAGACATATCGTTCAGTGTGAAGTGTTTTTAATTCTTTAAAGTGAATAATTATAAGCAAGTCTGGTAAATTTTGAAGCTTCCTTACATAAAATTTTGCAAATTTAAACTCTATTTTTTCTCAAAATATATAGCTTGGTTCGGTGCATCATCTAAAATATTCCTCATCGAATCTTCAAATTCGGTTTTCTCTTAAAATATGAGTTGCCTCCAAGTTCGGGCTTTAGTTCCGTGATTTCTGGGACCTTCTTAACCCCTTTAAAAAAAAAAACATTAATAGACACGGTGCACTCAATAAAACTCAAACCGTTGACACCTACTTTAATCGCCAAACCATTGGACGGTGACTTACATAATAAACTCCTTAATTGTTGCGTGGCAGTACTTCTGTGAAATGTCATATTGACAGCCGGATGTTGTGAACTACACCATTTTGAAGATGGAGTTGATTCCGTCTTTCTAAACGTGGGAAACATCAACATTGGTTGATTTTCTGCTCTCTCAAAAAATTTCTCCAAATTTAGCTATACTAGTGCAAAGTAAGTGTTACCGCCATACAGTATTTCGAAATATAAAGCCTTTTCTGTGTATTACAGATGCCTAGAGAAATTAAGGAGGTAAAAGATTTCTTAAACAAGGCTCGCCGTGCCGATGCGCGTGCTGTGAAAATTAAGAAAAACCCAACCAATACAAAGTTCAAGATCCGCTGCTCGCGTTTCTTATATACGTTAGTGGTGCAGGACAAAGAGAAGGCTGAGAAAATAAAGCAATCGTTGCCACCCGGCTTACAAGTAAAGGAAGTCAAGTGAATGTTCTGCGTTATCTAAATTTATAATACATAGTTGTTCACCAAGAGAAATGCAAAGCTAAAATGAGGAAAAGTTAAATTACATTTTAAATCGTTGGTTTCATTTAACAATGAATTTGGGAGTGTGAAGTTATGGTGTTTGTTTCCTTTAGGATACAACTGAAGGTTTTGGGGGGTATTGTCGAATTAGTTGTCCTCTGTTATTAATTTAAATCACTCTCCGAAGGTTTTGGGGAGTGTTGTCGAATTAACAGTCCTTGGCCGGATATGACCAGGCGTCTGTTCGGATGCTGCGGTTTGCAACAGTTGAACAGGAATTGCCTGGTCAACATCTCGCTATGCTCTTAAACGCCGAGCATTTTTGCTTCATTATGAAGGTGGTGCTCAGGAGACATAGGAAGACACCCAGTGGCGGTTCGAAGGGCGGTGTTCTAGCAGACCTGAAGGCTCGTCCAGTGTGTGTCAGCTATCCCCGCCCACCATATTGGCGTCGCGTAGCTCAGTACCGGCTGACCAATTGCTTTATATGTAGCTAGTAACGTTTCTTTGTCTTTACCCCAAGTGCTGCCAGCTAGCGACTTGAGGATTTTGTTACGGCTTTGGACTTTATTGGCAATTGCGGTTACATGAGCCCGTATTTGAACATGTTATCAAACGTTACTCCTAAGATTTTGGGGTGTGAGACATTTGGTAGCTTGACACTATCAATGTAGACGTCTAATTCCATGTTCACTTGCGTTGTCCACGTCGTGAATAGGCTGGCCGAGGACTTATTCGGTGACAATGCCAGGTTTCTCCCGGCGAAGAATTCGGACACGGCTGGGAGGTATGAGTTAATTCGAGAGCAGAGTTCTTCTACGGAAGGGCCTGTTGCCAGAATCGTACAATCGTCGGTGTAAGAGACGATCGAGACACCCTCTGGTGGGGGGGGGGGGAGTTTCGATATATAAAAGTTAAACAGGAACGGGGATAGGACACCACCCTGTGGCACCCCTTGTTTAACTATTCTGGGTTTTGATCTTGTGCCTCTGAACTCAACCGACGATTGACGACCACTCAAATAGTTGGCAGTCCAACGTTTAAGACAGGGGGGAAGGGACGAGTCTTCCAGGTCTTTCAATAGTTGCGTATGGTTGACCGTGTCAAAAGCTTTTGCCAAGTCATGCGCAAGTAGCACTGTCCTGTGGTTTGGACGCTTTTGGTTTAGTCCGTCCCCTATCTGAGTGGTAATGGCGTTCAGCGCGGTGGTAATGCTGTGGTTTTTGCGAAATCCATGCTGATGTTCGGCGAGCCGCAGGTTTGCGGTGAAATACGGTAACAAGATAGATTCCAACACCTTCACTACTGGCGAGAGGAGTGATATCGGGCGATATGACTCCCCTACGGCAGCTGGCTTGCCAGGCTTTAGTAGTGGGACCACCTTTGCCTGTCTCCATCTTTCAGGAATGACAAAGGTGGACAGGGAAAGGTTGAAAACGTGTGTAAGGTATCTTATGCCTTCGTCGCCGAGGTGTTTCAGCATCAGCATGAAAATGGCATCGGGGTCAATATCTTTGGTGTTCTTAGATCTCCGAATTGCCTCATGAACTTCTGTTGTGGAGATGGCAATGGGCGCATCGCTGTTTTTGTGTTTATGCGCTTCCCTGGTGTCTCGGAATCTCTTTGTTCAACGGAGGATGCATTACAAATTGTCGGCAGAAGGCGCTCTCGCATTTTTTAGGCTTCGACTGAACCTTATCACCGAAGGCGATGGATATTTTGTCGTTACATTTAGTCGGGTTGGACAAAGATTTCACCGTAGACCATAATTTGCCGTCTCCAGCCGAGAGGTTGCAAGACCTTAGCTGCTCCCCCCACTTATCGCGTTTGTGTTGATCTACTAAGCGTCTGATTTCCGCATTAAGATCCCTTATTTTAGGATCCGTAGGGTCAAAGCGTCTAATATGGTCACGTTCATTTGCCAGGGCCGCTGCCTCTGCGGGGAAGAATGGACGCACTTCCTTTATTCTACCTGACGGAATGTGTTGATGGGAGGCTGAAATTAGGGCCATACGAAACGCCTTTTCCCCTTCTCGTACGTCAGACGGGGTGGGAAGAGAGCAGTCGGCTTTATTGAAGTTAGTGAATGTGCGATTCTCAGCGGTGACAAAGTCGGTGGGGCGATCGATAGAGAGCACTATGGGTAGGTGGTCTGAAGCAAGCGTCAGCATCGGACGCCATTCAACTCAGTTTATTAGGCCAGCGCTGACAATGGTGATGTCTGGCGAGCTAGAGCAGTTTACCGCCACTCTAGTGGGGGCATCCCCATTTACCGTGCATAACGTCGAATCATCTATTTGGTCAGCCAGCTCCTGTCCCCTACCATCGGCCTGCAGGCTGGAGTGCCACAGGTCGTGGTGTGCGTTGAAGTCACCAAGGATGACGCGGTTCTCGCCCCTGAGTAACGCACGAATGTCAGGGTGGTAATCCCTGGGACAACAGGTGACAGGAGGTATGTAAATGTTTATGATTTCAAGGTCGACATCGCCTGACCGGACAACCATACCTTGACGTTCTAAGGTGGTGTCCGTCGGGTTGATGTCAGGCTCAAATAGACGATACTGCACAGATTGATGCGTGATGAATGCCAGACCACCCCCAAGCCCTCTCGCACGGTCACAACGGTGTACATTGTATCCGTTGCAGGTCTGAAGAGACGACCTTCCACCTAGCTTTGTCTCCTGAATCGCCGCGATCTTGATGTTCAGTCGCTTCATTCAATTTGTCACTTCAACAATTTTACCAGTTAGGCCGTTGCAATTAAATTGCAGGATACCGAAATGCGAAGGGGGAGTAGAGTTGATGCTGGGGGTCAAGGACTGGTGCGTATGCCTAGGTGGTAGTAGGCTGGGTCGCGCACTACGGCGCAATCTTGAAGTCGAAGGAATCGCGTTACCAGAAGGTAGAGGCGAGTCGGACGACGTTGAAGGTTGCGAGCTCGACAGCATGGCGCAACGTATGTAGCAGTCCATAGGTTCCTGTTCGCGAGTCCAGAGCATATAAGCAGGTGACATAGGCCAAGGCAGTTATTGCACTTGACTGATGCCAACGGCGTATATAATCTTAACCGACAAACAGTGCACGTAGTATAAGGGACCAGGAGCTGATGGTTGTGGCTTATACTCGTGCTGATGCTGGAAGAAGAGGGGCTGACCGAGGGAGTGGGGGAGAGCGGACGCTCAGCATTGTCAAATCCACTTGGGAAGTGCTACGTAGGGAGTAGCTGTGAGCTGCTGTGTGAGATGTTGACGCCTGGGGGCGTGAGCGGCCGCTCGGAAGGTCTACTTGCTGATGTGCATTGTTAGTGCTAGTCGTGGAGACTGATGTGACAGAGTCAGACATATGTGGCGGAACGATACTTGATCGACGACGGCCACTGGACGTCCACGTTCTAGGACCTCCAGTGGCCGACGCCAATCAAGTATCGCACCGCCACCTATTTCTGACACTCACTACAGTCTCATCGACTAACAACATTAATGCACCTCAGCAAGTAGACTATTCCCACGGCCGCTCACGCCCTCTGGAGTAAACAGCTCAAAGCTCCTGCTTACGTAGCAACTCCTTACTGCATCTGAGCAATGCTGAATGTCCACCGATCCCCGCCCCACTAGCAGACATGTAAACCCATGACCATCAGCTTCTCGTCCCTTATACTACGTGCACTGTTTGTCGGTTAAGATTATATCCGCCGGCGGCATCAGCCGAATGCAATTACCTGTGCCACCTGCTAATATGCTCTGGACTTGGAAACAGGAACCTTTGGACTGATACGTACGTTGCGTCTTGTTGTCGAGCTACGCAACCTTCAACGTCGACTGACTCGCCTTTACCTTCCAATGATGCGATTTCCAGCCAACTGCCACCTATGCATACGCATACTTGACCCCAGCATAAACGTTTCTCCCCCTTCATACTTCAGTATCCCACAACGGCTTAACCGAAAAAATAACTGAAATCCTAAACTTCGTGAAGCGATATCACATCAAAATTGCTGCGGTTCAGGAGACAAAGCTCGGTGAGCGATCCGTTCTTAAGACCTGCAACGGTTACAACATCCGCCGGTGCGATCGGACTCGGAGGTGGTCTCGCATTCATCACTCACCAATCAAAGCAATACCGAGGGGCACTACCTTAGAACGTCAAGGTATAATTATCCGGTCAGGCGATGTCACCCTTGAGACTATTCATTTGTGTGTAAATTAGTCGTTTCCTTCGAGCGGTATGCCTAGCTTGAGAATATTCTAAACTGCAGGGGTTAGTAGAGGAGTGTCCAAGTGGGACTCATCAATCCCGCAGATCACTGAATTTAAGGCATTGTAATAATGGCGACAAGCCATAAATTAGTGCTCAAAAATAAATTTAGCTAGTCGAAATCTAGCATTGTGGCCGATTTATTATTCAGCCACCTTAACTCCGGTACGAGAGAGCCAGCTGTTGCTGTATCGACATAGGGATTAAAAACAAATGCAACCTAAGTCGCATGTAAATGTACAGGACTTTGGCGGATATGGCTTGTGGAACTAATATCAGTAAAAAAATGTATTCAAATTTGTAAAAGGAATAATATCGCTTCTCTAGTTCAACAACGACGCAATTGTCAATTTTAAAGTTTCGAGATAACGCTCACAAAAGCTTTAAAAAGTACTAATTATTGCTGTGTATCAGTTTTATAATTGTATTACAAATAGTTTTCGCGCTAGACGCTTGCGAAGTTGTTCCAATCGTGAATAACGTATGCGCGGACAAATATTGAAACTTGCTTCACCAAAACTTTATATTTTACTAGCAGGGTACCCGGCGTTGCTCGGGGTTTAATTAGTTAGGGGGCCTTTCAAAATCAATAATATACTTTAAGATTTCATATTTATATAATATTATTGCCTACTGAAGAATTTACCAAATTCGAATATTTTGAAAATGGAAAAATTAAGTTTCTATGGGAGGTACCACTCCCCCTTTTCCGATACCCCCACTTTTATGCTCAAAAATTGTTTTGATAGCATATAGCTCTGTACCAATTTCTAGGTCCCTGCCTTAAATCCTTTTAGAGATATTCAGCTTGAAAAATTAAGTTTGTATGGGAGGTGCCACGCCCCTTTTTCCGATAACCCCCAGTTTTATGCTCAAATATTGTTTTGGTAGCATATAGCTCTGTACCAATTTCTAGGTCCCTGCCTTAAATCCTTTTAGAAATATTCAGCTTGAAAAATAAAGTTTGTATAGGAGGTGCCACGCCCCTTTTTCCGATAACTTCCACCAATTTCTAGGTCCCTGCCTTAAATCCTTTTAGAAATATTCAGCTTGAAAAATGGGAGGTGCCACGCCCACTTTGTCGTTATCCCCAGTTTTTTTGGAGGTGGTAGGGATAGATTCCATATAACCCCTTACCAAGTTTCAGTGGTCTAACTTAAATGCTTCCAGAGATATCGACTAAAAAGTAATGCATTCGTATGGGAGGTGCCACGCCCACTTTTTGTTATACCCAGTTTTTTTTTTGGAGGTGGTAGGGATCGATCTCATATAACCTCCCACCAAATTTCAGTGGTCTAACCTAAATGCTTCCAGAGATATTGACTAAGAAGTATTGCATTCGTATGGGAGGTGCCACGCCCACTTTTAGTTATCCCCAGTTTTTTTTTGAGGTGGTAGGGATCGATCCCATACAACCCCTCACCGAGTTTCAATGATCTAACATAAATACTTCCAGAAATACGGACAATGAAAAATTCCAGTTGTATGGGAGGTGCCACGCCCCCTATATATATCAAAATATTTTTTAGCCTGTGACCATCCCGGAAACGTTTCCAGTTCGTGTTTCAAATTTGGTTACGATCGGTTTATAAGTTTAGGGCGCAAGTCGATCTATACCTATTTACATAATTTGAATTTTATATATATAGACAATTGCGTCGTTGTTGAACTAGGGAAGCGATATAATGAATAAATGAATAGATTTCGGTCAGATGACCCATTCCCTGTTTCTTACTGCTAAATTAAATTTGTTTAACGTGTTCTATTCTACAATGGGTATCCACTTAGCTTTTATTGAATTTACTATAATCCAACAATTTTCCCTTCCACAAATTCATCCGGTTCCGTCATCTTCCTCTCCAACTTCCACGATAGCTTGCAAGATTTTCCGCTTAAGCTTCTTTCGAGAAGAATCGGAATTAAGATTTCGAAATTCAGTAGCAACCAATTCACCAAAAGCGTCCCACTGATCTCGAGGTCGGGCTTGCCCACATGTGTCTTCTAAACCTTTTTTCAATGACAACTCTGCAGTGCTTGAACTGCACTGCTCTTGAGATTTAGAACAACAACACACAGTCTGCCCATGTTGATTTTCTTCGGTACCTGAGTTTTGACATTGAGATACTATTAGTTGCGTCGGGGAATTTTTGTCAATACTACAAACATTTTGCATCCGGGTAATCGCTGATGGGACTGATAAGAAGTTATTTCCCCTTGCATCAGCCGTGGATGTTAACATATTTTTGTTATCTCGTTGACTATTACTTCCAGCTACTACCGTTTCAGCATTACAGGCAATTGTTGTATCTTCGAATTGGTATTCCGTTATTTGTTCTGATGCTTGATTCAAGCTTGGCACAGTTATTGGTTTTGCGCTATGGTCTTCCATTTCATCTTCGCTTGTATTATCATTTTTGAGGTAAATATCTGTTTTGCGAAGTTTAGAATGATATCCACCTGGACGTGGTTCAATAATAGCCCGTAAAAATTTAAGAGACTGAAAATGCTTCCACCTACAACTTTCAGTGGCAAGTTCAGCATCATCCCCTGTTTCTTCAACTCTTCTTTCCATTTTTTTCATTTCCGAATTAAATTGATTGCGTAAATTATGAATCTTTTTCCCAAAATCCATTTTTGTGATTTCCAAACTTGAGCAAATTTCTTCTATTGCTCGACGGCGTTTTTCCTTGTGTTTATAATCCTCTGTATAATGGTTCCATAAACATTCATGATGTTCGTACATTTCAATTAGTTTAGCAATTTTTTCCCTTGTCCATAATGTACCTTTGTGGCGGGACCCTCTTTCTAAGGGCTCCCCATGTCTGGCCATTACGAAAAATCCCCCACCTACGAGAATTGTAAAATATTTGTTTACAAAATTCCTGATAGGTATGGGATAACACATAGCACGGAGCAAGGCGAATTTATAATGTAAAGTGTTCGATGAGTCCTCGATTATTTCCTTCTGAGTATGCTCGCTATAAAGAAAAGTAAACGCATGCAGAAATACTGTAACAAATGCCGTCATGCCTATACTAGGTACACACTGCAGCATAAAACCTGTACTTTCGCATAATAAATATAACCATTTCTAGTGCCGTTTTCATCAACGCTGAAATTGTAGTATGCATATTTGCGTGAGTAAAAAAGGGTTATATTATTTCCGAACGGAGTATTCAAAACTTTTTGCATATCGAAGCTGGCTCAAACAAAACTAGTAGGGATGGCCAAAAAAGATCGGTGTTTAAAAAAACCGGTTTTTTCTATTCGCGGTTTCGGTTTTTTTGATCTTTTTATCGCAACTGTCTTTAATCGATCTTTTTTCAAAAAAACCGAAAACCGAACTATCGACTTATATGCCATTGAATTGTAAATATTAAATTATTTTTCGCGATAAGTGATGGCCCCGCATCTAAAAAAAGGCCACTTTGGCAATATTTTGATGGAAAAGGGAATAAAGAAGTTTTATGCAAGCTGTGTGGGGCGGTAGTAAAACTGGGAGGCGGCACGTCCAACTTAAAAGGACACCTCCAGCGCAATCATGCCGGTTGGGATAGAAATTATTTACCTTGTAACACCAACAAGAGCTCCGATGATGTGTTGTGTTGTGATGATTCTAATTCGAATGAAGAAGTCAGAACTATTGATAGGCAGCCACCATTTCCAGACAAGTTTTTGAAAACATGTTAACTGTGACTTTTTTGAATTCAAGCACCCACATTTATATGTATTAGTACAAAAAAGTATTATCTTTTTCAGAATTTTTCGCTTTTAAAAATTTGATTTAACTGTATTAACTTGAACTGAAAAATAAATATTTGTTGCATTAGAACTTCTTGAGTTCTTTTAAAAATTTAGAGAGAAGAACCCTATAGTAAGTATCTACATTGTTGTATTTCTATAAATTTTCTTTTCGAAGTTTAAAATTGTGCCGGTTTTTCGAAAAACCGGTTTTTTCGTGTCCGGTTTTAAAAGCGGTTTAAAACCGGAATAAAAAACCGCGATTAATCACAAACCGGTTTTTTTTCAACTTTGGCCATCCCTAAAAACTAGAAACATTTTTACTTTCATTTTGATCTCTTAAAAATTACCCTTGGCCTCATTTTTGCCTCTTATATGCATTCTATACTCATCAGAATTCTGCAAACGATGTTTTTCCTCTTTATCAACATCCCTACCAGAAACGCTGATTTTTTTAACTAACACACTCACACTCAAACTTTCAGTGCTGACCATGTTCTGACCAAAATAGTGACAATTGGGGGTCGCTGTTATCAGTGAGAGACGGATATGTTATGGCAAATGTAATTGTATGTATGCTAGAATAGTTCACCCAATTTAATCATATGGTCATTAGTGACTGTCATTTGACTATCAAATGATTATCAGTAGTGGTGCATTTTCAAAATTCCCAGAAAATTTTCGACCGGCACGCATTCTAAGCGAAAACTTTTAAAAATGCAGTGTTACGAGGTAAATAAAATGTTAAAGGCTAGTAATATCATTTCTAACAAAAAATTATTTTCTAGGAGTGTTGGAGCAAGGTTCCCTGAACTCCGAGGAGGATATGCCGGCAACCATTTACAAAAGCAACCACCCCAACGTACAAAAAATATGTATAGCGAACATTTTGTACATAACTTTGAATTTTTGTAATGTTTTAATTAACGTTCTTATTTTAGTTACATAAATCAAAGAAGAAAACAAATGTTCATGTAATAAAATTCAGATGTAAAGAAATAAATTTTTTCTATGTAAAAAAGCATTGGTACATATTTACATTTGTCAGTAGTGACATTAATATGGTCAGCACTGGTGTAAACAGTATTGTATCATTTATGACAGTAAATGACAGTCTTATAGACAGCGGTGATGCAATAAAAAAGGTGGAGTGAACAGTACAGCTCTATGCTCAATTTAAAGGCGATTTCGCTGTGTTAGAATGAAATAAAAGGTTGTTGTTGTGGTTGTTTTAACAACAAAATCACTCCCCGAAGGTTTTGGGGAGTGTTGTCGAAATAACAGTCCTTGGCCGGATATGAATCCGGTACGCTCCGGTACTCCCTTGCGGTACTGCCCGACTGTCGTGGGAGCGATTTGGTATGACCAGTGCAACCTTCTAGGTCATGTCATCCCTCCTTCCGAAAGGAAAGAGAAGATGGGTAATGAGAGATGGGAGGCATCATATCCGTAGATCAACCATCGAGTTGCACATCATTACCTTTGTGCATATTGGTCGCCTCTTACGACCGGTATGCCTACCGCGGGCATATTCTAAGCCCCAACCCGCAGGGGCGTCACACGTACACAGTTGCTTACATCAGCTTTGCGCAAGCCCCCTTGTGTCCGTGATGTAAAGTTTGTATGAAGCGCTGACAATTAGACTGACAGTACTGAAGATCAGATGTTGTGTCAAATAACAGTCAGTGTTCTGGTAGGGATGTTTAATATTTGTATGTAGCCTTTTCTGTAAAATTAACGGTAAAACTAATAGAGGCAAAAAACAAAATAAAGCGATCAATTCCCTTTACCTTCTAACTCTAACTTAGAAAAAAATATGTTGTAAATATTGTAACAACTACAATATGCAAAATATTCTTCATTGGCACATACGATAAAATCGCTAACAAGAAAAAATAAAGTGTAACATACGATAAAATATTCAATAAATTTTTGGGGCGACGAAGTGGATTTCGCATACAATATTTTGTCAGATGACGTCTCTTTGAATGAAGAACAAGATTGCATCAAAAACTCAATTTAAAAAAATGGGCATATACGATAATTTCGCGCAAAAGGGTCTCGTCCCTGTCTCTCTCTCTATTGCTTGTATGCATAAAGCTACCGCGAGGCGGACCCATGACTAAATAATTAATATGGTTGGAGCATATGACATATGATCTTCTTCTTCCTCGTCCTGATTATCAGCCTCATTCTCTTTGACGATAACGTGCCCAAAACGATCGTCGTTTGTGTGTTGGTAGCATGAATAGCAATACGATATCCAAAACGATAGTCAACACGATAACAGCTGACTCTCTTTGACGATTATCGTCTGACAATACGAAAACAAAGTGTCAAAATCAAACAAGAAGGAAATTGCTATCGTTGTTGAACAAATGGAAGGCGCAAACACAAGAAGTATTATTATTCAATTTTCCACTATTGTTGTTACTTATTGTTATTTATTTATTTTAAAAGATTCCAAAAAGAATCCTAGCACCCAGCTTCGAGTGCTTGTGAACGAGCTGGAGGCAAATGTTGAACTGACGAGAGGAGCACCAGTGTATGGAGCCTGTAAGGTTGCCTTCGAGGAGGAATAGAGGAAGATTGCCTCCAAGAAGGGACGTGTATAGTTGCTTCCTAAAGGAAGTATCACCGCACATCAAAGCTATGAAATACATAACTATTCACAGAAATAAATAGTTAAAAATTATCTTATGAACTATTGATACCGATGGATTTTGATATCCCTTCCAATATGATTGTGATAATTTTAGCAGGTGTTTCCTAAAAGAAACAATTACCCAAACGTTACTTACTTAGCGTCTGGTAGATCTATCACATTAGTCACATCACGCCAACTCTGCCGTTGGATTCTCAGCGCACCTTCCTCCGACAAAGCCAAAGCAACAGCTTGGTACATAATTATAAACGAAATATGCCCGATTTATTAATAACATAAAAATTATAAACTTTTTCACAAAGTCAAAACGCAGGTGCACAGAGTTGCAAAATTGACATTTCATTTCGTTTAGCTGGCGATAGACGTAAGCCTACACGATAATCGTCAACGTAACATTCATGCTACCAAAAGCACACGATATCGTCAGCGCGGGTATCGTTCGTTAAGCGTATCGTTCGCCAAAGAGAATGAGGCTGTTAACCATATCGATGGTTTTACTACGCACCGTAACTATTTATTATAAATAAAAAAACGATTAATTCGGTAATTTCCAAGTTATTTTGGAAAAATATGAGCAAAAAGTTCACAAATTCACGTGTCAACCAAAATGTAAACAAACAATTTGAATTCGCCTTAGTTTGGACGAGTTTGACATTACGCGTGCGATTGAAAATAAAAAAAGTTCTATACATATATGCTCGTACTTCCACCTATATAGATTCGCCTTGGATCAAATAATAGATACACAAGAAGCGTGTTCCAGTATGCTGACCTGGGTCGGATCGCGGTCATAATTGAAGAGGAACGATGCGGGTCAGCTGCATGAGAGTTGTTTGTGTAAATAAGTGTGTATACATATGCATGTTTGTGCTACTAAGGAAATAAGGGTAATACTTTCCACCCAACGTCATGTGTTAATACATGTCCAAAAATCTAGGTAGAGGTATCAATAGACGAGTCTTCACCTCCGTAACAATAATCTGGGGGGGGGGGGGGGGGGGGAAATCGGATATTTTTAGAATTTTGCGAGATATTTCGGAAAGGTGTTCTGCACATAAAAAACGTGGATCGGGCCCCGAATTGGGGATCTGACCCGGGTCAATTTTCGGGTTTTCACTAATAACTTTTCACAGAAACAAAATATTGCTTTTCTCCCTTCGGATTATTGTTACGGAGGTCAAGACGCGTCTTTTGATACCCCTCTCAAGATTTTTGGACGTGTATTAACACGTTGGATGGAAAGTATTACCGAAATAAGGGTTGGCTGTCAAAAAATCTACTATAAAAAATCTACTACTACGGATCCGAAATTGACCCAGAAAAATATCAAGATCACAGCGTTGTTGTTGCATTTACATGCAAAATTTTACACAGGTCTGGGTTTGTGTTTAACTGGAACACGCCAAATAAGGGTCATGGGCTTGTGTTTATAGGTTTTTTTTGCGAACACCGGTATCAGCGCAATTCCGTAAAGCCGCGCCGGGTTACACAGCTTTACAAAATAAATTGGCGGCAAAAATTTATTATTCTTTAAATTTATGTTGCAAAAGTAAAACAATGCCCGAAGAAGTTGGACTAAGTACAGAAGAACTAAAACGTCGTAATTTGCCCTGGATTGAGAAGTACAGACCTACACAGTTCGAGGAAATTGTAGGAAATGAAGACACAATTGCTCGCCTTTCGGTCTTTGCCACTCAAGGAAACGCTCCTAATATAATAATAGCTGTAAGAAAAGGGTAATTCTTTACGACCGCACGTAACTGATAATACACCTCCAAAAATATCGAGAGAGGTATCAAAAGACGCGTTTTGGCCTCTGTAACAAGAATCCAAACACGGAAAACCAATATTTTCAGTAGTTTGCGAGATATTTGCAATCAAAGTTCAGAATTTTCTGTCATTTTCATGTGGTTGTTGTAATCAGAAAAAAGTGGCACGCGGAAGGGCATCACCGCGGTAGCCACGGTTTTGGCAACCACCTGGAGTTGGAATGGCGTAGCCCAGGGTTATTTTTTGAAGCGCGGCCGAAGGCCGCCAATGCGGAAAGGTGTTCTGCACATAAAAAACATGGATCGGACCCCTATACCAGGATTTGACCTGGGTCATTTTTTGGTTTTTTGTTAATAACTTTTCACTGAACTAAAATATTTCTTTTCCGGATTCGGACTCTTGTTACAGAGGTCAAAACGCATCTTTTGATACCTCTCCCGATATTTTTGGACGTGTATTAGCAGTTACGTGCGGTCGTAAAGAATTACCAAGAAAAGTAATTATCACCTAAGATAAGAGAATAAAATTGTCTTCTTATAGGGCCCCCCAGGTGTAGGTAAGACCACAACAATTCAATGTCTAGCTCGAATTTTACTAGGAGACAGCTATAAAGAAGCCGTTCTCGAGCTGAATGCTTCGAATGAGCGAGGCATAGATGTAGTTCGTAACAAAATTAAAATGTTTGCACAACAAAAAGTAACTTTACCCAGAGGAAGACATAAGATTGTTATATTGGATGAAGCTGACAGTATGACTGAAGGTGCCCAACAAGCCCTTCGTCGAACAATGGAAATATATAGCAACACAACTCGTTTTGCACTTGCATGTAACACTAGTGAAAAAATTATAGAGCCAATACAATCACGTTGTGCTATGTTACGGTTTACAAAACTCTCCGATGGACAAATACTTGCTAAGTTACTTGAAGTTTGCCAACGGGAACAGCTTTGCTATGAGGAGGATGGTTTGGAGGCAATCGTATTTACTGCACAAGGCGATATGAGACAAGCGTTAAATAATTTACAATCAACGGCACAAGGATTTGGATTAGTTAATGGTGCAAATGTATTCAAGGTTTGCGATGAACCGCATCCCATGCTCATTCAGGATATGCTACAGCATTGCTCCCTGAATGATATACACAAAGCTTACAAAATTCTCACTAAATTATGGCGTCTTGGTTATGCATCTGAGGATATAATCGGAAACATATTTCGTGTATGTAAAAGACTCAGTATTGATGAAACCATTAAACTTAATTTCATCAAAGAAATTGGTGTTACACATATGAAAGTTGTGGATGGATTAAACTCTTTGCTTCAGTTGACAAGTCTTTTAGCAAAATTGTGTGATATTGCTGCTGGTCGTTAGTCTGCACCTAATATACCATTAAAAAATGCATATTTAACTGGTTTTTGTTTTTGTTATTGCAGAAGAGCTTGTTGAGATAAAACTAAATTGTAACTAGTTCCGTAACTCGGTTTGTGGAAATATTGCAAGTAAAAATGCAAAATTTATTGGACCAACAAAATCTTTACATAACTTAAAAAGACATCTAAAATGTTGGCAATTCTTTACGACCGCACGTATGTAACTGCTAATACCAGAGACATAACAGTTATAAGTTTTATCGATTAAACGTTGCAATTATTCAATGAAGAAAAAAATTTATTTTTAAAAGAAGAGTTATGAAGAAGAGACATGTCGTCGCTCCTAACGAAGACTAACGCGGTCCAGTTAGCGTGGAAGACTAACATGGTTCGTAATTCGCGTTGAAGACTAACAAACTTCGTTGTTCGCGTGGAAGACTACCATGCTTCAGTTCCCGGAACAAATGCAGAATAGCTCCAACTCCCAAATTAAAAAAAAAATGGTGAGGATTGATAGATATCATTGAGGTGAGTATAAATATATAATTTTTTTTTGGTGCAATCAACAACAACAAAAGGTATAGAAGGTCAAATTTCATATAAAGCACTTCTTAAAATCAAAATTTCTCAAAAACTAACGAATCGATTTCAAAAAAATTTATGTTGTTTGATAGGTATATAAATTACCTTTAATTTAATATACATACATATGCTTTATATGATCATTAGGTAATACTTTCCATCCAACGTCAAGTGTTAATACACGTCCAAAAATCTCGAGAGAGGTATCAAAAGGCGCGTCTTGACCTCCGTAACAATAATCCGAAGAGGGAAATAAGACCCCCGGGTTAGATCCCCAATTCGGGGCCCGATCCACGTTTTTTATGTGTGGCCGCGCTTCAAAAAATAACCCTGGGCTTCGCCATTCCAACTCCGTGTGTGTGCCATAACCGTGGCTACCGCCACGGTGATGTCCTTCCACGTGCCACGTTTCCCACTCTTTTCTCACAGGGTAATTTGTGATTACAACCACATGAAAATGGCAGAAAAATTGTGAACTTTAACTGCAAATATCTCGCAAAATTCTAAAAATATCCGATTTCATCTCTTCACATAAATAATATTTTTAATTTCCGCTTTCGGATTGTTAATCTACTCGTCAATACGCGTCTTTTGATGCCCCACTTTCCCCCTTTGGACCACTACTACCACAAGCTTTAAATAAACTTTGACCTTAATAACTCTCGTTGTTGTTGTTTGTACCAAAAAAAATTTATATATTTATACTCCTCAATGATATCTATCAATCCTCACCATTTTTTTTTTTAATTTGGGAGTTGGAGCTATTCTGCATTTATACCCAGTTCTCTGCGTGGAAAACTAACACAGTTCATTCTCTGCGTGGAAGACTAACGAGCTTCAGTTCTCTGCGTGGAAAACTAACACAGTTCATTCTCTGCGTGGAAGACTAACATACTTCACTTCTCTGCGTGGAAAACTAACATGCTTCAGTTCTTAGAACGAAATCAAATACTGAAGATGGCGGATCGCCGAAACCGGTTTGTTAAAAAACCAAAATTGACAAAGGATGACGGAAAATCTTTCCAATATACATCTAGTATCCACCCTGCCGGATAAACACAAAAATCAAATCAACTCAGATATTGTCGGTTTCGCGAAAGTCAAACGCCCACCATTTATCACCTTCACGTTGGGAAATTGTGTATACTCACCCATACGTTTAGTGTCAACAAATTTTATTTGGTTTGAGGCAAGGCAAATTCATTCTTATGGTAATGTCAAGTGAACAGCTGACTTCCTCTTCTTCACGTTTTTAACTCGCCGTGTAATGCAGAATGTCATAAAAAGAAAGATTTGACTGTTGACCTTGAATATTGTATTTGGTATTTATTTTCAAAAAAACATCGCAACTTACCAAATTACCGAATTCGCTCTGCCATTACCATAACAATCAATTTGCCTTGTATGATAGAAAGCCATATACGAACTTTCAAATAAAAATAACTTCTAATTTGACTTCCATGTCAAAAATAAATAAAATTTTTGAGTGTTTTCTTGCTACCTACATACATTCAGTCCCATTGAAAAGAATATCTTTTCAGAGCCTATCACTTTTTCCCACAACATACATATGTATGTATATTAATTTGCATATCATTAATATCGGTAGTAAAAGAATTTTATCAAATAAAAAATCTGTAAAATAGAGCCCCCATTTAACAATGTGTAGGCATAATAAGTAACACACTTGCTTTTTTATTTGAAAGTCTAACACGTTAAGCACGTTTATCGCACGATAAATAAAAAAAGTTTGGAATATTTCGGTCCGTGTAAAAATTAACTCCAAATTTTAACAAAAGTAAAGAACTACCCTTGTACCAAATTATAATAAAATCGCCCCATGAATAAAACAGTTTGGAATATTTTAGTCCCTGGTCCACTTCCCGGAATAAAACTTTACATAAACACTCTTCAGGTTCCTACTGAGCTATCCTGTAAATATAAACAAAATCGGCGTGGTAGTTCCGGCGTCTATACCATCCCTACAAGACGCTGCTGATGGATGCATCAGGATTTTCATATTGCTACTGCAAAACTGATTGCCGATTTGTTCTAGGCGCTGATGACCCCTTCAGAGCTTCCTTACAAATGACGGCTCAGATGTAAGTTAGCTGTCTTGTAGGGATACATACCCACATACCCATACACGTACATCCTATTTTATATATATATAAGGGAAGGGTGCATGTTGGTCCTGCTTAAAGTGCAGATCCACTGATGCAGACCTCTTCAGACTTTTTAGGGAAACTCGAAACTCTTTCTCTGAAATAGGCAAAGAAATTTGCAGCATAACAAAGAGTTTCAAACACTACGATGACTTGTTCAAAACATTTAAGTATTTGGACGACTCATCTACTTTTAATGATGGATAAATTCATTGTGGTAGTTTGCCTATTGCTGTAGGTCTAGCCCCACTCCGATTAGTCCTGCACCTCAAGCCTTGGAGTTGATCAACTTGGCTTCGGCGGGTTTGAAAGCAGTGGCTCCTTCCACTTCCAAGGCTTCTAAAAGAAACCTTGCAGTTCTGACCCGTTCTATGTCTTGTCAACCAACAGCCAGGAGGCTGGTTGTGATCCCCTCGAAGAAGTCTGTTTTTGTGTCCAGATTCGAGAAAGACACGCCCGTTGATGACCTTAAGTCTTATATTAAATCTAAAATTAATGCTGATAATAATAAGTAAGTAATAGTAGTAATAGTAAGTGTAAATTTAAATACGATGGGACTGTATCATCATTTAGGATTGGTGTTTTTCAGTCTGATTTCGATGCCGTTTTCGATAGCTCTTTCTAAAAACCTGGGGCTTTGATTCTAGAATTTTTGTTTAAGCCGAATGCCCAAAATTAAACGAAGGTCCTTAGTCAGAGTATCGATCAGAATACCGATCTACAAAAAGTAAAGTGGACTATGCCTTTAACATTTATTGTCAGAATGTTAGAGGTTTGAATACTAAGTTAGCGGATTTCTATCTTAAAACGATCCATTGTAACTACAATATTATTGCCTTCACCGTTAAAAACCGCATGTCTTTGATTCCGAAATTTTTTGCAACGGATATCAAACGTATAGAAAGGATCGCTTAAACAGTGCCGGTGGCGGCGTCTTAGTGGCATCCACATGTATTCACATAAATTCATCAATTGTGTACCGTTAAAAATATAAAGAAATGTTTTTTAAGTTTTTTATTTTCGAAAACTTAGCTCTTAACTAGTTGTACATTTTCAGCAAAATTAAGTATTAAGTACACTGAACTCAATAAATGCTTGGTATTTGTTAACTATCTTAAAAAATTTGTACACGCAGTTTCCAATTCAAATATTCTTTCATACGCGTTCGTATAGAATGACATAAATATAAAATTATAAAATTTAGTTTTAATTTATAATAGAGTACTCTTAAAAATAAGTACATTTGTTTTATTTAAGAATAAGGTTCAAACATATTTACCACTTAAGAAATGGAATTATTAATTAAATTTCTTCTTCGACTTGCATCACTTGATTCGATTTTGTAGACCTGCAATCACTGACCTGCTGTCTCACTTCTGTGCCATTTGAATCTTGCTTTATATTCCTCTCAGATTCGTTATCCTGATTTGAGCTTTTAACAGTGTCTCCTTCCTTACAAATAACTTCTTCAGCTATATCAATTACAAATTTTCCAACCATTTCATAGATTATCAATTCAACTACTTCATTTTCTTCACGGTGAAAATTGCACCATTTGCTGTCTTCGTCATACATCTCTTGTATTATTATTTTTCCGATATGATCACGCTTAGCCCTTTGGCCATATACAGAATACATCGGAGTACGTCGGTTTAAGGTTTTATCCATAGCCAAACAACGTCGAACTTCTTTGTATACGGATTCTTGTATACAACGTAATCGGTTTGGTGGATTAAAAAAAGCTAACTGAGTGTAAAAACTGATTGGATTCCCTTTAGTTAAAACTTCGCTATGCTCTTCTAGATATTCGCGACAAATGTCGAGTATTATTCGTTCGTAAATATTAGTAATTTTTTCTTCCTTTACTGAAGGTAATTTTTCCCCCGTCTCGCTAATGTAATCTAAAAATAAAGAAAAATAATAATAGGTAATATTTTAAAAACTATTATCTATATATGTATGTATATAATTAGGGATCCCACCAATATTGGCCTCTATAATTTTGAATATTAAGGCTAATACCCAATAGAAAATCATGGAAAAATAACGTAATATATTGCTCACAAATATCAACAGAACAAAGTAAAAAATTAATACTTAAGCCCTTAATATAAATTTTTATGAATTTGTTAGTAGCAAACGAAGATAATGAAAACTCTATACATTTGGGCTATTCCATCGTAACGGATGGGTCAGTTTTACATTTGTAAAAAGATTTCAATAAAACTAGTTTGTCTGGTTTTAATAGAGATGTTGTTAAAAATTACATTACAATTAATGTCATATTTTTGGAAATAATACCGGGGGTAACAAAATGTTGATGGAAATATAATAGCGCATAGTCATAATCAAAGTTAAGTGTGACTTAAATTTAGATGAATATTTTTCGGCAGATAGCACAAAAGTCGAACTTAAATTGTACTATGAGAAGCTGGACACTTCGAAACATGTCACGCCATGCCATCACTCTGATTATCATTGTAATTTTTCTCTAATATCAATTCACAAAAACAAACATAAATAAATCCGGACACTGCTCCAACAACAATTACCTCGAAGGAACTAATTTTCGTTTCATTTAATTTCAAGAATTTTCAATACTAAAGGTTTTAACCCAATGTAAGATGGTGGTACATACTCTTGCTCCCATAGCTATAACGGGTGGGACATACTTCATTCAGACGGACATGGCAAAATCAACTCAGCTCATCGTCCTGATCATTTCGGTATACTTAATAGTGGGTCTTACAAACATCGGACCAAAGTTATAATACCATTTCGTGCTCATGAAAGGTATAAAAAAAACATCCGTAACTCGCGTTACAAGAAATTCGTAATTCATGTTACTTCCGAATTACAAATAAATTAAACTTCTAAAGTTGATACTGAGAATAAAACTGCCTAATATTCTGTCTTGGGAAAATATTTTTTATAAAAAATTTTTTTAATTTACATTTTTAATTGTTCCGAATATGTGTTTTTCGCCATTTCTTCTATTTTCTTATTTTATTTAATACTTTATATCTTTATAAAAGGTAATGTTTTAAACTTGGACAATGTTATTCATTTTATGCGTACTTCTCACTATTTATTATACACAATTGTAACTGTTTCTTACATCGTTGCCTGGTTACTAATACTGCAATTCACAAATAATTTATAACCATAACAGGATATGGATAATGAAGACATATGTTAAATCGTTTTTTGTTCTTGTTTTACCTCAACATTTTTTTTACACAAAAATTCATTAAATTTCAGTGCCAACAAACATCGATCAACTATTTCTCAAACCTTCAAAAAAATATAGTTCTCAAGTTGATAGCCAACTATCCTCTAATCACATTTTGCCATATAAAAAATGCCCTTTTTGTTGAGAACGTTATGATTCTCAAATGTATCCGGTGTTCTCAACTTGAGATCTAGGGTAACTCAAGCCTAAATGTTTGTTACGAGCGGGTGAATCAGATTTATCATTGGCGCGGTTTTAAAAATATTGTATTTAATACTTTTACTTCTCTTTTAAGTACTTTATTTCGTACATATCATATAGACATCGGTCACATATGTATGTATGTAACTATCAATTTAGGGGAGTATAAATGAAAATTTGGTCTACGAATTTGGCTAAATTCTAAATGGAGCAACGTGTTGTGGACTGATGAGAGCAAAGTTGTGTTATTTTTGGGACAATGAAACTGTAAATCGATGGCGTAGTATAGAAAAGGCGTATCTACTTTCTTCTTTCGTTACTTTTCAGGAGAAGGAAAAAACTGAATAAAACCTTAAAAACTTAAGAAGCAAAAAACATTTCTATTGCAATTTTTATTCAAAATGGGTAACAAATTCAATTCTAGTATAATTTTTAATTTCTTTAAAGTTATTTGAGATAGGGCTTTCTGTTATTATTTTTCTTCAAAATAAATTCAAGTTAGGGCTTTTTGTTGTAAGTTAAAATGAGGAAAAACTAATATAATAATTCATGTTTGAAGTAAAATAAATAAATAATTAAAGCTTAAATTCATATTTCAAGGGAGATGTTATTATACTGAAAACAAATTTGGTTTTATAAGGTGAATTATCATAAAAATGGTGGCAATCTCCTGAAAGACATTTTTTTACATTTTGCAAATGGTCCCACATTTTTTTTAGGTATGGCTATTTATTTTTTGCATTCGATCCATCTCCAATACTACATCAAAATAAATGCAAAAAGGTTACTGCTTCTAAGTTTTATTTAATGTTAATGACGATGCTGATGGAAAATTTGCCCGATTTTTTATATGTATTTGCAAATAACTCTTAAACTCATAACCCAATTGGAAAGATTTATATGGCAGGTTGTTAGGGCAATAAAAGGTCTTGAGAAACGTTTTTTGATCGGATGTTTAGAACTAGAGATTTTTTGAATAATACGAAATTGGCGTTTTCTCACTTTGTAGGAAACGATAACTTCGCGAAATCTCAAAGCCTATAGCTTTTTTTAAATTTGTGTCTTCACGTAGTAAATGTGAACCAAGTGTACGGCAAGGTTTATAAATACAGGTTGCGTCGTCAGAAGCTTGGTGTGTTTGCTATTGTTGTTGAAATTTGTTTCAGATGTCAAATGGCTATCAAATCGCTTCGGCTTGTTTACAAATAAACACAAGCAAAACAGAAAAAATTTCAAAATGAAAAAATTTCAAAAGAAAAAAGTTTTACTTTTAATTGGTGTGCGTCCAATTTCTGTTTCTTACTTATTTTTTTGCTAATTTTACATAAAATTTGGAGAAAACTTTCAAAACAAATCCAAATTAAGTTTTTGCACGACTTTGAATGTTTGGAATCAAAATGGCTGTTGGCTTTGACAACAATTTGACATCTGAAAATCAATAAAAAACAGAAAAAAGCAGAAAAAAAAATTAAACAGCTGTTCAATTGCTGTCACCTGTCTTACTTCACGATGGTGTACGGCTATTAATTTTTTTATATTTTTCTGACACCCCTAAAATCTTTTTTATGGTCAAAAAACCCCTTTTCAGTTTTCTCGTGTTGAAAAATTCTTTAAAAAACACATTCTCAATCGATTTCAAAATTTTTAACGGTTTTGGATAGGTGAATATTGACACCATATACACAGTGGTGTTTTGTTCATTTGAAAATGGTATGACTGTTTTTTAGGCGAGAAGTTTAATTTTGTATCCAATTTTCCCTTTTTTCTAATTTGGCTTAGTATTTTTGGTACAAATTTTGCACGAGCGATGAGTTGTGTATATACATATATCATTGGCGCATTCACTACCAAATTATACCAGTTTTTATTTTTTGAAAAGGACTTCAAGTTTTCACGTTATGGGGCATAATCCAAAATCTCACATTCCCATTTCCAGGGGCACCCCGCGTAAGTAAAAAAAATGTGCTAACTGTAAGGACCCTAATTATAATTTAAAACAACAAATTGTGATTTTTGACAATGGTTTGATTCATAATATCTTGTTTTCATGAAATTTTACAGTATTTTTTTTGACACGAGATACATTTTAGGCCATTTTAGAGCCAAAATTTATTGGATTATGCTGCATAGCCTGAAAACTTAGGGAAAAATTGTTTAACCGCCTCAGCGATTTTGACCGTCCAACATAGTTCACCAGTAATTTCTTTGTACTTGGTCCTTCCATCGCACAGTAGGCCAGGAAGGGGTCAAAAGTGGCCATAACACAAAATATTACCGAAATAGCTTGAAAATTGCTAACTTTAGATTTTTCGGAATTTTTTTTAATTTTATTTTTAATCTTTTGGTTTTTAGGTTTTCGCTTTATTTTTTTAAATTTTGAGTAAACATTTTTTTTGTCTTTAATTTTTTTCAATTATATTTTTTTTGTTTTGTTTTTGCTAACTGCAGATTTTTAGTTTGTTGAAATTTTGAGTAAAAATTTTTTTTTTGGTAATTTATTTATTTTTGTTAATATTGTGATATTAAAATTAGAGTTCAACCATTCTGCATGCTTTTGTTCGAATCATTTATTTTATTCTACATTCAGCGCTATATTTCACATTCCGCTTACCATTTAGGGGGTTAATTGATGGTTTCAGTCTAGAAAGACGACGAAGCACAGTGTGACAGCCCAGTAGTAACCGCGGCAAAAAATGGTTTTTGACGTGTCGTCAAATTTGGATGAAATTTTCACAGTATATTAACAGATATCTGAGTAACAATTCCCTGAAATTTCAGTCTCATAACTTCATTACTTTTTGGTCTAGAGCAAGTCAAAGTTGAGGTATGCCAACGCGCTTGAAATATGTTAGTTCAATATGTAAAAATCAAAAGCTTATTAAAATAAAAATACATAATAAATGTAACTTTAAAGTATTTTTTTAATTAATTTAGTTATTGTAGAATGAGTAAATGAAAAAATAAATTAAAAAAAAAACAAATTTTTTTTTTTCTTAACAACAGAATTGTGGTGCAAAAATTGAATATTTTTCATTTTCAATGGTTTAGGAAATATAGAGCAGCCCCTCGCCCTAGGTGCAGACTTATACCAAATGAAAGTTTGAAGTCTCAGCTTTAATTTAAAGAAGAGGACATATAGCAAAAGTTTGCAAAAGCACATTATACATACAAAAAACTACAAAAAGTACGTAACGCGCACATTCTGTCGCTATACGTATGTTAGCATGCAATAGCATGTTTACAACTTTTTACTTATATTTTTTTTAATTGTTTACTTTTCATAAGCAGCCTAATATAGTGAGCATAATTTTGGTTTTGGTTGTTGTTGGTTTGGTAATGAGTGTTCTTGTCATGAAACAAGGCATGCGAACAACCAATGATGGTAATGTCTCTAGAAGATTTTTTGAAGATCCACAAATAACCGCTGACATAACTGGTGTAAATGTAGACTTGATTCACCGCTTTAAAATTATATTAAATACTATAAATAGTAGTAAAAATATAGATGTTGGTAAATTCCATACGTATTGCATGGACACTGCAAAATTATATGTAGAGCTTTATGGCTGGTACTACATGCCCATCACTGTGCATAAAGTTCTCATTCACGGCAGCAAAATGGTATCTGAGGCTATATTGCCAATAGGTTTGTTTGCAATTTTTATTTTTTTAAATTTTATTTAATATTAACGTTTATTTTGCTACAGGAATGTTATCCGAAGAAGCGCAAGAAGCAATGAATATGAAGTATAGGAACTGTAGGCTATTTCATTCTCGTAAAAATTCACGTATTTCTACGAATGAAGATTTAATGCACTATTTGCAAATATCATCAGATCCTTATATTAATTCATTTAGAATCAGAAACAACTTAAAAAAATTAGAATACCATGATAATGTAAAAAAATTATTGATTGAATGAAAAAAAAATATTAAGGGGAATCATGAAAGCTTAAGGGTCTTCATTAAACCATGTAAATGCCTCGTAAAGTGTGTAAACGCGTAAATTTACCTAGCGTGTAAATGAATTGTCAAATTGTGTATGAAAAATCGTTTACACAAATTTGATAAATTTACGCGACAATTTTGGTGCGTAAAAAAGTTGATAAATTTATACGTTTCTATAACGACGCATGGCATGTAATTTTTTTATTAGATTCAATGCACACTAGTTGAAAATGAAAAAAATATACTTGAAAAAAACAAAACACTTTGTTTTTCTTTATGAGTTTCGACATAAAAGTTTTCGTTTTACACAAATTACGTATAAATTTATTTAGGGCGTTCATTTAACTGAACTGATAAATGTATAAATTTATATATCGCGTAAACTTAGATGGTTAAATGAAAACCCTTCTTATAAACGCCTTATAAAGCGTGTAAACGTATAAATTTATCAGGTGTGTAAATGAACTGTCAAATTTTGTATGAAAAATCGTTTACACAAATTTGATAAATTTACCCGACAATTTTGGTGCGTAAAAAAGTTGATAAATTTATACGTTTCTATAAGGACGCATGGCATGCAATTTTTTTATTAGATTCAATGCACACTAGTTGAAAATGAAAAAAATATACTTGAAAAAAACAAAACACTTTGTTTTTCTTTATGAGTTTCGACATAAAAGTTTTCGTTTTACACAAATAACGTATAAATTTATTTAGGGCGTTCATTTAACTGAACTGATAAATGTATAAATTTATATATCACGTAAACTTAGATGGTTAAATGAAAACCTTTATTGTTTTTTTTATTGCATTTCATTTTAAATGATATAAATTACAGTAATATCGAATTTGAAGGTTGTATTTAATATATTTTAGAAAATATGGCACTTTTTATGTTGAGTTAGTATGGGTGATGGGGTTAAAAGTGGGCCAAAGTTCAATTCTTATTTCAAATAATATTTGTAACTATATAACATTCAAGTATACCAAAATTGAAAGTTATATCTAAAGTATTGCGGACAATACGGCATTTTACAAATTTCGACTGTAAGGCAGGTGGGCGTAAAAGTGGGCGAATTTTCCTAATTTTTTTTTCAAAAACTGGAATTGTCTCAAAAATAACCTGTGCAAAATTTCAGAGCTCTACAATGACTCCTTGTATTTATTGCCGGCGTTGTCCCACTGTGCGACGTGGCCTAGCCAGCGAAGCCGCTGAACTATGTCGACGTCTGCGTAAAGCTCATACAACTCATCATTAAATCTTCTTCGGTACTCGCCGTCGCCAACGCGTAGAGGCCCACAAATCTTTCGCAGAACTTTTCTTTTGAATACTCATTGCCGACTCGTCGGATGTTGTTAGTGTCCACGCTCTGCACCTAATAGCAGGACGGGAGCATTGAGTGACTTGTAGAGTGTGATTTTCGTGCGTCGAGAGAGGACTTTACTTTTCAATTGTCCACTCAGTCCAAAGTAACATTTATATGCAAGAATAATTCTTCGTTGGATTTCAAGGCTGACATTATTGTTGGAGTTAATGCTGAAACGAAGTCCTTCACTATTTCGAACTTTTTTAATCATAAGGACAAATTGACATGATGCATATTCAACTTCAAAGTTGACTCAAAACTGTTACTTTATACATAATCTTAGCTAGCATATTATGAAAGCCGGAGAATAGTAGTCAAGTTTTTCAAAAATAACAGAAATCGAATCGCAGCAGTTGCCAAATACCGGAATGTCTCGCGATTTAAACGTCCACCATAAGATCTCCCAATGCCGATCTAAATAATAGCGTAAATGAATCCTTTTTATGAAAACGACCTAAATAAAATTTTTGTAATGTAATACATTTTGAGAATTTTTTTTTACATAATTTCGATAAAAGGCAGACCAGAATGTAAATGACAATTTTTCAGAGACCAAGATGGCGCCAATTGTAAAAATCTGTAACTACAGAGCTAACCTCTAGTAATTAAATCATGGTGATTATATAAAATATTCTGAAAACGGCGTGTAGAATATTTAATTCTACTGTATTCTATGAAGCTGAAAATTTTATTCAATTCATGCAGGGGTATATTATACAACTAACGTTTACTCATTTGCTCAATATCTAAAAACTATTAATCTTTACAAGTAAATTTCTTGCTAGCAAAATTTTGTAAACTCAATGAATTTACTGGCCAACCCAAACTGCAACAAAATTAATAATAATTCTTAAATAATAAAATAAATTTTAATTTAAATATTTAAGTGGATAGAAAAGGAAAAATAGAACACGTACAATCTGTAAATACTCATGTGATAAAATTCAGTTTATTCATACAATTTTTAATGACGCTCCAACAGCTAGAAAAAGTAGTTCAATCGAACTTTTATGTTAACACTTTACAGTAACACTAATTTTAAAAGTATTTACTGGAAAAGTAAATGAGCAAATCGATTTATTTGAACAAAATAATTTTTTTTCTTTATGTTTCGGGAAAATATTTTCTGTTATTTAAACTCAATGGCATCATAGGGACATTTCAACTAAACTTTGTATTTTCCTTGGAATATAACTACATATGGGTCATTCCATATGAAATTTGCCACTAAAATTTAAAAACGCCCACTATATTTTTTTTTGTGTTGGAAATGGAAAATAAGTCGACACCTATTTTTTTATTTCACTCATAGTGGTCAAATTTTTGAGTTATGTATTTTTGAATTTTGGGCATTTTGAAAATTTCATTTTTTCCATTATTTTCGGTAGCGTGAACTAAAGTCAGTGGAATTAACGTCAGTGACGTTAATTCGCACCCCAAAAGCGAATTAATGTCAGTGACATTAAGACGCATGCCAAAAGCGAACTAAGGTCAATATTTTTAGCGAACTAACGTCCTTGACATTAATTCGCATTAAGAAAGCGAACTGAAGTCAGTACTTTTTTTATATTCCAAATTTTCATTTTTCATTATCACCTTCGACTTATGATCATTATATCATGAATCTGGGATTTAAAAAATGAATCTGGGATTGACTTAGGTCAGATCCCCAATTCGGGGCGTGATCCATGGTATTTATGTGCAGAACTCCTTTCCGAATTGGCGGCCTTCAGCCGCGCTTCAAAAAATAACCATGGGCTACGCCATTCCAACTCCGGGTGTGTGCCATAGCCGTGGCTACCGCCACGGTGATGTCCTTCCGCGTGCCACTCTTTTCTCACAGGGTAATGTGATTACAACAACCACATGAAAATAACAGAAAATTCTGAACTTTAACTGCAAATATCTCGCAAACTACTAAAAATATTGGTTCAGCGGAGTTATATTCATGCTCCTGGGACCAAAGCGCGTCTCCTGATACATATCCCAACATTTTTGGTTGTGTATTAGCGCTCGGTACCCCACGTAAACGATTACCCACGTCTAGATTTAGAATCTGACATGAGATTTTTTTCAACCGTTCAAAAGTTATTTGCAGTTAAAGTTCACAATTTTCTGTCATTTTCATGTGGTTGTTGTAATGGCACATTAGGCTGAGCCAAAAAAGTGAAAAAGTGGAAAACGTGGCACGCGGAAGGACGAAAGGCCGCCAATCACGCCCCGAATTGGGGATCTGACCTAAGTCAAATTTTTGCCTGCGGCGCTACTTCATCGAATCTCAAACCCAAATGCCTCAATGACATTAATTCTCATGTCCAAAGCGAACAATTCCACGACGTTAGTTCGCGCCACCTTATTTTCTAGTTCGTGAACAAATTAGCGGAATTGGATGAAATTTTAGGACTGACCTAATGAATGTTAGATCTATCTACCAAAAAACCCAAAATTAAAAATGTTTTTTTTCTATGAATTTTTTGCAACATTTTTATAAACAATTTGGAATTGCGAAAAAAGAATAATTCGTTTTTCTTTTATTTTATCATGAATTGGTCTTTTAATAATTTTCAGTAAAAATTTCAGAGTGGTCATTTAAACGGTTGTTGAGTTACACGAATTTATGTATAACGTTACGTTAGCTACTGAGTGCAGGGCAGGCTAAAGGTCCACCGCCACTGAAAATTATTTAAAGACCAATTCATGATAAAATAAAAGAAAAACGAAATTTGCAGATATAATTATTATTTATTAAAACACAAATAAGACTGAGTCTTTTAACGCGCCATATTTAATTTGGTACAGTAAATATTCTTAGGTATAAACATAAACAACTAATTTTAACTAATTATTTCATTTTACAATCAGTTTCAAAATAAATTAATAAGTAAATGTAAAGGGAGAAAGAGACACATAGAAAGAGAAAAAGTTAGGAAACAGTTTGAATAGCCAATTTGAATTGCTCTGAATTTGTTACCGTTTTAAGTTTGTTAGGTAACGAGTTCCACAACTGCACGGCTCTAACGAAAAACATTCTTGAAGAAACTGAGTATTTGAAATATGGTACAATAAGATTGCATGTTCGAGTTGAGTGTGCAAAAGTTAACTTTGAAAAGAGATAATTCGGACAACGGGTATGGATTAGCTTGTGTATGAATAGCAATAAACGCTGATCAAAATAGTTAGATAAACTGCAACCAAGAATCTGCATGGACAATTCCGATATATGATCAAATTTCCGTTTTGAGTGTACATATCTAGCTGCATTATTAATTAGTAATTGTAACTTGCTCAAAGAACTCTTGTCAGGGCAACCATAAACAAGATCTTGATACGAAATTATAGGCACTAATAATGTTTTAACCAGTTTAAGCTTAACACCCTGAGGAATATAAGCTGCGGTCTTCCAAAGCTGTCTCAATACACCGTACGACTTACAAATTGTTGAATTTACATGATCAACGCATGTTAGGGAGGTATTCAACTTAAAACCAAGTGTTTGAAGAGAAGTCTCGTATTTAATAATAGTACCATTCAGTACAAGAGGAGAAACATTTTCCATGCTAAATGAACCATGGGATAGGACTATCGCTTGCGTCTTGGATGCATTAAGATTAAGCATATTGTATTTCGACCACAAAAAAATCGATTCGAGATCTTCATTGATTCTGAACACCAAATCCTCACTAAGTCCTAGGGGCGCAGATAGATATATCTGTGCATCGTCAGCGTATAGCTGAATGGAAACATTCTTACAGCACCTAACAATGTCATTGATATACATACTGAATAAAATAGGACCAAGCATAGATCCTTGCGGTACCCCCGCTTTTACGGGTACCAAGCCGGAGCAGTTATTATTTGATAAAACCTTTTGTCGTCTATTTGTTAGATAGCTTGCAACCAATCCAACCGCATCCTGGCTAAATCCAAAGTATGCAAACAGCTTTTGCAGAAGAATCTTGTGGCAGACGGTATCAAAGGCCTTTGAAAAGTCTAATAATGTGAGAACGGTGAGATCACCCCTGTCAAAGAATGGTCGAATATCCTCCATCACTTTCAACACAGCAGTTGAACAGCTATGCCCCTGTCGATAACCGGACTGAAATTCAGAAATAAGACCATTTTCAGACAGATACTCCCTCATTTGATTCAATATAAGTCTTTCAAAAATCTTAGATAGTGCGGGCAAAATGCTTATTGGTCGAAAATCACAAGGTATAGACGCATTGCTTTTCTTGGCAACTGGAATTATGTTAGCGACTTTCCAAATGTCAGGAAACCTAGAAGTTGTCAGTGAAAAATTTAGGATGTGCGTAAGTGGGGCCGATAATATAGGGCAAGATTTACTTTATAAACCTTAAACTAATTTTGTCCTCACCTACCGCATTTGATTTAACTGCATGTATACATGGTATTACTTCAGATTCACTAACATTTCTAAAACTAAATTTACTACCGCGATTAAGAACAAGTTCATAATCGGGTTCGAATCTACCACTTTCTTTGGGTAACTTCACTGAAAAGTATTCATTCATTGTGTCAGAATCAATCATACACTCCGGCTTTGCTACGGAATTCACTCCGAGACTTCTTAAATTTTTCCACAACACTTTAGGTGGAAACTGGACATTAAGTTTGCCCTGGAAATAGGATCTTTTAGCTCTTCGCGTGAGTTCAGTAGCTCTGTTCCGCATAAGTTTGAACAGTGTCCAATTTTCTTCGCTTATATCTTTCTTCCAAGCAGCGTAACTCTTATTTCGAGCATTTATTACTTTACGTACGACCTTAGTGAACCATGGCTGCTTGTTTTTAGTTATTTTAATTTTCCGTAAAGGAACATATTTATCATAGAGATAGTTAACTAACAGGGAAAAATTATCAACTTTTTCGTTTACATCAGCTAAACACCAACAGTCGTTCCACGGAAGGACGGACGCTTCAGCAGCTAGCTCATTTATTAAAATATTGTTGAAATCACGAAAATAACAGGAATCAGGTGCTATATTTTGAGGAGGATTTAACTCTATATCGTAACTAAGGAATAGTAAATCATGGTCGCTAACACTACACAAAGAAAGTTGCTCGAAATGCAATGCGCTCGCCACATCTGAAACACAAAATAAATCAAGCAAGCTAGGCTTACATTTGGGGCCAAAACGAGTAGGAAGATTGTTTATTACCTTCAAACCAACACTTGCCATTTCATCCGAAAGATTCTTGGCACGTTCATTTTTCATGAGCAAGTCGATATTTAAATCACCACGTAGTATTATGTGCTCATACATTACGCTAAATCTATTTATCTGCTGAAACAAGTTACTCAAATCACATAACATGCTAGGGTTGTACACACATATTACAAGGCAGCGCTGTATGCTATTGAAAAATTCTACCATCAAACACTCAACCTGATCAAGATGGTCAGATTTATGTACTATTTTAAGTTGCAGACCCTTCTTATAGTAAATCGCAATTCCACCACCACGCTTGTCAAGCTGTCTATCGTTTCTAACAACAGAAAAATCACAAAAGTTGTAAAAATTGTCACTATTGTCACCTCTGAACCAAGTTTCAGTCACACACACAACATCAACACACACGCTTTCAAAAATGTAGCTTAGATAATCCAGTTTGCTTTGATTTAAGCTCCGAGCGTTTAAATGGCAAATTTGAAATCCGGAATGGAAATCACTAACCAGCTTTAAAGAAGTTTTCAGGGTAAACTCGCTAGAGCCGACAGTTAGTTCATGCGTAGTCATAGGACATAATTATAAGCAATTCAATTTGACTATAAAAATGCATGTTAGAAACCGCAGTAACATAAGAAAAAGGTATAGAATAATAGATGTGTGATAATGCAAACATAAACAAAAGTATTTTGATATTCTTTTTTGGCAATTGCAAATGGTTTATAAAAATGTTGCAAAAAATTCATAGAAAAAAAATTTTTTAATTTTGGGTTTTTTGGTAGATAGATCTAACATTCATTAGGTCAGTCCTAAAATTTCATCCAATTCCGTTAATTTGTTCACGAACTAGAAAAAAATGAAATTTTCAAAATGCCCAAAATTCAAAAATACATAACTCAAAAATTTGACCACTAATTGTTCAACAAACTTCCAGATGAAATTAAAAATTCAAGGAACCTACAATGCTTTAAGACCGAAGTCAACCGGCTACTTCTGACCAATTATAACTTTAATTTTGAGGTGTAAATTAAATTGTAACATAAAAAAATTAAAATTGATTTATTATATAACTATGTATTTATTATGCACAATATTTTATTTTCATCACAACTATTATTATTATTTTTTTTTCTTCTTTCTTTACTCTGGAGCCCTTCAACATGATTTTTTAGAGAAAACCTTACTTAATTAAATAGGTTGTCAATAAAGAAAAAAAAATTTAACTGTTTATATCAACTTGGTAGCTTATTTTTTTGTTTTTTCTTCACATTTATTTTCATAACCTACTCACCGTTCTTTTGTAGGTTGTTTAAAATAGTTTACAACTTATAAGTGGCCTTGAGCTTATGCATGTTGTTGTTGTTGTAACAATTAAACCACTCCCCGAAAGTTTTGAGGAGTGAAGTCGAATTGATAGTTCGTGACCGGATATTAATCCGGTACGCTTCGGTGCTCCTTTGCGGTACTGCCCGACTGTCGTGGTAGCGATTTTGTATGAACAGTGGAATCTTCTAGGTCATGCCATCCCTAATTTCGAAAGGAAAGAGAAGATGGGTAATGAGAGGCATTATACCCGGAGATCAACCCTCAAGTGCATATTAGTCGCCTTTTATGACCGGTATGCCTACCTCGGGTATATTCTAAACCCCTTACCCTTCAGCTCATTCATAGTCAAAGGTACTTAAAAATGTAAAATTAACGAATTGTTGGTACAAAAAAAAAGACAAGTCTTATTTTGTTAGATAATGCTTCGGGTTTCCATCCTTTCTCGAGTTACCCTGTTGTTGTTGTTAGCAGTGCTTCGCCCTGCCCAAAGGGCCAGAACACTCCTAGTTGTCATCGGGCTCTTCTAACGGAAGTCCAAGGAAACGCGCTGTTTCAACAGGGTTGGACCAAAGTGATAAGGGAGTTAGAAGAGTATGTTCCGAAGAACACGAAAAGAGATGTTGCGTGTCGTGGGGGGCCATACCGCATGCAGGGCATGTGTTTGGTATGGTAGGGTTCAGTCTGGACAAATAGGAGTTCAGCCTATTGCAATATCCAGACCAAAGTTGAGCCAGCATGACTCTAGTCTCCCTCGGAAGGACACGTTCTTCCTCAGCAAGAACGGGTGGTTGGGCACCAATAACGGGGTTCACAGGCCGGGATCTGAGGGATCTGTCCACCGACTCAGTGTGGAGGTCCTTTAGGGCCCGCCTATGGTCCCGCAGATCAAACGGCAACGAGATGTGATGCCGGATCTCATCATAATGCTTCCGGAGATGCTTCCTTATGTCTCTAGGGGGCGGAGTTTCATCTAATAGCTGTCGATTTGGATGACTGGGACGGTGGCAGTTCAGAAGGAACTGCCTACTTAAAAGTTCCGCATGCTCGCGAACGTTGAGCATTTGAGCCTCCTGGTGGAGATGAGACTCAGGAGACATAAGCAAACAACCCGTCGCAGTTCTGATGGCGGTGTTTTGGCAGACCTGCAATTTCCTCCAGTTGGTGTCGTGAAGGTTAGGCGACCATATGGGCGCAGCATAATCAATAACCGGTCGGCCAATAGCCTTATAGGTGACCAGCAACGTTTCTTTGTCTTTGCCCCAAGTACTGCCGGCCAGTGACTTGAGGATCTTGTTGCGGCTTTGTACCTTTGAAGCTATTGCGGTGGCATGATTAGCGAAGGTGAGGCTATTGTCGAATGTAACCCCTAGAATTTTGGGGTGGTTGACAGTAGGTAGTGGAACACCATCTACGTCGAGTTACCCTCTGGTCTTAGAGATTAGAGAACAGTACTAGTTACCTAATATAGTACATAACAAAAAAATAAATAATTGGCGCTATATTTACCTCCGGCGAGATTAAGGCCAAGCTTCTCGTTCGATTTGAGGTGTGCTCTTTATAATTTTCCCTACAAACGGCATGAATATTTTCTAAGAAGCCTCCCATGGCAGAAATACACTGAGAGTTTGCCAAGCTACTGCCGAAGGCGACCACCTTTTTGAAAAAAAAAGTTCAATCCTCTCTTCGGTGTGGTACGCCAGCAACACTACCGCCACACCACGGCGACCACCAATATACACATAATATACATACTTACATATTTATAATTAATTTCAGTTATGGGAACGTGCAAAACCTTATTCTCTCATGCTTGATACATATGGGCGTTTCCTGAAAATTGTCAACCAAGAGCAGAAAAACGGAGTTCTATTTAGGAAAGTTAGTTCGATTCCTATCGACAGCTATTTATTTCATCTTTGATGTTTTAAAATATTATTCCAATTGCTTAACCACATGCCAAGATATGAGCGACTTTTCAACTACTCTTGATTATTTAAAAAAAAAGTTCAGCCTCGTCTTCTAAAAACTTCCTATAGTTGCTTAACCTGAACAAAAGTTGGAACAAATTTCATACACATATTTGGTATGTCGCATAATCATTCATAATGATAAAAAAATCACTTCTAAAATTTCCTAGTTGAAGTATAATTCAAAATTAAAATATGTGATTTTTTCAAAGCATACGGGCGCAAAATATGCTGTACATTTCAAAAAAATAGGTGTGACTTTAGACAAGATTTGTGTCCTCTTTCTATTTCATTAAAAACATTTATAAAAGGTGCTGGTATCGAGAAATGTACAGATATTAAAAATGGGAACGTCCGTATGCCCAATTTTTTTTTAATATTTCTGTGTATATTTTAAATAGATACCTTCTCACTCGAGGCTATTTTACCTTATAGACTTAGTTTACAAGATGAAGTGCAATCAGCTCATTTTAGTTACGGACAAGCAACAATTTTTACTTGTGTTGCCTGGTTATATGACAAAACCGAATCATTTGCAATAATCTGCGACAAACTTACCCACAACAAAGAAGATGTTTACTTTTTTATTACCGCAATTGTACAATGGATTAAAAAATAAACTACTCTTGACAAGTCAGTTAAAAAAAAGTATGGGAAGTAGTCCGAACACAAAACTTAATTTTAAATAAACCTTCCGATTTCTATACTTGCCCAAAAAAGCATATGAGTGGAATCAGTATCCTTTATATGGACTCTAAAAAATTGACGAGCTCACAGTTTTTCTTGTGAAGCACTGATTAAAATACGTTACAAAAAAAAACTACAATAAACAAAAGGCAAATATGGCCTTTACAACAAAAAATATGTATCCGAAAGGAACGTCCGTGACGTAGGAAACGCCCATATGCATATGTACATATTACATTCGGGGTTTTTTAAAGTCATATAGGCATAGTATAATTAAACAAATATTACCAGTCTTTAAAAGTTCACAATAAAGTTCATGTGTGCACCGATAGCTTATTTCTTTAATTCGTTCTTCTGAGGGAAATATTGTTGTCATTGGACTACCATGTGCAGGAGGTACGTATGGTGGAGGAGGTTTGTTTGGGATTTCACGAACGTACATGTACGGCACAACGTTTGATGAATTTTCAAATTGCTTAATTTTCTGTAAAGTTACATAAATGTAAATGTGTATAGTAAAATTAAAAAATTAGTAGCAAACCTCGCTTTCGATTAAAATTTGTTGGCAACGCCGTATTTCGAGTTCATTTATAATGTCAGGCATAAGTTGTGCTGAGTTGGGTGCTAAAGTAACGGCAATTTGCAATCGTGTGGTATCACCAGGCAAAGGCAGCGGTGGAGGCGGAGGTGGTGGTGCTGGGGAAAGTTGGCTTTGCATAGTGCCGAAAATTGGGTTTGCTGGATCGGGTTTTTTCTCCGCACCTGAAGTTTCAGGCAAATTCATTGTGCATTTTTCATAACCCTGTAAATTTGGTTCATTTTTAGTATCGTTGGGATCGCCTTCTGGTTGTGATATGTCAACAATGCTTTCAAAATGGGGCAATGACAAATCTTCTATCTGTGTTAGTTCAGCGCTAGTAATTTCAAAGTCATCTTCGTATGTGCTTAGAGCTCCCTTCTCACTTTCAAACTCTTCAGAGTAGTTCGAGTTTGACTCAGTTACGAATGTTTTTGAGTTTAAGGATGTCTCTTCATTTAAATACTCATTTATATTTGAATCACTGGCAATAGGGTAGGAGCTTTTGCTGTCAGTTATGTTTTGTTCCGGAGATAAAGCTGACGAAATTATATTGCTCGTATTTTGATGCGAATTAGGTAGAGTATTATCTACAAAGCTACTGGGTGTATCAACACATGTTGATATATTCTGTGAGCTGCATTGTATTTCTTGTTCTTTTGAAATGATTTTAAAATCTTCACACGATTTATGTGATACTGTATCAAGGCTACTGGCCGCTGTAGATGGTACACATGAATTATTATCTGCGGATTCATCAGAATCTCCATTATCTTTCAATGGTGTTGTGGTTGGGATGGTGGCCATGATAACGGGCAATCTTTCCGCTTGAGGATCTAATGCTGGTGGTAATTTTTCGTTGACTGAATTCATGTTTGATGGCGGCACATCATCTAAGGATGGTTTTCTTGGACTCGATTCAAGCGATAGTGCGGCATTAGTTTCTATACTACTCGCAATTGCTATATGGCCATCTTGTGAAAAGCGATCTTTTCTATATATAGCAGGATCAGAAAAACTTCGTATTAAGCCGACACCATGGCCGGCATGATGTGACGAATTTCTCATATTTGGATGTAGATTTAATTCCGATTTGTTTTTAGATAGTTTTGAATCGTATTCCGATGATTGGTTAAGAGAAGAGGACAATATGGCAGAGCCGGAATTGCATTTAAACTGGTTAAAGTTTTCAGCAGCAGTACTAGGACTATAATTTCCAAGTAATAAGGAATTCCCAGATGTTTCTTCACACGATTCTTCTTCCTTGTTAGATGCTCCAGAGCTGGTACATAAATTCAGCGATGGAATTGAAACTTGTTGGTTTTGCTCCAATGATGATTGTGAAAAGTTATTGCCTAAAACTGATTGGGTGTTTTCTAAAAGATCAGCTGCTAAACTGCCATGAGCAAAGTCATTTAATACTGCAACTTTAGCTGCTTCATATAGACGTTCCAAATCCGGCTTAAAAAGTTCATAGTGTTTATCTGGTCTATATTTCTTGATTTCCTGAGAAGTAAGTCGACGCCATAACTTATTCAATTTACTACCAGCAATTCGAACGCACTCGTCAGATTTGAGATTTTTTTCGCCGTCACTGCATTCGTTGCTTTCCACAGTCATTTGTGTCAGCGAAATGCTGTTCAATTCCCTCAAACTATTTTCGATTTCTTTTAAACGGCGTCGAGCTTTTGCATGAGTACTAAAACCTTTTAAAAGAACAGCCTCACTGTTGCTTTTAGATTCAATGGATTTGAAATGAATTTTATTAGTGTTATACGTAAGAAGTTCATTCTCCATTTGTAGTACTTCAGCTTCTTCCTGGTCAAGTTGCCGGTGCCATTGTATTAGGCATTCAACGTGCTCACGACGGCGACGTAGATCGGATTCGCGCTTCCGCAATAGCTCTTCAAGAGGATGAGAAGATTCTAGAGAATAATTTGCGCGTACCGCAGGTAAAGAGTGTGTTGTCTGCCCATTCAACTTTAAATTAGATCGGGGGTATTTTGATATTACCTTTACTGGTGGCGTTTGTGGAAGTTTAACTTGTGCCGCAGGTATTTTTTCATTATGCTCTAACTGAGTTGTTTCAATACTAATTGAATCGAACTTTTGAGAAATAACATTTTTCCCAAATTTTGTTGTGAGTTCAGACTCTTTTGATGCTCGTTTTCCATATGAATCGGTTGATGTTGTTGTAGTAGTTGATTGCAGTAGTCTAAAAAATAAGATTACCGTTAGTTCCATTTTTTTCTCTTAATATAATAATGATACTAATAGTAATAATAATAATACCAAACAGTAAAAATATATATGTATATATGAGTATAAGTCCAGTCAAATCGATGCATCGATGTTATTAATGATACTTTGGTGCAGCATATCTCCGAGGAGATTAAGCTTGAGCATTTGTAGTGTTTTGTTTCTGATATTTCCTACAAATTTGCTGGACTCACATGTTTTCTGCCGGCCCGGAACAGCATCTTCTAAGGCGGATTTGTTTTTAGCAAAAGGCCTCTTCGTGGCAGAAATACACCATATTTTATTAAAATAAATAGTATTTAGTCGTTTAAAAAAGACAGAATAAAAACTATAATGAAAAGTGCACACATAGCAAAGTTGTTAAAGAACGCTTTGCTTTCGGAATAATTAATCCTTGGAATGAAGAAAATTTGATTGCAGCCTTTATTCCATTTTTTTTTTGGATAAGGAATGCAAATTTGCATAGGAATGCATATTTGCAGTCATCATTCCTTATATTCATTCCTTGGAATGGGAATGCATGGATTTCATTCCGACATGATTGCATTCCTTAACAACTCTGACACAGTATAGTAGATATAAATATATTAGAACACCTACTGAAGTTGTCATTTTCCTCGCTCCACAAGAATTTTATATTTTGCAGATTATGACTACAAATGTTTCCAGTCTTTATTTATTACACAGTGCTACAAAAAAAAACAAAATTAAGTACACCTTTGAAGCGACCTAGCCTAGATTGTTCACCTGGTCGAGTTATACACGAAACGCCCTTAAAAAGTTTTTAACACCCCCAAAATCTGGTTTTAAGGCCAAAAAACCGATTTTCAGTTTCCTCTTAAAACCAAATTCATGAAAAAACCAATTTTTAAACTGTTTCAAAATTCTCAACGGTTTTGGGTAGAGAATTCTTGACACTTTCATTATTCATTTGAAAAAAAGTATGATACGTTTTTTAAGCCAAAAGTTGAAATTTTTGGAAATTTTGTCCGGTTTCGCCGTCATTTTTTTGCCACTTATTGACATGAATGAGCCTCTTTGGACATATGTCATCGAGAGGCATTCACTACTTAAATATACCAGTTTTTATTTTTTGGAAAGGACTTCAAGTTTTCAAGTTATGCAGCATAATCCAATAAATGTTGGCTCTAAAATGGCCTAAAATGCATCTGGTGTAAAAAAAAAATGATTGTAAAACTTCATGGAATCAAGAAATTCTGAATCAAACCATCGTCAAAAATCACTATTTTTTGTTTAAAATTATAATTGATGTCCTAACAGTTAGCCCATTTTTTCACTTACACGGGGTGCCCCTGGAAATGGAATAGTTAGATTTTTGATTATGCTCCATAACGTGAAAACTTGAAGTCCTTTTCAAAAAATAAAAACTGGTATAATTTGGTAGTGAATACATACCTCTCGATGACACATGTCCAAAGAGGTTCATTCATTGTTAATTACCGGAAAACCGGATGAAATTTCCAAAAATTTCAACTTCTGGCTTACAAAACGTATCATACTTTTTTCAAATGAATAAAAAACTATATGAAGGGCTTAGAACCAAAAGGATATAAGTAACATCGACGTTGAATTGAGATAATTAAGGTTAAAGTAAATTACTTATTGTAAATTCTGGGTAAATGCATTTGAAATGATTCCTGTCTAAATGAATGCAGGTTAGTCAGCTAATTCAAAGGATGTTTACTGAAGATAGAAAATAACTGTAAATTTACAAAAATCATTGCAAAAATTTCCAAAAATTATTGCAATAAAATTTCGAACGTTGATTGCTCGGCTAAAATAAGATTTAAAAATTTTCCGAGTATGTGGTCTTGTAGCCCGTTTAATTTTAGTATAATAAAGTGCTGAACTTAATTTCGTAGGACGTCTATAGTTCCATATACATAATTTCCTATTCAAATATGAGCTAATATCTAATAAAAAAAATTGCCAAAAATCAGCGAGACTTCCTACGAACTTAAGTTTAGCACTTTAAAAATTCTACATGTTATTTTGGACGAGCAATTTAATTTTATTGGTTGGAGGAGCGCACTTAGATCCTTTTGGCTCCAATCATTAATGCAATATAATTTAGTACGTTTTGGGCCTGGCAAATATATGGCACTACAATGTCCGAAAGGACTCGGATCTCTTTGCCAACAAATAAACACCATATTTCACTATACAAATATGGGTATAACTCAATTAAAAAAAAAAAGTCACTTAGATCCTTTTGGTTCTGGGCCCTTCATATATATTTAGAAATTGTCAACAATTCTCTACCCAAAACCGTTGAGATTTTTGAAATCGGTTAAAAATTGGTTTTTTCATGAATTTGGTTTTAAGAGGAAACTGAAAAATCGGTTTTTTTGCCTTAAAACCAGGTTTTGGGGGTGTTTAAAACTTTTTAAATTGCGTTTCGTGTATTACTCGACCAGATGAACCATCTCTGCTAGGTCGCTTCAAAAGTATAAAATGACTGTCGCACTGTGCTATCAGATCATTCCCAAAGTGAATATCATTATAAAATTCAATACCCATATAGAAGTATGTTAAATTCCTTACCAAACGGTGTATGTAAGTGTTAAGTAATTAATGTTGTTCATACTCACTTGTTTACGACATATTGGCGTTTAAAGACATGCACCATTTTTAAATGCATTTTCGAATGGAATTTTTTCACTATGGGAGCCCAGCTTTTTCACAGATCTCGTTTTTTATCCCCAAACTTTCAAAAAATGCTTTTGCAGTCAAAGAAATTTTATACTTTTGAAAATCCCAGACATTTTGTGGGTGTTCTAACATACATACATATGAGTACTATATACATATGTACACATTAACTATACTTACATTCAAAGATACAAACAATGTACACTAAAATATTTTTTAAAAATCAAAAATATTCATCTGAAATTGACGTTTTTCTTCAAGTAATTTTTATTTTTCTTGCGCAATGTAATTTTATTTCTACTAGATGTCGCCCAGTGGTTGAAATTTAATCAAACAGTTTTTTGTTCCAATTATTTTCTGTACCTTTCTTATGCAAGTAAGAATATGTTGAGAAATTCAGATAAATGAAATAAAAGTTAGAAACTCCTACTATATGTCAGAGAATGAAGGGAAAAGAAAAGCACAGGTAGGAAAATTAAAAGAAAGAAGAGAAAAGGGAAGAGAGGAAAAGAAAGGATAAAATATAGAAAAACAAATGAAAGGTAGAGCAAATATTATATCCAAAAAAAAATAATTAAATTATTCAAAAACAATAAAAATAAAATAAAAAAACCACCGTTCATTGCAAACTTATTTATGTAAATGTATGTGTATGTACATATGTAAAAGGACACTTGGGAATATTTTAAAGATAAATGTGGCCCTGTTGGAAAAAAGCATACCAGCATAGTAATTCTTTCGAAATTGTTAAGAAGGAACAAAACCAAATTAATAATATGTACTCAATACGGCGGTAGTGTTGCCAGCCTACCACACCGAAGGTCCAAAGTTCGAGCCCTATGACAGGTATCATCAACAGTAGTTTGAAACTCTCCGAGTATATTTCTGCCATGGAAGGCTTCTCAGCAAAAATTCATCTACTTTGTAGATGCCGTTCAGGATCCGCGAAAAACTATACTTAAAATATAAAATAACTTAAATTGGGAGAGAAACTCGGCGCAAAAATCTCTTCTGAGGTTTATGATGACATACCTGTTGTATATCGCCCTATATATCTCAACTATTTCCACTGATAATGAAGTACCTATAACAATATACATATGTACATATCGCACGTCGGTAACCCTTTTTCAGTTTTAAATTAAGAAGGCCAGCAGCATGTTATGATGTACATATGTATTCATCCGACGTCTAGACAAAACTTCGAAATATATGAAGCTGATTTATTATTCGTAAATAACACTGTACAATAGGATTGGTAGTAATTGATGAAACAACAAAATCTGAAGCTCTATCCCTCTCGTATCAAAACCTCATACCAGGTGTTTGGCCTATAGGTCTGGTTTTTTTTTATTTGAGTTTAAAGGGTAATGTGAGGAAAACTTGATAAAATGAAGCAATTGGTTACAAAATAGTGGCTAAATTAATGTTTTTTCGGGCAAGGAATTAATTTTTAAAATTGTTTAACAATTTTTGTTGTTGTTTCTTTTTTCGTTTTAGTGTCATCAACGATCACTTCTAATATAAAACAGGATTAAACATTACTAATTCTACTTAAAAAATGCTAAAATACTATTTATTAAAAGATTAATGTCAAAAATGAGTTGCACGACCCCAAAAACATTACTTTAATACACATTTCGTAAGCAATTGTAGCTATAACTAGGCCAAAAACCTGGTATGAGGTTTTGATAGGAGAGATGACAGAGCTGCTTCCAATTTTGTGGATTTCATCAATTTCTAAGAGATAAACCCTCATTTTGTTGTACAGTGTAATAGATTGATCATTGTTTTAGCGTTCTCGGTTTTTTTGTATAAAAATAAATTTTTTATAAAATATATATATTTTTTCACATTATTTTTGCAATTTCTCTGACGTTTATAAAGATATATAAACAACTTGTATACTGAACGACATCAAAACTGTGTTGATAGAATAAACAGAAACAAAGTTATGGGGCCATACATGCCTTAACCTCTAAAAAAGGGGTTCTTGACCCTATCTAGAAAGTTTTACGTAGCATTAAAAAAGTAAGTATACAGTTTTTATCAGGGTACCGAGTACTACCAAATTTGGTTACAAGTAGGTCAGACATCGTTAAATCGTGATCAAAAGCAACTAAAATTTCTTTGATGCGAGTGATGAGCGACTCTTGATAGAATTGTTGCATTTTAGAACGCTTGATTATTGCAGTGATGCCATATTGGCATTTCTGAACGTTCTGCTTGTTATGCAATTGCAGTTTGCGCGTCTTGATGCATTTACGAACACAGCCTAGAGCTGCACCAAACCAAAACTCTTATATTGTTGACCTGTGTTATATAACGACATTTAGTGTTCAGTCGGATTAATGTATATAACTTTTTCTAACACTTGGTTTTTAGTTTTTATGTGTCATTTAGTTTGCTGTAGCAGAACCCCTCCTAGCTTAAATATATCTATCTAAATAACTCGCAGAGCCATGTCAAACTTATATACATATGTATATATGTACAAACATCTACACAGTATGATTGTTTCAAGAAAGAATTTTATCTTTGTATTAAAATGGAATGCAGTGAAACAAATAACCGATAAGAAAGTATTCTTGATAAGCGTAACATAGGAAATAAAGATACATAGTATATTCGCACTAGGGTGGAACACATTTTTGCTTTGAAAGACGTAACAAAAAGACAAAACTTGCCTTGCAAGAATCCATGAGTACATCATACTTTTATTAAAAAATGATTTTGGTTGTGATGGAAATTAAAGTTTTATTACGACAGGTACCGCGGGCATATTCTAAGCCCCAACCCGCAGGGGTTGCCGTAGCTCAATGGGTATAGTAGTCCCCTCGGAGTCGGAGTGTAGGTTCAAATCTTCTCAACTGATACAAACATTTTTAATTGTTAAAATTACGGGCTGAAGCACGTATCGCGCTTATTATAGATTAAACAGATATAAGAAAGTTAAAACTCAGCCTCAACTCTCATCAATCAGTATCATCGGACAAAGATCCCCTCTCTGCCTGGTTTTTTTTGCAAGATCTTTTTGGGTTCATCTGTTATTATACCTTTCACGAACATGAAATGGTATTATAACTTTGGTCCGATGTTTGTAAGTATGAGAAGAAGAAGAGATAGACCCACCATTAAGTATACCGAAATGATCACGGCGACGAGCTGAGTTGATTTAGCCATGTCCGTCTGTCCGTCCGTCTGTTTGAATGATCAAACTAGTCCCTCAATTTTAGAGATATCTCGATGAAATTTGGTATAGAGCCGCTATTTTGCATCGGATTAATCATTTGTTGAAACCAGCAAGATCGGATTGCTACAACGCATAGCTCCCATACAATCGATTGTTTCGATAAATGGGATTTTGCCTATAACTCTTGCAATTAAAAAGCTAGAAGAGCAAAATTTTGCAGGTTTAGTACATATTATATGCGTAACATGTGTATTGGAAATGATTCAAATCGGACCAACATAACATTTACATATGTAGCTCCCATATAATCGATAGTTTCGATAAACGGGTTTTGGGCTATAAATTTTGCAGTTAAAAAGATAGGAACGTGAAATTTTGTATGTTTGGTACTTATTATATATGTGATGTGTGTAGTGAAAATCATACAGATCGGACCAACATTATATATAGCTCCCATATAATCGATTGCTCCGATAAATGTGGTTTGGGCTACATCTGTATTTTCAAATTAAAAGTTTTGAAGAGTTTGTACCAATTGTAATTAAGGATCGTACACTCAAAAAAGTTACGCGTATTAATGAAAGGTATAAAGCCTTTGGACCAGCCGAAGGCATCCCTTTCCTTACTTGTTTTTTACTTAATATTTATTTAGGCAATAATTACCTTTAGGCATAACCTTTTCTAGTCATTAAACCGTTTACCTTTTGTATTAAACCGATTGGATTATGCTCGAGAGTTATTCATGTTTAAGTGGGGTCATCTTTTTTATACCCAGCGTACTACTACTAGTACAAGGGTATTATAATTTTGTCCACATAACGGTACTACGTAACGGCGCAAAATAATCGAGTTAGATATAGAGTTCCAGGTATGAAAGTTCTTAGGTTGAAAAGAGGAATTGATTAAGGCATGTCGGTCCGTCTGTCCGTATATCCGTCCGTGTACACGATAACTTGAGTAAAAATTGCATACAGGTTACTTTCTAGCCAAGGTAGGTTGCTATTGAAAATGGACGAAATCGGATGATAACCGCGCTTCCTTTTTCGATATCGAAAATTTCGAAAATCACATAAATTAACATAACTTGAGTAAAGATTGAGGTATTTGCATGCAATTTGTTATGCAGGCTACTTTCTGCCCAAGGTAAGCTGCTGTTGATAATTGTCGAGACCGGATGATAACCACGCCCCCTTTTCGATATAGAAAATCACATAAACTAACATAAGTTGAGTAAAACTTGAGATATTCGCATGAAAATTTCTTCAGTTAATTGTTTCCATACATTCTAGGGCCTATATCATTGCCAAGTCATAGTATTTGTATCTCGTTCTGAAAACTAACGCTGGGTATTTAATGTTCGGTTCACCCGAACTTAGACTTCCTCACTTGTTTTAATTAAAAATGAATTTTGCGATTAATTTTCACTCTTTTCTATTTTAATTATAATTTTGTATTTGATTTAGGCGATTTACAAGGTTTCTTATAGTCTTATGTCGTATATTTTTAATACAGCTCTTGTGAACACTATGTACATATTCATATACATCAAGTGGGATTTGATTAAAAACCCTGTTGATAGAATAACGAAAACAAAATTTGAAAAATAAAATAGGACGTTTGATATATGTACATAGGCTGCTCAATTTTATTGTGCTATTGAAATTTTATATGAAAATGACAACAAAAAAAATATCATTATTTTATAATCATAGCACATACATACATATGTATGACGAATAGGTGACATTGTGAATTGCCTAAATGCTTGATACATATGGTTAATTTTTAGAATATCTATTCACAAAAAGGTTCGAAGCTACTCCCAAAGGTTTCGATTAAAATCAACTTCTGAAAAGCTTCACAAATGGGCTCTGAAATATAATATAAATTTTATTTTTTACAAGAACGGTTCAAGACCGTCCATTTAAAAAGGCGTATCGTGCAGAGCAACTATTGATTCCAAAGCCGGCGACTTATAATAAGTCTCTCAGCGTAGAGTTATGACACTGTCAGGGGAGTTTCCGATCCCCAATTTGTTTTACTTGTGATTATGTCAACAGCTGTAGATTTCATATATAAAAAAGTTCTTAGTACAGCAGGCCAAAAAATCCATTAATTTGAAAGTTGATTCGATTAGGTTGCTAATGTATGTACATATGTACATTAAGGCGGCTCACGCTCCATACAAAAAAAAATGGACACCCTGTTTCCATCGGAATTATAAACTTCAATGTATTCTAAGACCTTGGTCAAAATATTTCGAAAAAATATTAAATATTACCGGAGCTAAACCGCGTTAAAAAAGCTAAAAATATCCTTTTCAATGTATAAAAGGAGTATGAAAAAATATTTAAAATAATATTTTTGGAGAGTCCTTAGAAAAGAGTGAACTTTGAAATTCCGGTGGAAACAGTGCAACTTTTTTTGGCGAGGCACCTTAATGTATATATGTAGATTCCGCACTTTAAAGCAATAACAGTCACAACTCAAAAATATAAATCACATAACAAAAATAACACCATCCAATACATACACGCTTTTCCTTAATGACTATTACGATCACATCTTATACTATTGTCATGTCTTGTTTTTCAAAAATTAAGGCACTTTTGTGGTGAATGTTTTGATTCAATGTGCGACATATTATTCTCACATATAAATACTAATGTTCATAAGAAACCAGTTAAACTTACATATGATATTATTTTAATAGATGTATATTTATACACAATACGCCCCGTATAACATTTAGATATAATAGAAATTTAGTTTTCCTACACGTATTAGAAAACCGTATATTTCGCCAGGCAGGCACATATGTATGTATGTATATATGTACAAACATCCATTCAAGTTCTTACATCAATTTACGTCACGTTTTTCACTTTGGTTGGAATTTCTTATTTATAGTAGTTTTTTGGATCCTCTTGCTTTTGTTTAAATGAAAAAATGTTGATGAAGAAACACTTTAGCCGCAAGATGATTATGTGGAAATCCATGGAGGGTGGCAGAAGTTTTTGTAGAACATCCATTTTAAGAAACTTCAAAGACGCGACCGCAAATCAAACACATTAAGTGCATTCATAATAAATTCGCCAAAATACGCTATGGTTACATATATATAAATATGATTACGTATATATATATTTATTCTGTTTTTTTTTTTAAATGTCGGAAACATTACGTGCTATACCAAGCCACCTAAACAGCTCGGCGTCCCTCTTGCTACTCTCGTATAGCTCGTCGCATACAGCTTCATAATATTGCACAAGTGATGAGAACGATTGGGATAATCAGTAACGAAACATCGAGCCGAATGTCTACGATTATATGCTTGTGCACGGCAACAAATATGTATTTTCGATATTAAAAGAATGCGTATGTATAATAACAGAAAGAAACGTAAACAGAAAAGCTTCAACTCGCTAAAAAAAATTTATGAATGAATGTGGGGGATTTGGCGTATGATGATTTATTTATAAAAACACGAGTATGTGCCTAAAAGAATAAATAAATATACCAAGTAGTGATCTCTGTATGTAACGATCTGGCTGGTCTATCGTTTTACTTTAAAATGGAAAATAGTTCCACTTGCAGTGAATACTTACCATTTGGCGGTAACGAATATTTTGTTTGTTATTCGATTTGTTTAATTTTTGTCACATATAAGATATGTATGTATATGGGCTATTCCATCGTAACGGGTGGGACAACTTTTCATGAAATTTCACTATTAGCTAAAGATTTCAATAAAACTAATTATCGATTTCCGGTTTTAATAGAGATATTGTCAAATTTTGCGCTCAATAAATGATCCCATAAAGAATATATGAAGGGCATAGAACCAAAAGGATCTAAGTAACATCGACGTTGCATTGAGATAATTAAGGTTAAAGTAAATTACTTATTGTAAATTCTGGGTAAATGCATTTGAAATGATTCCTGTCTAAATGAATGCAGGTTAGTCAGCTAATTCAAAGGATGTTTACTGAAGATGGAAAATAACTGTGAATTTACAAAAATTATTGCAAAAATTTTCAAAAATTATTGCAATAAAATTTCGAACGTTGATTGCTCGGCTAAAATAAGATTTAAAAATTTTCCGAGTATGTGGTCTTGTAGCCCGTTTAATTTTAGTATAATAAAGTGCTGAACTTAATTTCGTAGGACGTCTATAGTTCTATATAATTTCCTCTTCAAATATGAGCTAATATCTAATAAAAAAAATTGCCAAAAATCAGCGAGACTTCCTACGAACTTAAGTTTAGCACTTTAAAAATTCTACATGTTATTTTGGACGAGCAATTTAATTTTATTGCTTGGAGGAGCGCACTCAGATCCTTTTAGCTCCAATCATTAATGCAATATAATTTAGTAAGAAAGGACTCGGATCTCTTTGCCAACAAATAAACACCATATTTCACTATACAAATATGGGTATAACTAAATTTAAAAAAAAATGTCACTTAGATCCTTTTGGTTCTGAGCCCTTCATATGTAATTTATGATAGTAGTTTATTTAACTTAAATGTGGTATATACATATGTATTTGTACAAATATTATTTATTTTTCTTAAATATTTTTATTGCTATAACTTGAAAAGTTATTTATAAGAAATCGAGTATGCCCAAGAGGCAAAAGGGGAGTCTTTTGGTAAGTTTATTTCACAGGCGGAATTAATTTTCGCTTTACTAAGTTTATAGATTTTTCACCCACTTAAATTTTTACTCAGATATGTATAAGGGCCTCGATAGTACCTACTTTACTAGTATAATTCTTCTTATTTCTGGTTGAAAATATCTATTCTATTTATTTATTTAGTACTAGTAAGGCCCGCTTGCTTCGCTGCGTATCAGAACTTATAACAGACTGGGTCCGATTTTAATCATTATAGCCCATACGCACTTTTTCGAAGTTCGACTTTCTTTCTATAACTTGATTGTATAGTTCACAACAACAATTAAAAAATACATTTGGGCCAGTTTTCGAAATTTGAAATACATACATATGTATCTCTACATATAATAAAATTGTAACAGGTCGATGTCTGTACATGGCATCTACCCATCCTTCTCTTTTTCCGTCCGAAATTTTTGAAGATATATAATTGAATCCATTTGAGATATTTAAATTAAGCGCATCGCATATAACACCCATTGGCACCATTCGTTTGATACCCATATTGTACTAACACATTTTTTTTGCAAATATTCGTCGATAACTTCAAAATATCTCCGAAACCATTTGGGATATTTCAATTGATCACATCGCATATTACAGCACTCATTGACACCTTTCGTTTGACATCCATATTGTACTAAGACATTTTTGGTCACCCCTGGTCCACATATTGGGCGATAACTCCAAAACCGGTTGAGATATCGAAAAAAGTTTCATTAATTTCCATTCAGTACTTTCAGAGTGATACGGCCACAAACATACGGACAGACAGACAGACAGCCAGTCACACAAAAATTAAAAAAATGGTTGATTTGGATTCTACTCGTTTAATAATGCTTCCCCCAATCAATTTTTTGTTGATATCTGCCATGTACAGACATCGACCTGTTACAATTTTATTATATGTAGAGATTATAATGCATATAAGTTACATTAACCCATTTCTAACCACTATTTCGCCCTAGCTGTAACGGGTGGGACATGCTTGACTGTTGAATATTTCTTAACTAACTTAATAGAAGATAAAATGCAGTTCTGGTATATATTTGGAACAAAATTCTAATTTTGCGAAACTAACATGAAATACCACGGTAACTCCTGTAAAGGACAATAACCACTTTTTGACTTTTTTGTAACGGGTGGGACAAGTTCAATTACGTTTATACCTATATTCGATTCATAAAGACGGAAAAGCTAAATAATTTGGTATATAAAAAACTTCATTGGATAAATTTAAGTTCTGTTTGTTAGTTTTATAATCAATAATTTCATTAAGGAATCACAAACCATTTCAAAACAAGCCAAACCAACCTCAGGCGCGATTGTTGCGATAAACGGGTTTCGGCCTATAATTCTTGCAATTAAAAGGCTAGGAATTCAAAATTTTTCAGATTTAGTACATAACGTAACTTCTGTAGTGATAATATAATCCCATATAATCTATAGTTTCGATAATTGGGTTTTGGTTTGTAAATTTTGCAGTTAAAAAGCTAAAGACATAAAAATTTGCAGGTTTGGTACTTATTATATATGAAATGTGTGAAAATCAGACAGATCAGGCCTTCATAATATATATGTAGCTCTCATACAACCGATTGCTTTGATAAATGTGGTTTGGGCTGTGTATATTTAAATTAACAGTTTTGAACAGTTTGTACCAATTGTATAAGGTATAAAGCCTTCGGCACATCCGCAGACAGCTCTTTCCGTACTTGTTTCTACATATATACAATTGTAACTCACATTAATTTTAAATCTAAGTGTTTTTCTGCCATAACATTTGTTTTTTTTTGGCGGTAAACTCATATATTTGAGACTTCTTTATTGTTAGTACAAAATGCTCGCAATGTGTTTTGGAACCGCAAACAAAGGGAGACAGCCTACACAAGTTTGTGAGCTTTTAGTAGTAAAAGTGTATGTTTTTAACAAGGCAAATTGATTGTTATGGTAATGGCAGAGCGAATTCGGCAATATTCGCCTCTATTCGCTTCAAGTTTTTGACAACCATCGATTGTTTTCGGTTTACGACTTCCGACACGTAATTCCGTCGCGATGGTGCAATAACCGGCAAAACTTTTTCATTTTTATTTTTGTACAAATATGTAATCGTTCAAAATTTCTTTTAACTTGAATAATTTTTTCACAACAGTCAAATCTTTCTTTTTATGACATTCTACATGACATGGCGAGTTAAAAACGTGAAGAGGAAGTCAGCTGTTCACTTCACATTACCATAAGAATGAATTTGCCTTAGTTTTTAAATAACAAAATAAACATAAACGTCAAATCATCGCAGGGCCGGTTCAAGAAATTGAACAGCTGTTTAATTTTCTTTCTGCTTTTTATTGATTTCCAGGTGTCAAATTGTTGTCAAAGCCAACAGCCAGTTTGATTCCAAACATTCAAAGTAGGTCAAAAACTTAATTTGGATTTGTTTCGAAGGTTTTTTCGAAATTGTGTGTAAAATAGGCAAAAAAAAAAAGTAAGAAATAGAAGTTGGACGCATACCAATTAAAAATAAAACTTTTTTCTTTTGAAATTTTTTCTTTTTGCAATTTTATCTGTTTTGCTTCTGTTTATTTGTAAACAAGCCGAAGCGATTTGATAGTCATTTGACAGCTGAAAAAATGTCAACAACAACAGCAAACACACCAAGCTTCTGACGACGCAACCTGTATTTATAAACCTTAATTGTTATGGTAATGGCCAAGGCAAATTGATTATTATGGTAATGGCAGAGCGAATTCGGCAATATTCGCCTCTATTCGCTTGAAGTTTTTGTAAACTAGAATGTCATAGTGATACAAAATTTGAAATGACAACCATCGATTGTTTTCTTTATATTTCATAAAAATTGAATTGAACTAATAGTGTCTGGAACAATAAATACGTGTTTGGACAACTCATCAACATAGTTTATCGTGAAGCAGTCCTCATCACAGGCCACAATCGAGGCGAATTTACCGGATTGAAAATCTTGGCACATAGTGTCATGTAGAGCAAATCGCTCGCAAATCGCAGAGTGAAAAACAATACTTACATCTGGAGGTTTCCTTGTATTTAGACTAAAACTCATGAGCTTGGCCTTATTGCTAGCAACGAGCTTATGTTTTGCGAACCAAGTTCTCAGAAGATGTATGTACATCATGATTTATACTATTTATCAAATCAAGGGTATTATAAGAACCATAGGTCATCGCAAGATCATTTGCGAATGCAGTAACTTTCCCCAGGAGGGGCATATCAAAAATTGAATTGACATAGATTAAAAATAATATGGGACCGAGCACCGAACCCTGTGGAACCCCTACTTTAATTTCTCAGCTTTCCGCTAACCCTGACCCGTTGTACCCTTCCAGAAAGGTATGATTGAAACCACATGTGTAGGAGAGCATCTTCAGTAAAGCGGTTTGCTCTAAAACCAAACTGCCTTGGACTAAAAAAACTTCTTCTTTCCAGAAATTGTATAATTCGATTTTTAAGGGCTTTTTCAAAAACCTTAGAGATAGAGAATAGAAGTGAAATAGGCCTATAGTTATTTTTATCTTCTCTGTGTAAACACTAGTATTAAACAGATACTTTAGTACGTCCAGCAATTTAAGGGCTACGTTTTTAAGAAGCTTATTTGAAATACCATCGTATCCACTAGAGCGAGAGTTGCTTAGACTTTTTATTATTGTAAGAAGCTCAGTGCCTGTGAAAGGTTCAAACATAAAACTGCACCTAGAACTAGCTACGTCACCACTGGACGTGATGCAGTTGCAAGAAGAAATATTACACTGACCAACAGACACAAAGAAATCATTAAAAATATCGGCAGCAGCAGAGGGGTCGTGAATCATATCGCCACAGATATTCAAAGCAATAATCCGTTCACCACCGGAGCTTTTACGGTTGATAATGCTATTTACAACTTTCCATTCCTTTTTGCCATGACAGTTCAATAGTCTATACTGGAAATAATTATCTCGATGTGATTTTATGTCTTTATTTAATATTTTGCACAACTTTTTGTAACGAGATCGAAGCGCAAGAGTAGACAACAACCCAATCCTCATAAAGTAACTTTTCATTAAGCATGGAATAGTTGATCATTTTCGTTTTTGTAATTTCCGTTAAATCTTTCTTTTTCATACGAAAATCAAGTTTGACACCAGTGATACTGCGATCTGTTATACCTAATTCCAAATTAATGCCAGTGCACTCATACAAGCTGTTAAGACGGCAAAAAATATGATCCAGACAAGTGCCCGAACAATACCTCGTCGGTTCGTTTAAGAGTGATGTAAAACCGTGACTGGCCAAAAGTGCTAGGTAGCTTTCAGAAACGGCATTCATCTGCAATATATCTATGTTCAAATCACCTAATATGACTGCTATTCAGTCAATTGGAGAACTCTTCTAGAAAGACCTGACCAGTTTCAGAATGAAACCTATAAACACATATTAAGGCTAGATTTTTATCACCATTTTTTAGCAAAACTTTTAAAATATCAACACTTGGCAAGTTGTATTTAGCCACTGTACAATCGAACGTGTTTCGCACAAGAACTCCCACACCTCCTGCAGAATATTCATCGTTATTATTTGTAAAAAAGTTATAATTTGGGATATCATAAAAGCTAGTCTCATGGGAATATACCCATATCTCGGACACAAATATTATGTCTGGGTAGACTGGAAACGTTTCCGGATTACACAGTAGGGAATCGAAATTTTGCCGCAGACTACGTATGTTTTGATGTAATATATAAAAACAATTTTCAAGATAAATAAGCTGGTTAACATTATTTAGATGGCTGTTAATGATAGGGTTGTCGATCTAGAGATCATTGAGCACCATTATAAGTTAAAAAATTCAGAGAAAATTAATAAAAACAGTAAAAATATTAATTTAGTCCGGAATACCAGACAGATCATCAAACGATCGTACAACAACAACTGCATCATTATAAGCTTTTCTCAACATTAACTTAGTATTACTAAACTATGCATATTTGTATTTTTTTCCCTTTTTAATTTAATTAACAGCATTATACAGAGCTCTGTTAGAGGGTGTGCAAACACATGAGGGCTTTTTCGCTTTTCGTCGTGCGGCCCCCTATATTATTTCGCCATGTAAAATGATAGAAAAAAAGGAATGAAGGGGCACATACCAAAGGGGGAAATCCAGTTACAAAGTATTTATGCGCATTTCTCAGTATTATTACGCATGATACACTTCTGCACTTTTCGGAACGAAATAGAAAGTGGGCAAGCTTAAGTATGTGATGTTATTTACGAAGTCAATTAAAAATGTCGATTGCCAATTTAAATACTCTATTTTCTTATTATCGTGAATAATTATATCATTGAAAAAAACGCAATACATACATATATCATGCCATGGGAGCAGAGCCGCGGTTAAGGCTATTTATCTACATATATAAACCAAAATGGATTCAATATTCAACTGTTCCCCTTTTCGTGGCATGCTAACTACGCTCATGTAAATACCTAGGAAAGTGAGTGAAATGTCAAAATGTTAATTAAATTTAATTTTGTTTTGAGGATTTTCATTTGAATTATTTCTATGTATATTTTTATATAATATTTATATCTTCCAGGGCACTGAAAAAATTATCCATTAATAACCCACTTTAAGGATGACACTGTTACATTGGTGCGACGAGTTTTAAGTGAAAAATAAGATGCTCATGATGATTAAATTGATTTTATTGTGACATACATCAAGTGACATATATTGTGACCGCAATAGAACCCCGCAAGTTGTTGTTTGCATGCATATATGTATTTAGAAACTAACCCTACAAACCACTGCCCAACCAGCCAAGCAAACTTGAAATAAATTTATAAAAAGCTTTTCCAAATAAACATTAAGCTTACAAATTTCTGATTTTTCATTTACAAAACGCTTGAAAGTAAACGTTTTATAATTGAAACGACACATTGGTATTAAGTGTTTGAAATAAACTTACAAACAATTTTCAAAAGATAACTTTTTTAAAGTTTTCTATTTAAAGCTTATAACAATATTTTAAATGTAAGCCTTTGATAAACATCATCTTGAAAAAATAAACTTAAAGTAAGTTTTTTTATGTTTACTTCTGTAAGCTAAACCCTTACAAAATGTTGATTTTTTGCTTTCAAATAAGTGTATTGTAAGCGTTAGTTTTAAGCTTATTTATATAAGCTTACAATAAATATTCAAATGAAAGCATTTTATTATCATTTTTTAACCTTTATTTGAGAATTATTTTAAATTAAATGAACATATTACAAAAATGTTAAAATAAGCTGAACAAGATGCTGATTTCGTGCAAACATGTATAAAGAAATTAGGTTGATTAATTACAACTTAAGTTTTAAGTGAGTAATTAATTTTAAATATATGAATATTGATTAAAAATATCAAATTAGGTAATAATATATATCAAAAAAGTGATTATGATATTAATTCATTCTATTTAGCACGTGCCACAGCTTTCATTTTCAGCCGATTATTCGCAAACTGAAAAAATGATTTTGATGCGGCTATGTACTCCGCTTCATTCCCACCATTTTCATGTATAAAAGTTTCTGAAAAGAAGTAAAAACATGTTAAGTTAAATGATTAAATATGTACATATGTATGTATTCAGAAATTTAAGAATATTTGTATGTACATATGTACATATCGTAGGTGATTATGCAAAACAACGCAATGGTCATCTAAGAGGCAGCGTAAGCCCCCTGGTTATTAAGACTTATTTATCCATACATATATACTCAAACTTAAATATCACATACGCCGTTTTAAAAATGTTAATTACGTCGTTTTGCAGAATCACCAACGATACATACAATGTATACATAAAATATATTAGAAATTCTTTTCCAATGTTTAAAGTATTATGAATACTTACGGCGTGTAGCTAAAGCAATCGGCAAATTACGGACGCACGTTTTGGAGTCTGTTCCTCTCCAACACATTTTTTCGGCAACCACGTCCGTCATCACCTTCCATGAAAAAAAAAACCACTTGAGGGCACAAAAGCTTCACCAATTGCTGCAGAGGACACTTGCTTACAATTATCAGCACTCATTAATAAATTAATTATATCTTTGCACCGCGTTTTTTCACTTCTTAAGCGCGACATTATTATATTATTATTATTATACTAGTATTATTTTCGACCGCGATAATTTTAGTTCAACAGAAAGAACTGAAAATTTGCAGAGCGAGAGAAAACACGTCTTACTTCACCGAAAGCTCAATTTTCATCTTAATGACAAATGGAAACCATTTTTTTAATTTCTGTCGTAAACATTTGCATTTTGCTTAAATTTGTAATAAATTTATAAACATTTTCTTAAGCCTTACAAAACGATTATTTAAAAAGCTAAATAAAAACTTAAAATGAAAAACACTTATTTAATGTTTATTACATCAAGTTTACATAAAGATATATTTAAAAACATTTTCTATAAACATTTGCATTTAATTTAGAAAGGTAAATGATTTATTAAACTTTGTTTTTGAACTTTATAAAAAGCTTACATTAAGTTTACAAATTAATTTATTGAAAACTCTTATATTTCGCTTACTTCAAGTTATTTTTAAAAACACTTACAGAAATGCTGGCTGGGAATTGTCAAATTCTGTACAAAAGCGAAAAAGGCATTGTTGAGTTATACAAGGTTTGCTAGGCTTTGACAGATCAGAATTGAAGCTCCCTAATTGTCACCTAATTGTTTGAGGTTTGGGAAGCATTTACAAACCACTTTATTTCCCGTAAAATTTGGTTCTGTACAGTCAAAGTTTGTAAGATATCTTAAATTACATGAGATTGCCATTCCACTAATTAAGTCCAGTGAATGTACGCGAGTATACATTGATTTAGATACAGTTTTTATAATTTACGGCTTGGATTTTTGGGCAACGTCTGCGTACTAAACTTAAGATTTGGGGAGGTGCATGCAATAAACACGTGAAATATGCATATATAACTATATATTTGGTATTATGATGGTTTGATAGTTTGGTATGCAACCACTTTTGGAGAGACCTGTATTATGCAGTAGCTTTTCTTATAAATTATTCGTGTAATGTCACGTTGCAATATCCTGGAAACAGTACACCTTGATTAGACTTTCGCTGTGTAAATGATATACAAAGCTGAAAATTGAGTTAATGTCTGGAACGCCTGCAGCGAATAAGAGGCTAGTCATGGAGTCCGATATTAAATCTACTACTCCACTGATACACCCTGGGGGCTGTATGTGAACTTGCAGTTTTATTTCTTTAATTTTATGTGTTATGTAAAATAACCCTGTCTAAATCGTCATTTCCCCCACCCTAAAAATGCTATCCTCCGACCTCTTCCAAGAGATTGGATCTGGTGCAGCTGCTGGAAAATTTATGTGAAATGTTCACACTCGGCCCCTTACTGTTCGCGCTCTAGGGGAACTCTTGCCTTGGGTAATGCCAGCTGCTAATGTACTCCAAACTTGTCGAACTGCGCAGTAAACAACGACGACTGACTATCCTCCGTGAGCGACACGTTGACCCTACGAATTCTCATCCAATCCGACTGAACGTTACGGCAAAATGTCCGTCGCCTTTGGCGATAATGTTTAGTTGAAACCCAAGAGATGAGCGAGCGCTTTTTCCCGCCTATTTCTGATGCCCCCTTTGTTGGGCGAAGAAATCCGACTAGCCATCAGGGAAGCGTATAAATAAGTTAGGAGAATGACGAATGTACGGGGTACGTATCGCTACTAAAACAACAATAACTAACAACCCCTGCGGGTTGGGGTTTATAATATGCCCGCGGTAGGCATACCGGTCGTAAGAGGCGACTAATAGGCACAAAGGTAATGATGTGCAACTCGAAGGTTGATATACGGACATGATGCCTCTCACGTCTCATTACCCATCTTCTCTTTCCTTTCGGAAGGAGGGATGACATGACCTAGAAGGTTGCACTGGTCATACCAAATTGCTACCACGACAGTCGGGCAGTACCGCAAGGGCGTACCGGAGCGTACCAGATTCATATCCGGCCAACGACTGTCATTTCGACAATGCTCCCCTAATCTTCGGGGAGTGATTTTGTTGCTAAAACAACAAGGGACGCTTTGGCAAAATCCGGTTAACGCTATTCTTATAAAAGGCTGTAAAATATGTAGTTAAATTTTCATAATTTTCTAACAAACTTACCAATTTCAACAATAACAGAAAATTCAACTTGTCAGAATGAAAGCAAAACAGAAGCCAGTGTTGCTACACATTTTTTGGTATTGAGATTTTAGGTTTTTGGAACCATTTTCAAACGTTATTGAAAAGAAGCAACACAGTCGGTGAATGCCAATCCGATGACAATTAATAAGGGAGCTTGTAGTCGCCAACTGTCATAAACGTCAATGGCTGGCAATGAGAAAGAAAGACGCATTAAAATAATTTTTAATAAAGAAAGGCGCTTTAAAATAGAAAGAAAGGCGATATAAGTTGGAGTTACTCTTAGCTGCTGTTTCATTTTATGTACGCATCCCCTCGTATTTGTTCCAGCCGGAAAATGGGAAAGCCTGTTTTTAATTTGGTGTAGGCCTTTACTGATTATATTTCATATTTCCAGCGAATGGAATGGTTATGCGCCTTTCTTCCTCGAAATATTTTTTAATGCGCCTTTCTTCGTCAAAATATTTTTTAATGAGCCTTTCTTCGTGAAAATATATTTTAATGCGCCTTTTTTCGTCAAAATATTTTTTAATGCGCCTTTTTTCGTCAAAATATTTTTTAATGTGTCCTTATTTCCCGCAATATTTTTAATGCGCCTTTTTTCGTTGACAATTTGTTGAATGCGTCTTTCTTCGTCGGTAGCGACGATATAAAGAAACCGTTTTAAGTCAACTTCTGTGCCAACTGTGAGTGAACAAATAGCAGTCAATCTTGTCTCATTAAAGCTTTTCACTTTATTAAACACTTGGTAGAGTAAGTCAAGTTGTCTTTATGTCCTAAAAGGAATTCAGTTCGTCCTTATTATTAAAAAACTCCGCCCTCTAGTCTGAAGCAAAAATGTGCAATTATTCTTAATTTGAGTTAACAAGTTTAGTGTATTTACCATTGAAGGCTCTAATTTTGACCGAAACCACAATATCTAGCAATCCATGTTAACCGAATGAGCCCAAAATTGTCTTACCAACATTTTTATATTAGCTGATTTATGCTTCTGGAAAGAGCGCAAAGATGCGTACATATTTTGATTGTAGATACGTATGTTCATATATCTTTATTGTTTTCTTGAAGAAGTGACCCGTTTTTATTGTTTTTTAATTGATATTAGAGAAAGTTTGCACTGACTTATACAGTGATGGTACATATGTGATGACATGTTCTGATGTTTTATTTAGTTGACTTTGTGAAATGTTTACTACAAGTTTTCTACTATATTGATTTTTCTAATACCATTTCCTTGACAAATTCAAAACATACTCCTACTTTTTTTGTTCAGCAAAAAGAAACCCAGAAAATGGGAGTGTCAAAATTAAACGTCAGCTACAGAGCCAACCTCTATAATTGAATCATGGCCGCCTCCATTACAAACAAGGAAACACCAACTCCAGCGCGGTACACATATGAAAGCATGTGGAGAAGAACTTGATACATGCAAAGATAGGTAGGTTTTAACTTTAACTATTATGGTTCAGGACTGACGTACTGTTATTGCTGTTGCAGAGCTTAAACTTGCCGAAATTGTACAGTCTGCTACATTCGCATTCGTTATGTTAAGAAAGGAAAATCTCTTGAACTCTCTCACGATGTTGTTTCCGGAGAGGAAATGCTGATGAAACTTGCATAAACCGGTGCATCTTTCATTTGACAATAACCAGTATAACTGGTATTTCATTAACCAATTCAGCTAATAATATTAACCATGTTAGCCACTTCGATAACCAATTCAACAAGTAATTTTCACTACAAGTTAGCCAAAACGATAACCAACTGAACGAATATTTTTCACCACAGTTTATCCAAAACACAAACCATTTCATAGCATATTATAAACTACTTGTTAGCCAAAACAATAGCCAGTTTTTGAAAGGGAAATTTTTGAAGGCTGGAAATTTGGAAAACAGTTGTGGTTAAAATCTTCACACGGAGTGTGATAGGTGAAGGTCCTGGTTTTTAAGATGTTTCATTGTAGCTACCAAAATTGTTAAGGAATGCATTGTTTTCAGAATAATTATTCTTTTGGATTGCAGACATTTCGTTTGCAGCCTTTTTCTCATTTTTTGGAATGAGGAATGCAAATTTGCAGTCCTTATTCCTTTTATTATTCCCGTATAACACTGGATCACAAATTCCAACTTTTTTTCTGCACCAGAGACGCCATAGTGAAATTCCTATGTAAAATCACCTCCTAATTCCGTTTTTGAGATATTTACGATTTACCGTTATTTCAAAAAACAAAAAAGATGGCTCCACTTAATCGTGTATATCTCAAGAACAAATTGAGCTATTCGAAAACGGTTTGAAAAGTTTGAAAGCTTATAAAATTTACTATAACCAGTACATACAACACTTTTTGCTAGGTCCTGCAGATTCAAACATAGTGAACAATCATTACGGATTTTTTTAATTTTTTTTTTGTAAAAATATAAAAAAATTTGTACTTTGCGAGGAAGCATCTCGAAAACTTTTTGTTTTTTTGCAGATATTTTTCCCCCCTCTAAGCACTGTTCTATTACAAAAAAAATAAGCTATCAGTGAACAAAATCGCTGAACTAATACAAAAGTTATAAGCATTGAAGTAAATATATCCATTTAATGCTTAAGTACCCTACTGGTACATATCGTTCCTATCGACGAAAAAGGGCGCAAAGCTGTTTGTCGACGAAGGAAGGCGCAAACTTTTTTTGTTTGAAGAAAGACGCATTAAGATAATTTTTAAGAAAGAAAGACGCCTTAAAATAATTTTTAAGAAAGAAAGGCGCATTAAAATAATTTTTAAGAAAGAAAGGCGCAAATTTTTAAGAAAGAAAGGAGCTTTAAAATATAAAGAAAGGCGATATAAGTTGGAGTTACTCTAAGCTGCTGTTTCATTTTATGTACGCATCGCCTTGTATTTTTTCCAGCCGGAAAATGGGAAAGCCTGTTTTTAATTTGGTGTAGGCCTTTACTGATTATATTTCATATTTTCAGCAAATGGAATGGTTATGCGCCTTTCTTCCTCGAAATATTTTTTAATGCGCCTTTCGTAGTCAAAATATTTTTTAATGCGCCTTTCTTCGTCAAAATATTTTTTAATGCGCCTTTTTTCCTCAAAATATTTTTTAAAGCGCCTTTTTTCGTCAAAATATTTTTTAATGCGTCCTTATTTCCCCCAATATTTTTAATGCGCCTTTTTTCGTTGACAATTTGTTGAATGCGCCTTTCTTCGTCGGTAGCGACGATATGTGTTAGTATTCGTATATCAGTTAGTTAGCAGGTAGATTTTCGAAAAGTTATTAGATACAAAAAGCTGTTAGTGTCGTTTTCTCAAACCTAGGTACATTTTAAACAACATATTTTTGAGGCAGGTAGTGTTTTCTTTGTAGAACTAGGGAACCTTTTTGTTTAGGTAGGCTTGAATTTTTACTGGATCTAAGTATAAATAAGAGTACATGCGCCTTGTTCCTTCCTAATATCTGCAAGGCTCGCCGGATACTGTTCAGTTTATAATTGCAGTTTATAACCCGTCATTTACTTAAAAATAAAAAATGAATAAAAGGGCGCGAGAGTTTGAGTGTACAAATGATCCAGATATGTTCTGTTTCATCTGCGGTCAATTTATTGTTAAAAGTATGAGACGTATGTTTTCAAATCCTTTGAAAGTTACATACTATAAGTGTTTTGGAATTGAGCCTAAAAACCATGTACACCGAACACTGTGTGCACCACATGCCGAGTCGAATTGATTTCTTCGGAAACCGGAACAAAAAGGTACGTTGTAAAAATTAGGAGTTTGTTCCCTTTTAATGCATAGCTGACTAATTTCTGAAACTATCTATTTAGGCGACGTGTGAAATTTATTACACCAATGAAGTGGAGGGAACCAACTTGTCATTCAACGGACTGCTATATTTGTACTACAAAAGTACTTGGGGTTGGAAAGTCCAGAAAAGTAACCTATGCGAGCGTATCTACAGTGTCATTACCAGAACTAATTTCAACAGAAGCGACATTGCCAGAATCAAATTTAACTTTAGTTCCGGCTCCAATTTCATTGTCAACAGTAGTATCTGATTACGCGGCGTCATGTTGTACTGAATTTCAAACGGAAAACGAAAGAAATTCTTTGTCACAAGCACAACTCAATGATTGGATAAGGGATTTGGAATTGTCAAAGGAAAAGGCCGAGCTACACGCCTCTCGAATGCAACAATTTAAATTTGTTTCATCCGATGTTAAGGTAACATATTATAGAACTCGTCACGAAGAATTTTCCAAGTACTATACATAGGAGGACAGTGTTTGTTACTGCAAAGACATTGCTGGTCTATTCAAACAATTTGGTGAACCATATGATTCAAAAGAGTGGCGATTGTTCATAGACGGCAATAAATTAAGTTTAAAGGCCGTATTATTGCATATTGGCAACCAAAAGCCATCTATCCCGATCGCGCATCCAGTAAATACGAAGGAAACATATGAGATAATGCAAAAATTGCTCAAGTTAATCAAATACGAACATGATTGGAAAATATGTGCCGATCTTAAAGTCGTTGGAATGGTATGTGGTCTACAAAGTGGATACACAAAAAACTGTTGCTTTCTATGCAAATGGGATAGCCGAGCTCGTCAAGACCACTACATCATAAAGGATTGGCCAGAACGAATCGAGTTTCAAGTTGGGGTAGATAACATAAAATACTCTCCACTTATAAAGAAGGAAAAAATAATTATACCTCCGCTCCACATCAAGCTCGGCCTTATCAAAAACTTTGTGAAAGCTTTGGACAAAGAAGGCGAAGCTTTTCATCATTTGAAGACAATCTTCCCAGAGATTTCAGAAGCAAAAATAAAGGAAGGCATTTTTGTGGGACCGCAAATAAGGAAAATGATGACCAATAACCATTTCAAAGAACTATTGTCACCAGTGGAGGCAGCAGCGTGGGATTCTTTTGAAAAGGTCGTTACTTCTTTTTTAGGCAAACACAAAAGTCCTAACTACGAGATGATAGTGAACGACTTAACCAAAAACTATGCGGAAATGGGTAAATAAAAAAACATATTATAATAAATTATATATTACATAAATTTACATGAGAATATATAGCCATAAATCTGAATTCATCGTCCAGTTCCGAACAAACAAGAACGGGAAAAATATAAACAAAAAATTTGTTCTGAATTGAAAGATAAATCCAGCCTAAGAAAATTATATACTAATGTGTCACTTATGTATTTATCTAATTTACTTTTTTATTTTCTTTCAGGAGTAAATATGTCTTTAAAAACTCATTTCTTACACTCCCACTTAAATTTTTTCCCGCAAAATCTTGGCGACGAAAGTGACGAGCATGGCGAAAGGTTTCACCAGCAAATGAAAGTGATTGAAAGTCGGTATCAAGGATTCTGGGATGTCGCTATGATGGGCGACTACTGTTGGTTTCTCATAAGAGAAACCGATCCTAATCTAAATAAGCGTCAAAACAAGACACATAACTTTTTCAATTATAAAATAAGATCATAGAGTTAAGACAGAACCATATGTACATATGCTATTATTTGTAGGGTACTTAAGTATTAAATGGATATATTTACTTGAATGCTTATAACTTTTGTATTAGTTCATCGATTTTGTTCACTGATAGCTTTTTTTTTTTGTAATAGAACAGAGCTTAGAGGGGGGGAAAAATATCTGCAAAAAAACAAAAAGTTTTCGAGATGCTTCCTCGCAAAGTACAATTTTTTTTATATTTTTACAAAAAAAATTTAAAAAATCCGTAATGATTGTTCAATATGTTTGAATTTGCAGGACCTAGCAAAAAGTGTTGTATGTACTGATTATAGTAAATTTTATAAGCTTTCAAATTTTTCAAACCGTTTTGGAAGAGCTCAGTTTGTTCTTGAGATATACACGATTAAGTGGAGCCATCTTTTTTGTTTTTTGAAATAACGGTAAATCGTAAATATCTCAAAAACGGTACCATTCAAGTAAAAATAACCTTGATTTTCGGAATTAGGAGGTGATTTTACATAGGAATTTCACTATGGCGTCTCTGGTGCATTTTGGCTGTAAACCAGTGTAATCATTCCTCTTTTTATTCCTTTGTTTTTATTCGCTGTATTTCATGCCTCGCATTTCAAATGTAAGGAATGCATTTCGCATTTCTTTGTTATTTATGTATCAACGTAGGCATAGTTGTGTATGTCTGGATTGTGCTTTTAGCAATCCTGTCCGAGATCGCCCGAACAATAACAACAATTTTTAACGATTGTTACTTGCGAGAGTCAATTTTACCCGAATTTTCTGCAACGCAAAAAGCAGGATTGGTAATATTCTGCAGTTGCAGTAGATCGAGCTCCATCTCGATTTGTTATTCAGTTGATGGTAATGCATGGATTTAATTGCTACATGAGTGCATTCCTTAACAGTTCTGGTGGCTACTTGAGTTTAGTATTAATTTGCTGTTTTGTATTAAGAATTAACATCTAAATATAAGATAATGCCCATAAAAACAATCTATTTATTTGGAAAAATTGATAGTTTTCATCCATAACCAGTATAACTGGTATTTCATTAACCAATTCAGCTAATAAAATTAACCATATGTTAGCCACTTCGATAAAAAATTCAACAAGTAATTTTCACGACATGTTAGCCAAAACAATAACCAACTGAACGAATATTTTTCACCACAGGGGGTATGTAAATGTTTATAATTTGCAGATCGACATCGCCTGACCGGACCACTATACCTCGGTATTCTAAGGTAGAGTCCCTAGGGTCGATGGTCGGATTAAATAGATTGTATGGTCCAGTATGATGTGTAATGATTTTTCAGAGTTCTGAACAGCTCCTAACATATGTAGATGCACACATGTATGTGCACATTGAGTACATGCATACCGATCATAGCTATGCATATTTAGTTAATAGGCATGATGGCGAGACCGCTACCGCAGCCTTGTGTTTGTAGAGGGACTCAATTTTGGTTATCAGTTAGATAAGACACACAACCTGTTTACAAGATAAGATATGTTGAAATACATTTGAATTTTGTAGTGATAGATTTGCACATGATTTGAAGTGCATAAGGTATAAACTGATTCTTGAACACATCTGATAGCGTGCGATGTTTACCGTTGGTTCTTCTTATTATTTGAGGCTATTCGAATTTAATATAATAAACTTGTAAATATTACCTTTTTATTTCTTCACGTTCCTTTTCCATTTTCAACAAAATTCCACGTTGTTTTTTCTTTATAGCGGTTATCTGCTGAAGTAATCCCTTTGACTTGCATCGTTCCTTTTGTACTTCCAATAAAGCTATTTGCCCTTTAGTACGATCAAACAAAGCCTTCTCTCGCATTTTCAATAAGGCGTACAAGTGTTCTGATTTTGTTGTTTCGTTTCGTATCAATTTTTCATACTAAACATAGATAGGTATATATTTTTATATATGTATATGTAATATGAAAGATGTTACGAACCACACACTTACCAGACCGACATTTGAGTATCTATAAGTGGAATCAGACAGACTGTCGTTGTTTGTGGATCCCATTGAAAACTCCAAATTAGAACTATCAAACATTTCCACAAGTTTATGACTTGATCTTAAAAATGTTGGTAGTAACTGCCGTTTATAAAGTCCAGCTTCGTTTCTTTGTACTGTGTGTGACAACTGTTTTTGTTCATGTAGATCGATGGATGGCGATTTCGAAATATTGTTATTTGGTCCTTCCACTTTTTTTTCTTCGGATTGAACATTATCTATTATGCTTGCAGATTTACTATATTCTTGTTGTTCACGTTCCATTGCGTTGTTTGCTGGTACGTTATTTGTCGCTTCTTTTTGCTTACTATTTTCTGGTTCTTTAATTACATCCTGGAAATGATCGGCTCTAGAATTTCTATTTTTTTCCGTAGTTATTATATTTTGCATAACTTTTTCCTTTACTCTTTCTATTTTTTGTCGTTCATCTGATTCATACTGTACAAGTTTTCTTTTTGTGTAAGAATGGGTTTCTTGAGAGGCCACGCTCGTATGAGAGCATAAACTAGAGTTGGAACAGAGTTCACCAATTGAAGTCACTTTACCCGGTGAAAACTCGCGATTGAGTTTCGCCCCAGAAGAAAGAAACTGCAATGTTTTTATAGCTTCGCTTCTACTAGAAATTTTATATTCTGTGTTGGCGGTATTATTTTGCTCATTTTCGATGTCTAGTCCTGAATTTGTATCTTGAGATCGCTGACTAGAGTGATACTCAAAGTCTTCTGTGTACTCCTCAGATTCTTTTGGTTTGATATTTTCGTTCTGAGCGCCACAAGTGTTATGCGTTTTTTTTACAGTTGTTTTTAACTGATCACTTACAGCTATAACGTGCGATAAACTACGATTGAAATCGTCCAAAAGTTGATTGATATTTATTCCATGTTGTATACTCTTGTTATTTGCATGTTTATCCTCGATTATACGGGACTGCACTTCATCTCCCCGATTAGTATTCACATGTCTCGCTGCAATGGCTCTTGAAAGGTTTTTGTTTGGTGTAATCGTAAGATTTTCCACACGTTCAAGAGAAAGAGGACTTATTGACCTCTGTAAATATTCAATATTGTTTCGATCAATATTGGTATTCTTGTGATAGGTATTTCTTTCTGAGCTATTAAATATTGAACTTGAAATTGTAGTGTCATCTTCTGATGGGTGAGTAGCTGCTTTAGCCTTTGAATAGGATAATGGAAGACTTATTGATTTTTTCGCCACATTTCTTGAAACGGTATTCGAAGATGGCATGAACTCTATTGAAATTGAGCTTATATTGGAATTCACATCCGGTTGTGAGCGAGCTGAATCATTTTTAGACTGAGAAACATTTCCGTGATTCGTTTCGCTCGAAGGGTTTACGACAGTTTCTTCAAATATATTTTTACTCACAGGGGTATATGATTGTTTAATGGATTGTGGAATTAATTCTTTAATAGTTTTTGACCCCTTCAATTGCTCACTCTCTGATCTCGTTGAGAACAAATCCTTAGTTGAAGTTGTTTTATGTTTTATATCGGCTCGGGAATGTATTTGTTTTACATCGGCTAGCGCTTCAAGTTTTCGTCTAACAGCCATTATAAAATTGTATGGATAAATTTGCACTGCACTTGGTTTAAGCCAATAGGGAAGATCGTTCTGCTGCCCATTATAATTTTTTACATTCAATGTAGACGGTGGTGCCTTGCAATTTATTGGATTAGGATCAATGCCCTCATGGACTTTTGTTTCCTCACTATTTTTATGTTTATCCGGTAGTAGTGTTTCTAAAGTTTTTTTAACACTAATTGGATTACTATATGTGACTTCCACTGACTCTTCTTCTTGATCAGATGTTATTGCAACTACGTCTTTTCCTTTAGAAATTGCCTTTGCTTCCGATGGCATACGTTGACGTAACTTTGGTGTCATCATATCTAATGCAATATTTTCTTTATCAAAGCTGAACTCTTTAATAGCACTAAATGAGTGGTCTTTCGATTCTGCTTTTCGCAATAGTCCCACGTGTTTTTGTATGGGAATTGTTTTATTGTCTTTAATTACTTGCGACAAGTTTTGGGTACCACCATTTTCAGATGCAGCTCCGTCTTTCAGCTAAAATAGATAAAATCAAACAACAATTGCAATTTAGTTAAGGTAATGTACTTCTCGATGAGCTTAATACCTCTCGGCAGGAGTTGGCAAATTATGGTCGACGGTGAAATCTTTGTCCAACCCGACTAAACCTAACGACAAAATATCCATCCAGAGATTCGCCGAGCCACCAGGGAAGCGAATAAACACAAAAACAGCGATGCGCCCATTGCCATCTCCACAACAGAAGTTCATGAGGCAATTCGGAGATCTAAGAACACCAAGTATATTGGGCGCGATGGCATTTCCATGCTGATGCTGAAACACCTCGGCGGCGAAGGCATAAGATGCCTTACACACATTTTCAACCGTTCCCTGTCCACATTTGTCATTCCTGAAAGATCGAGACAGGCAAAGGTGGCTCCACTACTAAAGCCTGGCAAGCTAGCTACCGTAGGGGAGTCATATCGCCCGATATCACTCCTCTCGCCAGTAGTGAAGGTGTTGGAATCTATCTTGTTACCGTATTTCACCGCAAACCTGCGGCTCGCCGAACATCAGCATGGATTTCGCAAAAACCACAGCACCACCACCGCGCTGAACGCCATAACCACTAAGATAGGGGACGGATTAAACCAAAAGCGTCCAAACTACAGGACAGTGCTAGTTGCGCTTGACCTGGCCAAAGCCTTTGACACGGTCAACCATGCACAACTAATGAAAGAATAGTTAAACAAGGGGTGCCACAGGGTAGTGTCCTATCCCCGTTTCTGTTTAACTATTATATATCGAAACTTCTCCCCCCACCAGAGGGTGTCTCAATCGTCTCTTACGCCGACGATTGTACGATTCTGGCAAACAGGCCCCTCCGTTGAAGAACTATGCTCCCAGCCGTGCCCGAATTCTTCGCCGGGAGAAACCTGGCATTGTCACCGAATAAGTCCTCGGCCACCCTATTCACGACGTGGCCAACGCAAGTGAACATGGAATTAGACGTTGTTGTTGTTGTTTTAACAACAAAATCACTCCCCGAAGGTTTTGGGGAGTGTTGTCGAAATAACAGTCCTTGGCCGGATATGAATCCGGTACGCTCCGGTACTCCCTTGCGGTACTGCCCGACTGTCGTGGGAGCGATTTGGTATGACCAGTGCAACCTTCTAGGTCATGTCATCCCTCCTTCCGAAAGGAAAGAGAAGATGGGTAATGAGAGGTGGGAGGCATCGTGGGAGTTGCACAGCATTACCTTTGTGCATATTGGTCGCCTCTTACGACCGGTATGCCTACCGCGGGCATATTCTAAGCCCCAACCCGCAGGGGTTGGCCACCCGTTGCTGAAGAGGAGCACGAGCTGCCTAGGGAGACTAGGGTGATGCTGGCTCAACTCCGGTCTGGATATTGTAATAGGTTAAACTCTTACCTATCCAGACTGAGCCCCGACTTGCCTAATGTTTGTGCGGCATGCGGCTTGTCCCCCCATAATACAAATCATCTTTTTGTCTGCTCAACCGAGCTTACTCTTCTAACACCCATATCCCTCTGGTCCACCCCTGTCGAAGCCGCTAGGTTTCTAGGACTTCGGTTAGAAGAGTTTGATGACAATACTGGGTAAGATACTGACTACCTAGGTAGGGCTAAGTAGCGCTACAACAAAAACAAGAACAACAACAACAAGGTGATGCCCATTCCCAAGAAAGCCGGTTATACGTACCGGAATGACTCGGGGTTTCCCCGACCAAGGGCTGTTATTTCGCTACGCCCCTGCCTAAACAAGGGTGATGCTAGTCCAACTTCGTTCTGGATATTGTAATAGGCTAAACTCTTACCATCTGTTTGTCTGCTCAACGGGGCCTACTCTTCTAACACTCATTTCAGAATTTGATGACATTACTGGGTAAGGAAACTGACTACATAGGCAGGGCAAAGTAGAGCTACAAGGCGAAATAAAAAAAAAATTTCATACTCTAAGGGAGCTCAGATGTAATACATATAGCCAGTGGAAAACTGTAACTGTTATAAGTTTAATTATAGAACTCGACATACTTTTTTGATTAAGCGTAATGATTATGAAATAAAATTCAAAAGTAATGATTAAGTTGTAATTTATATGAGATTCACTCAAACTTTTTTCAATCATTGTAGATTTCGGTTGAGCATAAGGAGACATGCTTAATGAGCATATAGCGAAGAGCATTGCTCATTCTTGTACTTGAAACTGTTCTACGATGGGAGGAAGCCTTTGAGTTTTCCTTGGTGGAAAAGGACGATACCAATGAATTGATTAAATGTTTTTTAGCTCGGAGCAAACATAGTTACATCCGTCGAATGGCCGACTAATAAAGTAAAGAGTTTTCTATTTTCTATTTTTTTTTTATCTAAATTATTAAAATGATGCTGATGATTGATTTACTTTCAAAGACGCATAATCTTGTATTATTTTTAATAATCAGAATTAAAAATAATTAAGACGCACCTTAGGAGAATATTTGTTTTATAAAAAAATATGTGAAGGTTTAGACTTTTATGTAAATTCCCAATAAACATTTTAGTGTCATTTGTTTAATTTCTTAAATGACTCGTAAATCTTGTATCTATTTACTTTTACACAGCACAGCAACAGAGATATTACAAAAGTGGTATGCGAGCACAAGGATCCGCCCGTGGATTAGGGGTTTAGAATATGCCCGCGGTAGGCATGCCGCTCGTAAGAGGCGACTATATGCACAAAGGTAATGATGTGCAACTCGATGGTTGGTCTACGGATATGATGCCTCTCAACTTTACCCGAGGGATGACATAACCTAGAAGGTTTCACTGGTCATACCAAATCTATACCACGACAGTCGGGCATTGCCGCAAGGGAGTACCGGAGCGTACCGGATTCATATCAGACCAAGGACTGTCATTTCGACAACACTTGCCAAAACCTTCGAGGAGTCATTTTGTTGCTAAAACAACAACAATAGCATTTGGACACCATAAGCAACAACTGGAGGATGTTAGAGACCTGCTCTTTTTCAAAAACAGCAGTTAATTCTTCACCATCGACTTTGGACTGGAAGTCTCACTATCGATTATAAGTCCTAGCAACTCAAACTGGGCTAATAATTCGATAATAGTTTCTCTAAGAGTCAGAGGAAAGACAACATTGATAAGCCAGTAAATCGCTTAACGGATATGCTGACCACTTCGTTCGAACGCGGTTGCCCTGTAAATAGGGCTCGCATTAGTCCCAGTCCGTTCTGGTGGAATGACAATGCCAACAAGTCGCACTTATGCACCGGATGACGACGCCGCCATCCGCATAAAAGTAAGGTCTTCTACATCTTGTTTATCTGCGCAACCACACCCGGAAGAAGAGATGCTTTGCCCTCCACTATTGTATTCTTGTGCTTGGTGCGTAAAGACATCCTCTTCGCTCCCACAGTCCGAGCGATGAGACTTTCTCAATGGATTTAGGGCAGTGGTGGCCAGAATTAAAATATCAATGCACGCGTGCATAGGCTACCTTTTGCTGCCGACGTCGATGCCATCACATGCATAGTATCAATGAAGTCGTGTGGCGAATTTCGGGAGAGTGGCCGATCAATCTTGCTTACTTTTATCAAGTAAGCATAGCGCTGAGCTCTCTCTGGCACACATACAAGCATAATTGCGCATGTGGTCGTTTGGCCACCACTGATTTAGGGTGATCGACATCACTGCCTCTCTGAAATTGGCAATACCACTTTGAGGTGGTAAGAAAATATCTTGCCGTGATATACAAAATTTGCCGCGAGCATGTTTTGGAAAATATCGTGTGACACGCCAACTTCATGCAAGTAGGAAACAAAATTTCACTATAGAATTAAGGCTTCGCTGGTTCCCGCAATATAGCAATATCCAGTAGGTACGAAGTTTCAACATAAGTAAACACACCAAGCCTCGGCTGCTAGGACCATGACAGAAGGTTTAAGGCTCGGACCGAACTGCAATAAAAATGAAATGCTTACGGACGGACTCTTATATTTCCTTAGATGCGATGGAGGAATTGATGATCCGCTACCCGAAAACATTGCTCATATTATTTAACTATTACTGATAGTTGCAAGGCTTAAATTACTGAGTAATTCTTTGACATAGAAAACAAATCATACTACTTATATGTTCGTAATGGTATTATATACATATATAATTTCAAATATTATGCCTACTTTTATATATTTACTATAAAAGACCATACAGGATCTTATTGTACTAATATATCACGTAAATAAATACTTAAATACTTACATTAACCACTATACTATCAGCCTTATTTTCCGGTCTTTCTGGTACACTTTTAATTGTAACCGATGCAATTGTCTTATCGGAAGATTTGTTGATGTTTTCTACGATATTATCGTTTATATTACTTGGTTCAACAGGGACTACATTGCCCAGCTGCTTCTTTGTTTTTCCGATATTTGAAGCATTTTTACTGAAGAGTGGGGTTTTCTTTCGATTAACATGATTCATAATAATAGCCCTAGAATTTTTTCGCAGCTCTTCTAATCTCTTTTTAATTTGCTCCTTTTCAAAAGCAGTTTTTTCACTATTCGCTTTTACTTCTGAAGTGGATGGCTGAAAACGCCTCCGACGTTTCTGTGCATCTAAGAACTTCCGAGCTTCTTCTACGTTATAAGATTTACTTTTCGCAGTGCATAGAGTTGAAGGTAACAGCGCGTGGAATTTTGTATCAGGTGAATTCGTTGACTTTGATCTTACTTTGGCCCCTATTCTAGCTTTCGTACGTCTTTCTGTTTGAGGTTTATTGCTAACTAATTCCGTTTTACATCTTCGAAAAGTAGTAATTGTAGTAATTTCAAATTCATTATCTTTCGTTAAAGGAGATTCTTCGTCCACCACTTCCTCTACTTTGCTACACTCCTCGTCAATATCTGCTGCTTTGACATTAATGTATGAATTAAGCTCACTGTCACCTTTTTTTCGTTCATCTTTTTTCCTACTGAACTGGTTTGGAGCTGTATCGCTTACTTTTGATACCGGTTCCTTTGATTGACGAAGCTTTTGTGCTTGCATATGTTTGTTTTTTTCTCCAATTCTTTTGAACTCTTTTGAGGTGTTTGGATAACTTAGTTTAGCAATTTGTGTTTTGATGGAGCGGGGGCTCGCCGACATGCGATGAACCGTACTGGCTGAAGATCATATTTATTATTTTAGTACATAAAATGCCTTGAAAATATATTTTGTTTGCTCCATACCTGAAGTGCCTGTGTTTTCTGTTAAGTTTCCAAACGGTTGACTCATGTTGATGAGTTCACAATGCGCTTAAGTAATAACAAGTTATGTTTTTTACAATTTAAATCCTATAATATAGGTTTATCGCTGTTCATGTATTACAAAATTTATTTTTGATAGAACTTTCGAAAATTCCATTACCGTACACAGCGCGACAAACAAATTATTTGTTTAGTGCAGCCAAGTCCAAGCATATAAGATTTAAGGCTGTGTGACGCTGCATGCCTTCCCTGAATTGCACTGATACATATATTGGCGGCACTGGCTAGTAAATCATAATGGTGAACTTTTTGGGGTGACATAGGTGTATTTAGAGCATATACTATTTTATGGCTCAACATAAAATAATTTATTTGGCTACGCCGCTGTCTTTGTAAAATTTAAAAAACCACAAAAGATTGTCTCTATCCTGATTTAGGTAGTTGTTGCCTTTGGCACTCAACTACTAATAAATTAGCTAAAAATATGATAGGGGTATCAAAGGACGCGTTTTGACCTCAGGATCAAGGATCCGAAGTCGAAATTTAATTTTTTTGTTCCAGTGAAAAGTTATTAACAAAAAACCAAAAAATTACCCAGGTCAAATCCCGATTTAGGGGCCCGATCCATGTTTTTTATGTGCAGAACACCTTTCCGAGTAGGCGGCCTTCGGCCGCGCTTCAAAAAATAACCCTGGGCTACGCCATTCCAACTCCGAGTGTGTGCCATAGCCGTGGCTACCGCCACGGTGATGTCCTCTTTTCTCACAGTGTAATTTGTGATTACAACAACCACATGAAAATGACAGAAAATTCTGAACTTTGATTGCAAATATCTCTTCACTGGAACAAAAAAATGAAATTTCGACTTCGGATCATTGATACTGAGGTCAAAACGCGTCTTTTGACACCCCTATCATATTTTTAGCTAATTTATTAGTAGTTGAGTGCCAAAGGAAACAAATACCTACATTTCCAAGTAGGCGGCCTTCGGCCGCGCTTCAAAAAATTACCATGGGCTACGCCATTCCAACTCCGGGTGTGTGTCATGGCCGTGGCTACCGCCACGGTGATGCACTCTTTTCTCACAGTGTAATTTGTGATTACAACAACCACATGAAAATGACAGAAAATTCTGAACTTTGATTGCAAATATCTCTTCAAAAAAACAAAAAAATGAAATTTCGACTTCGGATCATTGGTACTGAGGTCAAAACGCGTCTTTTGATGCCCCTATCATATTTTTAGCTAATTTATTATTAGTTGAGTGCCAAAGGAAACAAATACCCTGATTTAACTCTTTCGACCCGGAACTCCCCTGGCAATGGTAGATTTCCTTTAATGCAAGAAATAGGTTAATTGGACCAAAAATAAAGTTGCTGTGCTGTCAACGCAGACGTAGGCTGTGTGCCAATCGGTTGAAAATAGAAAAATTTTGACAGTCCGGGAGAAAATGCTGACATTTGTTGTGGTGAATACGAATATCACAATTTTCCCTAGCCTATGGGGCTAGGTAAAATTCTGACAACTGTGAATGTGTACACATGTATGCATTCGGTATTGCCACTCATATTGCTTCAAATGAATTTATATGCCAATACGTTATATAACGTATAATAACGGAAAAATATAGTTTAAAGCCAAAAATATCAAATATTATGGCAGTAAAAATACGTAAATTTACATTTCATTCCCAGATTATTTGCTTTCGCATGTGCTTTTTCAGATGTCAAAATTTACAACTGTCAAAATTTCCCATTTCATTTGGCACAGCAAAATGGAAAATTTTTGTACACCATAGAAAATTTGTTCACCTCATTTTTCCGCTGAGTAAAAAGTTACCGATTGGCACACAGCCGTAGTATAAAAAAAGTTGGGTGGTTGTACAAAATTGTACCATCCGGGATGTTATGTGGTACATATGTGTACCAGCCGTCCTCCAAAGCTGCTATTTTTGACCACCTTCCACAGGAAATAAAAACGGAACTGAGCATATCGGGATTAAAAACCTGTTCTTTAACAGCACGTGTTTATTGTGAAATTAACAAGGGAAGAATTGACGCGTTTCTAAACGTGATTACATGTAAATTAAAGTTTTTAGGGATGTTTAATGTTTGGTTGTACATATAGGTACCAGCCGGGTCGAACGGGTTAAGATGCTGGGTCCAACGAAATATGGGATTTTTAAGAAATTGAAAAAACTGGTTTGAAATAGTTAATAACATCATCTTAATATTGTATTATCGTATAGTTGGCTATCTTATGTATTGTTCGAAATTATTGTGCACTTTGTGAATATTTTGTATTAGTGGCAACGCTTTCCAAGACGTTGTAAAATATGACGGCTACAACTGTTCGAAAAATTATAGCGGGCATTCGTGGCTGGCATATTGAGGAAAGCGGTTTAAGTATGGTACTCAAATTCATAGAAATCGCCATATTTCTATAAAAAAATGTTCCAATGATCTGTGAAAAATATGATTTTGAAAACATTAAATAAGAAAATCTTGGCTTTAGGTTCAGAGAAAAAACGAGAAAAAATATAGTTGAATTGTTTTTCAAACAACCTAAAGGTTGCTATCTAAAGGTTGCTATTTATTAACGAACGGCTGCTTTTAATAAACGTTCCGAATAAGTTATATTTTCTGAATGATAATAAACAAAAGTCACAAAGAAAAAATATGATACCTAGGACAAACGATTGCTAATGTTTACAAGATATTATAAAGTTCATTTTACAAAAAGTAGATAAAACTCAACACCCCTTCTCAATCGGTTAGTCCTAGATTAAAACGCATTTCATTAAATCTGGTTGTGTCCAAAGCCTTTGTGAAAGTATCAGCCAGTTTATCCTTTGTTCCAATTGATTTTAATTTAATTACTCCACTTGCGATATTATCCCTTATAAAGTGATGTTTAATGTCTATATGTTTCGATCTTTTCGATTCAATGTTAGTTGCCATTCCAATACATCCTTTGTTATCTTCATATATAACTGCTGCTTCATTCTTAATTTGAAATAAATCACCAAGTAATCCTCTTATCCAAATAGCCTCTGATACGGCCGCACTGAGAGCTACATATTCTGCTTCACTTGAAGATGTAGAAACTGTAGTTTGCTTCTTTGATGACCAGGATACAGTGCAACCAAATACTTTGAAAACGTAACCACTAACAGACTTTCTATCAAGTAAGTCACTACCCCAGTCAGCATCTGCGTATCCAACCAATGGCATTTCATTTAATTTTTTAAAACTCCAACTTCATTGATTGCGTACCTTTTATGTAACGAACGATTCTTTTGAGAGCTTGCCAGTGTTGTTCGGATGGATTCTGCTGAAATCTACCCATATATCCAATTGCATAACATATATCAGGACGTACACAAAGCATTATATACATTAGACTACCCAATAGTTTTCTCTGTAAGGTTTTTCTAAAGAACCTGGATTTTCGCTTTGTGTCAATTGAATATTTTTCTCCATTGGAGTTTTAACTGGGTTGCAATCCAACATACCGAACTTTTCCAACACTTTTTCAATACTTGCGACTTGTGATAACTTCAAACCATTTTGAGAATTTTCAATTTTTATACCCAGAAAGTGTCTCAGTTCTCCACAATCTGACATTTGAAATCTACTTGCTAATTTCTTTTTCAGGTTTTCTATGTCATGTAGCTTATTTCCAACTATAAGCAGATCGTCAACATAGAGCACAAGTATCAACAAATCAAGACTATTTTTCCTAGTATAAAGACAGTAATCATGTTTTGACCGTTCAAAACCCAATTTTATAATAAATGTATTAAACTCTTCGTTCCAACACCTAGGTGCTTGCTTCAGACCGTAAAGCGATTTAATGAGTTTACACGCTTTTCCACTGTCTATGTTGGTAACCCCTTCTGGCAGAGACATGTATATTTCCTCTTTGAGCAAACCATGTAAGAACGCAGTCTTGACATCCAGTTGATGAAAATGAAAACCGTTTTTAACACCAACAGCTAGAACAATTCTTATAGTAGTTAGTTTTGCAACAGGAGAATATGTCTCGGTATAGTCTACTCCTTCTTTTTGTAAAAAACCTTTTACAACTAATCTCGCTTTGTATCGAACTAAATTCCCATTCTCGTCAAACTTCGTTCGAAACACCCATTTCGATTTTAATAATTTTGCTCCTTTTGGTGGAGTTACAATTTCCCAAACATTGTTATCTTTCATCGATTTCAACTCTTCATTTATTGCCTTAAGCCACTCACCTTCATCAGATCTACCGCTAATATCTTTAAAACTTTCAGGATCTTCTGATGTTGCAGTACTTGCCGAATAACCAGTAAGGTAATCGATGAGCTTACTTGGAAGATTACGCCTTCGTTCGCTACGCCGTGGTACGATTTCGGATTGTGTTGTTTCATTTCCGATACTATCTTCAAAATAATCTTCGTCTTCCTCGCTATCATTTACACTGGTCTCTATTGTTGTATTACCTTCTCTGTCGCTACGTATTGCTCCAGCATCCGCTTCACATTCACTTACAGCACTCTCTTTTTCCCCTTCTTGCTCGTAAGTGGTTACAATTAAAGTACTATCTTCTACAGGAACTACGTCTTTAAATGGAAAACAATTTTCGTTAAACTTGACGTCCCTCGATGTGAAAACTTTGTGTAATGCTATGTCCCATAAACGATATCCATTTGGAGTGTAACCGATCATTACGCCAATTCGACTTTTTACGTCGAGTTTCTTTCTCTTTTGATTTGGTATCCAAGACATCACTTTACAACCGAATACACGTATTTTTGAAATATCCGGCTTAGTCCCATAGAACAACTCAGCAGGTGTCACGTTACCATTTACCGACTTAGTTGGACTTCGATTAATAATATATACAGCTGATAAAGCTGCTTCACCCCACATTCTCTTTGGCACTTCCGATTCTGCAAGCATCCAGCGAACTTTCTCCACAAGTGTTCGGTTAAAACGCTCTGCAACACCGTTTTGTTGAGGAGAGTACGCCATGGTCCATTCTACCTGAATCCCCTTACTTTTGTACCATTGTTGCTGTTCGGATGAACAATATTCACGTCCTTGATCCATGGTAACCCTTGAAATTAACTTGCCAAACATAGCTGTAACCATCGCTTCATATTCTTTAAATGCCTCGAAAACCTGAGACTTTTTCTTTATTAAATAAATCATCGCAAAATGAGTAAAATCGTCTATAAATGATACGAAATATTTGGAACCATCATAACCGATCGGATCGATAGGACCACAGACATCCGAATGTATTCTTTCCAGCACTCTTGTTGACTTCGGACGCGTACCATCAAATGGATCTCTGCACTGTTTTCCTTTCAAACAAGCATCACAAAAATCTATATTTCCACATTTCGCATTGATGCCAGTCACCATATTGTATTTAATTAAATTGTTCAAACTCCCTTGCCCCATGTGTCCTAGTCGTCTATGCCATAACTCAAAATCAGTCGTTGAGTATGCTTGCCGTTCATGCTTAATAATATTTACTTTAAACTCGTATAAATTTCCATTAAGATTTGCTGTTGCAATCACCATGCCATCTTTCTTTATAGTAGCAACATGTTTTTCAAACTTGACCTCTAAACCAGCACTCGTAAGTTTTCGTACCGACAAAAGATTATCACGTAACTCGGGTATGTATAAAACATTCATCAACGTAATGGGAATACCTTTATTACTTATACCTTGAATTTCCCCGCAACTCTTTGCTAAGATCGACTCGCCATCCTTAGCCACATTTATAACAGTAGGTGGAGTTAAATTTTCAAATTTAGTAAAAAAGATTTTATCATTTCCTAAATGATCGCTAGCACCAGAATCCAATTTAAAAATTAGTTTTGAATCCGACTTCTTATTGAAATTTCTTCCAACCATAAAACATACATTTTTATTAATAGCTTTATTAACTTTCGAATCTGCTGATTGTGCGATTCCCTGACGACAATCTTTGGCTATATGCCCAAATTTTTGACACCGATGACACTTTCCATGAAATTTGAAATTCTTCTTAAAATTCTTTTTACCAGAGAAAGCAGTTTTGTCTTGTATATCTCCGACACCCCTATCAATAAACTTCGTTTCTTCCGCAATTAACCGTACTTTGGCAATGTTGTAATCCAATTTACTATCGAGATTTTGAAGAGCTGTTACCAAAGGGTCGAACTTTTCCGGAAGTGTGAGAAACAATTGCACTAAAATGTCAGTATCTGCCAACACAGCCCCAGACAACCTGAGTTGTCTAACCAGTCCTTCAAATTTAGCCAAATGAGCTATTATCGACTCATCCTCTCGCATACGTAGCGTTGTTAGCTGCTTACGTACCAGCAATTGAGTTAACACGGACTTCTTTGCAAATGCTTCGTTTAAGCTGTCCCACATAGACTTCGCTGTCTTTTTCTCCCGTATGTAGTTTAGACAGTCGTTGTGAACAAATGCCACCAACCGCTCCATTGCCTTCCTGTCCCTCTTCAGAAATTCAGCTTTCGCCTCTTCTCCTATTGGTGGATCGCCCGTTAAAACGTCCCCAATATTTAATGAATCCAGATGTATCTTGACTCGGAACTGCCATTCGTCAAAACCAGTTCCTTTAAATTGAGGAATCCCATTTGCAGTTTCCTTTGTATCGCCCATAACCTAAAGGTTGCTATCTAAAGGTTGCTATTTATTAACGAACGGCTGCTTTTAATAAACGTTCCGAATAAGTTATATTTTCTGAATGATAATAAACAAAAGTCACAAAGAAAAAATATGATACCTAGGACAAACGATTGCTAATGTTTACAAGATATTATAAAGTTCATTTTACAAAAAGTAGATAAAACTCAACACAACCTTTAACATATTTTGTTTGCTTCGAAAAGTTTGATAAGTCCATTACAAGCAAATCTGTGTGCAAATAGAACACGACATTTAACGAAAGTACTAAAGGCAAGTACTAAGTTCACAGCCGTGAAATTCCGCCAGCAACATGCATTTTCCTTGCCGTGAAATTTTCATTTAATTTTTATTCATTATTATCTTATACAATTTGAAGAAATTAACAATAGTACATGAGCAAAAATACAATAAAAGATGTAATAAGATAATAGCTAATGGCGTTGAGTGTTCAATGTGGGAACAGTGATAACGCCATTTCTTCTAATGATTACAATAGGAGTTGAGAAATGTGGGGTGCAAACAAATTACATTTAAACGGATTTATAAATATTTAAAATTAATGATAAATAAATGATTAAAATACAGGTATTTAAAAATAAATAGAAATAAATTAAATTTAAATTAAATTAATATGTAGGTTGATTATAGAACAAGTAATTTACAACTGAACTTATTGAAGAAAAAAGAAGTAAGAAAAACATGTTTCAACGGAACTTATAAGATAGGCCGTAACAGAACTACAATATCATCATGGGTTAAACCAAGAAGCCATAATTTCACCAGCTTTAGGAAAATGCCTATGTTACGTATTGATTGTATATAGTTTGGAAGTTTATTGAAAATCATACACGATACACGAATGTAGCAACTTTGAGTGCCAAAAGAATAGAAATTCATAGAAATTTCAAGAAATGTCACTTTCCCTCAATTTTAAATGATATTGTCAATTTAAAAAGTCGTGAAAAAATGTTCCTAATGTCATGTTGAGCTACATTTACACGCCGTGAACTGTAGTACTCAGTTACAAATACAAATACAAGCGAAATTTCACGGCTACTTCACGACAATAAATTTTGTATGGATTTGACTAATATACGCATAATTTTACTTTAAATGAAAAATATCTCAAAGTATTTTTGACAATTTCTCTTTTTTTTAAAGAATGTATTCAACACATTAAATTTGCAAAAACAACACAATAAAATGCGCAAAAAGTGTTCACTGCGACCCCAAGTACACGAAAAAGGGGAATAAAAGCAATGCTTTTACCACAGTTTTACTATTGGATATACCGTGACTGATACCTCCAGGCACCTTCAGGACAGTTTTCTCTACTGCCTGCTCAAATTCCTTCTCTTTGCTTCAGTAGCCCGTTTGTGTAACTCTGCGATAAGAATTTTAACGCAAAGTGCAGCCCTGTTATGTAGTTATCGCTGAGTAGTGTTTCTACAAGTGTGGTAGAAATTCATTGGCGTCATGTAGAGCAGCGGTCGTCATTTCATAGCACTGAGGTGCAACGCTCAACTTACACGTATTCTCACGCTCTTCATTTTAGTTGCTGTTTGGGTTTCCCAAAATAAAAATTGTTTATTTTATTTGCATGCTATTGTAATTCGCAACCAGCTTATGAAATATTCCGAAGATAAAGTTTATGTATGTTTATGTTTATTTGTAAAGCCAAGGTGTGGTTTTCACAACAAAAATGAGGAAGCCAACACACGCAATGCTTCAGAGCCAAAAGTGCTCGCCACTAATTAATACATATAAGGCCCCCCCAAACCCCGGTTTTCCAAAGAACAAATAAATTGCAACATTTTGCGCAACACGGTCGTCAAAACCTGAGCCACATGATTAAATACAATTTTGGCAAGTCGGAAGTCATCAGAACCTGAGCCAAATAATAAAATAAAATATTAATAATAACTAAAAAAAACTATTCCCCCTATCTAAAGCTTAGCATACCAGAACACAACGTGGACTCACTCTCCCTCATAAATCGATGGGAACAAATCAAAATCCACCTTCATGAGCTTAGTCGCCGATGAAAGGGGAATACCTTAAAGACCTTCACAAATGATATCGGTGTAAAAAACTCAAGAAGCACCTAAAATTGCAGCATGCGTCTTGATTAATGACGAATGTCTCCCTCCTACTGAATGGCGGCTAGCCCGAAAAGGTACATTACGGTTCCGACGGTTACATCCGAGTAAACAAAAAAGGGAAAGAGAAGGACAGCACACGTAAGTGAACTGAAGGCTTATTACGAGGCCGAGGTACAGAGAAAGGCAATCGAGGAGCAGGGTGCGAGACAGAGTGAAACACGTGGGTCAAAGACCAATAGCAAAGACGAAGAAAGCACGCGCCAACGAGGAGTACGGTTTGCAGAAACAACGAACGCCGAAGAATCCAGAGAGCAAAATACGCCACACGAGTCAGATCAACCAACGACATCCAAAGTAGCAATGCAAATGCTAAGAGCACGACAGCAGAGGGACCGTAACACATCAGCGAAATGCGGAGCGTTATCCTTAGAAGGTTTAACGAACAATAGCCCGAAGATACAATACCCACCGGAAAACGAACGAACGATCGTCGAAGAAATACAGGGTCAAGCATCGAGCATGGAAATAGGAATGCAGATGGCAACGGATTTGGCCAACAACATGGCCAACAAACACCACAATAACATAATAGAATATTCCGTCATTCCGACGCGAATGATAACCACGGCACACGTACGAGAGCTAGGCGCAAGGAAATAGCGTACCACGTATTTCCCGAAGCACAAAGGTTTTAGACGAACAAAAAAAATAAATCAGGGTGGTAATATGAATCAATTTTACATAAGCATTTCATGTGTCATTAACACACGCCATAAAAATATATATCCAATAATCGGACAAAATATTTAAAGAAATTTAGCAACGCCCACACGCGCAGCAGCAGCGACGATCACCTGACTTATTGAACCAATGAGCGCACGCAGCGTCAAAGACGTTACGAAAGGATGCAAGTTATTGGAAATGTCCTGTTACCATCAACCAAAGAAGCAAAATACACAATAACAATAGAATAGCCCAACAGCAAAAGCTCCAAAGCTGAGTTCTGCCTAGGAAAACCAACGTTGATCGCGCCACGAAAACTAGTATAAATACCGGCCGCGATGCCCAGGATAATCAAATAGTAAACCAATATGGATACAAGAGACTTGGAGCGCTACACCAGCGAAAAGGCAGCAGATGGCTCACTCCGCCTTACAATTCGGCGATCGACACAGCAGCCACAATCAGAGGAGGCGGTGACTAACCTCGTCACCAGTGAGAGCGAGGTCGAGAGTGAGAGCGAAGGTGAAAGCGAAAGCGAGAGCGGAAACGACAGCACCTGTACCGAGCCATTCGGCCATGTTCATAGCGAGAGCGAAGACGACGACGGGATCCGCAGCCCGAGTCCCGGTGGCGACGACGAATACCGGAGCGGGCCGATGGTGCGGGAGTCCACGCCTATATCAATATCGTCGGAGAGCGAGGCCGAAGAATATGGTAAGGACCGACGACGAGGCGAGCTGTCCATCCGGCAAGAGGACGATGAGCAATACGGCAGGGGCTATGGCTTAAATATCTAATGGGAATAAAATTCAAAGTTTTTATACCTTAGTTTATAAATACAATACTTGACAATACACGCATCTTCGCTATTCGAGTGTTTCTCTAATCGTCCTCTAGCCTAGTTCTCTAACCTGATTTTCGATTGGAGATACATTAGAGAACTACATACATTAGAATTCTAATGTAAAACTACAGTATTTCTCTAACGTTAGAGGCTGTGTTTGCTGAGTGTTAGCGCTAACCAAACTTTTCGTTATTGATAACATGCGTGAAAGTGCGGATTTATGTGGCAAAAACACACGGTTAGATTTGGCACACTGCTCTGCAGAAACTAATTGAGAAATATATGTAAAAATAACGCAAGCGCAAGTTGCAGCTGTCTAGTAGGGCAGTTACTAAAAACTTTATTCAGATTTTTGTGTTAATTTTTTCTTTTGTAGGATTCCAATTTTTTTATTACATACCTACTTTTAAAAGACAACTGAAGAAATTAGGCGGTAGCTCATCTTTTTTTTTTTAAACGAACAATTATAACCTAAACTTCAAGTAGGCGTCTTTATGTATTGCATGTTTATTTAAATATCATTCACTTGCGCAACGGTTTCCGCATGATAAGTAACCTTCAGGCAACGGTAAATATGTATGTTCACCATAACATGAAAAAAAAAAAGCGCAGAATATTTTGTAACGATCCTTAATTATGGGAAATCCCACACGAAAAACTATGCAGACAACATTTTTGTAAAGGGTTGTCAGGCCTAAACAATGTACCACTACATTCCTACCTACATTCATTTGGAATTTATGTCCTTTAAACCAAATATAACAAAAGAATAGCTTAGGAATTAGGAATTTTGAAATTAAAAAAATAGTGTAACTCAAGGTTCATAAATACAGGTTGCGTCATCAGAAGCTTGGTGTGTTTGATGTTGTTGTTAACTTTTTTTTCAGCTGTCAAATCGCTTTGGTTTGTTTACAAATAAAAAGAAGCAAAACAAAAAATTTTAAAAGGAAAAAATTTCAATAGGAAAAAAGTTTTATTTGAAATGTGTATGCGTCCAACTTATGTGTTTTACTTATTACAAGGTCGAAAAAACCTTCGAAACAAATCCAAATTTATTTTTTGCACGACTTTGAATGTTTGGAATCAAAATGGCTGTTGGCTTTGACAACAACTTGACACCGGGAAATCAATAAAAAGCAGAAAAAAGTAGAACAAAATTTAAACAGCCGTTCAATTGGTGTCACCTGTCTTACTTCACGATGGTGTAACTTAAATTTAAAAATATCTTTCAGCAGATTAACATACGTTACTCTGAAGTAAATCCTCGATTACTATTCGGACATCCGCATGATTTGAGGTTTATTTATTGTTTGAAATTGTAAAGTACTGGGATTTGGAAATTGAGGCTGTAAAGAGAAATCCATACTCATAAAAAATATAAATGGTTTATAGATATATGGTGTGGCTGAATCGCTTGTGTGGAGCCACCCAGAACAAGAGATATATTCGTCTGCGAACGTCATTTTTCCAGCAAAATGAAATTTGCACAAAAAACTGATGTCCACCGCTGTCCCCGATTCAAACCTTCCAGATATACCTGCAGCCAGTTTTCATTCCGATATTTCGTGTTCCCATTACGGTATTGAAATGGGCCCATCTGATTTTTTCCCTTTACAAAGTAGGGCAGAGGAATATGTTGACCATAGCAATCTTATTCCTATTGCGTCAGTTGCGGAAGAGGTTGAAGAGAATTTTATGAATTCAGGCTTAGGTTTTGAAAATGTTAACTTTACCTATGAAGAAAACTTCATAAATTCAAGTGTACTATTTGATAATTCGAACAATGGTTAGGATTAAAACCTAATGTATTGAAATGTAGTTTTTGAGGATGATGACATCTATGAAAAAACCTTAATAGAAGAGGAAGCCAGACAAATTTGAGTTTGACATCAACAATTCGAAGGGAACAGAAGCTAGTGGATGAAAACAGAGTGCTAAAGAGAACCTAGAAAAAAGGGTAGGGATATAGCTAATTTGAGATGTCAACTTGCAGATATGGCAGCTAAAATTAAATATTTAGAAGAGGAAGCGAAAAGGAGAACGGACGGTTTGGATTCCACTACAAGAATGAGTAGTATGCTAACACCACAAATTAACGCAATAGTGGAAAATGGATTAAAGAATTGTAGTCGTAACCCCAACGGTCGTAGATACGACAATTATTTTAAAACTTTGGGTTTGGGAGTATATTATATTTCACCATTAGCATATAGGCACCTTAAGCTAATTCTTCAATTCCCCGACGAGAGAAGTCTTGACCAATCTGTTTCTGAATGGCCTCGAGACCCAGGATGTAAAAATAGCTCCTAAAAATGTTTAGAGTTGAGAAGCCGGGGCTTTACCCAAGAGCAGAAATTCGTGTCCGTCTTGTGTGATGAAATGTCGCTGAAGGGCCATATGCAATATATTCCTAAATACGACAAAATTGTAGGAGTTGAGGATTATGGCGATGAAAACCGCACATGCAGATTAGGTAACAGTGCAATGGCGCTTATGGTCCAAGGAGTTGGGGGTCACCTTGGTCTCATCCTTTGGCTTATTTTATTGTCCATGACACTTGCCGTGGGAATGTTGCTAAGAAATATATCTTGGAGGCCATTACTCAATTGCAGGCCATAGGTCTCAACCGTGTCATTTAGTTTGTGATCAAGGATTTGTTGGCTTAGCAAAATGTTTAGGCGTGTCTGAAACGCGCCCATGTTTTGAAGTTGATGGGAAGAGAACATTATTTTTCTACGATAGTCCCCATCTTTTAAAAAGCAGCAGAAATTGTTTGGAAAATCCAAAGAACAGTATTCCTCTAAGTCGCATCCTATAAGTTGGTCAGATATTTATTATTCATGTTTACTACAAGGATTCCCAAAACCCTATCGTTGTGCACCTAAACTTACGGACGCTCATATGAAACCAAATTCTTTTCAAAAGATGAGTGTTAAATTAGCTGCCCATGTTATGAGTGATACTGTAGGTTGTTTGTTTGTTTGTTTTAACAACAAAATCACTCCCCGAAGGTTTTGGGGAGTGTTGTCGAAATAACAGTCCCTGGCCGGATATGAATCCGGTACTCCCTTGCGGTACTGCCCGACTGTCGTGGGAGCGATTTGGTATGACCAGTACAACCTTCTAGGTCATGTCATCCCTCCTTCCGAAAGGAAAGAGAAGATGGGTAATGAGAGGTGGGAGGCATCATATCCGTAGATCAACCATCGAGTTGCACATCATTACCTTTGTGCATATTGGTCGCCTCTTACGACCGGTATGCCTACAGCGGGCATATTCTAAGCCCCAACCCGCAGGGGCTGATACTGTAGGTTCCAGCATGTTTGCTTTTTATAGTTCTGGATATTTAGCTTCAAACTCTGTTGGCTTTTGCAACACGCCGAATACATTCTTTTTGTTAATAACCTGTTCGATATTTTTAACAGTAGCAATTTTAATGCTATTTTGCCAACAAAAAAAGTGTTTTCAGCCACAGCGGAACAGGTTCAATTTCTCGAAGAGGCTGTTGAACTCCTAAAGACATTAAGAATAACAGATAAGAAGGGGCTGACATAACTAATTCCTTTAGTTATATCAAGGGTTGGATACAAATTGTACGCAGTTTACTATGTTTGTGGCACTTTTTGTCGCAGTCAGGTTTCGCGACTTTACAGACCAGGAGGCTTTTGCCAAGATAGCCTAGAAAATTGTTTTGGACAGATGGGGTGGAAGAAGTGTGCGGATAACGCCCTACATGTTTACCAATTTATTTAAAAAGTCTTGGGGATTACGGTACACTAATTTAGTAGTAAATGGAAATTGCGAGCCCGTTAACCAACACGAAAATTTTTCTCCAGAACTTTCCAACAATATTGTTGAAAGTGTTTGCAACGATGCGGGACTTATCTTGGCAGGAATTTCAGGGACTACCCATACCAGAACATGCATTTGATCGAGTTAGAACCGATGAGCAGGTGGATTTAGAAGACATCGAAGTTGATTTTTTAAGAGAAAACGCCTACGCATACTTTTGTGGCTACCTCTAATTAAAGGTTTCAAGAGTGCATACTTGTGCCCAACCCTTGCCTTACTTAGAAATTGAGGAGACTTCAAGTGAATTTTATTTCACTCAACAGAGGCACAGGGGTTTATAGATTATATTAAGGAGCTCGAGGAAATTTTTAATAGAGCAGTTGACTCTACCTGTCACAGAATATCAGTGGGCCAAATGTTGTTCGACAAAATGAAGCATATTAGGCCGCGTCTGTGCTGCAGCTATTGTGACTCTAATATGGTTTTAGCTTTATTTATAAAGCTACGTATATTTTTCCTTTTAAAATTTTTTAAACAGATCTTAGCAATCCTAGTTTTAAGACAAACTTATTATGTGTTTCTGATCTTGGAAGTTTGCATAGGTGCATTAAATTGTTTTTTCTAACATCTAGAATTCTTTTCAATTCTCTTTGTAATTTGTTTGTTTCCAAAGTGGCTGCAGGTATTTTTATTAATCCTGTAGTAACAAATTTTTGATCTCAATAAGTTAAAATTTGTGATTTTTCTTTACAGATTGACACACTTGATTATTTTCTGCGCTTTTTCCTTAGATCTTTTGTATTGTTTTCAAATGTGAATTATTCTTTTCATATAAAAAAGTATTCAAAAATCTTGTATGTCTCAAATTTTCTTTCTTCTTTTGAGTTCAATGAAGAACGTCATTTATGGTTATTTTTATTGGAAATAATAATATTTGCTGTACTTTTTAATTTTAATTTTTATTCAATGAAGAAATGTGCTTTCTTTATAATTTTGGTTCGTTTTATAATTTTAAAATAATTAAATTCAAATTTTGAGATGTTATCTATTTTATTTTTTGTTTACTTAATAATTTTTATTTATTTAAATTTTTTTACTTTGTATTAAATATATCTTGGCTTATTTTATATGGGTGATATAGGCCTACTGGGGAACCGAGCACCCAAAAGTAAATTCGGTAACGCGCCTTTTGCATACCTCATGGTGGTGAGGAAACTGCAAAATACCCAAAAATCTACTCAAAATACCCATATTTTGTTTTCACCATACTGACACAAAAGCCTTAACTACGAGCAGATAGTGAACGACTTAATCAATAATTATGCGAAAATGGGTTAATATTAAAGGCTTTTTAAAATTAGTTTACGGAAATTTTATAACTTGTTTACCTAACTAATATTTTCTTTCCAGGCGTAAATATGTCTTTAAAAGTTTCAATTTCTGCACTCAAATTTGAGCTTTCTTCTGTCAAATGAAATTAGTTGAGAATCGATATCAAGGATTCTGGGACGTCGTAATAATGGGTGATTTCTGCTGGTGTCTCATAAGAGAAACCGATCCTAAACTGAATAAGCGTCAAAGTATAACACATAATTATTTCGACTACATAGTAAAATCAAATTAAGATGAAGTTTGTTAGAATATAGTATACACATAACTAAATTTAAAAAACGTTAAAAATATGGGCAATTTCATTCATAAATTGAACTTTTAACTCAATAGGAACAGAGCATAGCTACATACATAGATACTTCACTCTTCCTGGGTATTTTTATTTGCTCGCTTATAACTTACGTAGTTTTGCATCGATTATCTTCAATGATAGGTTATCTTTTTTCTAATTAGACAGAAATTTACGTAAAAAAAATATCTGAAAAAAGTTGTGGTTTTGGAATGTTGACCTCGAAAAGAGTAATTTTTTTCATAAAAAAAAACTAAAATCTGAAATGATATCGAAATCGGAGGGTGATTTTAAACTTCGTGGTAATTTGAGCTTTATTTGTGATACCGTCGCCAGCGGCGAAAGAAATAAGAGAAGGTACCAGCGCCAGAGACGTCAACATACGCAACACCACGCAAGGTATACTCAGGTAGGTATGGAGATGCCCACCGAAACTTGACCCTATCCCCGACTAAATCTACTTCGACATTTTTTATGACGTGTTATACACAAGTTGGGCAGGGGTTTAACGTCCACGTATATTGAGTACCTCTCTTTATTGACAACCACCCCATGATCTTGTCCGTGACGTTCGGCAAATTTCACCATTACTTTTAATCGGCTATAGAAAGTTAGACTCCGACTTAAAATTCTTTGTCCTGGCATGGGTACGAGAGTGCAGAAACCTCATCGAACCGGTTTCTTTCAGTACTCCATTTTTTTGAACGAGCGACCAATTCTTTCCCTAGCATGAATACAAAACCTGTTAACTTTTTGACTACAGATTCTGACTCGATGATTGTTTTGGGTGATTTTAAACTACCTCATATATCATGGAAGATAGTCGAGGGAAACCTTATTCCAAATCCATCCAAGCAGGGCTACAATGCCTTTTAGATGGAATTTCCGACCTCTGCCTTAATCAAATACTGAGGAGCTTAAGACGCTGAAAAACAGAAAAAATATAAGAAATCCAGATTAAATAAACATTATCTATTTACTGTATTCCATTCTATGTCAGAAGTACATCGATTTAAATAAAAAGTTCTAGAAATCTTATCTTTCTAAAACTAAAAGAGACTATATTCTCAATCCAAAGTCGTTTTATGGTTTCGTGAATTCTAAACGTAAAGTAATTTACGTACTGCGACATGAACGTCGGCGCTGTCAAATGCTGTACTTAAGATGAGTGCAGTTTTCCCCTCAATTTGAACTGATATACATACATACATAAAACAGTTAACACTAAAAAGTGTTAAGGAAAGTTACAGAATCGCACTTTCGTTAAGAGCAAACGCCAAAATTCGGCGACAAGCTTAACACTCGGCGAGGTGTTAAAAGTTACAGAATCGCGCTACAGGAGTTTCTCAAGGAAGCCATCTTGGCCCGATACTGTTATTGTTGATTATCTATATATATAAAATATGATGTATGCACCCTGCAATCAAACCAACTAGTTGAAAACTACTTTACAACTAGTATGTGCTCTAAGCCCAACTAGTCAGCCAACTGTCATATTTTCATATAAGCAACTGGTATTTTTACAATGTTGATGTCCTACGAAATTTCAATTGTCAGATTTCGACCAGAACATACCAGTTATCTACTAGTATATACATACATACTAGTTTGCATATAGTTGAAATATACCAGTTTCATAGTAGTTCAAAATGGAATGAAATGAACTAGTTAAATTTACGCCCAGTGGGACTAGTATCAAACTAGTTCTAAAAAGATTGAACCTTTCTAATCCAAAAAGGGACCGAAACCTGATGAATTTCCACATTAGAAGGAATATTCTCATACAGTGTCGTTACGAGGATAAAGCAGAATTTGAAGGATATTTTAAAATTTTGATTGAAAAAGGTCAATGTAACTGAAAATGCATATAATAGCTATAAAAAAAATAAAAACTAAAAGCAAACTTTGTTCTAATAACTTCATAGTTAAAAGAATGCATATAAGGTAATTAGAGTTTGAACTTTTTCAAACTAGAACAATGCGAACATGAAAATTGTAGTTGAATACTAGTATGTTGTCTGACTAGTTTGGTGTTTCACTGCAGGGTGCGGATGTATGTTATAGACTCCGGAACTACCACGCCGATTTTGCTCATATTTACAGGATAGCTCAGTAGGAACCCGGAGAGTGTTAACGTAAAGTTTTATTCCGGGAAGTGGACCAGGGACCGAAATATTCCAAACTTTTTTATTTATCGTTGGGGCAGAACAACGTCTGCCGGGTCCTTCTAGTAAATTATATTTCTTCAGTAAGAAAATTTTCAAATATGTTAATGTGTGCTGACGATGTAAAGCTTTTCATGTCATTTGTGTCTTTTGAAGATAGAAATAGGCTTCAATCAGATCTAGATTCACTTGGAACGATTCACATTATATGGCGCTTAATCTTAAAAAATGTCAATACATGCGTTTTTCGCGTGAAACTTTGCAGCCGGCTTCGCCGTTACGGGTTACGCCCTTACTCGCGCACTTGTTTTAGGACGTGGTTACTCGTGGGGTGAATTTTTCACCCCAAGCTAAAATGTATCATATCTTGAAAGTGTGAATAACTACAAATTCGCAACCGCGTATGTAATAACATGAGGTCGTAATTATAATGACTAATAGTTTCTTTTATATAAGGAAACTTTTTTTATTGAATAATTTTATACATAATAAAAGACTTCAATTTAAAAATATTTCATTTAGCATAACTAACAAACAAATTTTCGTTTCTTAGGAAGTAAATACAATGAACATAAATTATTTATTAATAAAACAAGCAAAAAACAAAACTTAGTTCAACTTAGAACAATCCTTACATTTTTAGTATAGAAACTGGTTTGACTCTTTTTTTACGCAGTTACTCGCGGGGTGAAAAATTCACCCCAATAAAATTTGACGGATCCGTTTAGCTTAACGGTAAGAGTGATACTGATCAGCGTGCACTGGTAAATAAATGTCATCAAAACATAAAGCTATTAGAGTATTCACGGTGTTGATGCAAATATAAACAAAAATATGACAAAAAATTAAAGTAGCGGGGTGAAAATTTCACCCCGCGCGAGTAAAGGCGGGTTAACAATTATAGTCTTGAGGTAGTGTATGACGTTTTTGACCTGGGGGTTACTATGACTACAAGCTCAGTTCCATGCCTTGAATCAATTCAAAAACAATTTTTACTATTCGCCTTAAGAGATTTCCATTGGGCTCCCTTGTATAAAGGGCAGGGTTGAAACTCCCTGAAGTGTTATCGAGAACTCTGTACACGTGTCATCATTATGCAATGTAAATCATGTATACTGTTTTAATTCTTATTTTTTTTTTTTGTAAAGAAAAGCTTATGAATGTGTACAGAAATACACGGTGAAAGTCATTTAGGCTTGGTCAATATGTTATAAACCTTTTTTTCTTCATTGAAAAATAATAAAAGAAAGAAACCTAAATAATTTTTCTGTTACAACTATTTAAGTTTTCACTATTATTTCGTTAGAGTACACACATATTTACATATGTTTAGAAAAATAAATAAAATAGCAGTAATTAAAAATTAGTTGTGTTTGAACCCGCGACCACGCGCATGGCAGTCGAGATGCTTATCACCTGCGCAACTGCGACATGTGAGGCTGCGCTGCCTAATACTGCACATAAGATTTGTGCAATGTGTTTTTGAATTTTGTTTTGTGCTTGAAATTTGTGAAACAGTGATGCATACTATTATATATATATAATATTTCTAAAATAAATTCTAACGAAGAACAGAGTGCTACACATACATAGGCACTCGCTACACATAGAATCGCTTTTTGTTTTCGAGTAGAACAGCATTTCGAATTGAACTACTAAGTTAGGGTCCAGTTAACTATTGGATTTATCAAAATTTCCATGGAGGTGTCAAATTCCCTGTCTAATTTCCTTTTGTCATGTGTATTTAATCCCCATAGATGATCCGTTCAAACTACTTTCCCCATTACAATCTGGCTTTAGAACAAAGCATAGATGCTAAACTGCAATAATTAAAATATTGGATGATATACGCGGCCCCTATGACAGTAATAAGATAACATTGTTGTTGCTGCTTAACTTTTCCAAAGCGTTTGACTCTGTTTACCATACGTTGTTTTGTATGAAGTTAAAGGTCCAACCAAAGAACGTAAAACACAAAGAAGGTCCAACGCAACGAATAGTGGGAAACATTAAACCATCAATTTGCGGGTAGGTAATTCACCACTGGGGAAATGAGCGTTGAAATCGCTCGCGAGTTTTAAAGCTATTCGCATTTTTATTTGTAAACAAAATAAACATTTAGACATTTTCGTAACTCCAACTACAAATTTTTGTGTAAATATTTAATTAATTTACCGTGTCTTAATTAAAGTAATTTAAACGTAGGTACAGTGGTGAATTACCTATCATCGACTTAACAGTTTCTATCGCATTCGCTGTTGGACCTTCTTTGTACATTTACGTTTTTTGGCCAGATTTTATTTTATAATAAATATGTGTTTAACACTTTGTTTTCGTGAAAAAGGTTGTCGATTTAGCACTTTCGTTTCGTAACATTCAGCTGTTATTGTGTTGACTATCGTGTTGCCTATCGTTCGCTATTCACGGACATACGAACAATGATCGTTTTGGACACGGTAACGTCAAAGGGAATAAGTCTGTAAATGTCTCAATAATATACTTTAAGATTTCATATTTATATAAAATAGATTTTTTTATTAATTTCATTTCAAAAATTGTAATTACACCGGTATTTTTTTTAATAGCAAATTAAAAATTTTTCACTTCAAGGATTTAAGTGTCAGTTATACCTACATTTGTGTAGTGAAATATGGTGTTTACATACATACATACATAGAATTTTCAAAAGGCAGTAAACTTTAAACTTGAATATCTCAAATCACTTTCGGAGTCACTTAGATCCATTTGGTTCTAAACCCTTTATATATAATTTTAGTATTCAAATTATGCCTGCACGATACACAAAATTTTTAATTTTCTGTCCCGGAGCGTAAATAAATAGCGAGGACGGTTTTCCTTCACGGAAACATGCCACATAGAGCTATTGATATCGTTAATCTCCTGATCAATTTTCAGGTCCCAACCTTAAACGCTTTCAGCTTGAAATGTTAAGTTTGTATGGGAGGTGCCATGCCCCCTTTTCCGATAACCCCCACTTTTATGCGCAAAAATTGTTTTAATAGCATATAGCTCTGTAACAATTTCTAGGTCCCTGCCTTAAATCCTTTTAGAGATATTCAGCTTGAAAAATTAAGTTTGTATGGGAGGTGCCACGCCCACTTTGTCATTTTATCCAGTTTTTTTGGAGGTGGTAGGGATCGATTCCATATAACCCCTTACCAAGTTTCAATAGTCTAACAAAAATACTTCCAGAGATATCGACTAAGAAGTATTTCAATCGTATGGGAATTGCCATGCCCCCTTTTTCGTTATCCCCAGTTTTTTTTGGAGGTGGTAGGGATCGATCTGATATAACCTCTCACCAATTTTCAGTGGTCTAACTTAAATGCTTCCAGAGATATCGACTAAGAAGTATTGCATTCGTATGGGAGGTGCCACGCCCATTTTTTGTTATCCCCAGTTTTTTTGGAGGTGGTAGGGATCGATTCCATATAACCCCTCACCAAATTTCAGTGGTCTAACCTAAATACTTCCAGAGATATCGACTAAGAAGTATTTCATTCGTATGGGAGGTGCCACGCCCCCTTTTCGTTATCCCCAGTTTTTTTGGAGGTGGTAGGGATCGACTCCATATAACCCCTCACCAAATTTCAGTGGTCTAACCTAAATACTTCCAGAGATATCGACTAAGAAGTATTTCATTCGTATGGGAGGTGCCACGCCCCCTTTTTCGTTATCCCCAGTTTTTTTTGGAGGTGGTAGGGATCGATTCCATATAACCCCTCACCAAATTTCAGTGGTCTAACCTAAATAGTTCCAGAGATATCGACTAAGAAGTATTTCATTCGTATGGGAGGTGCCACGCCCACTTTTTCGTTACACCCAGTTGTTTTGGAGGTGGTAGGGATCGATCCCATATAACCCCTTACCGAGTTTCAATGGTCTAACATAAATACTTCTAGAGATACGGACAATGGAAAATTCCAGTTGTATGGGAGGTGCCACGCCCCCTATATATATTAAAATATTTTTTAGCCTGTGACCATCCCAGGAAGATATCCAGTGGGTGTGTAAGATTTGGTTACGATCGGCTTATTCGTTTAGGACGCAAGTGGATCTATACCTACATATATATTTACATAATTTGAATTTTATATATATAGATTTACACAAAAAATTGATGTTGGAGTTAAAAAAACGTCTAAATGTTTATTTTGTTTAAAAATAAAAGTGCGAATAGCAGTGGTGAATTACCTACCCTCGAATTGATGCTTTAATGTTTCCCACTATTCGTTGCGTTGGACCTTCTTTGTGTTTTACGTTCTTTGAGATGACCGTTTTATTTTAAGGCTGGTTTTCATTAGGTCAAAATATGACATCAAATGGTGGCATACTAATGAAAACGGCTGGCATATGGAGTCAATTGCGTTTGCAGTCAGTTTTGACGACTCTTTGTCATATAAAATGACATGCATGTGAAAACTGTCAAATTCCAGTATGACAGCGCAGTTTGCAACGATTGACACGATTGCCAACATGTTGGCAAATCTATTTCATTTGACTCAATTCGTTTGTGGAGTCGGGTTCGCACCCCAAATTTTGTGAAAAAATTTTTTTTTTCCTTTTTTATATTATTTTTTATATTTTTTCCATTTTATATTATTGTTTTCTTTTTTAATTCTGTAATATTACCATTTTGTGGTCGGCTACGTTATATTCATATCTCAAATTTGTATATTTTTGTGTCGGGGATAAAACAAAAAAGTGAAAATATATAAAAAAAATAATACTTGCAATTAAAAAACAAAGAAAAGTTAATAAAAAGTTAAAAAACATTTAACAAAAGTTGGGGTGGGAACTCGCTACCCTACAATTGATAGTGAAGTAGCTTGTCAAACAACTGACTGGGCAATTGTAGTGAAAACGGGATGTCAATCGCCTGACACCACAATTTGACGTCAGTCTTTAACACGCTCTGCTTTATCGACTTCATGTCAGTTTTTAAGTCGTAATGAAAACACATTTGACACCAAATCGCCATAGTGTCAGTTAAGTCAGTTTTTATGGTCAGTCATTTTGACCTAATGAAAACCAGCCTTTAGTCGCAGGCGCAGATGTATATGCGTGTAAAAAAAACAGGCCTAATTGCAACAAAAAAGCAATGGCAACAGTTGATCGTGCAGTGTCAACCAAAACTTGCAACACTGCGGCAGGGATGTACAAAAATACTGCATTTTATGGAGTCAATTGCGTTTGCAGTCAGTTTTGACGACTCGTTGTCATATAAAATGACATGCATGTGAAAACAGTCAAATTCCAGTATGACAGCGCAGTTTGCAACGATTGACACTCAAAATAAATTTGCCAACATGTTGGCAAATCTATTTCATTTGACTCAATTCGGTTGTGGAGTCGGGTTCGCACCCCAAATTTTGTCAAAAAATTTTTTTTTTTCCTTTTTTATTTTATTTTTTATATTTTTTCCATTTTATATTATTGTTTTCTTTTTTAATTCTGTAATATTACCATTTTGTGGTCGGCTACGTTGTATTCATATCACAAATTTGTATGTTTTTGTGTCGGGAACAAAACAAAAAAGTGAAAATATATAAAAAAAATAATACTTGCAATTAAAAAACAAAGAAAAGTTAATAAAAAGTTAAAAAGACATTTAACAAAAGTTGGGGTGGGAACTCGCTACCCTACAATTGATAGTGGAGTAGCTTGTCAAACAACTGACTGGGCAATTGTAGTGAAAACAGGATGTCAATCACCTGACACCACAATTTGACGTCAGTCTTTGACACGCTCTGCTTTATCGACTTCATGTCAGTTTTTAAGTCGTAATGAAAACACATTTGACACCAAATCGCCATAGTGTCAGTTAAGTCAGTTTTTGTGGTCAGTCATTTTGACCTAATGAAAACCAACCTCAACGCTTTATCTTAGTAACTGTGTCATCAATCTCTATCAATCTCAATGAATTCGTCTTGGTGAATATGTTCACAACTCAAAAAAAGCGTGGGCCTAGAAGATTGTAACCAGCGTCAGCACCGTTGGCCAGGGACGGATTCAGATGAGGAAATTTAAGAATACATTGCAAATATATAATAATTGTACTGTGTAAGTATACATATATGAGTGAGTTTTTGTTATTCATACCTCCGATTATTATCTTCCAACTTTTCTTGTGAATGTTGTATTGGAGATTTCAACACGATTCACCCTCTATAAGTATCTCAACAGACGTCTTCTCGTATATGACCTGCACCGATATTCAAGAATCATGAGGAGGACTATTTGGCATCCAAAACTCTAACTGAATTCAGTTATATCTCAAAAGGCATGAGTACCGTGCTAGGCGAATAAGCTCTAAGAATGAAGATTTTTAAAACTTTACACCAGGCGTATAGATATAGAAGCGTACTAAATGGTTTATATAGCGACGATTCCTCTCCGCCTCAAGACGTACAGGCAGAGTGACATTTTTTCTCATATTCAGCCAAATGTTTATTGTACATACAAACAAGTATAGCTTTCCGTTAATGGGCAAATTTAGTCGAATGTAATATTTTCTCTCTTACAAATATATAATAAATAATATTTTAATAAAGCAAATGCACAGCACACATAAGTCTCGGTATACAATGATCGGGATCTCCAGAAAACAATTGGTCCTCTATAGCAAATGAAAAGGCATAAAATCCGCAGACCTGTTACTTTATTTTTTCACGATATTGTCTTTTGATCAATTTAAACAGCAAACATAAAATAATTATTTTATGGGTATAGTAATTATTTCATTGTGTAAACAGTTAACAATTGGTATGAATCGGTATATGTACTAAATCCATAGATATTACCCAGTGAAAAATATCTCGAGTGCTCTTTTTTATGTATTTTTGGATCATGTAGAGAGCGATCTTCTTCCGTTTTGTTTCAAGTACTTACAGAGCGCTCGCCCGCCTGGGACACGCCATGTTGAAAAGGAGCATGTTTTAACCGATGTTTTGGACAGTCCAGGAGCACTCTCACACTCCCTGTCTCCATAATCGCTCATAAGATGATCCCCTTTTTTACTGGGTAGGTATTTTTTTGTTAGTTTTTGAGTCTCAAAAAAGTTGATGCTGGTGGAATGCGTAAACAATAAAAAGAAATAACGAATACGGCGGGATCGCTGCACCTCCGATCGCATTGTTTACCTCGAATAGTTTGGCATCTTTTTTACGAATCGGAGTGTAAGGCAGTGGATGATGGTACTCCGACAAAGTGGAATGGAGGAAATAACGTTCAGAGTTGCTTGACAGTAAAAATTGCAATTAGAAACTTTCATTTATAGTAAAATGTTCAATTAATAGCATCTGATAAGTTGTTAAAACTGCTTTACATCTAACAATTTTGGAGTTTTTTGTCTCCACGTTCAATATTGCAGCATTAAAATCCAATTGCTTTATTATTGCATACAACGTACCCTGTGTAGTTTGTGTGTGTGTGCTGATTCGGAGTAAGTCAGCTGTTAGTTGCGCTACTAGTAGAAATATACTATGTCCGATCGCCGCTGCAGTTTCTGACAAAATCAGAATTAGTACATACATACATAACGTTACATTTTTCTCGCATATGTTTCTCACATACACGACTATATACATTTGTACATATGTACATGAGGTGCCTGAATGAAATTATAAAATATCAAAGAAGATATACAGAAATATTTTAAATCATGTGTACATATTTAAAAAAAAAAAAAAAATTTCGCTAAGCAGTTTTCGTTTTCTATTTTTTGCGATCACGTTTAACACGTAAACTTTACCTCAATCTAGGAAACATAAAATATATATCTGATAAACCTTAGAACTTAGAATCTGGTAGATTAAGTAACAAATTTGATACTATTCGAAATGGATTTTAGTAGAAAATAAATCGTGAAGTCACTGCTATATTTTCAAAATTGATCAGCCCACGTGAAGTTTCTTTTTTTTTTTTTAGAAATATCTTGTCGGTCACAATATAATAAAATTTACAAAGAAAAAATTACCCTTTTTTGCATAAGGGATTAGAATGCATACGTCCTATATTTCAAAATATACAATTATTATTTATTTATTGTGCTCATCGGAAAGAAATAGCTTTGACATTGAAACAAATATAGAAAGAGTTACTAATGTGAATACATACATACATACTATACTCTTACACCCGAATAACGTTTCATAATCAAATACATGGCTTATTATATCATATAAAAATGGAAGAAGTTTCACTACTAGAAGTTATTTACATATTAATTTCCAAACTCGTTCATTACTTTTTTTTAAAATAAAATATGTGCCAAACGATAAATAATAAAGAAGTTCCATAGCAAAACGCAATAAGCAACAAAAAGCTTTATTGGAGTTATAGGTATGTATATATATGAATTAAATACAGAGGTTTGTGGTATCATCCTGAGGGCAATTTACTAATTGTTTCCAATTAGCATTGGTGTTTGGATTGAAGCAGAGAAATATTTAGCAGATTCTTATGCTTCTTAACCTTAGAAGACACACGCTAAATCAATACTCCCAGTTACGTGTCGATTCTGAGCGTAACCGGAAACTTTGTACCCAGAAGATTATCTAACCAAAAATCGTAACCGGTGCATGTACCCGCAATTCTAGCGCGCATGGTAACGATGTCAAAAACAAACAATGCGCAAAAGAGAATAAAAGGCAAACGCGCACGAAACATCACGTAAAAAAGTGATTATATTGTTTATTAATTCTTCTGAACTAGTATGTGCATAAAATTTGTGCTATTTTCTGTCCAAAAAAATATTTACAAAACACGTGCAATTTGTCGCGGTTACTTGGCGTTACCACCTCTTTCGGTGGTTACGAAATTGAACTGCAACTTGAGCCGGCAGAATACCAAACGGGTGTAAAAGTTTCCAAGATATTTGTTTGCCGGGTAAATCAAATGTTGTTACCACTATAGAATCGACCCGTTAGTGGACTAATACTATGTGTTACGGTTTAAGCTGGAGGCATTGGTGCGTTATCGGTAACCTTATAAAGCAGCTGATTCGCCCAACCTTATGAGAAACAATGGCATCGATTATTAGTGCTACTATCTGTAACGTAACCTTACCGACTAATTGCATACGTTAAGGATAGGACTACCGCAGCAAAGCGTCCAGCTTTATTCCAAAGAACAATTCTGTTACAAACACTTTGTAAACTTATTGCGTTTCTTTATGTATCGTTTTCTGGAATGTTATGACATACATACATATGTATTTTCTACAGCTCATATTAGCTTTGTTCGAGTACAAATTTTGCAAAAAGTGTAAGTAAAGAGAGAATGACGTAAAACTATCTCGAAACGCAAACGGTAAAAAGTTTCAACCGAACAGGAGTTAGTAAACACTTGCAGCAAAAGCAGCTGTTGCCATTTTGATTGGTTAAAAGTTTAAATTTTTGTTGTTGCTTTCCCTTGTCACGATCAGTGTTATTCAAGTACAATTTTTGCGGAGAGAAATTCCCACAGTAATCACTTGAAGCTCTCTCTGTCAACGAAATGTCAAAATGCGCTCTCTCGTTGCAAGTGTTTTGTGTACGCGAACACTTTCTCAGAAAAAGTTTATAAAATTTTAAGGTACGCGAACAAAGCTATTATTAGTTAACTTTAGGAAGTGCAGTTCACTCCCATAAATATTCAAAAGTTTCGTATATGTATGTAGATATACATATAAGGGTATTACAAATAATTCTTTATAAATGCGTTGTTACATAATATATAGTACATGTATTTGTCTATATAATCAAACACATACATATGTGAATAAAATAATTAAAATATGTATATAAAGTGAATTTAGTTATCATTTTTGTTAATTAATTTCATAATAACTTTACCATTTTGTACTTCAAGAGTATAAAGACTTCCATCTTTAATTTCGTTATTCAGTACCTCGTCAGTTACATTGACATGCACAGCTGACGGACCAGCAAGAAAAATAAAATTTTTAGTACTATCATTATATATATTGGAACCGCTACCAGAGTATTTAGTATGCATGCTCCAATTATTATAGATTGTATTGTGGTCTATTGGTCCATTTGTGGTTCCATTGGCTACCATCTCGTAAAATCCCGGCAACTTGCATAGTTTTTGCATTAACTCCTTTGATGTGTTGGACACCAAGTATATGGCATTGTAGCTATTACCATCCATACTCACATAAATTGTTAGGCGTGGCGCAATTGCTCTGAAATTGGGCATTATATTTTTAGTGAAAATATCGTTTGCTAATGAAACAATAAACATACTTAACGCGCAATATATTGAACATACGAATTCCATCGGCAAGACCGCATATTTGGATTAAATCCTCTTTAGACATCCTTAAATTATGTAAAAAATATAGAATTATTCCCCATTTCCAAATTTAATGTCATGTTAAAATAACTCTGCTGTGAGGAGCTTTCACTTTCATTAGAGCCTGAATTTTAAACTATTTATTGATTATCAGAATTTAGTGCTGTACCACTGAGCTAGGGCACACACAAAAAGATTATGAAAAGCAGTGAATTAGTTACTTGAAAAATCGTTGAAAGTAAATAGAAACAAATTGAAAGAAATTTAAAATTGCTGTAGGCAATTGAAAAGTTTTGGAATGCACTAAAAAAGTTTGTAAGCTTTTCTAAAACCGCAGTATGGTTTAAAATTTAGGTAAAAAATTTAGGCATGTTTTTAATATCGATTGAATCGAATTTTTTAAATATCACAAGTCGATGCCTAAAATGGTTCTGTGCGGCATTTTCGATTAGAATACATTCGTTGTTCGATTTCCATTCTGTTCCGTTCGTATTGGATTTATCCCCTTTCGATTGTAGAAAATTTGGCACTCACTATTTCGAAAGCATAAGCCAAAATGGTCGAACGTTAGAAAATTTCATTCTACAACAATTTAGCACACGGAAATGAACAAAAATGTATTTTCTTATGATTATAATAAAACAATAGGGACTAATTGTGCTGGTTTCATCAAGCAGTTATTTTTATTGCAGAAAGAGTTATCGCTGCTGATATAAAATAATTGAAGAATGGTAGGTAAAAAATTGGAAAATAGCTACAAAAATATTTTTTTTGCCATAAGTATTCAAATATTTAAAAAAAAAAAAATACATTTCATTTAATAAAAAATAAAATACAAAATTACAAATTTATTTTATTTATTTATTGCACCGGCGTCCACACGCATGGCAGTCGAGATGCTTATCACTTGCTCTATTGCGACGTGTGAGGTTGCGCTGCCTAATACTGCACATAAGATTTATGCAATGTGTTTTTGTATTTTGCTTTGTGCTTGATATTTGTGAAACAGTGATGCCTACTATTTTGGAATGTTTTCTAATGTAAATTCGACCGAAGAACAGAGGTCCTATGTGTATTAGAATCGCTTTTTGCTTTCGTGTAGAATAACCTTTCGAATAAATAAATAACCCCATAAAAACGTCCATTGTCCCCTTCACCAGAGAAATAGTCCTATATGAACTAAGAGCAATAACCTTAAATTGAATGCAGTAAAAGTTGTGCTTAAGAAAAGTAATTGCGGGTCACTTTTGACAGCAAGCTTTTAAAGAGGCAGATTTCGTAAACTTGAAAGCCCGAAAATCCTCAGACCAACAGTATGATAATCAAACCTATTATCACTTACGACTCGGTACCACGGGCTTTTACAAGTGCAGATTCCGCAGTAAGGCCTGGCGTGTGCCAGTAGGGAGATCAAAATATATGCTATTCACCGCACCATCATTGTAGCCATCAACAATAACTAAATTCCTAAGGAAGGTCGGCGTTGTAGAGTGGTTATCTATGAGATTAGGGAACTGGCTTCTGATCGCAGGAAAAAGGCTGCAAACCCTAACACTTTCCAGCAAATTGTAGTACGTAGGGAAGCATGAAGCCGATAAGTGTAAAAACCGTCTCGGACTGCCGAACCTTGTATAATTCAACAGTGGTGAATTCTAACCAACAACAGCGTGGGATCCGTAATATGGTATTTTGAGAACTATGTTTCTAATAACGATTTGTAAATATGTACATACATACTACGTTTGTGTTTATGCGCTTACCTCAAAATATCCGAACCCGAAAAATGTGCAAACGTAGACAGATAAGAGGTCAAACGATGTTGACTTAGCCACTGTGCAACTTGAGACGGGGAGGACTCTGGCAATATGTTGATAACCTACATGAAAGTATTGAGGCTTATACTTAGTTGTTCTGAAATAAATTTTCTTAAGCCAAAACAACAACTTACATAATCGTCTAGTTCCGGCGTGGCCGAATGTTGTGGCGAGACCATGCTAGAATCCATTAGTTTCAACGTTGGCGAATTTGTTGACGTGACACTGTTTATTGCTATAGGGCTGGAATTAGTGTTGGGTGATCCACCGGTATATGGCAATATGCCATCATACTTTGGAATGTGAACCGGAGAGTTTTCCCAAATTTTCATGCTACATAAATATAAAAATAATTTTTATTAATAGTTATAACAATCTTAATAATAATAGCAATAGTTAGTGACACCATTTAAATTCAAGAAACATCCATCTCTTATTAAAGTATAACTAACAGAATCAGGCGCGTAGCCAGAAAAAAATTTCGGGGGGGGGTTTGGCCAAAGTGTCAGTAAATAAGAATGACCTGTAAATACACACATACATACACATTTATACTTTTACATATTACATATTTATACTTTTATTTATTTGAAATTTTCCTCTTTCTACACGGCTAAAAATTTTAGCCTAAATTTTAAACCATTCATTGGTTTACACAATTTTTAAAACTTTTTGGTAATAAATTCCAAACCTTTCAATTACCTACAATAATTCTCAATTTTTTGCGGTTTAGATTTAAAACTAAACTGGGATAAACAAAAATACAACAAAGGTCGTATACACAGCCAATATGTGTACTTTTCTCACAAAATTCATGGGTGCGCCGTAGCTCAGTAGTTAGAGCATTGCGCACTGATTTCAAAACATATTCTTACTTTTTTTGTTCAGCAAAAAGAAACCCAGAAAATGGGACTGTCAAAATTAAACGGCAGCTACAGAGCCAACCTTTCTAATTGAATCATGAAAATATCCCTCATATTTTTTTTCTCAGTTTGAAGAAGAAAGGTCTAGATATTCAACAAGTTAAGTATCATTGATTGAGCTGCATGGGCGAAAGATAATAACCACACAGTGGACAAGTCTGGCCTCTAGCATAGAAAAAAATTAACCTAACCGATAACCTTATCTCTATAATGAATACTCAATCTTTGTACGGAGACTCTTCTGGTGATTCATCAGACGAAAAAAATATTATAGAATTAGTTACATTGTAGTGTTTTTTACTTTTCGTACTTTTTTGAAAAACTTCCTAGTAAAGGAAATGCGCCTGATAGGTGTTGAAATAAAAATAGTTCTTTTAAGTTAAGTGTACAGATTTATACACAACTAAAAATAATGTGTTGTGCATTTCATAAAAAACTAACTGAAACTAAAAACAACTTTTTTAGCTTTTTTTCTTACTTTTGGCCTTTTACAACCTTTTTTTTTTTAACGATCTAGCCTCTTTTTTGCCGATGACCTGTCCGCCCTGGTATTTAGGGTGAAGCAAACTATCCGGATTGTTTTTAACACGAACACGAATATTTTTCTGGTTTCGCCACAACTGATTATTTGAAAACTCAGAGTCCAAGATCATAGTAGTGGCAGTAACTTCATTCCGAATACTCTTATACACACTTCAGTTAAGCTCTTCTTAATACTTTTTTCAAACTGCATACGCTTTGTTGCGTTTATTTATCATGTTCCCAACAGATTTGTTGAGCCACGGGCAGGATGGTGTCTTCCTTTGAACAAACGCATTGGTACATGGATATTATAAAGACTTAGTATTGCATTATTTAGGAAATTCCGTTTATTGTTTACCGTCAACAAGTTTCAGCAATCAGCCCAGCTAACGCCAGATAAGTCCGCTGCGAAGTTATTTAAATTGATTGCACAATAATCAAGGTAAATTAAAGGAAGACGGAGAGAATTGCGCTGGTCAAAACTAATGTCGAAAGCACAGAAATAATGGACATTTGGTCAAGTTTTAGAACTGATTAGGGTTCAGATATAATGAAATAATCAAGAGCAGGACAACAGTTATTGCCATTTCTTGTGGGTACAGATACGTTGACTAGGCAAAGACCTAGGCTAGAGGCATCATGTAGAAAACGGGTGCTACACGTGTTACTACATGAAAAAATCACTTACATAGCAAGACCTGTTTGGATTATACCCACAAAACAGTAGGATATTGGACACTGACTTGAACACCTCTCCCATTTTAGATATTTTTTAAAGTAAATAGCTACCGCACCACTCTTCTTATTCATTCTATTATTGTAGGTTTGTATAATATGATTTTTTAACGGTTGTATTGTTACCAGTGAGTGCAGAGTAAATAGATTTAGTATCTTCTACCGAAGGGGTAGGTACCTTACTTTACTCTAGCAATATACCCACAAAAATCATTCATCTAATTGTGCAGCGGATTTAGAGTTTGCCGCAAAGAAATATACATACATTCAGGCTAATAGTGAAGAATTGTGAAGTTTAGAGATACCTGTCTAATGAATAAACTAAGCGGTCCGAAGAAGAAAGTTTGTGTATATTGGGCAGACGAGTTTTAAAATTAACATATTCAAAGGTCATATAAATAAAAATTGGTGTATTAAAATGTCTAGACTCTAGAGAGACATACATACATACTATCTGCATATTATACATATGTACGAACCACAGTCTTCCAATTATGCAGTCTAGTTTCCAGGAATATAATATCTATAACAACAACGGTGTCTTTTTTGCGTATTATCAAACACGACGCAAGAAATTCGATTTCTGGCGTAGTATTATATCAAGTTGCTTGAGTTTGTATGATGGTGTACATAAATCTTTTGATCTTGAGTACATGATCGTCGTATCACTTTATATGGCCTTTTTGCTCACAATTATTTGTAGGTATGTATGTATATGTTTGTTTGTGCGCAAAATGTCAAAGTATGGAATCGTTTACTATTATACTTTTAAATACATGCATTTGTTGATTAAAAAATAGTCAACTTCAATTATCGTCCGTAAAAGAGAGTTTTTACTGCACAAAGAGGGCAAAATGTTATACCAAAATTGCTTGCTTGATTTTATGTCGCGCTTGCGTTTTAAATGCACCAACACTTCCGATCACATTCAAAGTAGAATACGAACTAAAGATGGTGTTGTCGTTTATAAGTTTTCAAGTAATTGTATATTGTTATGTGGCTGCTCATGATAAAAACTTTGCACATTTAACATTAGCACATACAGGAGGCTTTAATGTAGTAGTAACGTGGGTTTTGGCTGGTTTCCACGCCGGTAACAAACTGGTATAAGTATTTGTATAACTAATACTAGTGTTTGTGGTTAATTGTGGCCTTTGTGATTGTGCATTAGCATAACATCTATGCATGGAAACATACCATATAGGTACACTACAATTTTCTGACTGGTATCGAACTATACCGGAAATAACTAACTGGTATGGTTATGGCACTAGGACCCAAAACAGTAGTCTATTTAAGTCGATTAATTATTCACTACTCATTTAAATCATTTTCGCTTAACACAATTGAAGTAAATATTTGTCTTTTTTTGGTTTATTTTAAATTAATATAAAACTGGTATACATATTATTGGCCGAAATCATAGGACATTGAGATATTAAAAATTTTAACTGCTTATATGGAAAACAGACAGTTGCTCGTGAAGTTGGGCTTGGGGTACATACTAGTTTAAAGTACGAGTAGTTTGCAACTAGTTGGTTTGACTACAGGGTATATGTTTGTATGTCTAAATGAGCGCGCTTCGGTGAAGTCAAGTTGGAGTTTGCAATCGACTCTTCGGGACTTTCAATCTTTTTGCAAATTTATTCATACACACATATGTATGTATGTTTGTATACATATATGTATGTGTGTTCTCCCATATGGTGCTGTAGATATCTATAATATTTGGTGAATTATGTATCTAGCCAAATGTACACATACTCATATACATACATATGTGCAAGATAAGTGTGAATATTTCGGTATGTGCATTAGAGCGTTTCACATTTTTTTTAAATTGTTGTTGTTGTCGCTGTAGCGCTACTTACCCTGCCTGGTAGTCTGTTTCCTTACCTAGTTGTATCATAGAATTCTTCTAATGGAAGATCCAGGGGCTTTAACAGGGATGGATCAGAGGGAAATGGGTGTTAGAAGAGTAGGTTTTGTTGAACAAACAAATAGATGGTTTGTATCATATGTGGACACACCCCACATTTGGTGCCTGAAGAACGGCGTTCGTTGGAAGAGAGCCGACATAGGAGTTTACCGACTCTGTGTGGATGAGGTTAAGAGCCTGTCGGTACACCTTAGAAAATCAGGTGATCTCCTTATTCTCCTGGGAGGCGAATTTTTGATAAGGCGCCTGTAAGGATGTTGCGGTTTACTGCAGTTGAACAGGAATTGCCTGGTGAACATCTCTCTATGTTCTTTTACCCCGAGCATTTTAGCTTCATTATGGAGGAAGTGCTCAGGAGACATAAGAAGACATCCAGAAGCGGCTCTGAGTGCGGTGTTTTGACAGGCCTGAAGCCTCCTACAGTGTGTGTCTGCGAGCCCCGGCAACCATATTGGCTTCGCCTAGCTCAGAACCGGCTGACCAATTGCCTTATATGTAGCTCTTAGTGTTTCTTTATCTTTACCGCAAGTGCTGCCAGCTAGCGACTTGAGAATTTTGTTACGGCTTTGGACTTTATTGGCAATTGCGGTAACATGAGCGCCGTATTTGAACATGTTATCAAACGTGACCCCTAAGATTTTGTGGTGTGAGACAGTTGGTAGCTTAACACCATCAACGTAAACGTCTAGTTACATGTTCACCTGCGTTGTCCACGTAGTGAATAGGGTGGCCGAGGATTTGGTTGGTGATAATGTCAGGTTTCTCCCAGCGAAAAAATCGGACAGCGCTGGCCACTCAGATAGTTGGCGGTCCAACGTTTAAGACAGGGGGGAAGAGACGAATCTTCCAGATCGTTTATTAGTTGCGCATAGTTGACCGTATCGAAGGCTTTAGCCAGGTCAAGCGCAACTAGCACTCTCCTTTGGTTTGGGCGCTTTTGGTTAAGACCGTCACTTATCTGAGTGGTAATGGCGTTCAGCGTTGTGATGGTGGGTGTTTGCGAAGACCATGCTGATGTTCGGCGAGCCGTAGATTTGCGGTGTAGTAAGAGAGTAAGACAGTCTCCAATACTTTCACTACTGGCAAGAGGAGTGATATCGGACGATATGACTCCCCTACGGCAGTTGGCTTGCCAGGCTTTAGTAGTGGGACCACCTTTGGCTGTCCCCATCTTTCAGGAATGACAAAGGTTTTCAAGGAAGGGTTGAAGATTTGTGTTAATTATCTTATTCCCACATCACCGAGATGTTTCAACATCAGCATGGAAACGCCATCGGGGCCTATGTATTTGGTGTTTTTAGATACCCGAATGGCCTCTTGAACCTTTGTAGTGGAGAAGGCAATGGACGCTTCGCTAATTTTGAGTTTGTGCGCTTCCCTAGTGGCTCGGCGAATTTCTTTGTCCAACGGAGGGTGCAATACAAATTGTCGGCAGAAGGCGCCGAAGATTTCATCGTAGACCATAATTTGGCAACTCCAGCAGAGAGGCTACAATTTTACCTCAAAATATTCAATTCAGCCATCCTAAAGATTTAAGAGCTTATACGAATAGCTATGTATATTGTTGCTTAAAACAAACATAGCCATATTTAAGAAGAAAGAACCATCTTAATTTTTTCGTTCTATATTCAAGTTAGACCTATAGGACTACAGGCGAATCAATAACTGAACCACATATGAAGGGCTCAGAACCAAAAGGATCTAAGTGACAAATTTTTTGAAATTGAGTTATACCAATATTTGTATAGTGAAATATGGTGTTTATTTGTTGGCAAAGAGATCCGAGTCATTTCGGACATTGTAGTCCCATCTATTTCCCATACAATAAACGCCCTACCCAGATTTTACATAGAATTTTCAAAAGGCAGTAAACTTTAAACTTGAATATTTCAAAACAATTTCGGAGTCACTTTTGATTCTGAGCCCTTCATATAATTTTTGAAGTGTCTACAACTAGCATATCTTGAAGATCTTGTTCGGATGTAGAATCCTGCAAACCTGTTCCTGTCCTCTACCTCTCGCCTTACTTCTTAATTATCGTCTTCTATAACTTCCTATTCTTGCTCTTTCTAGTAAGCCTTCTCTTCTATTCATATTCCAAGTCTTAATCCTATTCTTATTCCCACTCCTATTTCTAGTTTTAGCGCATATTCCTTTGAATTATTTTGCGCTGAAGCCCTTTATCGTATATTACATTTGTGTAATTATGAAGGAATAACAATTACGTACATATATGATTGCGATTTTCAACCCAAATGGTTATTGACGGCTTCTATATTAACCTCGTTTGACAAGTGTAAAAAACTCGACAAGTAGAGGTACACAAAAATCCATAACCACCACTACGTATGAGCAACATTCACATAGGTATGTATAAAGCTACTAAAAATTATATTACGAGCTGCAGTAAAATTTTGAAGCAATCTCTTAAAGCGACAGTATTGAGCTACACGATGTGTGGATCGTTCTGTTAGAAAAGTGATAGGTTTAAAATATCGAATATCGATAATCACTCATCCACAACCAAAACTACCCCCAAACTTTCCGAAATGGCACAGGTTGTGAACTAGCCTAAGGCAATCAAGCTGGAAGTGGTGGTATCGCCCAAGGGTTTAGCTGAGGAATAGTCCTGAGCTAGTCCCATTTTCTGCAGGGTACGGACGTATGTTATATGTGTATTTATATATCAAGAGAATTCTTGAAGCACTCAAACAACCGGTGGCCATTACTTTTGTTTCTGCTCAATAATCTCGAGAAAATAAATTGTCCTAGGTTTGAGAAATCTTTAATTCACAAGTTGAGTAAAGAATACTTAATGTTTCTATGTAGTGTCTAGCTTTATAATTGCTTCTTGTAGGATTTCTTTATATTTCGTCACTGTTTTGGCAAAACCACCCATCGGCCAAATGCAAAAACCACCTACATATCTAAATGCAACCAAATTTTACAGGAGAGCAAAAAAAAGTAATTTCTTCTGATCATTCTTTTTCCATTTCCGTTAAGGCCGGTGAGGAGGTTTTAGAAAGGTGCTTTTAAATCACACTTTATAACTTATTTATGAAATCGAAAATTGGACCCGATACTATATAGACGGTTTTGTATTATACCGTTTTCTGGAAAATGTATGGCTGGAATGCGAAATTTATTAATTTTGTTGATGAATCTCGATGCCTAGAGGCCAGGGTTACCAAATCTCAATTTTGCCACTTCGGCGATTTGGGAGGTTTTGCATTTGGCCGATAAATCTTGGTAAAATGTAGTAAAATGAAGTACTGCTCTGGATTGAGAAGACAATTTACAGGCAGAGAAGGTTCAGAACAATATTTTTTTCCCCACATTATATCCCGTTTTAGCTACGGCAACCAACTAATTAATATTTGTTGACTCTTTAGCTGTGCCTACACATTTCCCACGTCATCCCCATTAATTTTTCAAAGAAATTTCCAATACACAGACACAACTTTTCTAGAGTTTTATTATAGTATACTTGGATTCATCCGCCGTTTCAGCTCAGACTTTTCGGACCCGTACACGCTTAAGCTTTTGTTCACATCACTCGTCCGATCCAAGCTAGAATATGCTTGCTTCATTTGGAGGCCATATCATGATTGCCATATTAAGTGGATCGAACAAGTTCAAAAAGCTTTTGTTCGCTTTGCGCTGCGTACACTGAATTTTTCGGAGCCGATCCCGTCCTATGAAGCTAGCTGTGCACTCATTAGCCTTCAGTCTCTTCAATGCAGAAGAACCGTTCTGTCAATGACTTTTGTCTTCGACATTATCAATAGTATCTCCTCGAGTGTATCCGGTTTCATGTTCCGAATAGGCAGCTTCGAAATAATGATATTTTTTATACAAACTGTGCTCGGACTCTCTATGCTTCTAATGCTCCCCTCTTTAGAGCTATGTCGGAGTTTAATCTTCTGCCAAATTCTTTAGCAATCGACCTCTCAGTATCTAAACCTTTGTTTAAATCTTTTCTCGCTAATTTATTTTTATAATTTTCCTGTTGTATTTGACATACATATATGTATATATTTATCTACGTAGTCTGTAAGTATTTCTAATGCTAGACTACTCATTATAATAAATAAATAAATAAATAAATAAACCGCAATATAGAAAAGTGAAAGAAAAATTAAAGCTGTGGCCATGCCCTTTTGTTTGACACCCATATATCAAAGTTTTATGAAAACAAAATTTTGAACGATAACTCATTTACCGATTAATATATCGAAAAGTTAAAATGAAAACGGTGGCTTGACACTTCTATGCTTGTAAGTTTTAATATTTTATTGGAACACCATTTTTACCGATAACTCATTTATCGATAAATATATCGAAGTATCGAAAAGTTAGAACAAAAGCTGCCTTTTCGTTTATACCCATATTCTACGTAAATTTTAAGGTTTTTGGGCATCATATTTTGACCGATAACTCACTTATCGATAAATTTTTCTCACTTTAATGAAACCTGGGGACTTCCCCTTTCGTTTGATACCAACGTTGTAGAATAGCTTTAAGGTTTTTGGGCAAGCACATTTTGACCGATAACTCAGTTACCGATAAAATTATCGAAATATATCAAAGTCCAAATGAAACTGGGGACTTCCTCTTTCGTTTGATACTCATATTGCATGTAAATTTTGCAATTTTCGCAGATAACTCTGTTATCGATTAATTTATCGAAAAAATATCATCTTTGTAAACCCGTCAAGATCACAATCAATCAATATGTGTACAAAGTTTCATACTGCTAGGTGCATTAGTTTTCACTTGAATTGTTCCTTTCACATTTATTTATTAGTATGATTCAGAGATGTAAAAGAATGCATTCTTTTGCGAATAATTATTCTTCATTTGATTTATCGCAAAATGATTGCAGCCATTTTTTGAATTCTTTCACTGGGACTTAAAAAATGAAGTCACCATTCAAACTTCATTCTTCGACTTCGAATTCTTTTTTCCATTAATTTTTTTGGTTATTCGTGTATTGCATTCATTGAATAAAAAGTCTCACTGAAGTCAATTGAAACCATTTGGAGTCATATGGAGTCATCAAATTCGAATATTTTGAAAACTTTGAGAATAGAGTATTCAAAACCGGTTTTCAAAAAATTCCCTTTGAGGTATTCGTTAGGAGGCCTTTCAAAAATTCAATTTTGACAAATTATGTCAGGATGAATGCAAATTCAAATGTTGATTTGATACCATATTGTAGGGTAATACTAAGGTTTTTCTGCAATCGCATTTTTACCGATAACTCAGTTATCAATAAATTTATCGAAATATATCGCAGTCCAAATGAAACCTGGGGACTTCCTCTTTCGTTTGATACCCATGTTGCATGTAAATTTTGAGGTTTTAGGGCAGCCTTATTTTCACCGATGGGGGCCATCCCATACCTATGTATATGCTAAATATCATAAGTATAGGTCAAGTATACTCAGAGTGATATGGATAAAAAATATCAAAAAGTAATTGTCACTAGAAGCGTCCGAACCCCCAAAATTAAAAAAACAATAGCCTATACTTCCTTCCAGACCTGTCTGCGTGCCCAATTTTATCAAAATCCATCTTGCCATTCTCACGTTGTTGAGTAACAGAAGCAAACGTCTGGACATCCAAACATTTATAATATTATTTAGTATGATTACTTGCCAAACAACTCGCAGCAGCCTTTTGAATTTTTCGATCCGTGAAAAAAATTAAAAATCAACATTTAACTTTTATTTTTGAGGAATAAAATATCGCTCAAGAAATAAGTTTTACTTGCGACCAAAAAAATAAAACTCAAAAATTAGTGTTAAGATGTCGCTCGTTCCATTGTAAACAGGGTTAACTCAAATTTCTAATTTTTTGGGAAAACGCAAATAAAGTTGTGTCTATTCAAACAGTTAACTTTTACGACTAATGTAGTTGGTACTAGAAGGGTCACGTCAATTTACAAGGTATGACGGCAAACTACAAATACTAAGCTAATATACTGATAAGAAAAATATTTATATTAATGTGAGGAAGATGCTAAATTCCATTAAAACTTTTTTAATTCACTTTACAATAAAAAATTTATTCAGAAAAAAAATAGCTTTATTTATACGGAAATTTTCTAAATAATACAGTTTCATACAAAAAAGAGGATGGGTTTTTTGAAATAATGCGTTTTTATTTTCTAATAGAGTGAATCAACTCGAAATCAAACCACTTTTGATCTAACAAAACCAGAGAACATGTTTTTATGTTGGTGGAATATAGATTTTTTTCGAATTGATTCACTTTGCATTGAACAGATAAACCACGAAAATTTATAATACACAGATACAGATACATCTATTTCCGCCATTCTTAGTTCAATGACTATTTTATAACGTTGAATATAATGACCTTGGCTAGCTATTAAAATGTAACGTACTATCTAAAAAAAAAAATTTTGAGATAACCCTGTTTAGAATGGAACGAGCGATGTAATTTAATGTTTCGCTCAAATTTTTTTCAATCAATGCAGATTTCCTTGGTCATGGCGAGGAGATGCACATTCGTATACTTTAAACTGTTCTCCGGTACCGGAAAGCCTTTATTTTTTTATTAAAAATATCAAAACAATCATTATCGGGGGTCCCTGATTAAAATCGGACACAGTCTATTATTAGTTCTGAGACGCAGGGAAGCGAGCGGGTTTACTATCTTTAATAGAACTCTAGAAATGTCTGGTTCTGGGGATTTGACTGAATTATTTTTTGATTTTTTGTCTCTTCTTCTCTATTTTCTCCTTGATATCCATAGGTGGAGATGGGGATCGATTTTTAGATTTAAACGCAGATGAGGATTTGAGAGAGAGAAGCTGACTCTTAGGAGGTGTGCAAAACTGTTTGTTAATAAAGTTGCTTGCAGTTTTTTTTCTTATTTAATCACTTTGGTTATAGGACAAACTTCTTTTGAAACGTATTTTTGTGAAATAAAATGCTCTCATTTTGTTAAAAAAATATCAAAGTCTGTCTTTATAAAATTTTTGTTTACTATTGTCAATTTCAATTCAGTTCAAAATCAGACGACCGCAGATATAGCATTTTTAAACTATTCACCTCTTTAATGAAGCTCCAGAAAAGTCGTGTCTGCATACGAGCTACTCTAGGCACCCTGCTAGATCTTAAATAATCCTGTAAACTTGTGGCTAATGATGTCAGAATAATGTAAAAATCTTACCATTCAGGGCTAAAACAACCCAATCCTGTGGTTGTTATCAATTCCAAAGATATATCGTTCATAATGGTGCATTCATAGCTGGGTTGGAATTTTTCTTGTTCTGCTTGAGGTCGCCGTTGAATTTTTTCGCGATCTTGCTTATGCTTACGGTCGGCGCCTTTCAATTTAAAGACCTAAAATAGTACGAAAAATATGTATATAAATGTGTATGGTTTTAAGAAAAATGTGCAAAATATTAAATTAATTAATTAAATGTGCAAATATTAAGAAAGCTGTTTCTTTCAACGTTTCTAACTGTATAATTTCAGAAGTTATAGCACAAAACCATTTTATCGGAAATATTTATTGTGTGTCGGCTATTCGTTATATGTATGTATGTATGTATATGTATTAAGCGGCTCACTTTGTAAAAGTTCAAAGGTTAGCTCCAAAGAAAAAGGATGAAACTTCCGATATGAGAATACCCTTTTTTATATGAATTGAATGAATGATTTTCCCACCTCTAGTGCTTTTCGCAGAATATTTGATATTGGCGATGCCCCAATATTGAGTTAAATCCTATATTGTGTTTTACTTTCTGTGGGACGAGACTCAATTTTCTAGTCATACGTCAACTTACACTGTAATAGTTTCTACGTAAAAAATTAAAACCAAGTTTTGATCCCAATTTAAAATGGGTTTAGAAAAGTATACTCGGTCGAGCCGTTAAAAATATGGTTGGTATCGTAAAAAAAAGGAAAAAAAATCGTGGAAAGTGGTCGAAGATAGCACTAAGAGCAAGTGAAGGTGCAATCACCGGAATGCGCACACATACTCCAGATATTATATCAGATATTTCGGGTAAAGATTTAAGTCCATTACAACTTGTTAAACAAGTTTTCGGCCATGAATTTATGAATTATGTGTGAACAGAAACCATGAAATACGCTGTAAGCAAAGCAACTTGATGAATTATACACATACTTTGGCATCCTTATACTGAGCGGATACAATAAGGTGAGTTTCTTGACCCGCAACTACCCTTGCCCAATGTCTAAAATATATTTCTTTTAGGTTCTAGCTACTCGGATGTATTGGGAGACGGAAAACGTTGTGTATAACCATTTGTGGGCGGGTTCAATGCCTCGAAAAAAATTTGAAAAAACACCTTTCATCGTTTCCTTCATTTCAACGATAATTCACAAATTGCTGTGAACAATAAAGCATTCAAAGCTCAACCTATTCTGGATCACCAGCATTCAAAGTTCAACCTATTCTGGATCACCTAAATACGAAATTCAAAGAGCTTGGAAACCGATTGAACCTCATTTTCTGTAGATGAGTCAATGGAGCCCAATTTTGGTAAGCATTCTTTCAAGCAGCTTATACGAGGAAAACCTATTCGCTATGGATATAAAATTTGGTGCCTGACAACTCCAAAAGGATACGATTAGATCTAAGATCTAATGAGCCGTTAGGTTTATCTGTTACAAAGAACTAATGCTTTGGAATAGTTCCCGAACACAGCACTGTGTTTCTAGATAACTATTTTAATAGTTTAAAATTATTAGAAGAGTTTGATTAGAAAAATGTAACAGTGGTGGGAACAATTCGCTCTGACCGTATTGAGAATGTTCCTCTGTGAGCAGCATGAAAGGTGAAACTCACAGGCAAATCCAATCTAAAAAGATTACCTTAGTCAGATGGAGTGATAACAATAATGTGACTTTTGCAACAAACTGTAAAAACGAAAACATAACTACCAAAACTGGACTATGTAAAAGGTATGATCGGCAGCAAAAACGTAGACAAGATACGAAACAACCAGCTATCATAAAAGAGTATAACTGTGGAATGGGTGTAGTTGATCTCTTCGAGCAGCAAAGGGCAGCTTACCGAACTCGGATTCGGTCCAGAAAATGGTATTGGCCCATTTTCAGATTTTGTAAATTTATGGGGGCTATTACTTAAAGAATATCCACAAGTAACTATTCTCGGTTTCATCCGCCGACTTTCAAGAGGCATACCCTCAAAACCAATAAAATTTCATCCAGTTTCAGCACGAAAAAGAAAACGAGAAAACGAGACTAGTTACGATGGAGTCGAGCACTACGTAAATTATGTACTCAAACACTCAGCGCTGATGCAAATATTGTGGCAAGTGCACAAAATTTATATGCATGTAGTGTAATTTTGGTCTGCATCCAGATAGATGTTTTTACAAATTTCATGTTAAAGACTAGTATATAATATGTCACTTTAAAAATAAAATGCCAATTTGATTTCAAAACCTAACTGATTTTGTAATTCTATTTTCATAGAACTACAACTCCGGATACGTTTATGTATAATATATCATACGTTTCACCACTCCCATATCTTTTGAGATAAAATTTAAAAAAAAATTAAATTCGTGATCCTTTTTTTTTTTGGTTAAGACAAATTTGTTTAATCTGCATGTTCGAACTTTTTTCTGTTTCTGTTTAATGCATGTTTGTTTTATATTATAAAAGGTACTGAAACTACAAACCTTAATTTGGCAAGCTGCAGCATGCACCGGCTGTTTACCATTAACAAGTGTGTTATTGTTGGTTGCGTTGTGCTTGGAGGTTGAATGGCTCGATATACCTGCAGGCATTGCAATACCAATTTGTGTTGGCACTGTGGATGTAGCAACAGCTGCTGAAGTTGATACCGCTGTAGGGGCTGCTGCAATTGCTAGTGCAGATGTCGGTGCCGTCGATTCTATATATGTTTCAATTTGAAGCCTAAATGGTACACCCTTTTCTCCGCCATGCTTTTTCGGTGTGAATTCCGTGGAAATGCAATTAACTTTAATGTAGACTCCTACCTCTTTCAAAGGGTCCCAGAAGATTTCGACTGTATTCAGAAAATTTGGATTCAATGGTTGCGATACATTACATAGACCATAGGAAAGTGGAACATCAACTTCAATAATACGCTCTCCAGGACGTGAAGCTTGCCACTGTTGCATTTGTTCACGTTCCATAAACTGTAGACGGCGCTCATGGAAGCAAATTTTAATTACACTCTACAATTAAAATAAAAAGAACAAAACAAATGTTTAAGTGGGGATATATACGCACACAATACTTTTTTAACAGTACATAACGCATTGCACTAAGTATTTTCCACTACCACTATAATTCTTGATTCTATTCTATTGAAATGAAGATTTAATGTTTTTTTATAATATCAAAACTCCAATCTATAGTTAAGCTTATACTCAGCTTATACTTAAGCCTAATGGAAATTTAAAAGTGCTTTAAATTAGTTTGTTACAAATTTTGATTAGTAAATATAAAAAAAAAAGTTCTTAGAGATCCTATGCACATATTTAATAATGCTTTTATTTTATTCCTTTTTTCCTTCCAGTAGTTTCGATCTTTTGCAACTTCCTCAGGGAGTATAAATTTTTTTAAATAACACAATTGCAATTCAAATCAAAATTTAAATTGCCTGGTACACGTACTTTACATTAGACGATTATTCAAAAAACATTAAGCAATCATTTAAACCTTTAAAAACATTAAATATTTACGCATTTAAACCTTTCATAAACGCCGGTAGCCGCTAAATGGAGTTTAATTGACGTATTTTGTACGGTTAGCTGTCAAATTAATCACCGATTAGGCTTTACCGGCTTTTATGAAAGTGGCCCTAAATATTTACGGTTTGATTTTACCGTGGTAACAACATTCCTTTTACCCATTGTAAAATTCTACAAGTAAGCTTCCTTTGTTCCTTTCTCTTTCTTACACACAGGCTATTGACACTGAGAAAAAAGTCAAATCAGCGGTCGACACTGAGAAAAATGTAAAAAAAAAGCTAGTACAGCAACCCCTATCGCAGCAGGGATGTAATTTTCAATAAAAAATGGAGCGAAATTCTAGTGTAGGGTTGCTGTGTAGGTTAACTTTTGAAGCATATTAAGGGCCACTTTCATAAAAGCCGGTTAAGCCCAATCGGTGATTAATTTGACAGCCAACCGTACAAAATACGTCAATTAAACTCCGGTTAGCGGTTACCGGCTTTTATGAAAGCGGCCCTAAGTATGTAAATATGAGGCGAAATGTGTCAAAGGACAAGTTCTAACTTTACATTGTACAAAATAATACTATATCGCATTTATAATGGAATAAAATATTGCTTAAGTATAGAAAAATTTATACATACTGACGACAAGACCACTTTTTCGCAATTTACGTTTGGTTTTCTTTGTTTCTAGTAGAATTAAAGCTAAAATAAACAGTCGCGTAAAAATTTTTCCGTCAGTTTTTATCATTCACATATTTGTTGTTTTCAAAATATCGTTTATGTTAGAGCTAGGCATTTTTTTCAAAAGTGAAGTGGATCCTAAGTGAACGATCCACTCAGTGCTTCAAGCTTTCTTTTTAATATGGACAAAAACTCGGGGGGAGTTAATCGTTCGGTAGGAGTTAACCGTTCGAAAAAATATTATTATACTACTAACTTTCCTCCAATTGAACAGATTGCGTCGAGTATTCTAGCTTTTGACATTATGCAAACATTTAAAGTGCGTTGTAATAAAGCGACGGCTAAGAAACTTGCGAGTACTATGTGAATGCACCTTTACGGGTCGATTCTATAGTGGTAACAACATTCGTTTTACCCGGCAAACAAATATCTTGGAAACTTTTACACCCGTTTGGTATTCTGCTGGCTCAAGTTGCAGTTCAATTTCGTAACCACCGAAAGAGGTGGTAACGACAAGTAACCGCGACAAATTGCACGTGTTTTGTAAATATTTTTTTGGACAGAAAATAGCACAAATTTTATACACATACTAGTTCAGAAGAATTAATAAACAATATAATCACTTTTTTACGTGATGTTTCGTGCGCGTTTGCCTTTTATTCTCTTTTGCGCAGTGTTTGTTTTTGACATCGTTACCATGCGCGCTAGAATCGCGGGTACATGAACGGGTTACGATTTTTGGTTAGATAATCTTCTGGGTACAAAGTTTCCGGTTACGCTCAGAATCGACACGTTAGTTGAACATTTTTGCATACACTTTTCAATAGCTTTTTTCAGTCCGCGTGAATGAGACCCTGCGTATTTCGCCTCTGAATTCGGAGCTCCAGTCAAGTGAACAAAGCTGTTAGTCGAACAGCTAATTGATAGCTTACTTGCAGAGCTTGACAATGCTTTTACCGGCAAATAAATAGCTTCGAAACTTTTACACCCTTTTTGTACTCTGCGACTTAAGCTGCAGTTCAATTTCGTAACCACCAAAAAACCGCGAAAAATTGTACGTGGATTGTAAACATTTTTTTGGACAGAATATTACAAGTTTTAAATAAATACTATTTCACAAAAATAAATAAACAATCACTTTTTTACGCGAAGTTTCGTGAGTTTTTTGACAGCGTTGCCATGCTAGAATCGCGGGTACATGAACTGACTTGCCAACGGTTACGATTTTCGGTTAGATGATCTTCCGCGGAAAATGATTCCAGGTACAATGATTGCGGCCTGGTAACCAATGCACTCAGCGTCCTTACGTTTGAAGGGAACACTTCTCCTCATTGGTAAATTGCGATGTAGGTGACGAACCCGATACCCCAAGGCCTGACTACGGTAGAACGTCTGAACCGCCCGACTTTGATGAATTGCTATATTTCTGCTCAAAAACAACGAAGCGCCTGTATAGCTATAGAGAAGTTTTCTCATTTAGCCTTTAGTTTTGATGATCACTTTAAATTCATCGACTTCGTCTCTTCTTTCAGTCCAGAAATTCAACGGAGAACTAGTCTTCCCAATAAGTGCTACTCGGGACTGAGTGGGAATAATGGGCAGTGTCCAAAGAAGGTCAGATAGCCCTTGGAGTATTGGTACTCCCATGGTACTACTAGCGGGTATCGAAGGAAATTTAATGACAACCTGTACGTTGATCTGACCATAGTCCAGTGAGTAAAAGGGCTGCGATGGCTGGGTTATGTATGTTATACGAATGGACAAAAAAGCTCCATCATCCATTTTCTATTGACACAAATCTTTTTGACGATTCTAATAGCTGTATTCTGTAAGTCTGTCTCATCGCAAGTCACTAAATTTGAGATTTTTCATTAGAGAAAACTTTTGTGACTTTCGCTGATTTCCGTATTCTGTAAGAGAAAATCTCAAAAAGTTGACCTTTGAAAAACAGAATATGCATAAATCTTAAGTACATTATTTTACGTCGCCCAAACAAATATTGTAATAGCCGAGGTAGTAGGTGTGTTAGGGTACCACGTGTACGACGCAGGTTCGAACCCGAAATTGAGAACAATTTAATAGTTTTTTTTTTTGTTAATTAATTATTGTTTTTCCTTTTAATATTTATAAATGATTTCAAACTTAAAATTTTTCTTTAATTTAGTTCTTATCCCTAAATTTTCTTGTTTGTGACCTGCCTACAACCAGCGGACAAATTAGTGACTATTTTTTTGATACTTGAGATGTGAGACAGCTTTCTGGACACCAATTGTCTCAAAATGGAAATTGACCACAAAATGTCTCTACTAGAGACAGCTTACGGAATTCGGCTATAAAGGTGCCTTCCCGCTGCGAAAAGGATATGGCATATCGCTGTGTCTGAATTCGACATCCCCGCAAACTGGCATTGAGCAACACTATCACCTCAGTCAGAATTACGAGTAGAAAGGACTTCTCCGAGCCGAGCTAAAGGATGCTTCAGATAGGGTCATCTTCTATTCAGAGGATAAACTGTCCTGTAAACTGTAATGTAAGTCATGATCAACGGAAATCGCGTTTGATTGAAAAAACTTTCACCGAAACCCATATCAATTACATGTAATCAATCTTTCAAGGGTTTTATCTTTTTCATCGAAAATTCTCATGTATAAGTTTTATTTTTTTCATGAAAAAATGAAGTTTTTTAGAGTCGAAAAACTGTACCTAGGTATATATATTTCTGCTTATCTAAAAAAATAGAGTTTTATCTACCTTAACACGATTCTAAAATAAACCTTATTTCATGTCTGTCATAGTCAACTTACGTGTCGATTCCGAGCGTAACCGGAAATTTTGTACCTAGAAGATTATAAAAGCTTCCAAGTTATTAGTTTGCCGGTAAAACGAATGTTGTTACCACTCTAGAATCGACACGTAAAAATACATTTCATGTCTATGATGGAGTTTTAATTTTAAAATAACGAAAACGTCATCTTAACATTTTAAAATCACGGTATGTGTCTGTCGATGTATGTATGTGTTGTGCGATGTGCCTAAAATAGTTGACACAGGATGACCTTACAAACTTGAAAAACCACCAACCAACTTAACTTTTTCCATTAGGGCACACTCCTACATTTCATTTTAGCTGAAATCTTTGCTTACGTAACCGTCGGCAATGCTGTTCATGTACCCGCTATTCCAAGGCGAATTCATTACATGGTGATGGTAAGTGAACAGCTGATTTCTTCTTTTCTTCTCGTTTAAGTTCTCGTTGGTATAAAAATAAAAAAAAAATACCATGAATCCCGCCCACTCAGGGCAACCACCCGGAGTTGGAATGGCGTAGCCCAGGGCTATTTTTTGAAGCGCGGCCGAAGGCCGCCAATGCGAAAAGGTGTTCTGCACATAAAAAACATGGATCGGATGTTATAGTTTAATTGTGAAATAAGTCCCAAATATTGGAAAGAACCCTAACAATTAAGACTTTCTTTCATTTTTAAAATTAGGATTTGCTTCATTTTTAAAGTTAGACATTCTTTCACTTTCTTGTTAGGCGTTCTTTTTAGGCATTCTTTCATTTCGAAAAATTAGGCGTTAGTTCGTTAGGCCTTTATTCGCTGAGCCGAGTTTTACTTTGAGGATTCTGATTTTGGGGATTACTTATTTGGCGATTTTGTGTTTGGGGATTTCTTTTTCGGGGATTTTGATTTTGGGGATAATGTGGTAGACCCCAATCACTAATAGTGCACATTTCGTAAAAGGAGAAACCATAATTTTGTAAATAATCATATAATAAAAATCCATCTCTTACAACACTGCGCTGCGCAGACAACCGCTGCCTAAAATAGCAATAGTGTCAATTGACACTATTTCCATTTCCAAAGCGCAATAGTGTCAATTGACACTATTACCTGTCACCGTACTAAGTAGAAATGTACTGGAAAAAGCTTTTTTATTTTAAAAAGAAGTCCTGGGTGCCATACTTAATCAAAGGCTTATTTAATATCTAGAAAAGCTGCATAACAGTATTTTTCCCCCTCAAGTTCATCTGTAATAACATTTGCAATCCTATGGCATTGCTCCGGTGTACCATGCTTCACTCTAAACACAAACTGTTGTTCAGGCATGATGTTGTGATCTTCACTCTGGCAACATTCTTTGCAAAAATATTTTTTAGAATATTTTCGAAAATGTTACGATGACGGTATGACTTGACACAGTTTCCGGGTTTATTCGGTTTAGGTGCCATGATAACAGCAACAAATTTCCACTGAGTTGGGTAGTGGTTTGCATTAAGAAAAGTATTGTAAATATGTATTAGTTAGAAATTCCGTGATTAATCCCTTTAGTCTACAGTAGGCTATAATTCAATATACATAAGTAAATTTTTATTTGTGTAGCATGCTCTTAGGGGTCGAAGTCAGTTTTTCGTTTTGTAGCATACTTATAGGAGTTAAACTAGCCGGTTGGGTATAAGTCATTAGTCCCTTCGTACCCGGTCGGGTATAAACGGGTACAATTGGTCTCTCCATAGGACATGCTCAAGCAATTGTGAACAGTTCAAAGTGATCAGAACAGGTATAAGTTGCATCCTCCTCGTTCCGGATTGATTCTATAGCGAAATAACCCAAACGGTAATAACACAAAATTTCGCAAAAATTTCGAGGTTTGCTTTATTACCACTCGGGAGAAAAAAAAATGTTATCATATTGCTTAAATATAGTATTTCATTGGCAGACAGGATCGCGACATCGGTACGTTGTCGGGCTCATATCAAACCTGCTTAAGACCGAAACCTAATTAACGATCGGACAAATCATTTCTGTATTAGCGTCCTCTGCATTATTTTTCATTTGTTGAAAACATTGATTGCAAACTTTAAAATGTTGCCGTTCTCGTCCGCAGCTGAACTCTGCATAACTGATTTCATGCTCGAGAATTGAAGTAAAGTTTCTTTTATATCAAACCAGGTGAAGTTGTTGAGGCCCGGGGTGTACGCGATCACGCCCGATCCCAGCGGCGGCGCACGACTCGCGGCTATTCGCGCCCGTGCCCTCTCTAAGGTCAATTTGTATACTTATATATTACTGGACTTTAGAGCTGCAAAACATTTGATATTTTCGATAGTTTGAAAAGACTATAGATAGTTCGAAACTATCGCATTTTAAATGTAGAGGAACTTCAACTCCGAACATATACACACATAATATACATTCATAGAACGTACCTAAATAAGTAAAAAAAGTACAAATATTGCAATTTTATCGTTAAATTCTAAAAATTACCTTACTTCAGATCACAGCGTCACTTGTTCTTTTAAAGATCACAAATTTTCAATGCACTGACACTATCGAAACTATCGACTATCGCAAAAAAAAATCGATAGATTTATATTGGAACGATTTTCCGTCATCCTTTGTCAATTTTGTTTGTTTACAAACCGGTTTCGGCGATCCCTTCTAAGCAAACAAAAATTGACAAGGGATGACGGAACATCGTTCCAATATAAATCTAGCATTCACCCTGTCGGAAAAACAGAAAATAAAAATAACTCAAAAAAATCGATGATTCACCAAAAAAAAAAAATATTGATAGTTTTGCAGCTCTACCAGACTTATGCTGCAGTCGTAAATCTACATATTTATACGATAAATGTGCGGTGCGAACACAAAAAAAGTCTGTGATGCGTGCATGTGCACTTTTTTGGTTTATTGCTCAAATGTGGAAAAAAAAATTGTGACTTATTTTTCAAAAGGATGCAATAACACAAATTTGGGTTATTTCACATTCAGTTGAGCAATAAGACAAATTTGGGTTATTTCACCCTCCTATCCTATACTAATCGCAATTTTTGCAGGGTCAGCATATTGAATCATCAACACGATTACATTTGTAATATAATGATATATCGACAGCCACACTGCAAAACCCCGTAAGTCACTTTTTTTTTTTTTTTCAAAAATAAGGTTCTGAGCCTTTCCCATAGATCGTGATATTTCGCGCATTAAAATGCAGTCAAAATCGGGTTACAACTTCACGTTTCTTTCCAGTGGTGAAATGTAATAACCGTCGCTCATATACATACGTTATAGTTACTACAGTTTTTTCCCTCTCCTGAAAACTTTTTGGTTTTGAACATACAGGATTTTGCAGTGTGGCTGTCGATATGCCGAATTTGAACGATTTATTTAGCGTTCCCTTGCACCACTTGACTGGTGCCTGTTCCATCACATAATTTCCTCAACCATTTAATTTCGTCATTGTTAACAGGTGTTGCTAAACATTTTAATTGTTTGTGATATAATAACATATTTTACTAACTGGTCGATGGCGTTTTGTTAATTTTTATTGAACATTTGTAGGCCTTACAAAATGCTTGGCTTTTGAATTTAAAGTGAGTCAAGCCCACTCACAGAAAAATATGTTTATATTTTTTAGATGAAACTGTATCATGTGAAACAACTCTGAATAAAAAATTTAAATCAAGAACAAAATGACAAAACTTTAAGAAAAATCAAGTTATATCGCTCTGCAAATGAAACTAGCGATATGTCATTCGGCTAATCACGGTTATAATTCGGTTTATGGTATTCGAATAGTATTCATTCGTACACATTGCTGTGCCCGTCATTTAAGGCATCACTTGAAACCCATTGCTGATGTAGTCTATGAATTGCATCAGCAAAACTAAAATTATATGTGACCCGCTCTATGAAAAGGTGTCTTATTACTCAAAAGAAAAAAATGCGAGAAACAGCTGTTAAAGATAAATAATGCCATATGCCTACACAGAAATGACGAAATCGAGGTAACATTTTTAGTACACTTCTAAGCAAGGTACGACTTTCTAGTTTTCACCACGTGAAAGAGCGTCTCAAAAACTATCGAAACCAGAAAAAAAGTGGAAAAATTTGTGCTGACATCACGGTTGAGGCTTTAAGTGTGATACATGTCGACATCAACTTTGATGAAGGAAACCTATTAGAGAGAATGGAACAGCTATGTGACTTATTAATCGATTAAGATTAATTAAGATGCAAGGCCACATGCATTTTCTTGCATATTGTCTTTAAGAACTTGATGAGCATATTGTTTGACGTTGCGATGGAAGCTTATATCAATTTTGACCATGTAAAGTTACACCAAACTTTAGTCACTTCCACATCTGTACTCAATAGTAACTTAAAAATGGTGCCCTTCAGAAATCAAACCAACAAACCCTAAGTGGAAACAAACTGTGATCGCAAGGTCCTAAGTGAAATTTATCCCGACATCAAATTTAACCCCCCCCCCCCCCCCCAGGCTAATTCCTGCGCACGACCCTGATTATGCTTATAGCTCTGTTGTATTAGTTAAGATTTAGGATTCTTGTCATGCCTAGCTTGTAGGACTTGTTCAATCTGTAGGCTAAATAACCGAAACTATGCTGTTAACCAAGTACATAGTCGAAAGTGTGCGGGTATTCAAGTAGTAATCATCGGCATGTTAATCGAATACAGGGGGGTTACTCGTATCGCGATGCGAAAGAAATTTCTTTCGCATTTGAAAAAAAATGTATGTGATTTGACAGCTTGCTAATAGCATTTGCTTTCGCATCGCGATACAGAGTAACCCCCCAGATCGTAATAACTCGGTTCATCGACTAACCGAATATTAACAAGTAAGGAAGTCTAAGTTCGGGTGAACCGAACATTAAATACCCAGCGTTAGTTTTCAGAACGAGATACAAATACCATGACTTTTCAATAATATGGGCCCTAGAATGTATGGAAACAATTAACTGAAGAAATGTTCAATTCTATTTATAAACAAATTTTCGATATCGAAAAAGGGGGCTTGGTTATCATCCGATTTCGACAATTTTCAACAGTAGCTTACCAGAAAGTAGCCTGCATAACAAATTTCATGCAAATATCTAAATTTTTACTCAAGTTATGTTAATTTACATATGTGATTTTCGAAATTTTCGATATCGAAAAAGGAAGCGCGGTTATCATCCGACTTCGTCCATTTTCAATAGCAACCTACCTTTGCCAAAAAGTAACCTGTATGCCAAATTTCATGCAAAGATCTAAATTTTTACTCAAGTTATGTTAATTTATGTGATTTTCAAAGTTTTCGATATCGAAAAAGGGGGCGTGGTTATAATTCGATTGCGACAATTTACAACAGCCTACATGGCCAGAAAGTAACCAATACACCAAATTCCATGCAAATATCTAAATTTTTACTCAAGTTATGTTAATTTATGTGATTTTCGAAATTTCCTATATCGAAAAAGGGGGCGTGGTTATCATCTGATTTCGCCCATTTTCAATAGCAACTTACCTTGGCCTGAAAGTAACCTGTATGCCAAATTTCATGCAAATATCTAAATTTTTACTCAAGTTATCGTGTACACGGACGGACAGACGGACGGACGGACATGCCTTAATCAATTCAACCTAAGAACTTTCATACTCTATATCTAACTCGATTATTTTGCGCCGTTACCTAGTACCGTTATGTGGACAAAATTAGAATACAATTGTACTAGTACTAGAACGCTGGGTATAAAAACCATATTTTACGACCCAAACAGGTTCAACTTTTTTTTAAATAAAGTAAATTGAACTAAGATTAGGAATTAAAAAAAACGAGTTAATTAATTTTATATTAATATTTGTTCTTGAAATTCCATTTCTGCAGGAAAATCGTGTAAATGTGTTTGTACGTTTTTGGGAGGCTTCGCTGTAGTATATGTATGTAAGTATGTATCTACATATTTTGCTTTTAAATTTGATTGCGCCAATTGTTGCCAATTGAATCATCCGCCCCCGGGCAATATTTAAGGTCCAGACACTTGCGGTCTTCAAGTACAGTTAGATAGTTGTCATCAAAACGAGACGCCGTTCATCATTTCATCTCTGAATCTTGGCACATTTAACTTCTATGCGAAATTCAGCGAATATTCAGCGCAATTATACAAGCAACAATACACTCGCCGAGTTCTACAATACCATAAATAATTGCTGTCTATTGTACACTATTTAAGTGATGCACGCGCACTTGCAAACACGTACTTATTACACATTTCTATACATATGTACATATGTATGTATGTTAGTATCGATGTATACATAAGTGGATTTTGTATGTATATACATTAATATGCACAGTTTTGTCGCAATTTGTTTTAATTGAAGCATATTAAAATCAATTTAGCTGAATAAATTCCAATATAGTGAATGTGTACACAACTGGGTATATGAACATATGTATGTACAAAACAATGAAGTAAATACACCCTGCAGAAAAAGCGATTAGCCTAGGATAAATAAGGGATGAGTCGCAAAGGAGCATACGACCCTTTATATGGGTTAAACAGATGCCTTTTGTTCGAGCATGTCCCATGAAGAGACTAACTGGCCCCTTTTAATCCTGAACGGGTAGTGTCGAACAGATCCTTTTTGTTCACCTACGGGTACGGTCAACCAAGTCGACTTCTTTCAGCTATAGGTGTGATAAACAAATTGATTTATCCCAACTATGTCCGTGACGGAAGAGTTGCGATTAATTGCAGTCCACTGTGGATTAAAGGTATAATTCGCGAACAACTCTCTTTGAAGATTTATCGAACAATTTTGTGCAGGGCATATTTACATAGTATATATGGATGTACATAAGTAGAAATGACATATAGATATACATATAGTGACATGTAAGTATACATATATGCTTAATCGTAAAACCATACACCCCGCAGCTGGGGGTCGCTTTCAATGTTAGACTTTGGCTAGGTCGTCTGATGCCGATAATCCCATATTTAGTAATTAAAACATATATAAATTATATTTTGCCCCTGAAAATGCCAGTTTGACTACCGAAACGATGGGCCGTTTGAAGGAAGCAGTAACAAACAATTATTTTCACTAAAAATCAAATTGGTCGGTATTGTTTGGGAAATCACTATACGCTCTTAGTTTTAAACTAAGGCTTGCCAATAATCTCCAAATACTTCTTTGACCGAAAATTAAAAAGGAAAAAAACATTTCACTTATAATCTACTAAATTCGATGTTCTGATTTCAAATTTAATACCACCAACCAACTTAATATTTTTTTCATAAGGGGACCCTGTTACATTTAACTTTAGCTAAAATCTTTGCTTAATATGACTTTGATGGACCAACATTTTAAATGTCTTTTTAAATTAAGTAAAGATTCAAACCATCGACTATGATTATGGACCATTGTTTTTAATTTGGTACGAGTTGCTGGGATCAACTTGAAACGCTTTCGTTCCAAATGAAAACATTTTCCACAAACAGTTTCCTGGAGTATGCTTTTGCCAACATCCCTGGCTTTGCATTGGATGTAATTTCCCATTCCGTAAAGTAGCTACTTCCGATTGATTTTGAAGCCTGATTGCGAGTGTGTTATTCTGGAGCAATACAAAGATTGACGTGCTGATACATTACAACAAACGATGTTTTCAATTTTATTACTTTATCGAGCTATTGCTTACGTATAAAGATCTATGATCAAGTTCAAAAACTTGTTTAAAGGCTTGCATTAGCTTACCTTCAGTATCTTATCACGGTAAAATGATAAATCTCCGATCTTCTTCAGCTTGATTTCGTAGCTTTGCCCTTGATTTAGATAGGTAAGCGTTTCTTCATTATTTTTGGTAGCTATAGAAGTTGCAGCTGCCAAAATGTACTGAAACCTGTAAATTACAAGATCAGCTAACGGTTATTGAATAATATTATTTATGATCTCACTTGTGATCGTCAGAGTGTGCATTGGAATTATTGCTGCCATTAACGGCAGCGCTTCTACTACTATTATCAACTTTGCCCACATCGACTATACTCAGTTGTTGGGTGGCTGGATTTACTTGTGCTAAAAAAATCATTAAAACAATAAATACTTGTGCTCATTCATTGTTTGTACTTATACATATATAGCTGCGTAAAAAGAATAGAGCTTACCAGTACTTTCATCTAGCCCACTATATGCCGAACCAGCATTGCCAAATCCATTGGCTCCATTGTTGTTGGAGTTCTCAATATTACTTCCATTGTTTTCAATTTCTTGGGGCGCTCCTGCTTTGGGAGATCCACATCCACGGAGTGAAGAGTTTAAGGCATTTTTGGAAGTATCCTCGGTTGTTGACGTTGTCTCTAAGGGTGATGATGCCTTATCTATTTTTTGTTCACTTACGCCGCTGACGCCAATGGCCGTTTGATTATTTAAGGAGCTTTTGCTAGTCTTCAACTGATCAGTTTGTGGCTCTTGTTTCATTACTGTCAGGGCCGGTGAAAATGATAAAAAGGACTCACTGTTGAGAGAACCACGTCATGATTAATATAAACAAATGCTTAATTTTTTTTTTTTTCTTATTGAAGCTATTGATACTATACATATTCCTATTATTTATTATCATTATGTTATCAGTGAAAATCACACAGAAATCCCATTTCGTCAGATTTGATATAAAAACTGTGGCCCATAATCTTCGTCAAATTAAAATAGAGTTTTATCTACCTAAACACGATTCCTAAATAAACATCATTCATGTCTGACATAGTCAACTTAAAATACATTTTATGCCTAGGATGGAGTTTTAATTTTAAAATAACGAAATCGTCATCTTAACATTTTAAAATCACGGTATGTGTCTGCCGATGTACACATGTGTTAAGCGATGTCACGAAGCTTACTCCAAACTTAAGTTTGGCTTTTCTGCTATTGCCACAGATATGCTAGATACATATGTTTTGTGAATAAAATAGTTGACACAGGGTGACCTTGCAAAACGTCAATAATATCATATCACCAACAAACTTGTTTTTTTCATAAAGGGACCGTGCTACATATCATTTAAGCAAAAAATTATGTTTTATATGACAACGATTGACCAACATTTTAAATATCTTTTTATGTTCAGCAAGGATTTTAGTCAAAACGAGTTGAAGTAACGACTATGATTGTGGGCCATTGACATTATAGTCCAGTAGGTGCTGATTACTTCAAGCTAGAAAAGTACGTGGAAAATCTAACGAAGAAATACTCTTACAAACAGATGAAAATGCAGTACTTTTCGAAACTTTTCAGGCCGTTTACCTCCACGAATTTGGCATAATTAATATTGCTTTTTTATTAAAAATGCCGCTTTGTGAGCAAAACTAGTTATATATGGAAAGGAGGAAGTAAACGTTTTTTGGAAGCCTATTACGACGGGGTACACTTTTCTGAGATTCGAAATTCTGGATAGGTTGTAAACAATACTAGTTTGAAATGGTAAGAGATCTATTAACATAGTTACTCTAGGACTTTATGTAGCCCTTACCGTATGCACTGGGTGACAAACACACCGCCATGTAAAAGTGCACAGTTGGAAGCCCAGCTTGAACTAGTACGAATGTCGCTAAATGGCTTTCTTTGTTATACTAACAAAATCTATTGTATTGTGCTAAATGACTAAAATATCTCAAATAGTCCCAGTTTATAGCTATCCAGATATAAAAGAGATCAATAACTACCTTCATACAACAAGCTCTACAGAAGGAATAGTTTTTTTCACATAAAGATATTAAAAGTGGTTTCAAAATTTTTTCATGAGGAACTTACTTGCTAAGATAAGAATTGCTGTTGAAGTCTGTATTCAAATCGAATCCAATATCTTCGGTCCAACTGCCACGACCTGAAAGTATTTTAATTAAAAAATAGACAATTACGAGGTGACTTTTATCATCTGGTTTATCTTTTATTATATAGTAGCATCTACAGTATCTGACAAAACATTTGCAACTATAATGCTGCCATAGATTTTTTTCTCGTCATACTGTCATTCTTTTTTCAAATCCGTTTTATTTCCGGCTACAGATAGTAGACCACTTGAGTGATATATTCCAAAAGTTTTTTTAAGATCCTATATTTTTTATCGGTTGTATTGAAATAAAATTTAAGTTACCTGGCAATCGTAAGCGACAAAACAATTGCAACCCTGTGTGCTTATCTATATAACGGTAAGAATGCTTGGGCTTGGTTTTGTTTTCCATCGGTTTAAAACTTTTTTTGCTCGAGTAATTTTCTTAACCTCAGTTTAGCGTAGAATTTGTGGAGATAACACTATTTTTTTGTGAAGTGGTATTTATGGCTCCAAATAAGTTCGGTGGAGCATTACGCGCTCGTATTATTGATGATTATAAAAATGGAAAAACTCAAAAAGATATTGCGATAAAATATAACATTCACAAATCACCAATTTGTAGAATTATTGGGAACTATAAGAAAAACAAAACTATCGAAGTGGTGCATCGTGGAGGCCGACCAAGAAAAACAAATGAAAAAACAGACAAAATAATAGTAAGAGAAGTCGCATGGTTGATGCTGATTTGCGTACTTATCGCCCCGCGAGAAAACCGCTTATTAGCAAACGTAACCAACAGAAGCGACTTCAGTTCGCTAGGGACCACTTAAATTGGCCAGTAAGCAAGTGGAAGACTGTTCTTTTTAGCGACGAATCAAAATTTAATATGGTAGGAAGTGATGGCGTATCCTACGTTCGACGTCCACGAAACAAGCGACTGCAAAAATCATACTGTGTGAAAACTGTCAAGCATAGTGCCTACGTTATGGTCTGGGGATGATTTTCTGGTTTGGGGCCAATACATCGAATTATTGGCACGATGGACCAATACGTTTACAAGGACATAATGGAATCCGTAATGCTACCACATGCTGAATGGGAAATGCCATTAAAATGGGTCTTCCAACAGGATAACGACCCGAAACATACGGCAAAGGTCCTGTAATCATGGTTCCAGAGGAATAGAGTGGACGTAATGGAGTGGCCCCCACAATCCCCAGACCTTAACCCCATTGAAAACTTATGGGAGATAGTAAAGAAGAGAATTGATCTCAGTAATGTGACAAATACTGACCAATTTTTCCAAAGAGTCCTGGAGGCATGGAGAAATATACCACTTACGATAATTGATAATTTAATATCTTCTATGCCGAGACGAGGTAGTGCTGTTATTCAAAGCAACGGCTTTGCGACGAAATACTAAGCTAAAATTAAAAATAATGTACTGCGTACTTTAAGTTGCAATTGTTTTGTCCTATTAGATATAGGTCTTGTACCTTTGTTGTTTTAAGTTTAAGATATGAATTGTTGAATCTAAATAAATTTGTCTAATTTCCAAAAATCAACATATTTTATTTTAAATAAAGTGAAATTAGCCGGTTCTTAACAAGTAACTGCTGATGTACCTGTGGGCCCCACGGCGTGAGGTTACCCCACATTTCTGTAAAAAATATGCAATCTATGTACATAAAACAAATGAAATTTTTTTTACTTTATATAACCCTTTGTCAAATTTCAGTGATCTAAACCAGGGCCCATAGAGTGGGAATGGTGGCATGCTGCCATCGTTCAGGGCAACCACCCGGAGTTGGAATGGCGTAGCCCAGGGTTATTTTTTGAAGCGCGGCCGAAGGCCGCCAATGCGAAAAGGTGTTCTGCACATAAAAAACATGGATCGGAAGTTATAGTTTAATTGTGAAATAAGTCCCAAATATTGGGACTTGTATCATTTTCTTCTAAGAATTTTAATTCGGGTTGTTAGGCCTTCTTTCATTGGGCGTTATTTCATAATGAAAGAAACCCAAACAATTAAGACTTTCTTTCATTTTTAAAATTAGGCTTTCCTTCATTTTTAAAGTTAGACGTACTTTCACGTTCTTGTTAGGCGTTCTTTTTTAGGCATTCTTTCATTTCGAAAAATTAAATCCTATAGTATTTTAGTATTTATTGAAAGTATAAGCATTAGTGCAATAAGAATTTTCTTCTTTTTTAGCACAACAAGTATGTCATTAACTACAAAATAATTACAGATATAATAATTTTATCTTAGATGGTACAAACAGTGAAAAAGCAACAAGAATACCAAATAAACATACATATATAATTTTCAACAGTAATATATCTTAGATAATTTAATAAACTAGACTAAATTAATTTGATGGTCACTTAAGTTGATTGAAAAAAGGAATAAAGAACTTGTTTGACGTTGTTTTTATTCAATGAGCTTCTAATTACAGAGGGTATAGTATTCCAGACTCTAGCATTGATGAAAAATAGCCTAGTCGATGTTATGAAGTTGTATGTAGGTAAAATTAAATCTTTTGAGCGCTCAGACCTAGGGAATATCAACTTCTCATAAAGATAGGAGGGCGTCTTGAAAGTGATGAGCCGATAAACAAAAATACAAGTTCTTGCCCTTTGATAGTTTTGAATTTCGCAACCAAGTAAACTTGTTCGCCATAATGAAATATGATCGAAATTCTTTAAGCCATACACATATCGGGTTATATGGTTAAATGTTACATCTATTTTGTTTCGCTTTGCAATTTCTAACTTCTTCGAAACCACTTCTTTGATCTTCGGTGGGGGCAGCAATTCCTCAGGATCATGACACACGAACAAATCAACCACGATAGGTCATTCACTTAAACGTGATTTGTGATGATTGGTATTAGAATCAGTAACAACCAACAAACGTGGTTCGCGGAATGCTGGTTGAATTTGATTGGTGTATGCACCAGCAGTGACGCGGCCAGCAATGGGAGTTGTGTCAGTGTACTTAGCGAATTTAAGTACAGCACGATGACCGATTGGACGAGATGGAATTTCCAAGACACCTTAAAACCGGACTCTGTCTACTTAAAGTTCTGAGACGCAGTGAAGCGTGATCGACTTTTCTATTTGTGTATACCTATAGTAAGGACATCTAGTAGGGTTGTCTTTAAAAATGTATTCTTGGTTTTCTTGAATCGGCCAGGGGAAAACGAAATGCTTTTTACCTCTAGAATAGATATACTCACTACATATGTAGGACCTCTTAATATTTTATCATTTCCAGTCCATTCTTATATGAGATTGATTATAACCTATCACTAAGAGATCACTCAGCCAATTTCTTCCCCAATGTTTGTAAGAAAGGCAATTCATTTTTCCTTTCCCGATGCAAAAAAAAGAAAATAGTTCTTTTTTTTGCCACCTTCCTGTTATCTACCACATGCATGTATTATGTTACATATCCACGTAATATCATTTTAATTGTATAATTGATATATTTTAATCACAATCCAAACACGACACTCATTACCAACACAATACTCGTATTATTGGAGTCGTTCCATTGACTAAATAAAATATCTTAGAGAATTATCTATCGTACCGGAAATATTTGTTTGATACCAAGCATAAATGCGATTATTATTATCATTATTTGGAAATACATTGTTCTGCATTTATTATTTAAATTATATTTCCGGAACCACAAAAACAAACTTCTTACAGCCTAACATACGAATGCTTAAATAAAAATGTATGGTATTCCTAAGCTCAACTATTGTTTTTGGTGTTCGCATGTTAACTGAGCAAGATTAGTATATGTATCTCTTAGGGCTTACAATATTCCGATTTACAGATTAAATTATTTTGTGATAATTTGGGACGCTGTAATCTGGCGGGCTGACATTAAGAAAAACACATACTCAAAACAATTACATATTTATTTTATGTAGTTGTATGTATGTACATATGTATCTAATTTATTTGCTTGTGATGAGCCAAATCAAACTCAACAAAATGTCACTACTACAATTACAAATACACATTATTTATTTACATTTAGCAGTGCCCCAGTAGTGTTCTTAATTGTGTTGGGTTCACGTTTTTTTCTTGAGTTTTACCGACTCAACTTTTTAGAAAAAATTCATTGACTGATACTAATTTTCCTATAAACTCACATTTACATACAAAAATATGCACAAATATTTAATTTTCATTAAAAAGGTTCGTTAGACAACACTTTCTAAACATTCAATAAATGTACTCAGCATAAACCTGCATTTTACCGTTACAAAAGAGTTGCCTCCATTTTTTTGATATTCACAATTAGTCCAGGCGACAGGGATTTATGGTTTTGGTTTATCTAATTCTCCTAGTAATGGGCAAGGAAGAATTAAAAATCAAAAAATATGCAGAGCATACTTTTCTGCAGCCATTTAAAGTGTATTTACTTTTATTTAGTGGTAACATCTGTCAACAAAATTTCTCCTACAGTTTGTTGCCGAGGTGATTGTTCATCCAAAGTGTCTTAACAGTTTTTCTTGTCTATGCTATAGTTTTCCCGCTATAATCACTTTTTTTTCAGTGCATTATTACAAAAAACATGCAAGCAGTAGCTTTTTGTGATGCCTTTGTATTTAACAAAAACACCTTTTTTTAGCAAAATTGAATTTTTTTCGCGGATTCCGGTAGAATGTTAAATTTCTATGATTGTTGGTTCTATCGAATTCTTGTAAAATGAATTTATAAAAATTTACAGCTTCATAAGCTTCCCGACCTCTCAGATTCGCAGTTCAACGCTTAAGGCCGAGGGCAAGAAGAATCCTCTAAATTCTTGATTACTCACGTAAGGCTGGAATCAAAAGCATGGAAACTAATTTCGTGTTCTTTGATTTATTAGCCCGTCACTAATCTGAGAGTTTGGTGGTGATGCCACTTATTCACTACTGCGGAGGGGAACCAATTTTGTTCCCTCCAATTACACTGGACCACGAATTTCAACTTTTTCTCTTTACCAGAAACGCCGTTATGAAATTCGTATGTATCTACGATACCGTTTTCGAGATATTTGCAATTTACCGTTATTCGAAAAACCCAAAAAGACGGGTCCCTCTAATTACGTAAATCTCACGAACGGATCAAGCAATTGCAAAAAGGTTTACAGAATCACAATAAAATTTGGTATAAATCCATCATACATTGTTTTTTGCTCAACCAGATAGTTTTCGGGCTTATCATTTCAGATGTTTTTTTTTTGAAAAAAATTACTCTTTGCGAGGGCAGCATTCCAAAACCACAACTTTTTTTACAGATATTTTTAAAAAGCTCTGTTTAATTAGAAAACAGAAAGGAAGAGTGGTTGGGTTCGAAACATGCTGTAGGACCTAGTTATAAACATGTATTTCTGTCACTTATGGGTAAGTATGCAGGTAGATTTTCAAAATTATAAGACACAGACAATTTTTAAAGCCTACATCTAAAGCAGTTAGTATTTTCTTTTCCCGGCTTCGTAATAAAATGAACCTTTCTGTCTGATATTTTCAATTTTATTCTTGTTATAAATATGAGTTAATGCGCCTTCGAAATATATGCAAGGCTCGCCGGAGAAAGTTCAGTTCATAAGTTAAATTTCAAAACCGTTATTTATTAAAAAAAAATAAAATGAGTAAAAGGACGCGAGAATTTGAGTGTAATAACGATCCAGATATGTTCTGTTTCATGTGTGGCCAATATACTATCATAAGGCTACGACGAGTGTTCTCAGATCATTTCAAAACTTTATACTCCAAGTATTTTGGCATTGAGCCTAAAAATGCTGAAAAACCATGGACACCGAACACTTTGTGTACATCGTGTCGAGTAGAATTGATTCAGTCGGAATCAGGACAACAAATAAAATTTGATACACCAATGATACGGAGAGAACCTACTTGCCATTCAATAGAGTGTTATATTTGTCAAACAAAAGTACTTGGCGTTGGAAGATCAAGAAGAGTAACCTATGCCTGCGTACCTACAGTGACATTACCAGTACTACATTCAACGGCAGTTGCGGATCCAGTTGCGGATCCAGTTCCATTGCCAACATTAATATCTGAGTGCGGGGAATCAAGTTGTACTGAATTTCGCATGGGAAACGTTCTGTCACAAGAACAACTTAATGATTGGATAAGAGATTTGGAACTATCCAAGGAAAAGGCCGAGATCCACACTTCTCGTATGCAACAATTTAAATTTGTGTCATCCGATGTTAAGGTGATATATTGTAGAACTCGTCACGAACCATTTTCCAAACACTATACCAAGAAAGACAGTATGTGCTACTGCAACGACATTACTGGTTTATTCAAAGAGTTTGGTCAAACACAGGCCCGTGCGCACGGGGGAGGGAGGGTGGGGGGGTGTAAAACCCCCCCATGACCAAATCTAAGTTGCAAAAAATTTCAAAATACAGTTTATAGACTCATAATTTTTGACAAAATTAGTTAAAATAATTTTACGGAAGAAGAAATTGGTGAAAGTTGCAAGAATAAGATTGGCCAGTACATAAGTCCGGCACGTTGAATTCCACTTGGAGCTTTACGAAATTTCAAAGTTGTGTAGCGTATGGGCATTTTTAAAAAAATTTTACTGATGAAAACAGTGAGCAGTTTCAATTAACAAGTACTGTAAACAGTACTATTCAGGACCTGATTAATTAGGTTTTGATGAATCAGAATTATGACTAATCAAAATATGATTTAATCTGTTCATCGCAAGTCCCTAATTTGTACCAGTACAATTGATGTCATGGCCAAATAATGCTAAGGTTGTGTCAAGTGACCAGCTTACTTCTACTTTTTTCATGAGTTTTGACAGAATTCTTTTCCGTACTTCTAAGGGCCACTTACATAAAAGCCGGTTAGGCCTAATCAGTGATTAATTTGACAGCTAACCGTACAAAATACGTCAATTAAACTCCGGTTAGCGGCTACCGGCTACCGGCTTTTATGAAAGCGGCCCTAAGAGTCGCAATGTTACACGGACTTTAATTATAGCCATATATGTATTCATAAAAGTGCGAATATTCCCAGCTTTCCAAAGTCGGAGCACTCCAAAAAGAGTCCGTAATTGGAGCCTTTTCGGAGAGAAGAAATGAATATTGTAGAGCGAATGTACTGCAAGGCTCAATTATATGAAAGTTTTCGAGTGTTTTCTGACCCTTTTTGTTGTAGGCGTAAAGAGAATTATGAGAAAATGAACGTTGGAGAGCAGATGAACGACAACGTTCAATTATTTGAATGTTTTCAACATTTTCTAAGGTTTTTTTTTATTTTACCTAACAGAAGATACAGATCGCATTTTTCATGGACGTTTATCAATAGTCTGTAGAAAATAAACATAGCACATTTCATATTTTCCGAATTGTTTCAATAAAACTTCATAAACCTTATTTTTTACTATTTATGACCCAAAAGAAATAAAAAGCGACCCCAAATAAGCTTCAGAAAAACACCAATAAAAGGCTCCAAAAACCCTCTGAATGGATGAATAAAAGAAAAGCACCAATTAAAAGGCTCCGAAAGAAGCCTGAAAAGGCTCCAAAAACCCTCACAATGGAGGAATAAAAGGAACACATAATTATTTCGGCTACATAGTAAAATCAAATTAAGATAAAGTTTGTTAGAATATAGTATAAACATAAATAAATTTAAAAAACGTTAAAAATATGGGTAATTTCATTCATAAATTGAACTTTTAACTCAATAGAAACAGAGCATAGCTAGATATTTCACTCTTCTTGGGTATTTTTATTTGCTCGCTTATAACTTATGTACGTAGTTTTGCATCGATGATAGCTTATCTTTTTTCTAATTAAACAGATCTTTACGTAGAGAAAAAATATCTGGAAAAAAAGTTGTTTTTTTCATATTTTTTCATAAAAAAAAAACAAAAATCTGAAATCATAAGCTGATATCTCGAAAACTATCTGGTATTGTGATTTTGATTCTGTAAACCTTTTTGTAACAACTTGATCCGTTCGTGAGATTAAAGGGAGCCGTCTTTTTGGATTTTTCGAATAACGGTAAATTGAAAATATCACGAAAACGGTACCATAGAATCAAAAATGAACTCGATTTTCGAAATCAAGAGGTGGTTTTACATACGAATTTCATAACGGCGTCTTTGGTAAATTTTGGCCGTCGACCAGTGTTATTGGAAATGACAAAAGTTGTCATGACCAAATTGAATAAAACGCTTAAATGTTTTAGCATCGCCTGAAGACTTCCGGATGGATTCGTCAACCTATGTGGTATTGATAGAAATGTTCGCAAGACTGTTTTTCTGTCTATGCGCTTTCCTGACGGCACGTCGTTTCTTCTTGCCAACCAAAGGTCGAAGTATCGTCCATGATCGAATTTTCGTGGGAGTATTCTTAATGCCAAATATCAAATCTTTTGCTGAAAATACTCACCAGTCGTTTTTTCTTTCTTTTGTTTTTCCTTTTCCTGATGCGGAATTTTCGTAGTTAATTCACCAGATTGTGCTGTAGTTGAGGTTCCACTTTGACCAATATCCAATGAGTCCCAATCCATTCGTCTCTTTCGCGTTCCACTATTTGAATAAATCGTTTGTACGTCAATAATTTGAGGCCCAGGTGATCCCTTTGATTGATCGTCTAAAAAATAAAATAATTATGTCCAACAAATTTGTTCAATTTTGTGAATTGTTTGTATGAGAATAAAGACAGCAAAAAATGCATCGCTTTGTATTTTATTTGATTATTTCTTTCTCTGATTTCATTTATATTTCATGCTGATGTAATTCGCAACCAGCTTATAAAATATTCCGAAGATATAGTTTATGTTTTGTAATCCCAATTAGTTATAAGCCGGGTTCAGAGGTGACGTATCGGTAACCTTATAAAACAGCTGATTCGACCAACCTTATGAAAAACAATGTAATCGATTATTGGTGCTACTATCTGTAACGTAACCTTACCGACCAAATGCATGTTGGTTTTTCTCTTACGTTAAGGATACGACTACAGCGATACGACTACGCACCAATGTCCCGGCCTATAAGTTTTACCCTATCAGGTAGCTACAACTTTTTCTTATATCTACTTTTTTTGTTACTCAACGCAAAAAGATAGTTGAATCCTATCCATTTTAGCATGGAATGCTTTCAAATGTGGACACTTGTAAAATAAATATGTTAGGTCTTTTGTCGTTATTGCAAACCAGATATGAAAAGCAGTGAAGGCTATTTCACCCAAACTATACCCTTTTTGTTAATTTAATTTTCTAACCTTACATTTTACTTCATGAAAAATGTCCCTACGTAGTAAATTAGCAATTTTATAATTTTTTCATTGTTATTGAGCTCAATTCATCCATCAAAATAATAAGTTGTAGTTAATTAATTATCTATATATTAATAGGCTAACATTTTTTCCATACAATCAATTGCCAGAGTGTATCTCATAAAACAATGTATAACTCCAATTATTATATATTTTGATGTGTTTTTATGGGCCAGGAGCTTTGCATAGGCATATTCTATTTAACAAAAAATGCTTCATTAATTTGTAATAATTCATCAAAGTTTTCACCAAAACCCAAAGCTGTTAACTACAGTATCTGACTTTTTTGTTGTACATACAGCAGTGGCGCAGGTGGTGAGCGTGCCGGCTATGAAGCGTACGTTCGTAGGTTCAAGGACGTGTTCAGGGCAGGTTAAGTTTTTTTTTTTTTACTAACTTGAATTTGCCTTAACATATACGAAAACTTTTTATTACATTTTTTTTTTTAATTTATTATATTTGTAATCCAATATTTTTCTGTTTATTATGTTTATGACATCTATCTTGGAGTGAAAATCCCAAATTTTTAAAAAAAAATATAAAAAATTATTCCAATTTATCAATATTTATCAATATATATTTTTTAAGTAGTTTTAGTTCTTCAATTTTATATTCACGAAATAGTTTGAAATTGCGTTAATTTTCCTAAAGACATCAACTTTTTTCTTCCTAAAAATTTTAATTTGTAAAAGAGTCGACATATAACCGGAATCCTTACATATTTAGGCTAAATTGGGCCAGTTAGATTATGTTTTTTCAATATTTCCGAGTTGAGTTTGACGAAAAAAACCAGAAAACCATCGTATGTCTAAGTTGTAATATTCTCCCGCTATACGGACTTCAAAAAATCTACAACTAAAAGAAAAATTGAGAAAACTGTCTGTATACCAAAAAAAAAAAACACAATTTGGAAACCGGCTAATGTTAAGAAGCTAACGGAATCGCAAAATGAACTTTCATTCGTTTCAATCCATATGGCCAATTTTGTTCGATATGGCATCATTCTATGTGACCATTATATACATACATATATTATAAGTCTAACTATGTTGTTGGTGTATGTCCATGAAATTTAATTTTGTTTATTGAAATACTGACGGAATATGAAAGGAGTGGTGGGTCTGATGGTGGACTTTCAAACATTACTAAGTACCGTTTTTGCCATCTCCTATTAATGATTACTGGTCTTTAATGGACGGATTTTTTTTGGTTAGTTGTCAAATTACCCGTCTTTAGAGTAAACCAGCTTTTACGAAAGCGACTCTCAATAACTCAACTATAAATAATTATTTTCAGCAATAAAAATGTCTCTAATATTTATGCCTCTAGGCATTAGGTACTGGAGAAAAATGCGAACAGAGGATTTAATAAGTTAAACTAATTTAAGGTGGTCGAATTTCGACCACGGGATATACTAGTACTGATAATACAGTAAACTAACTCGACTTTTCTAAATGATAATTAAACATAATATACTTTTAATATATTATTTTATCTCCTTTCTTTATTTCATTTCATAATGTGTGTGTAAAATAAGCAAAATGCACTGCTAAACTGTTTCAAAATTCAGAATCACCACAAATGAATCGCACACACTAAGAATGATTCACTGCTTTTGAAAAAGCAGTACTGCCATGCTCGGTGCATGACCATGCTAACGTGGTGAATATAAGAAACACCACTCAGCATGATTCGCGCTAGTAGCATGTCGATTGAAAGCATAGCATAAGCAGTGAATACTGGAATCTGCTTCAAATGTGAAACATTCAGCGCTGTTCTCTGATGTGTGACTCCACTGTTGGCCCTTCTGCATCATCCTTGTCTTGCCACACAAGCTTACTCCACTGGAAAATCATGGGAAATGAATGTGATATTATAACTTACTTATAACCTTCTGTAATTTTACTTTCGCTTAGTCTCGGGTAAATTAGTTTCAAAAACAAGAAAACTTCATCTCTTTTGGCGACAGTTTTGATAAAATTCTTAACAATTCCAAGTTTAATATGCAGTGGAGGCAGCAATATCTTCTCCTTCGACACTAGAGGCTCACGAATAATATTGGCAGTTTGTAACCTGCTGTGCTCTCTGAGTTTCCATCCGTGGCATGCATATTGGTCACTGGAAAATCGTGTGTCCCAATCGCGCAAACAGCACATACATATATTTTATATAGCCGCTTTGAACCGCAAAGCATTGCTACAACTTTTAAATCGCAGCATATGCGCCACATATGTTTGGCGTAGTTAACCATTTTCAAAATATTTTCCAGTGCATCATATGTTTCCTTCGTTTCTGTACTATAGGCGATTGGCACGTTTTAAATATTAGAGGGCGGGATTGAACAGTGGAAGATTCAGAATTCAAAACTGTTCAAGAATATGAACCTAACCCAAAAGGAAATCAAAAAATACCATCAGAGATTTACCGGTCAATAAAGAAACTTGCGCATCAGAATTCGTAGATGGCGAATAATGAAAATATGCTAAAAGGTTATTCTGCACTTAAAAAACAAATTACTTTTTGGGGTATAAGGTTGCCGATAAAGCATCAATGTTTTCAGCTTAAGGTTTCGCTCTAACCTAGACTTCCTTAGCGCCCTTTTACACCAGGCAATTCTTTAATTCAAGTCTGCCGCTACATAGGCGAAGGAGGTGGGAAGAGAAGGGTAGAGTACACTTGAAAGCGTACCATTGTAAAGCTCTACAAGTAAGTTATCAATCAGCTGTTCGACTAACAGCTGTGCTCACCTGACTGGGAGCTCCGAATTAAGAGGCGAAAAACGCAGGGTCTCATCCATTCGGACTAAAAAAAAAGTACGTCTAGCCATTGAAAAGTGTATGATAACTATGTAAATATGAGAAACTATTTAGTTGTTGACAAATATTTTTTGTTGCAGGTAATTTAATTAAGAGTAGTTTTTACAAAAGTTTTCTCTGTTTAAAGACTATTTTATGATATCTTCTTAAACTTTGTAAAACTTTCCTGTGGTACTCGCAAAAGCAACCATGTAGTTGATGTTGCCATCTTATTATCTTGTTCTTCTTTGTTTACACTAAAATACCAAGTTCTAATTTGGTAAATTTCAGTAAATACTTGAACTAAATAGTAACATCTCTTATTTTTTTAGTATCTAAATAAAGTTCCCCACCATTCTAAAGTGTTTACAAACAAAACGCAGGCTCGAAAATCTTTTGGTCATATATGCGCAAAAATGTTCAACTGAAGGTGCATTCACATAGTACTCGCAAGTTTCTTAGGCGTCGCTTTATTACAACGCACTTTAAATGTTTGCATAATGTCAAAAACCAGAAAACTCGAAGAAATCTGTTCAATTGGAGGAAAGTTAGTAGTATAATAATATTTTTTCGAACGGTTAACTCCTCCCGAGTTTTTGTCCATATTAAAAAAAAGGCTTAGTATTGAACGGCTGAAGCACTGAACGAAGTGAACGATCCACTTCCTTTTTGAAAAAAATGCCTAGCTCTAGCATAGCCACTCCTCCTCTCCTGCACCAGGCAGTTACGTAACACATCTCATGGCAAAATACAATTGGGCATAATCCGACAGTGGATATTAAATTTTCCCAAGTACATGAAGTTTAAAACCCACACTGGCTCCTGAGATTATGTCAGTTTTCTTATCCTATGTTTCATTGAAGAGATGTGGTATCAAATCGGCGAACTAGCTCTTGTTATAGTCATAGAAAACCCGCCAAACCAACTAGCCACTATGTGCTCCGCAGTTTCTTATTAGATAATTACACAGTGCTACAAAAAACAAAACAAAATTAGTTAAATACACTTTTGAAGCGACCTAGCCGAGATTGTTCACCTGGTCGAGTTATACACGAAACGCCCTTGAAAAAGTTTTAACACCCCCAAAATCTGGTTTTAAGGCCAAAGAACCGATTTTCTTAAAAAAAATTCATTTAAAAAGCAATATTTAACCGATTTCAAAATTCTCAACGGTTTTGGGTAGAGAATTCTTGACACTTTCGAAATATATATAGTGTTTTATTCATTTGAAAAAAGTATGATACGTGTTTTAAGTCAAAAGTTGAAATTTTTGGAAATTTCCTCCGGTTTTCCGTCATTTTTGTTGCCTTTTTTTGACATGAATGAACCTCTTTGTGCATATGTCATCGAGAGGTATTCACTATTTTAATATACCAGTTTTTATTTTTTGGAAAGGACTTCAAGTTTTCAAGTTATGCAGCCTAATCCAATAAATGTTGGCTCTAAAATGGCCTAAAATGCATCTGGTGTAAAAAAAAATTATTGTAAAACTTCATGGAATCAAGAAATTATGAATCAAACCATCGTCAAAAATCACTATTTGTTGTTTAAAATTATTATTGATGTCCTAACAGTTAGCCCATTTTTTCACTTACACGGGGTGCCCCTGGGAATGGAAATGTTAGATTTTTGATTATGCTCCATAACGTGAAAACTTGAAGTCCTTTTCAAAGTAAAAACTGGTATAATTTGGTAGTGAATACCTCTCGATGACACATGTCCAAAGAGGTTCATTCATTGTTAATTAGTGGCGAAACGGGAAAACCGGATGAAATTTCCAAAAATTTCAACTTCTGGCTTACAAAACGTATCATACTTGTTTCAAATGAATAAAACACTATATATATTTCGAAAGTGTCAAGAATTCTCTACCCAAAACCGTGAGATTTTTGAAATCGGTTAAAATTTGGTTTTTTCATGAATTTTGTTTTAAGAGGAAACTGAAAAATCAGTTTTTTGGCCTTAAAACCAGATTTTGGGAGTGTTAGAAACTTTTTAAAGGGCGTTTCGTGTATAACTCGACCAGATAAACAATCTCTGCTAGGTCGCTTCAAAAGTGTTAAATGTCTGTCGCACTGTGTTATCAAAGACCACGTATAAGGTTCATAAGATTATTCTTGTATATATTAATTGTGGCCTAGTGTAGTGTTATAACCATCTACACTAGCTATAACCTGGCGTAGGCCGGCCAGGGTGGGTTGCAATAAAGGCATAGAGCATAAAGCCCTATGGCCCTATTTCTCAACACTCATATTTATTCTGTGAAAAGTACATATATTTGAGGTGTATGCAAAAAATTGAGAAATGGGGTAATTGAAAACTTTTAAATGTACTACAAAAAAGTTTAAAAACTTGCTTAAACCAGTGCATGGTTTATAATTTAGGCTTACATTTCTAGCCGTATAGTAAAACGGTGTTTTCATTAATCAATTTGGCAGTCAACTTCTTGAGATTTTTAGAAATGTTAAGCTACCGAGCTAGAGCTTATGGAACTTCCAGAATTCCGTTGCTGTAAACTTAAATAAATAAATAAATCATACCTGGCCAAGATTCCTCAGAGTTCGGTGGAGAGTCTACGAAAGTGATAACATAATCCGAAGCGATTTGTTGATGTGAATAGCCGTTTGTAAAATATCGATTTGTTTTGCTCAAAATCTGTAAAAGCAAACCAAAATAAATTAATATCATAATATTTTTTTGTGTACATATACATATATATAAGACTGCACCCGAAAAAATATTATTCTTAAGAATGGCCAAGACACACTGTACCAAATAAAAATCTTCGTTAAGTGGGTCATTCTTGTTTTTTTTTTTGTGTTTTTCCGTCAGAGAATAACGTAAAAAATACGTGTAAAGTTACTTTTAAAAAATATTTACTATTGATGTTAAAAACTGCCATTTTTTGCCACGGGCACAAAAAAAAACATAGGGGGCTTCGGCAAATCGATACTACCAGGCAAGCTGAAAACCGATTACAAAGTTCTTTTCTCTTTTCGTCGTCTTCAAAATAGAAAATGCAATGTAAACAAGTAAATAGACTTTAGTTTTTAGTTTTTAATTAATAAACATATTTGCTTAAACAGATACCGAGACCCATACATCATAAATTTTAATGTTCTCTAACTCTTCTGAAACTGCATACTCTGATGCATAAAATTATACCCAAGAAAATTTGTTTGGTTGTAGGTATAAACTTTTCTGTATTTGATTGAGAATTGGTGATATGGTGGCATATTATTCGCACTTTTATGAATGCATATATGGCTATAATTAAAGTCCATTTAACATTGCAACTTTTGGAGGTACGGAAAAGAATTCTGTCAAAACTCATGAAAAAAGTAGAAGTCAGCTGGTCACTTGACACAACCTTAGCATCATTTGGCCATGACATCAATTGAACTGGTACATATTAGGGACGTGCGATGAACCGATTAAATCATATTTTGATTAATCATAATTCTAATTCATCAAAACCTTATTAACCAGGTCCTGAATAGTACTGTTTACAGTACTTGTTGATTGAAACTGCTCACTGTTTTCATAAAATGGACTTTTTTTGTTATCAGTACAATTTTTTGAAAAATGCTAAACGATCATACATATGCTACACATCTTTGCAATTCAAAGTGCCAGTTTCACCAATTTCATCTTCCGTAAAATAATTCTAACTAATTTTGCCAAAAATTATGAGTCAAGATTCAATGTAAAATTTATAAACTGTATTTTGAAATTTTTTGCAAAATCACTGCAGTATTAGGGAAACCTCCAAAAAAAGAGAGTGGCCATCAGTTCAAAAGTGAAACAATTTTATGAATCATATATATTATTTCTGTAAGGTCTTTTTGTGTTTGCTCCTAATTTTTTGCTCTCATTTCGAAACAATATTAATACAAAAGGTATCGTTTAAAAGGTGTGGGTTACCTCTACATGCGAAATCATTTATTAATTACAGCAGTGCTTTTGTTTAAGCGTATTTTATAAAAATTAACCTGTTTAAATAAACCATTGTGAATGCACAAAATAATCAATTTATACTGAAACGCCCTTGTGAATCAGAGACTTTATCTACTGGGTTGTAGATGTCGCTGAGGGTAGTGGTGAAATTCTTTGCACACGGATCCATCTAGTATGATGAAATAAGTAGATTAATGCCGGGACAAAGATATTGAATAACTGTACGTGACGACAATAATGTAAGGTCTAAGGAAATATATGAAAAATTTGAACAAATACATCAGCTGCTAAAGATAGGATTCTCGTCATTTGCTTCACTGCGTCCGAAGACTTGTGTATTAGCTGGGGTAAGTGGCACACATTCAGTGTGTGTTTGTTTGATCCATCAATATATGAAGTTGATGTTGATGGCGTGCAAGGCCAATAAAACATACAAAGAATTATGTACATAAAAAAATAGTTTGTGATGAAAAGAACAGTTAATAGGTTTAAAAGCTCATCATGGAAGATAATACAGAGTGCATAACGTTAGTTGACTTTTCTGAAAATTATTCGTTTATGGTACAAGATGGGGTACAACCGTTTCATTGGACAAAAAATCAATCTACTCTTCACCCTTTTGTGATATATTTTAAAGCAGACAGCATACTTCAGACACAAACTTTCTGTGTGATTAGTGATTATCTAAACCACCATACTGTATCTCTTTTTTTTATTCCAAAAAATATTTTTAGACCATATTAAAATAAACTATTCACAGTTGAAAAAATGTATTACTTCAGTGACGGTGCAGCTTACCAGTACAAAAATAAACAAATTTTGTCAATGTGGCACATCACATCGAGGATTTTGGATTGGAGGCAGAGTGGCAGTTCTTCGCTACTTCTCACGGCAAAAGCCCGTGTGATGGCGCAGGACGTACAATCAAACGGACCGTAAGGAAAGCCAGCTTGCAGCGCACTGCAGATGATCGCATACTAACCCCAAAGTCAATAGTGGTAACCAGAATGAAAACGGCAAACGACAAGCGGCATCTGTCAAATTATTTTTACACGTGTTCTTATGGGGAGGAATTTTTTGAACACGACGCGACAAAGCGGCAATCAATCACAGATGCAGCTGTCGCCAGATTAAATCTAATTCTATTTTGACAAGCGGCAGATGGTGCCGTTTGGTTGTTTTGACAATAAAAACGAAAGGAAGAGTAAATAACTTGTAAAATAGGTTCCAATTATTACAGAATATGTCTCTTTCACACTTTTTACAACATTTTTTGCTACTTTTCAAGATGATTCGCACCTGTCGCCCCTGCTCTCATTATAATCATGTCGCCAATGCTTGACGGCAAATATCGTCAAGCTTCAGTTTTTCGTCGTTGTCGTTCGCCGCCGTCGTGTTCATTGTGGACGGGCCTAATGTTTGACTTTTGTTCGAACGCAATTCATGGCATAACATTTTTTTATGTAACTAGTTTGGACGTTGAAGCAGCTTAAATATTTTTGCCTGATAGATTTAAAAACATTAACAGCATCAAAGACACTAGAAAATACCATAGCTTCGTTCCTGTATCTCAGCGGCAATTAAAATTACGAAAATATTCATCTTAAGATAATTTTGACATTATCATTATATAAGTTGCAAAATATAATCGTATTTTCGTAAAAAAAATTTATCAGTTTTGAGTTAAATTATTGAAGTGTTACGAAGAAAATTAGAGAGATTATGCCTTACAAAATCGATCAGCAGAGGCCCTTAGTATGGAAATAACAAAACGAAATGTTTAGGTATTAAAAGCTAAAGGTCAGGACTGGAGTCCATGAGAAATTCGTATTTTTATCTCTTGAGAAACACGTTCGTTTTAGAGCTTGAAAAACACGATTGTTAAAAACTTAAAAATTTCAAGTTAATAATTTATCTATAAGGAGTGATTTTTTGGCCGATGGATGAGTTATTTTCTTCCAGGATGTGTACCGTTAATTTCTGAAAAAATTTGAGTGGCTACTTAAAACAGTGACCACGCCAGATCCAGCTAAAATTGACAAAAAAAGGATAAAAATTACGTAGTTTCAGTACCAGGTTTTTAATTCTAGATAGGTACTCGAGAAATGATTTATTATTTGTTTTTTAACAAACTACTATCTTTTACCTTTAAACACCATATCGAATGTACGGATATCTCTAATAGAGATATTAGGGTAAGCCTAAAACTGATGTTTTTCAAATTTTGAAATTCGACCAGTCCAAAACCAGTGGCTATAAAAATTAAATGTGTCAATTTGTTCCCTTATTACCCTAAAGAAGTGTCCCTCAAAGTTTGAGCGAAATCCGAGACTAGTCAGCAACGATTTTTGCTAATACATATTAGACGTTTTCATATGGATTGACTCAAAGGTGATTGAAACTAAATTTTGGTTCGTCGAAAAAATGTTTACGCTTGAACAAAGTACCCTTAATAAGCTTAACAAGCAAACGGTTGGATTTCCTAAAAAGTGGGCAAAAGACTTCGGTGATCCTTCTCTCACTAAGATACTTCACACATCGTATGCCCTTCAAATACTTCAGTATTACTCGTGTGTTTGGTGCCTTTTATATCAAATCAGTGCCAGTATAAAAGCAACTTTTCAATTAGTCATCTTCGAAGATTTTTACTGGGGTAAAGTTTTTACATAAACTGATGATTGGTAATATGGATTCCTTTGAACCTTTCGGCAGACTGAATTTTACTGTTTCTGTTAGAATTCTCAGATACTACATACCTTTCCATTTACCTCAATAGTGTCTAAGCTTTGCCAAAGGTAATCCTCTGTTATACACATACATACATATAACTCATATTCAGAAGGATTGGATGAATATGCTTTGTAGCTTTGATCCATATGCAATAGTATCATCCCAATTTGTTTACCTGGGAGACGAGACATAATCCCAAACTAGGCATATGAAGATGATCATTCATATTGGGGCCCAAAACCAGTGGTGATCCGCCGCACAGAATACCATTTGGGACAATGTCATAACACTTTTGGGACCAGCACGCCAAGAAATAAAATGTTTGCAGAATTTATTTACCATTCTCAAAAGACTAAACGGGGTGTGAGTGTTGTTATAATAATAATGTTAATAAGCGGCAAAAGTCAAACTCAAGTTTGGTCGAATACGAGACAGTACCACCATCCGTACTAGGTTTCATATCACACTAAATTTCGCAAAATTACATACATTTACACTACAATTTCAACTTTCAAAAAACGGCCTTGGTGGTTGTGCCTTATTTCCACAAAACTAAAAACTTAATAACACCTTGTTTAATTTTGTTCAAATAACAAATGAATTCGGTTTTTGTAGTAAGAGTATTACTTTAAGTATACATTGGGCCCAGGCTCAACAAAAACCGTTTATTTCCGAAACTTCCTTTACAAAAACTGTATTTATTATCTTACTTGTTCACAGTCGTGGATTTTGTATCCAGCCTTACCTACAAAAGAATAACTTTAAGTCAATGTATAGAGGCTGGTTTCTAGCTAACCGGTGGAAGTAAGTTCTTTGACAGGCCCGTGCGCACGGCGGGGTTTTGGGGGTTAAACCCCCCCCCCCCCATGGCCAAATATAAGTTGCAATGATTTTACAAACATTTTCAAAATACACTTTATAAATCTTGTATTGAATCTTGACTAATAATTTTTGACAAAATTAGTTAAAATAATTTTACGGAAGAAGAAATTGGTGAAAGTTGCAAAGAACAAGGTTGTCCAATACATAAGTCCGGCACTTTGAATTGCACTTGGAGCTTTCCGAAATTACAAAGTTGTGTAGCGTATGGGAATTTTTTGTTCTTAAATTTTACCGATGAAAACAGTGAGCAGTTTTAATTAACAGAGCGAATGAACTGCAAGGCTCAATTATGTATATGAAAGATTTCGAGTGTTTTCTGACCCTTTTTGTTGTAGGCGTAAAGAGAATTGTGAGAAAATTAACGTTGGAGAGCAGATGAGCGACAACGTTCAATTATTTGAATGTTTTCAAACATTTTCTGAGGTTTTTTTTATTTTACCTAACAGAAGATAAAGATCGCATTTTTCATGGACGTTTATCAATAGTCTGTGGAAAATATACATAGCATATTTCATATTTTCCGAATAGTGTCAATAAAAATTCATAAACCTTATTTTTTATTATTTATAATAATTCCCAACCAATTATCCACCATATCCCGCCCGACCGGCGCGAGGGGCGCATCCGCAATACGCGCGGATTGTTCTTTCGTGCCGAGTCTTTGAAAGGCTTTGGTTTGTTAATCGTCGAGATCTGAAACTGCTCAGCTACAGAGAAAATTTCATCAGCCAAGTAAGGTATGTAGATACAAAATAGATGACACAATTAATAAATAATTAGTTGACAGCGAATAGTTATTGTAAAGAATAAAGATAAGAATCAAAGGATATGAAAGCAAATTGTTGCTATGTATTTAGGATAGAAAGAATTGACATTTTTATTCTGCATAGTGAGTCTGAAATATCAAACGTACCAGAATGAGAGTTATTATCTTGACACAAACAACGAAAAGGCTGATTTAATTCCAAATTAGTTCGGCACTGTTTCAAGATAAGTGGTTTAAAATGTCTTGATGGACGAGAAGGTACATTGAAGTTCACTTCGCTCAAAAGAAACGGGCTTGTGATTGAACCATTTAGTAATTTAATCATGAAAACAATTCCAAGCATTTCCCTCCTACTAGAAAGGCTGTGAAGATTAATTAGTTTTAAGCCTGGCAATTTATACAAGGGATCCCAGTGAAGATCTCTTAAGTCAAATATTAAAAATTGTTTTTGAACTGATTCTAAGCGATCCACGTGGACCTGGTAACGTGGATTCGAAATTATAGAACCGTATTCAAGTATCAGTCTGACTAATGTAGTAAAGAGTTTTAGTTACATAAGGGTCGCTAAATTCTTTAGACCATCGTTTAACAAATGCTAGGACGCCTCCAGCTTTATTGACTGTTACGTTAATATGGCAGTTAAAACTGAGTTTTTAGTCCATAGTAACCCCAAGGTCAACAAAATCATACATTTGCTCAAGACTATAACTGTTAATTGTATAGGCATATAATTTAAATCGCACCAAGTAGTTAACAAGTGTATTTAGATCTGATTGAAGCTTCTTCGAATGACATAAAAAGCTTTACATCGTCGGCATACATTAAAATTTTCGAAAATTATATTACTGTAGAAATATCATTTATAAACAACAAGAACAGAATCGGGCCAAGATGGCTTCCTTGAGGAACTCCTGAGGAGACATAAATATTAGTTTATGAATAAGTAAAGAGTGACACACTTTATCGAAAGCTTTGCTGAAATCAAAGTAAATTCAAGTAAGTTTGTAACGGTGGACTTTTCCTTACAGAACCCGTGTTGACAGTCGGAAATCAAGGTAGAGATAGGATTCGTAAGCTGATTGGTAACAATAGCTTCACACACTTTTGGGATGGCAGAAAGCTTTGCTATGCCACGATAGTTCTCTATAGAAGCCTTGCTTCCGCTTTTATGAAGCGGTAGAAGAAACGACTCTTTCCATGCTTTTGGAAAAACACCACACTTTAGTGACAGATTGAACAAATTGGTAAGGGGTTGGTAAATATTGTTAGCACACTTCTTCAAGAAGCATGTAGGAATCCTATCAGGACCGCATTTAAAAGATTCCTTCAAGGTTTTCAGATAAATAAGAACATCATTGGCGCATATAGTTGGACAATTAATTAAATTGTTCCCATGTATTTAGCTCATAGGGATAATTCAGAAAGTAAGAGTTGGTGACGGCAGAATAGTTAGAAGGGAAAAATTGCGCAAAGAAATTATGACCCAAAAGAAATAAAAAACGACCCCAAATAAGCTTCAGAAAAACACCAATAAAAGGCTCCGACAAGTGTTCAAAAACCCTCTGAATGGATGAATGAAAGAAAAGCACCAATTAGAGGGCTCCGAAAGGCGTCTGAGAAGGCTCCAGAAACCCTCAGAATGGAGGAATAAAAGGCTCCGAAAAAGGTTCAGAAAAGCACCAATAAAAGGCTCCGCAGTTCATTTAAAAAGGGTCAAAAAACGCTTCAAATTCATCAAAATCGGACTCATTTCGGACTCTTTTTTATGACATCGTTGGAGTGCCCGCGTAGAGCGATTTTTCGCTCCATTTGGGCTCTGAAAGAAGCTCATTTTGGAGAGTAAAGTTCTGAGAAATGAGCGTTTTATGGCTCCGAAAGGAGTCTTTTTTTTGCACTTTTAGTTAGCTGGGATATGCCATCATATCACCAATTCTCTATCAAATACAGAAAAATGTGTACAACCAAAAAAATAGTAGTTTTAGGCATCAGAGTATGCAGTTTCAGGAAAGTTAAAGAACATTTAAATTTGTGATATATGGGTCTAGGTATCTGTTTCAGCAAATATGTTTAACTTAGTGAAAAATGTATGCGAATGCAAATCTCAATTAAAACCCCCCCCCCAAGGCCAATTCCTGCGCACGGCCCTGTCTTTGAAGTTGCTTTCATTTCTCTAATCTGTAGTGGAATTCACTAACTTATAGCGATACGATTCGGTTCGATTTTTCGAGATTTTCAATAGCGATTCTGTCGCTTGCACTATCGAATATGCGATTCACTAACTAATCTATAACGATGCGGGCAAAAAATTTCTCATCCCGCGATAAAGCATCCTCTAAGTACTCAAATGCCATTTTTTAATAATAATAATATGGATATAATATTATGATTTCAATTTTTAATAAAAAATTCAAATTATGTGCATTTTATTTAACGACATAGAAAACAACTGCAAATTGTGTGTTGTTTACTTTTCGAAACAGCTGATTGCGAATAATCGAAAATCGAGTGGAAATTGTTAGTGAATACCAATATCGTAGAAATTGTCAGTGAATACCAATATCGTGATAAATATCGGTACGACAAAATGTCAATTGCGAATGTCGTAATCGAAGTTAGTGAATTCGACTACTGACTTCCAGTTAACCACAAAGTCGTGAAACGAATTGGTTTTGTTGACCCAGAATTTAGCCAGATGGGACAAAAAATTTATTTTTTGTCTAATTTTTTTGAGCTGACTTTAACTAGAATATTATCTAACCGAAAATCGTTGTTGTTGTTGTTGCTGTTAGCAGTGCTTCGCCCTGCCCAAAGGGCCAGTACACTCTTAATTGTCATCAGGCTCTTCTAACGGAAGTCCAAGGAAACGTGCAGTTTCGACAGGGTTGGACCAGAGTGATAAAGGTGTTAGAAGAGTGTGTTCAGAAGAACAGGAAAAGAGATGTTGTGTGTCATGGAGGGCCATACCGCATGCAGGGCATGTGTTCGGTATGGTGGGGTTCAGTCTGGATAGATAGGAGTTCAGCCTATTGCAGTATCCAGACCGAAGTTCTGCCAGCATGAATCTAGTCTCCCTCGGAATGACACGTTCTTCCTCAGCAAGAACAGGTGGTTGGGTACCAATAACAGAGTTTACAGGCCTGGATCTGAGGGATCTGTCCACCGACTCGGTGTGGAGGTCCTTTAGGGTCCGCCTGTGGACCCGCAGATCAAACGGCAACGAGATGTGATGCCGGATCTCATCTCTTTGCTTTCTGAGATGTTTCCTTGTGTCTCTGAGGGGCGGAGTTTCATCCAATAGTTGTCGATTTGGATGGCTGAGTCTATGACATTTCTGAAGGAACTGCCTACTTAAAAGTTTTGCATGCTCGCGAACGTTTAGCATTTTAGCCTCCTGGTGAAGGTGAGACTCAGGTGACATAAGCAAGCAGCCCGTCGCAGTTCTGATTGCGATGTTTTGGCAGACCTGCAATTTCCTCCAGTTGGGTTTTGGCGACCATATGGGCATAATCAATAACCGGTCGGCCAATAGCCTTATAGGTGGTCAGCAACGTTTCTTTGTCTTTGCCCCAAGTACTGCCGGCCAGTGACTTGAGGATCTTGTTGCGGCTTTGTACCTTTGAAGCAATTGCGGTGGCATGATTAGCGAAGGTGAGGCTTTTGTCGAATATAACCCCTAGAATTTGGGGTGGTTGACTGTAGGTAGTGGGACACCATCTACGTGGACATTCAACTCCTGCCCCATCTGCGCATTCCACGTGGTGAAAAGTGTCGCTGTCGATTTAGTCGGGGACAGTGTCAGGTCCCGCTCTGTTAAGAAGCTGTTCATCCGTGGAAGGTCCCTTGCCCGTGGCCATCACGGTGCAGTCGTCAGCGTACGAAACGATGGAGACCCCCTCTGGTGGGGGAGGCAGGCTCGAGATGTAGAAGTTAAACAGAAGAGGTGAAAGGACACCACCCTGCGGAACCCCTTGTCTAATTCTTCTAGGTCTACATCTGTCGTTTCGAAACTTCACTGACGCCAGCCGACCGTTTAAATAGTTGGCGGTCCATCGTTTTAGGCCGGCAGGAAGCAGTGTCTCCTCCATGTCTTTAAGGAGTGTGACATGATTGACTGTGTCGAAGGCTTTCGACAGGTCGAGTGACGAGAACCGTCCTGTGGTTTGGTTGGTGTTGGTTCAAACCGAAGTTAATCAGCGTCGTGATGGCATTTAATGCCGATGTTGTGCTCTGATTTTTCCGGAAGCCATGTTGATGATTGCCCAGCTGCAGGTTTGCAGTATAGTATGGGAGCAAGATAGCCCATGGGCGTTATTTCCTTGGGCGTTATATCACTGAATCGTACAAAAGAATACTGGGTAAAGAGGCGGAGTCGAAGGCCAGAAGTCATAGCATATGTGTGCAAAGAAGTTACTCGCCCGACGGAGCAATTGTGTGGGGCAAGACAGTCGCGTTGTAGCTTACTACTAATTACTATGTGAAAGCGACTTGATGGATCAAAAGGACATTAGAAGGACTAAACTTGAGTATGTAGGACAAGGACCTTCTCAGAAATGGAATTCACAAACTTCCATAACGACAACCGCAATCAACATTTTATCTTAACGATGACTATAACGATGACTATTACGTCATTGACTAATTATATTTTATCGATATTCTTTCGATGTGTCGCTTATATAATAACACATATTTAATATGAGGTTCTTAGCGAAAACTAAAATACTATTTATTTATTCAATTAATATTGTTATTATAAAATAAAAGACTTTTGAGTAGGTAATTAGCATACGTTTCGCGGGACGAGCTAAGTTGGTAAATAGCACGCCCAATAATACAGGTAACAAGCTCGTTAGTTGAAATCTCGGAAAATCGCATCGTTTGAGGATCATGAATTCCGCTACAGGTATAGTTTTCAGACAAACGCAAATAATCATATACATTTTGTTGCTGTGTGCAAATTCTATCACTTACCTGGGCGTTATTGTTGCTATTCTGCGAAATGCTGCTACTTTTTCTGCTATTATTACTGTTGGTGTTATCGTTATTATTGTTATTGGTATTATGGTGATGATGTTGTTGTTGCTGATAGTGAGTATGATTGTGATTTTGATTCTGTTGAAGATTATTGGTAGTATATTCCATTTCACCCGGGAAAAAATGTATTGTTGCCGTGCCCGAATTTATTTTTGAAGGCGAAACGTTGATTGCCGTGGTTTTCGGCAATGCTGAATGTTGTTCTTGACGTTGCTGCTGATTTTGCAGTTGATGATAATGCACCGATTGGTGTGCTTGTAATTGTTGTTGTTGTAGTTGATGATGATAGTTGTATGTATATTGTAAATCCTGCTGCTCTTGTTGTTGTAATTGATATGGATCGAATAATGTTTGCAAATCGGAATAATTTGGCGGCTGCTGATGTTGCGATAGCAGCGAAAGCGCCATTCGGTTATATCGGTATCCCGAGGATATTGACACACACACACACAAACGCACGCGGAGCCCGTAATTTAAAGTTCGTTAAAAAATACGATATCAAAATCCGAGTTTTAAATTAAATAAGCATAAAAGATGTGCCCACTTAGATTTCCTTCCGATGTGACAATTAATTAGTAAGGAGACGCGATACTTGGGCCTTTCCACAAATTTGTCGGCTTAAATTAATGAGTTTATTAAAGATTTGTTAAAAGTACATGTTATGTAGTTTTAATTCCGGTGCCCATATATGTTTGGCTCCTTTTCTTTGACTAAAAACCAAAGCGGATATCACTTTTCACGTTTATATTTTTGGTTTGTTTCAACTTCTTTAAAAATATTTTTTTTTTTGTTTTTTAACTTTTTTTTTTTTTTGCGTATGTAACGTTGTAACATAAACTAATAAAAAGCTGTTATATTGACTAATTTTTTTTGACACTTATTGCTTCTTTTTGTATTGGAAGAGTTCTTTTGGCCTTGATGCGGCTTAAATGTTTAAAATAGCACGAAAAAGGAATTATAAAGTTCCTTTATTCCAGTGGTCTCACGTTGACGATGGCTTCGTAGTAGGGTATTTTCAATTTTCAGCAGCATTTTGTTTATCAAATACATATAACTCACTTGGTGCTCATTGGAATGGAATCGGAGTTCTTTGCAATTAGACTTCTCCATTTATTGTAACGATAATATTGTTAATTGTAAATATTCAATAAATGTGATTTGAATGTTCCACTTGGCCTAGTCTTTCTTATTTATTATTCTCCTTAGCGTTGTGTTGTTAATAAGATAAGTGTGCACAGCAATTTCGATTGACTTTTTTTTTTTTGCTTTTCGAGCTTATTGCTACGCCTAGTCAAATCCTGACAACCATATTCACTTTTCACTTGCGCTGTGTGAATAACATCAAATTTAAAATAATTTAATTTAAGTTTAGGCACAATTTTTTTTGTTTTTATTTGCACTATTTTGACTTTTAAGTTCAAAATTAATTTTTGTATGCATCAATTTGATTGCACGAACAGTAATACGTGGTTATTAATCATTAAATTGATATTTTCAACTCGTGCAGCACTCAACTAGTTAGATACTGACTTTCTGAGAGTTTTTCACTTTGGTTAACATGTGGGTATGTATGCTTGTGTATACATAAGCACTTCCACAGAGAGTTGCTAGTACCCAGTAGGCCACCGAAGGTGGAAATCATGAATACTTTCAGCCTTACTCTTCACCAGCGGAGCATAACAACTTCCATGACTTTTCCCCATGACTAACGCACGGCGATGGCCGCCTTCGCATGAATGACTTTGTATAGTACAAAAAGGAATGAAGAGTGATCGTTCGGAAATAATCGTGCGTACATGCTAACATAGCTGCCTTTTTCATTTGGTTGTTATGATACATACGTTAGGTGGAAGGAAGGTAAGATAGTGAGTATACGAACCAGCTCAGTATATAACTCCTTCATACCTGAAAATAGCAGCAGACCTCACTTCACAGCTGCCAGTTTCATGTACTCGTCAGTAGCTCTGACCACACGCGTAATTTTTTTTATAACATTAGCGCTTACGACCCTTTTTATCACTGAAATCAGGTTTAAAAAAATCAGCAAAATTATATTTTTGTAGCGATATTTTTCGCAATCATATTTGTTACTGCTTTTTTATCCGACATATTCCTAAAGATGCTGAATTCGTAGCTGCTCACAGCCTTACTTTGTCATCAGATAACTTCGGCTTCTCCTACTTTAAGCTGCTATAGTAAGGTGGAAAATGATATACTCAAAAATGTCATGACCAGCTAACACATTTTAGCAGCACCTGCGATGAACCTAACAAAATCATGCATGCTGGAATGAATTACACAAGTAGGACCTAACGAAAATTCCTGGTGGGTAGTTGTTTTCCTACACAACGCCACGATTAAAACGTAATCTTTTCTCACTGATCATACATATATCCGTATGTACATATGTTGTATGAATGTATTTAACTTTGTTTGGCTTGGTTTTGTATTTAACTCGGTATTTGTTGATTTAGTAAAGTTCACTTTTTTAGTTATGTATGTATATATATATTCCAGAACTTTTGTTATTTTGTTGTTGTTGTGAGCTCCTACATTTAGTAAAAGCGTGATTTTAATAGCGATATAGTTATATTCTTATTATTATGCGAATATACATACTCGTACACATGTATGTACATACATATGTATGTAGATGTTTCCATATGTAAATTTTTCTTTGTAACACACACGATTTTACTATTGTTAACTATATAGTGGTTAAAAGAGTTAAATCAAAATTCTCCGTTTATTATTTTGTTTTAATTTTTGATTTCTATACTGGGTTTTATATTCGCAATAAATGTCTACGAATTAATAGCAGGTTGTCAAAATGTACTCGCACTGTTCACGTCTGAAATAACAAAACAAAAATATCAGCGATAATTTTATATTAACGAGAGCTAATCGTACACCCAAAAAATGCTGCACAAACACAACCTTTTATGTTTTATTTAAACAAATTGTCACGTCACTCGTCACTATCTTTTCGGGCATGGATTTTCTACTTGATGGAGATCGAATTCTTACATTAAAAAAATTTTAACTGACTGTAACCTCAGGCCCGTTAAAGGAGCAATTTTAATATAACGAAGCAATGCTTCGCGCTACGATATGAAACCATCATTTTAGTAGAACGTTTTGGCTGAATTCAGACCAGCACCACCGCCACCTCGAGTCGTTCGTACACAGGCCAGAACAAAAATGAATAGGGAGATGATTTTTAGTTAGCGGGATACTAAAGAATCCGTATTCTATCAATCAGTACAACGTTAGTGTTGATTCTTGCTCTGCATATGTGTCTTCGTTTTGTGGGTCCAGCTCTGACTACGTTTGAGATACCGTCTCCGTTAGATCTATTGCTGGCGCTCGCTCGCTACTCACTACAAATATGTACGTGAATAAATGAAAGCGAGAACGAAAACTACCAATGATGAATATGACCGACCTAAAGAGCTTTTATTTTATTGTTCCCCATAGTATGTAAGGCATACATATGTATGTACATATTTTTGTAGTAGCTGATATTGCTTAATTGGTGATGTCTCTACGCTCGTCGGAGTATGTATGAACGTATGTACATATATACATATGTAAATAAATACCTGTGATCAAATCAACTAGTTGTAAAATAGTTATCACTCAAGCAGTATCCATCTCTAGTATCTTTGGTCTTTATTATATTAAGTAACGAAAATTAAAAAAAAACTATTTTCCCCCGTTTGGTCAGATTCTGGCCAATATAGTAGCTGTTCTAAAAAAAATTTCGATTTGTTATTGGCTCAGGTTTGGTGGTTGTAAAACTATTTCGATATGAGTTACACTAGTATATTTCCACCAAACTGGTTTACTGTTGGGTACATTCTTATGTGTTTACAAGCATACATGCAAATCACTTTGCTCGCTACGGTTATTGTTAATGACGGTTACTCTGCTCTCCATTTACTGGGGCTTGTGATATTTAGACGTACATACCCCGTAGTCATCTGACAAACTAGTACGTAAACATTCTAGTTCAATGACTAGAATTTTGTGGGTTTCCAAAAATCCCAAACTGTCGATAGATATGTACATATGTACATATGTACTAGGTCTGATAAAAAATTTCGTGGGTTACGTATGTTCGATTTTCGCATTTTTACAGATGTTTTAGGTATTAAACGTGAGGCAACGAAGAGTGTTCTAAAATAGGGTTACGTATGTTCGATTTTCGCATTTTTACAGATGTTTTAGGTATTAAACGTGAGGCAACGAAGAGTGTTCTAAAATAGCTAAACTTTGAACAAAAACAACGTATCATGGACATCGCTCAGGAGCTGTTGAACATCGTCAACGACATGTCATAACTGGTGACGAATCATGGGTGTATGGCTATGACATTGAATCCAAAGCCCAATCATCCCAATGGAAGCGTTCAGAAGAGCCAAGACCGAAAAAAGCACGTCAAATGTGAATTCTTACCACAATATATATGCTTGGGCGTATATATTTTTGGCCTAAAATAAAACCGTTCTCATTCCTCAACCACCGTATTCACCGCACTTGGCCCCCGCTGACTTTTCCCTCTTCCCAAAACTGAAGACACCCATGAAAAGAAAGCGTTTTGCTACGATTCAGGAGATAAAACAAAAAGAGAAACAGGAGCTGTTGGCGATAACAAAAAGCGCGTTTCAGAAGTGTTTCGAGGATTAGAAAAAACGCTGGCATAAGTGAACTATATCTGAGGGGGATTATTTTGAAGGCGGCAAAATAGGTATTGATGATGATAACGGTTATTTTTCATCAGACCTGGTATGTATACAGAAGACGAAAACAATTCAGTAATCGAACCAGTGTTGCAACAGCAAAAAAAAAAGAAATAACCAAAAATTTATAAATTGATTGAACTCATTGAAATTGCAGGCACGTATTTGCATACAAAAATATACATTACAAGTTACATATGGTACGTTTTCATAAACCACTTTAAATTTTTCTAGAAAAAACCATAAATTTTTCTTATTTTTGGAAATGTCATGAGTTCAATACCAGTGAATAATAATTCTTAGTCAATTATTGTTATTTTTTATCTTAAGGAAAAATTGATATGAGACAAAAATTACAACGATAATCACAGCGATGGCATGGGATGACATGTTTCGAAGTGTTCAGCATCTCATCAGACCCCTTCTCGGACACTGGGATATGAACCAGTGTCTGCACCAAAGCCGATGTTAGGATACTCTATCAATTAAGATATGATGCCTTGTGACGTCACGATGCATTTGTCTCTACTTCTTTTTTCCCTTGGTTGTTGTTGTTTTTATTCTTTTTTACTATATATGTAAATTATATGTAAATTATGTGTGTCCGTAATTGTCTTCCAGAACTTAAGCTACTCTATTCTGAAATGATATTCTTCCAGCATTTGCGAAATAATTTACCCAAAACTATATATCGTCCTTAAGACATCAACCAATTACCAAACAGAGAAAAAATTATTTTGATGATTACTTTTCGTCAATCAGCGAAATATTAACGATAAAAAAACTGAATCGTTTCAACAGAAACGATTGGTGCTATTTGGTTAGCGATAATATTATCGTTACGATGCATTCTGCATCTCACAATCACAATTACTTAGACATTTCCTTACACTCCTTGAGAAATGGTAACAAAAAATGTATTTTTTGGTCGCGAACGTACGATCCAGGCAGAGGAAAAAGTTTCAATAAAAATTTACCGTTAATACATCGTCGTTCACTCTTCTTTCATTTTTATAGTCTTAATTGATATTCATGAGTGTAATTTGTTGTCAAAAAATTATCGCTAGTATAATTCGTACATGTGAAAAAATTTAAAAGAAACATGCCTTTAAAACAGGGTGGAAATGAAAATTTTTTTTTTTCAGATTTTAAGCCAAATTTATCATAAAAAAAATTTAAATTAATTTCCAAACCTTTATTTTTATAAAAGTTTGGGTAATTTTGTATAACAGGGTTAAAAAAGAATTTATTTTTATTAAAATTTAGAATTTTTTCTCCCGTGGCTCGGTTTGAATTCCCGCATAATCGGATTTGTGTGAAACAGGTAACGTTGGCTGTTACATATTTTGGAGGTTTACCTTTTGTCTTAAAAATCGCCTTAAATTTTTTAAATTATAACGGAATGTTTTTCATGCGTTATACCCCAAACAAACTAAAAAGTCACCTCCAAAAATTTTTACTTGGTACTATGACACTGCAAGTGGTGTGTCCTATGTGTGGGAGATGTCTTGGATTGACTGCTGCCGGAAGTTGTTGCTGTATGTTTAACTGGAAACATGTATTCCTTTTCCGCCTGGTTCGATCACAGTCACAAAAATTTTAATTGTCTGCTGATAAGTTTCCTGACTAGTTTGGTGTTTCACTGCAAAGTATGCTTGTGCGTTGATGTATGTACTACGTATGAGCCGTATACTTATGTATGTTCCGTACTTGTGCCGCTCTACATCAGGTCTGACTATTAGACGGCTTGTCACTGAATAGCTGGATGTTAAAGTCAGCTATCGTATCCGTCCTGCTATATGGTGCCGAAATCTGCCCTCTTAAAGCATACAAGCAGACGGCTTGGGGACTTGTCGAGACCATCATTCTTGGAAAGATTTGTGGACCTCTACGAGTTCAGCCAGCTGTTAATTTGTTTCTTCGAGTAACGATAAAAATACTAGTTGACTAATTTTCATATCTGAATGTGATGAAGTGGTCGTAAGCAGTCGGGTTCTACCACGTTATTGCATTGTTACTCCAATAACAATAAAACTTAACTAATTCTTTAGCATTCACTTTTTTCAAAGCAACTACATATCGACAGCCCCACTGCAAAACCCCGTAAGTCACTATTTTTACAAAAATAAGGTTCTGAGCCTTTCCCATAGATCGTGATATTTCGCGCATTGAAATGCAGTCAAGATCGAGTTACAACTTCCCGTTTCTTTTCAGTAATAAATGTAAAAAGTCAGAGTTATATGATAAAATTATAACAATTTTTTACCTCTCCTGAAAACTTTTTGGTTTTGAACATACTTTTCTACATGTTTTAAATTTTCATATTGTGTAATTTCACGATAGTAATTTTTCAATCAGTGCAGATCAACCTTAAAGATAGAAGAAATTCGAAAATATTCACTTACATACTTGTATGGCACAATCTTAGTATCTTAGTGATAGTGCGATGAAGAAACTCCAAAAAAATATTAAATTTCCTATAGAAATAACAAATAAATTAAAAAGTTTAATGCATTCAACATAAATATTATTATGAAGTGCTCACATTTTTATAGGCCTATTCTGGAGTGGCGACCGCCTTGGTGTGATTGTAGTGGTTTATCACCAAGCTGCATGGTTTGAGGACATGGTTTGTGTTCGAAACAAGGTCGCCCCTCTTCAGTGGTTTGACAAACTCTCCGAGTATATTTTTGACATGGGAGACTTCTTAGCGAGAATTCATGTGCTTTGCAGATGCCCTGATGAATATTGCTCCATAGATTCTTGCATTTATTTATTCTGGCATTCGGCCAAAACTCTTAGCTTTTCATAAGACTTACTCTTCTTTGACCACTTTTAAAGATCCACTAAATTAAACTGTATATGATTGAACATTCCAAAATAAAAGCAGGAAATCGGAAAGCCATACTATTGTTTAAAGCTTGATTACTCTAGAACGCCCACCTGACTATTATTAAGATCTGTAACTTTTACAGTATTTTGTTTTTGCCATTCGGAAATATAATTACAACATAATTTTGAAATAAAATATTGAGACCAGTCTAATGTATAAATGTATGTCTCTGCATATATATGTATGCTCTATTAATTTCACTATGTCATATACATATGTAAATTAATTGAGATTAACTTCTCATTCCATGAGAGTGAGAAGAGAGTGGTTATTCTACTCCTTCGCCCGTAAATCGGTCAGCGGGGAAATTTAGTTGTCGAACTGAGACATAGCAAATTGGTATAGATGGGCCTTGGACTTTGGTTTTGATTGAAAAAAGGACAATATTCATGAGGCGGTAATTGTATTTGTTTCATTACTTCACTGATCTTATTGTTGCGAATGTTATTGCTGTTAATACATACTACTTCCACATCTTGCTGGTATTCAGCTAACGATAAACAAGAGTGAAATCAGAGTCGAGTTTCTATTTACCCTGCAAAAATCGTGTGACTAATCTCTAAAGCGAACGATCCGCTATTAAGCCCTTGAGTATACAGTTGGCTACAATTCAATATATGTATGTACATAGGAAAATCGTATTTGTATTTGTAATTGTGTGGCATGCTTATAGGGGAGTGAGCCAATTTTAGGTTTTGTAGCATACTTATAGGAGTCGAAATACCCGTTTGGGTGGAAAGTGGACTAGTCCTTTGGTACCCTTGGATATAAACGAGTACAATTAGTCTTGCTCAAACAAATGTGATTAGTTCAGTACATACAAAGTGAGCAAAACAGGTATTAGTCGCATCCTCCTTTGCGACTCAAGCTCAATAATACTGTGGTCAAGTTTTGTAAATATGCAGATACCTGTATTTATATACATATACATACATACATACATACATATGTACATAGATATTTACGCCGATTATGGCTCAATTTGTTTGAAATTTGTTATGTAGGTACCAATATACTTAGATTAAAATATAGGATAATTTTTCTTCCGGAAAGTGAACCCAGGACCGACCTATTCTAAACTATAGTAGAAATGGCTCGACTCAGTGGCGTAACAAGCATTGGTCCAGTAGCCGGGACCCCGAGCACCAGGGGCCCCCGAAAGTAGCAAGGGAAAGGATTTTTTTTCAACTGAATATAAGAAAAGAACGTTCGATATAATACGTTCATAAAATTTACATATGTTTCGAAACCGAAACTATGTATGTGTATAGTTTTTTATGAGATGTGGCAGCCCTACACTTACATATGAGGTGGTTAAAAGCAAAGGGGTGTGAGTGTCTTTTTCACAAAAAACGAGTTAAGTGCACAATCACATTAATAAAACACCATCTTATTTGGCGGCAAAAGGATATACATATATAAATTACATACATATATTCCAAAAGCGAAATCCACCTGCTAAAAGAAATAGTGCTTAGCAATTTCTTCAAAGTACTTGGAGGCAATGGGATGTATGTGCACTCTCTTTGACTCATTCGTTCGAGTGTTCGTATGTACAGTAAGGTGCCTCGCCAAAAAAAGTTGCACTGTTTCCACCGGAATTTCAAAATTCACTCTTTTCTAAGGCCTCCCCCAAAATATTTCGAAAAAATATTAAGATTTACCGGAGCTAAGCCGCGTTAAAAAAACGCTAAAAATACCTTTTTTTATGTATAAAAGGAGTATGAAAAAATATTTTTTAATAAAAAGCATCTGAGATGATAGAGTGCAAAAGGTAAGCATAAAAAAGTTTAAAAATTTTATCAATACTATTATTGTATACCTGTGTGCTAATATTCGCAATGTGTGAAATTGGACCAAAAAGGGTTAAATTTTGCAGAAATGGCAACGTCCCGAAAATACCTTTCAAATGATATCCTAATCGTCCAAATCCGTCAATAATTGGCTGAGTTATTAAAGTTTTCCACAAATCTACCCCTCGAGATATGACCAAAAACAGCATCATACATACATCTCAATATTTGGATTGCGTTGATAAATTTTGCAAACTTTTTTATGTTTACCCTTTGTACTCCAGCTAATTCATTATGTCAGGTGCTTTTCATTAAAAAATATTTTTTCATAGTCCTTTTATACGTAAAAAACGATAATTTTAGCGTTTTTTTAACGCGGTTTAGCTCCGGTAAATCTTAATATTTTTTCGAAATATTGTGACCAAGATCTTAGAATACATTGAAGATTATAATTCCGATGGAAACAGGGTGTCCATTTTTTTTTGTATGGAGCGTGAGGCGCCTTAATGTACAGCATATTTGTGACAGTGTTTTGAAGAATATTCTGTCTTTTTAATACCAAAACCTTCAATAACTCTTTCAGTTTATTCGCCCAGTCTATCATAACTTTTATTCATCTCTAAAACACCAAGGAAGCGCTAGAGAAACTGTAACAGCAAACGATAATACAGAAGCCAACACTAGCCAAAGAAGCGCTGTGGTTGAAAGTTCAGAAAAAATTTCAGCTGAATGGGAGTCTGGTGATGATTAAAAAAAGAGTGTCTGAGCTCTGTGATCTAAGTTAAAACTTTTGAACATATTGTTTTGTTTGATTTTTTTTGTCAATAAACTTTCGATTTCACCAGTCTTTTGTTTTACTATTTACCAGAGATTGAAAATAACTGTTAACCAAAATTACGTTTTTTGTTTTTCACAGATAAAAAAACTTTATAAAGTAAAACAGAAAAACCCAAGTCAACAAAAAACAGTGATTTTTAGATTTTTTTTGTCTTTTAGCAACACAAATATTTTATTTTTGAACATAATAAAGTGAACAAGAGCTTATGAGTTAAGCTTTACGAGAAATAATTTTTCAACTGTTTCATCGCTTAAGTTGTACCTCCTTTCATCCAAAATGAAATTCAAGGACGAAAATGATCTCTTCACTGATACTTGCGTAGCAGGGACACCAAGTATCACTAAAGCTAATTCGAACAGCTCAGGTGTGAATATATCTTCATATACTGGCAAGCGTCTATAAAGGGTCATCTATTTCGGAAAATATTTTATTAAGGTCGGTGACTTCGTGATACGGTACCACAGGTACTGTGTTTTGAGCCATTTCATCCAAAAAGGTACTCAGTTTTGAGCTATGGTGGGCATTAAAGGGTTCCAGAGTGTAATAACCTAATTCAAATTATGCATTCCTCTCAGTATTACCTGCTTTAGCATGAGAATTTGTTTGGCAGTGGCTTTCAAGTTTGCCTTTGCCAACGATTTTTGTGATTCAGATAAAAACGTGGATCTAAATAAACAGCGCTAAGCAATGTGACGTTGCTAAGTAACAAACTTTCTCGGTTTAACAGGGCGTTATATGAATTCTGTCGGATACTTGTTTGTTCCTGTTTCCTTAAATTCAGTTTGAGCTCCATCCAAATTTTAAAAAGGTCACAAAGGGGTAGTTGTTCTTCCTGTAGTTTCTTTGTTGCTACCAAAAACGCGTCAGATGCCGCTACATACTCATGAAGCTAGTCCCAATCTATTAGAATTGATAACGTTTCTACTCCATCTACAAAATCCCTTAATTCCAATATATTTTTTGCCATAAGGTAAGTGGAATTCCATATTGTCGCAATGTCAATTGGCGGAACGGCCCTATTGCACGTATTTATACCAATGTATGTGTTCCAATGTGTAAGATGTTTTTTGTATTATTATTTTTAATTAAAAACAGAATTCTGAGAAAAATAAAAAATTTCAAACTTAAAGGGTTTTTCTCAGACAAAACCAATTTTTTATACCTTTCATGAACATGAAATGGTATTATAACTTTGGTCCGATGTTTGTAAGTATGAGAAGAAGAAGAGATAGACCCACCATTAAGCATACCGAAATGATCAAGGCGACGAGCTGAGTTGATTTAGCCATGTCCGTCTGTCCGTCCGTCTGTTTGTTTGAACGCAAACTAGTTCCCCAATTTTAGAGATATCTCGATGAAATTTGGTATAGGGCCGCCATTTGGCATGGGATAAATCATTTGTCGGCACCAGCAAGATCGGATCAATACAACGCATAGCTCCCATACAATCGATTGTTCCGATAAACGGGTTTTGGCCTATAACTCTTGCAATTAAAAAGCTAGGAGAGCTTAATTTTGCAGGTTTAGTACATATTATATTTGTAACTTGTGTAGTGAAAATCACCCAGATCGGACCAACAAAACATATAGCTCCCATATAATCGATAGTTTCGATAAATGGGTTTTGGGCTATAAATTTTGCAGTTAAGAAGCTAGGAACGTACAATTTTGCAAAGTTGGTACTTATTATAAATGTGATGTGTATAATGAAAATCATACAGATCGGAGTAACATAGCATATAGCTTCCATATAATCGATTGCTCCGATAAATGTGGTTTGGCCTATGTATATTTAAATTAACAGTTCTGACGAGTTTAGACCAATTTTAACTAAAAATCGGACACTTAAATAAGATATGCGTATTCATTAAAGGTATAAAGCCTTCGGCACAGCCGAAGACAGCCCTTTTCTTACTTGTTTTTTTTTTTGGCTTTGAATTTTTGTTTTCAACGAATATCAGAATATTTAATGCCTTAATTTTAATGTTATTTTCAAACCCTTTGAAATTGTTAACAGATATTTTCGATGTCTGCTATTTTCTAATTATTTGCGAAAAAAATTTATAAAGAAAATTGTTTGCGTTCATGTTAGCAAAGCTAGGTATACATACATATAAAGTAAGACTTACTCGTATAAGTTATAACGTTAGTGTTATTCGCAAATTAAGAGGTAAATAAAAAAAAAAATTACGCTTATATGCAAAGGGGTGTAAGTACTACCACCGATTTACTTAAAGCTCTGTATTTTTTAAATCACCAACTTAAATGCGTTTAAATTTTAAAGTGGAACTTACACCCATTTGCTTTTTGATTAAATTAAAAGAATAAGAGGAAGATCTATAAGTTTTTCAAAATCAGCTGTTTGCCTAGGAATGTGTTCATCGAAACATACCAAAGCAAACCTACACAAATGCTATTGAAATAAAAGTAGAATTTTTCTATGCATATGCATTAAGCATTGTTAAATAAATTGAGTTAAATTTAATAGTCGAAATTAAGATAGTTTTAATTGCTTTAGTAAAATTTTTAGATAGGCGTTTTGAATGCTAATACAATTTTCGGCAATTGTTTACAACCGTGCAAAGTGCTAATACATATGTACATACGTCGGGAGGGATATCAAAAGACGCGTTTCGGTCCCAATAAAAAGAATATATTTTAGTTCTTTGGAGATATTTGCAATCAAAGTTCACAATTTTCTGTCATTTTCATGTGGCTGTTGTAATCACAAATTAAGGCGTACGAAAAAAAGTGAAAAAGTGTTTGCGGCGCAGAAATACTGGAAAATATTGAAACGCGTCTTTTCATACCCCTCCCGACATTTTTGGATAAATATTAGCCCTTGGCACCGGTCGCAAACAATTACCCTGCAAACATGTAAAAAAAAACATCATTTGAGCAAAAAAACAAAAAAAAGCGAGCGTTTTACTACTTTTGCATACAAGTTTTACTTACATTTTAAGAATTTTTACAAAAAATCGCATAACGTTTGGAGCTACGTTATTTTCCTGATAATCACGGGTACGATATACATAAACTAAGAGGAAGCCATTGCAAAACCATCCCTTTAACTGTGCCTTATGTTTTGACGCACTGCAGTTTCTTCAGAAATATATATAGAAGCAGTGAAGTAAATTTTCCTGTTGCACCTCGAGAAATAGAAGTTGTCGTTCCTGATGAAGAAGAGGCCAGCAATTTTTATGAAGAATGTGGATGTGACCCTTCATTTGAATGTAAGGCACTGGACGATGCTATGAAATTGCAAAAAATAAACAACTTGTTGGAAGAAATAAGCGAACGCGAAATTAAAAAATCGCGTTTATCTCAAGTCATAAAATGCTCTGCACAGACCATGGCATTACTTTGACACAAGAAATTGTTGACAATTTACCAACCAGCAAAATACATAGCAGGGTTGCTTTTTATTTCTGCGTCTACCTGTTAGTTTTACCATGGCACAGACTAAGGAAAATAATCCTGCAATCAGGAATGAGGAAGCAGAGTTTATCAACGGAATTAAAATAGCGTTATCAAAAGCGAATAATATATTAGACAAAATACATATTCTTGCAACAACCCCACCAAACTGAACTTTTAAAAAACTGCAAAAGGAATTGCAAGTATCACGTCGAATGGTGCGTCGTGCGAAAAAGCTGAGGAAAACCGCGGGCATGGATCAATGCCTTTAAAAAAAAAAGGGCAGATGTATTCCAGATTGGGTCGCTAAAGAAGTCCACTCGTTTTATTTGCGCGAAGAAAACAGTCGCATCTTAATAGGCATAAATGATTTCGTTTCTATTATTGAGAACGGTCAACGAACTCATGTGCAAAAAAGGTTTCTGATTTTTAATTTAAATGAATTGCACCAGAAATTCAGAACAGACTTTCCTGAGGCATCGATTTCTCAGTCGAAATTTCGTAAACTGCGACCAAAAGAATGCATTTCAGCGAGGCAGAGAGGAGCGCACAACGTTTGTGTATGTAAAACACACGAAAATTGCAAACTAAGAATTGCTGGTATTAAGCGGGAGTTACAAAAAGAGGGGGTCCAGTTCACTTTGACCTATCACGATTTTATAAAGTTGTCAGTTTGTAACGTCCCAAATTCAAACTGTTTCTTCTTTGTTTGCAAAGAATGTCCAGGTGTTGAAGAAAAAAACTTACAAAATAATTTACTTTAATTTCATCGTTTTTGATGCTACTTCTCTTTTTATTTAAATGAATTTAATGAAATTTACTACTTTCAGTCAAAGCCTAAGAGCCGTATTATTAAAAAAAAAATTATCTAATTACAACATAAATAAATGTAATACAATAAATGTAATATAATAAATGTAATATAATATATTTAAATGCAGATTAATTAGTAAAACATAAACATATACCTACACAAAGCAATGTATCATAGAACGGAATTAAATAACGTTGTAGTAATAAATGCCTGGAAATGCATAAAAAATTCATATTCTCGAGAACCAATTCAGCTAGGACTTAAAGAGAATCATATTTTTCATCAGGAGAGAGTCCCAAACGTAATGGCGTTCTCAGTTTTTTTGTAAAATTTGTATGCAACCACTTGTTTGTGTATCTTCCCACTAGGGATGGCCAAAAAAGATCGGTGTTTAAAAAAACCGGTTTTTTCTATTCGCGGTTTCGGTTTTTCGATCTTTTCATCGCAACTGTCTTTAATCGATCTTTTTTCAAAAAAACCGAACTATCGACTTCTATTCCATTGAATTGTAAATATTAAATTATTTTTCGCGATAAGTGATGGCCCCGCATCTAAAAAAAAAGCCCACTTTGGCAATATTTTGATGAAAAAGGGAATAAAGAAGTTTTATGCAAGCTGTGTGGGGCGGTAGTAAAAGTGGGAGGTGGCACGTACAACTTAAAAGGACACCTCCAGCGCAATCATGCCGGTTGGGATAGAAATTATTTAACTTGTAACACCAACAAGAGCTCCGATGATGTGTTGTGTTGTGATGATTCTAATTCGAATGAAGAAGTCAGAACTGTTGATAGGCAGCCACCAATTCCAGACAATTTTTTGAAAACATGTTTACTGTGCCTTTTTTGAATTCAAGCACCCACATTTTTATGTATTAGTTCAAAAAAGTATTGCCTTTTTCAGAATTTTTCACTTTTACAAATTTGATTTAACTGTATTAACTTGAACTGAAAAATAAATATTTGTTGAATTAGAACTTCTTGAGTTCTTTTAAAAATTAAAATAAAACCATGGGCCAGGAGCATTTGAATAGTTTGAGTATTCTGTCCATTGAACACAAAATAGCTAATCGCTTGAGATATCACTAATGCAGATCAAATTATTCACAAGTGTGCTGGTTTGAAAGAAAAATTATATTTGAGATCTCATTGTCCATTTTCTTCACTGTTTCTTATTTCAGAATTATACTATAAAAATAAAATGTTTAACTTAACCGTAACTTGAATATTAAATCTCTTCGATTCTAAGCAATATATATTGTTGTGTAAGATGGGAGGAGGGGTTTTGGGCGGGAAAAGTTTAAATGATTCAAAAAATGTTCCTGGTAAAGGCCCCTAGTGAATGCCCGACTGGGGCCCCCATTTCAAGGGGTTTTGAGCGGGAAAAGTTTAAATGATTCAAAAAATGTTCCTGGTAAAGGCCCCTAGTGAATGCCCGACTGGGGCCCCCATTTCAAGGGGTTTTGAGCGGGAAAAGTTTAAATGAATCAAAAAATGTTCCTGGTAAAGGCCCCTAGTGAATGCCCGACTGGGGCCCCCATTTCTAGTTACCTTTACTTGAAATTCGCTATGTAGGTAGCGTTATGCCTAGGTTAAAATATGGGATGATTTTTCTTCCGTATTTATGACTTGATGTGCTTGACATTTGGCGTGTAGCTAGTGTTTCATCTTGATAAAATATGAGATAATATATCTTCCGAGAAGTAGGTCAGAGACCGACCAATTCGTATGACGGTAAAATTTTGCCTAAGTTAATGCATAGAATAATTTTACGTCGCCACAAATATTTCCTTATATGGTAAAATGTTTTTCTTTGGCGTATTTTCATACAGATAAAACATTAAACCTTCATTATGTGATAGCATATTTTAGGTCTTTGTCAAATAATTTTTTTTATTTAAAGTTTAATACCAATGTGCTTTCTCTCTGTATGCTTCACCTTGTTACATCCGTCTTAGTAGAAGTTAGGGCATACAAGTTATATGTACATATCGCTTCTCTAGTTCAACAACGACGCAATTGTCAATTTTAAAGTTTCGAGATAACGCTCACAAAAGCTTTAAAAAGTACTAATTATTGCTGGGTATCAATTTTATAATTGTATTACAAATAGTTTTCGCGCTAGACGCTTGCGAAGTTGTTCCAATCGTGAATAACGTATGCGCGGACAAATATTGAAACTTGCTTCACCAAAACTTTATATTTTACAATTGCGTCGTTGTTGAACTAGGGAAGCGATATGTATTATTTCAGGTAAGAAACATCACAACTAATGTTAAGAATATTTACAACGAGATTTTACAATTTTAAAACAGAAATATTTGTAGGACTGCTTAAAGTTAACAATTTATTTCGCAGTTACTTTTCCTTGATCGGTACATATGTACCTAATTTAAATGAGTCGTTGTAAAGAATTTTCTATTACAGTTTAAGAGTAAAATCTAAAAATGTTAAAGAAACATACATATGTATAACAAAGTTTAAGACCTGTATACTCAATGTCTGTTTATGGTAAACTTTATCATATGATAACCTAATCACAGATTGGCTCAGAATGGCATATTCGTTTACACAAAAGTCTGATTAAGCTATCATTACAAAAGTTGGTCATTGTGAACGTTTTTGGATAGAAATTCACAAAATTTGCATTGTGAACGCATAAATAATATGTTTGCAAAATGATTTATCACAAAATAAGCACTTAATCAGAGGTTCATCCTTTGATACCTTTTATCAGAAACGGTTGCAGATATTCAAGAAAAAATGTTTGGGACTGATCGTTATTGAGCCAATAAAATCCAAAACAACAGTATTTCGAATTTGTGTGGGAAACGATTTGATGTGGTCAGTGGAACTAGGTCATCTCACCCCCGCCTTCTGTAAGGAAGGAGAAGGTTGGTAATAAGGAGTTCGAGATATCTCGTCCGTTGCACTTTAATATCCTTTAAATCGCAGGTTTTAGCTATTGTTGTAAATGCAGCGGATTTTGTAGTACGAGTAGGTATTTGTGAATGGCGATCACGACTATCATCATCCGTGGCCCTCGAATTTGTAGTATTCGGTATCGTATCGACTAGTATTGTTATAAACGCGAATGCTTTATCTTATTATAACTTTAAACGACTTATTCTTGTATATTTGTATGTTTGTATATTTGTACATTTGTATATTTGTATATCCACTACTATCTCCCGAACGACTTCGCCGTTTTTAATGAAATTTGGTACATAGGTACTATGCTTTATTTTAAGATTTTCTACTTTGGTGTTGCCACTTGGGGTGGTCCTTAGGGCTGCCACCTATATCAATTTTTTTTTAAATATTAAGCAATATATCGACAGCCACACTGCAAATCCCTGTATGTTCAAAACCAAAAGGTTTTCAGGAGAGGTGAAAAACTGTAATAATTATAACGTATGTATATGGGCGACGGTTATTTCATTTCACCACTGGAAAGAAACGGGAAGTTGTAACCCGATTTTGACCGCATTTTTATGCGCGAAATATTACGATCTATGGGAAAGGCTCAGAACCTTATTTTTGGAAAAATAGTGACTTACGGGGTTTTGCAGTGTGGCTGTCGATATGGCAATATGGGTATCAAATGAAAGGTATTTTAGGCCGTATACCAACCAAAATATTTTCGAGTAGGATTGCCACCTAGGGTTGCCACCTTAACGCATTTTATTTATTCCTTCAGATATCGACCACTATCTCGGGAGCTGCTAAACCGATTTCGATGAAATTTGGTAGATGGATAGTATGCTTCCTTCTTAGATTTTCTACTTAGATGTTGCCACTAAAGGAAGCTTAGAGGGTTGCCACCTTTCCGATTTTTTTTAAATATAAAGCAATATATGGCGATATGGGTATCAAATGAAAGGTATTTTAGGGCGTATACCAACCAGAATATTTAATACACAACAGGTGTCGCCAATGTATGTTAAGTGACTTTTTGTGGTTAGTGTTCGTTATTTTGGAAATTTATGCTCTTGGTAAGTAAGATTATGCGGAAAATTCGAAAAATACCGAGCAAGTCTCGCTCACCCAGGTACTTATTTATTTATGAGCGAAACCACTTTTTCAATATCAGTTTCTGTTGATATTGTTTTGCATTAAGATTCCACGTTCAAGTCACGGGACCATGAAAATTTATGGAAAAATGTTTTTCCAAAAACATGTTAGGTCTCGGCATTGACAACTTTGCAAGTGTTTTTCTACAATGAAAAAGTTTCTCAGCAAAAATTCATGTGCATTTGAATACCTTATTTTACATCATTATACAACTGAAGATCTTAGAACCTAATGGATCTAAGTGACTCCGAAATTGATTTGAGATATTCAAGTTTAAAGCTTACTTCTTCTTTAAATGGCCATCTAACCGACTGAGCGATTTTGACAGTCCAACATAGCTCGCCAGTCATTTTTTCGTTGCGCCAACTGGCGCCAATTGGAGACCCCACGAGATGGCAGGTCGGTCTCCACTTGGTCCTTCCATCGGAGTGGTGTTCTTCATCTTCCATTGCTTCCACCGGCGGGTGCCGGTAAGTATACCTTCTGGGCTGGAGCGTCTTCGCTCATTCGCACGACGTGGCCTAGCCATCGAAGCCGCTGTGTTTTAATGCGCTGTACTATGTCGACGGCTGCGTAAAGCTCATACAACTCATCATTAAATCTTCTTCGGGGCTCGCCGTCGCCAAAGCTTACTGCCTTTTGAAAATTCTATGTAAAATCTGGGTAGGGCGTTTATTGCATGGGAAGTAAGTGCACTACAATGTCCGAAATGACTCGGATCTCTTTGCAAACAAATAAACACCGTATTTCACTATACAAATATTGGTATAACTCAATTTCAAAAAAATTTCACTAAGATCCTTTTGGTTCTAAGCCCTTCAATTAGCAAGTAAAAATATCATTGCGATTAATTTAAGTAGATTTTCAGGTTGTTAGGACATCAAGGCGAATTTACATACAGGCCATAACAGCATATGAGCAGTGGCTTCTTCTGTCAATATAAAAAATGTCTATACCATGATCCAACTATAACAGGTCGTAGCAGCTCGACAAACATACAGACACAGAAATTTCAAAATCGTACTGAAAAATGGGTTGATTGTCAAAATTTGAAAAAAAAAAATAAAAATCAGCTGGCTTATCAACACGGCCTGTATTATTGGATCATGGTCTATATGACTGAAAAAACGATACACATAAAGTGTGTCTGTGTATACAACATCGAAATCGCCATGCTATCACCTCTAATAAATTCGCCATGGACGTTTTCACCACCTCTTTGACAGTTAGCTTAATGGCGAACGCCGCCCCCGCCTCCCACCCCGATAGTTATGCAATTTGGCATCGGTCCTCTCAAAAATTACGAAACTCGGCTGTACCGACGACGGCTTTTATGGGCGACGTAAGCCTCTAATATACACATAATACATATGTATGAATATGTATATATTGCTCTTAAATTGATAATACGCACGGAAGCGGCATACTAGTTTGCTTTTTTACATACATACAAATGTATATAAATATGTATGTATGTGCGTGTATGTGCATAAAGAGCTGATATGGGTAGTACACACATATAACTATTAAGATTTGTACAAAAGTCTATTTTTTTAACTTCTACCACTTTTAATGGAAAATTTCATAAGAAAAAACACAAATTATTTTGTCATCATACACCGAATATGCAGGTTTTGAAAAAAAAAAATCGAGGAAACGAAATTCAGTGGTTTATTTTACGAAACGCGATCGTAGCGTAGAATATTGTAACACTTGCTATGACGACAATCGTAATGACCATACTAACTTAGCTGAATGTGTTATGCGACTATCGGCTATACAAGCTAATGTCTCAAAAAGTTGTTCTCAGCATTCAGCTGCTCTTGGAGCTATGGATTGCTATCTATGTAAATGGTCGTTTGTGAGAAAACGCGCTCACTCTGTGGTAAGCTCATGGCGACCTGCATAATATTTATATTCCAATAAACCATCCAGATCACCGGAACGGTACGGATCAGTTGTATGAGAGTTGTAGGTTTACATATCGACAGCCACACTGCAAAACCCCGTAAGTCACTATTTTTCCAAAAATAAGGTTCTGAGCCTTTCCCATAGATCGTGATATTTCCCACATTAAAATTCAGTCAAAATCGGGTTACCACTTCCCGTTTCTTTCCAGTGGTGAAATGAAATAACCGTCGCTCATATACATACGTTATAAATATCACAGTTTTTTCCCTCTCCTGAAAACTTTTTGGTTTTGGACATACAGGGTTTTGCAGTGTGGCTGTCGATATGTAAATACATACGTGAGTAAAAAAAACAAAACGAACGTACTTCTATTCTGATCCGAAATTGATCCAGAACAAGTAAGGAAGTCTAAGTTCGGGTGAACCGAACATTAAATACCCAGCGTTAGTTTTCAGAACGAGATACAAATACCATGACTTGGCAATGATATAGTCCCTAGAATCTCATTTTAAATTTTCTATATCAAAAAAGGGGGCGTGGTTTTCATCCGATTTCGCCCATTTTAAACACCAACATGCCTTGGCCAGAAAGTAACCTTTATACCAAATTTCATGCGAATATCTCAACTTATGTTAATTTATGTGATTTTCGATATCGAAAAATTGGGCGTGGTTATCACCGGATTTCGAAAATTTTCACAGCAGCTCACCTTGGCTAGAAAGTAGCCTGGATAACAAATTCCATGCAAATATCTCAGTTTTTACGCAAGTTATGTCCATTTATGAGATTTCCAAATTACCGATATCGAAAAAGGGGGCGTGGTTATCATCCGATTTCGTCCATTTTCAATAGCAACCTACCTTGGTCAGAAAGTAGCCTGCATAACAAATTCCATGCAAATATCTCAGTTTTTACGCAAGTTATGTCAATTTTTGTGATTTTCGAAATTTTCGATATCGTAAAAGGGGGCGTGGTTATCATCCGATTTCGTCCATTTTCAATAGCAACCTACCTTGGTGAGAAAGTAGCCTGCATAACAAATTCCATGCAAATATCTCAGTTTTTACGCAAGGTATGTCAATTTATGTGATTTTCGAAATTTTCGATATCGAAAAAGGGGGCGTGGTTATCATCCGATTTCGCCCATTTTCAATAGCAACCTACCTTGGCCAGAATGTAATCTGTATGCAAAATTTCATGCAAATATCTCAATTTTTACTCAAGTTATCGTGTACACGGACGGACAGATGGACAGACGGACGGACATGCCTTAATCAATTCCTCTTTTCAACCTAAGAACTTTCATATATGGAACCCCATATCTAACTCGATTATTTTGCGCCGTTACATAGTACCGTTAGGTGGACAAAATTAATATACCCTTGTACTAGTACTAGTACGCTGGGTATACAAATATCAAATCCAGGATTTCGAAAGGGGGGGGTTTCGCAAATTTTGTTACTCTTTATGTGAAAGAATTGTTTCACTTGGAATGATATCTATTGAGATTATCATTCTCCATAGTGTATTTTGCACATGCAAAGTTCAAGTCAATTCTGCCAACAAACTCATTTATAAGAGACTAGACGACCCGGCAGACGCTGTTCTGCCTGACCAGTCACTTCCCTAGAAATACATTTTCAAATATTTTTCTATTAATTTCTAACATTCAATTTATTGCGGTGCTTTAGAATATACAATATTTCTGGTTTTACCGTTTTTGACATATAGACAAAAAAAATTACGTATAGACAAATAAATTTTTTGGATGACTGACTAAAAAGCGGATCTTTTGAACTCAATGAGAATGACAGAAACCATTACGCTGCTGAACAGATGAATAGTTAGTATTTATTTAGACGGTTCTTAAACATTGCTGCACACACTGATCACTTAACGCTACTATTATGATTTTATGAAAATCCTTTAATGCTCCGGATATGTATAAATTGCAATAACAAACAAAAAAAGATTAGGTGTATTCATTAAGATCAGACCTGTTAAGTAATGATTAATAATCATAATGATTACCGGTTTGATTGATTACTTTTTGGAAAAGCATAGTAATGATTGATTACCCATTGTTTGCGGGTTTTAATGATTGTTTTAATGATTGATCTAAAAAACAATCAAAAAACAATCATGATTTTTTATGATTTAAAAAAAAATCAGAAAAAATCAAAAATAATCAAAAGCAATCAAAAAAAATATTTTTGATTACTTTTGATTATTTTTGATTGTTTTTGATTATTTGATTACTTTTGATTATTTTTGATTGTTTTGATTATTTTTTGTATTGTTTGATAGATGGAAATATGCATAAGCGATGCATAAAGTTCGTTTTTATACAAATTTTCTAGAATTTAAGAATATACACACATATGTGTCGTCCATTGTATCGCCGCAGCCATTTTTGAGAAAACCGCGAAATAACCGTCTTTTTTTACAGTTTTTTTTTGCAGTTTCAGAAAACATTAAACTATGTTGAAATTGTACTGTATTATATTCAATCAAATATATTTTGAGTTCTTAGTGAAAGTAGATATACATATATGTAAGAAAAAATAAAAAAAATATTCTGTGAAAACTGTGTCGTTGAAAAGTTATATCGTCGCGTGTGAACACTTAAATTCGAAAATGTCGCAAGCATTCCTTTTAGATGAAGCCGGGAGTGATTTTTCTGGGGAGAGCATTAATGACCCTGACTATATCCCACATGGCCAGAAAAGAAAGGGCGATCGTCTCAAGTGCGAAATGCCTTGTAAGAAGTCATCAAACGCGTTGTTTAAGGAAAACTTTTTTACCATTGTCGAGAGGGTAAGAACTTTTTAGTTTAATAAAATTAATTAATTTAAGTGAAGTATCATTTTTAATTTAGTTGAATGTAAATAATAAATTTATTACAAACGCAAAATGTACAACTTGTGGGCGTGTAATAAGGGCGTCCGGAGATGTTTCGTCGAACTTTATCACCCATTTAAAAACAAAGCACAGCGATGATTACCAAAGGTATAAAAACCTTAAACAAGGGTCTGCTATTTATTCCACTTCGCAGGAAAGATTTAACTATAAACTTTTAAAAGCAATTGTTGATTGCGCATTGCCAGTTGCAGTTGTTGAAAAAAAATCATTTATTGATTTATTCGAAGACACTGGCTTTAATGTTATGAGTAGGCAAACAGCCATGAAGAAACTTGAAGACATGTACAGCAAAATGCTAAACAAAATTAAAGTGAACATCACGCAGCAAAAATATTTTTGTGCTACTACAGACATATGGTCTGGAAATCACCGCAGTTTTCTTGGGTATACGTGCCATTGGTTGAATGATAGTTTTGAGCGTAAATCGGTAGCTCTCGCTTGCAAAAGAATAAGAGGAGTCCATTCTGGTGAGAAAATAGCGCAAATGATCAAAGAAATAAACCACTCCTTTGGTCTAAATCGAAACAATATAGTCATGACAGTTACCGACAATGGGTCAAATTTTATAAAAGCATTCAAAGAGTATGGCATGGATGAAACGTTCGACATGATAGCAGACGAAAGCGAAGTAGAGATACCTGAGTTCGAAAATATACCGGAGTTAGGAAAACATCACAGATGTTCCAGCCACACCTTAAATTTACTCGCAACAAAGGATTATATAAAAATACTTAAAGGCGACGACATGCTTTACAACAGGCATACAACGGTAAATATATTAAAATTAAACAAGTAAACATTTATTTGCCTTAGTCGATTAGTCCATATTACGTGTATTATTTTAGTTGTTTTTATAAGTGCCAGAGTTCGTAAAATAGGCAATGCACTTAATTTCGACTTTAATAAACAAAATGTCCAAAATATTGAGACCATTACTGTATACATTTCCGATAATCAAAAAAACAAACATCCTTTAATTGCAGGTTTTCGAAAAGTGCAATAATTTGTGGAAGAAGTGTAAGTGGCCAAAGTCATCTGAAATAGTTATGGAGACTTTAGGTTCGGCTTTGGTTGTGCCAGTCATTACACGCTGGAATTCACTGTTTGACTCAGTTGTAAAACTTCTAAAGTTTAAAGAGATGCTCAATAAGCTTAATGATAGATTAAGTCTTCCGCGCTTCTCTTTAGAAGACATAGAGTATTTGGAGTCTTTTCAATGTTTGATGAGACCAATTTCCGAAGCGTTGGATTTTCTGCAAGGCGAGAACAATATTTTTTATGGATATCTTTTACCAGTTATAATGACATTAAGTAACAAATTGACAAAAATAAGCAAAATAAGTACCAACACGCTTAGTTCTGTTGCTGCTAAACTAGAAATGCAGTTACGAAAACGTTTCGACGATTTTTTTTCACTGACATCTGAAGCGAACATTGCCATTGCTGCAGCGGTTTTAACCCCGGACGTAAAACTAAATTGGTTACGTGTGCTGCAAAGGGACAACCAGGAACTGAACGAAGAATCAATTTTAAGACGCGTGTTGGAAACAATAAATTTTTACATGAAAATGGGAAAAATTACCTTACCCAGCAGCTATACAACTACAGAATGTACCACACCACGGAGTGTATATTTCAATTTCGACGATATCGGTAAATATATTAGTATATTTATCTAATCCATGACCTTAAGAGTTACTTTTCAATTTCAGAAGATAATGATAGTGGCATAGAACAAGCTTCTCCGAGCAAAGATGCTTTTAAAAACGTGTTACAAAATCAGCTTTACAGCTACCTAGGCGATTCATCAACTGGCGTTGAAATTTGGAAAACACGCAATATATTGAAAGAAGCTGCTAAACTATTTAATACGCCGCTAACTTCGTCTGCTCCTGTCGAGAGGCTATTTTCCTTCGCGGGAATTATAAATGCTCCAAGGCGCCAATCTTTAACAGACATTTCCTTTGAAACATTAACTTTGATGAAAGCAAATGCAATCTTTTTAACTATATAAAATAATTTTCATTAATATGGCTACGTTATTTCACTTATTCTTATTGCAATATCTTTAGTTTTTTCCAATATCCATTTTTAAACAATATAATAATTTATAGTTGATGTATGTAGTTACGTTTGCATTAGATGTAGCATACATTTTGAACGCATTACAATATTACTCACTTTCAATTTAAGAATTTTCTAGCATTATCTATTGAAATTTACCTATGTTATGTATAATTAAATACCTATGTATGTTAGAAACATTAAAATGTAAATATACCTAATAATGGCACTAGCAATTTTTAAGTATTTTATTCGTTTTAATAAGCTATGGCTAAAGAGCTGTTTAGATTAGTCAACTTGGGAATCGATTTCAGTTGCACGATAGGTTGATTCAAATTTGGCTGCCTACCAACAATTTTGCACGACTCGTTTGCATGAATCAACAATTGACTAATGTAAACACCTTTTAAAGGAGTACTGTTCAAATACCCTATATAACAAAATAACAGCACATGATCCAACTGGTTGTGCACGGTTTACATCATGCAAAAAATCAATCGGAGGGTTTCCGACAACTGCGAAGGGGGACTACATAAAAATACTCTCTAATGTACATCAAAAAAACCAAAAAAAATAAAAAAAAAATAAAAAAATAATCAAAAATAATCAAAAAAAATCAAAAAATAATCAAAAATAATCAAAAAAAATCAAATAAATCAAAAAAAATCAAAAATAATCAAAAACAATCAAAAAATTTTATTTTAATTACTTTTGATTAGTTTTGATTTTTTTTGATTTTTTTGATTTTTTTTGATTTTTTTTGATTTTTTTTTTATTTTTTTCTAATTCTAATCAATTAGTAATTGGAAATTTCTAAAAACAATTAAAATAATCATTAATGATTGAAAAAGCTATTCAATCAATTGATTACTCAATTCTAATGGGAATTTAACAGGTCTGATTAAGATTAATGAACATACGTTAAAATTTTACTAAAGCAAATGCATTCAGGGATATAACGAATTTAAATATTATAAAGCTTGTAGGCTTGGAACTGCTCACTTTTCCAAAATTATATAAATCTTCACCAAAGTACACATATATCCAAAAATCATTAATTTAGAGCAAATATGTCCAGAGCTATGAAGAATTGAAATTTTATATAGCCGGTGGGCGTGGTACCGCCCACTTTTCCAAAAATTAATATATCCTTAATCCTACACAAGAATCTTCTGAACCAATCTGGAAAGGTTAAAAGAGATCCACCATAAACTTTGGACATTATTGAAGTACAAACAAAACACAAAAAATGTGGGCGTGGCACCTATAGCCTATGATTTAACTCATGATCCCAAAAATATACTGTGAAAGTTTTATAAAAATTCGGTTAAGTACTTTGGACGCCTATAAAAGACACAGACACAAATTCATTTTTATTTATAAGATACAACCCTACCAAAATTCACAAATTTTTACTAACACCGACGCATATTTTTAGAATTTGTATGGAAAACGACAAGGCCTAAAAGTATGCACTCACACTTACACGCAAAAATATTTTCAACATGGGTGAAAAGGTAAGCGCAACTCAATGATTATCCAGATTTTTATCTGATGATGGTTGGCAGGGTATATCAACACAATAAGAACAACACATTCAATAAAATAATTCAAATCGGTGCAGTGAAATAATTTTTTATTATGATATTAATTTAAAATACTAACCTATGTATGTACATACATATATTAATTTAACATTTATGAAAAGAAACGCCCCACGATCCACATTCCCAATAAAATTATATAAATTGTAATATCATTCCGTTTATAGCAATGTGTGCTTTGATATCTCTAAACAAAGTTATAATTTGCCAAGTGAAAATGTTAGCTTTTCTGTGCCCATGGCCATAACTTGCTCCGGTGCTGTCAAATTATTTTTCAAAATGGAAATTAGGCCCGCGGGTGATTTTTCCTTTCCTCGACGGGCGCCATTTCATTTTAGAAAAGAAATAATCCCCGTGGCCGTCATTTCCTTTTAGAAAGAAATAATGCCTCCGGGCCCACGGGCGTTATTTCACTGCCCCATTCAAATCACCCAAGCTTGATGTATCCTTCGACACGGCGTTCTGGAATGAAGAAAAAGATGACCTAGAACGACGCAAAAATCTAATGATGCCATCTTTTTTCTGACGTCTCTGATGTACCGAAAATGATAGTCGGAGAGTCTGAGTTGCTCGGCTTTTCATTTTATCCTTAAATATCCTTTTTTTTGGATAATATATGTATATAGCGTAGTAAACTATAATTACACTGTTGATTTGAAATTTACTGAAACCAAACATAATTGATGTCATTAGATGCCAATAGTACACACTTTTAGTTTTTTTCGATTTAAGCTCAAATGAACAGAAAAATCCTTCATAGAGTCCTTGAATATCCTTTATAGTATAATTTATCGCATAAAACTTTTTTAAATACCAATTTATGGGTTTTTGGGTACGAGGAACTCATTTCTGAGGTCCATTAAATGCTATTTCTACGCTAGATGGCTCACAGATTGAGCCACAGAGATTGCACACAGTGTTCTGGAATGAAAAAAAGATGATCTAAAATGCTGTCGAAATATAGTGATGGGATCTTTCTTTGACATCTCTGGTGTACTAAAAATTATGAGGAAGAAACCGCATCCAACTTATCGTATACATATTTTTAACTTCCGCCGCGTGTAGAATACAATGTTTAATTCACTTGAGCTGTGATCATTCTTATAAATAAAACGCGATTACACCCAAACGTTTTGAAACTAAATAGGAAAACTTGTTCGTCGTGTCAAAGAATATGCCTCATCATAAGATTGATTCATTACAAGAAATTGATGAATTAATCCAAAAATTGTCAAAAGAATTAATAGCTACAGAGACTTCACAAACCTTGAAATTACATGTTTTATTAAAACACACCAAACAGTGTTTTCAATTACTGCAAACATCACATGGTTTAGGTTTGTGGTCTGAACAAGCCGGAGAATCTGCACTCCGTGAATTTCTTAAGTATTGGGAGAAGAGGAAAATAACAATGCTCCCTCATCCGTCATATTCAAAGAAATTAAGAGAATCAGTTGTAGAATTTTCATCAGTTCATATATAAGATTTAGTTTTTGTACATCTTTATATTTGTAGTCTATTAAAACATTTGGGCAATTCACAAGAGTCTCGTATTCGTCGTATCGTTGTATATTGTATTTTGTTTCCATGGTTTCCCATATAAATTTTTCAAAAAAACTTAGCACATAATTTAGCTATTTTTCTTACTAAATATAAAATTATTTAGTTGCAATTTTTTCAATTTACTTCTGAAAAAGTATAGACGATTCTCACGCTTTCGCTAGTCCTATTTTGCCAACAGTTTGGGTAAGTAATCTCATTTTCGAGTGCAAAAATTCTTTTTGGAACTTCGGTAGAGCCATCTAGCGTAGAAATAGCATTTAATGGACCTCAGAAATGAGTTCCTCGTACCCAAAAACCCATAAATTGGTGTTTAAAAAAGTTTTATTCGATAAATTATACTATAAAGGATATTCAAGGGCTCTATGAAGGATTTTTCTGTTCATTTGAGCTGAAATCGAAAAAAAACTAAAAGTCGTGTACTATTTGCATCTAATGCCATCAATTTTCTTTAGTTTCAGTAAATTCCAAATCAACAGTGTAATTATAGTTTACTACGCTATTTGTATTATCCTTAAAAAAGGATATTTAAAGATAAAATGAAAAGCCGAACAACTCAGACTCTCCGACTATCATTTTCGGTACATCAGAGACCTCAGAAAAAAGATGGCATCATTAGTTTTTTGCGTCGTTCCAGCTCATCTTTTTTTTCATTCCAGAACGCCGTGTCGAGGGTTTAAAAAAAAAGTTTGGAGAATTTCGTCTTCTGTCCGCTAAGATGGTCTTGGCCCCTTGTGTTTCTGAGATAAGTCTTTATTCTCCGTAAGGTCGAGCATGAGCGTTCTGTTGGTAACAATTACCACCTAGAATGTTCCGTGTCTTAAATTTCTAAACACTCAGTTTATTCCCAAATGTACACCGAACAAGACAAAATATAATATAATATAATATATATTCGTAGGCAAGCTTTTGTGATTCCTTTGAAGCTATGCTGTGTGATCAGGGACGGATCCGGGGGGGAGGTCTGGGGCACCTAGCTCCCCCACAAATTCGAATACAGGGGGAGCGCTCGGGTCTACCTAGCTCCCCACCAAAATTTTATGTCAAAATCTGTACTAAATATGTTACGTGCACACACTATATATAAAAAAAAATTAAAGAAGAGGTTTCAAAACTTCATATTTGCGCGTCTCTTAAACTTTTCAGATGCTATGGACGACCGGGGCTCAAAGTTGAAAAATTCGGAGCTTTCACGTTTTTCCAACCAAAGCAGATGAAATATTGAGAGAAATTTTCTAATCAGCGACACACATTGCTCAATCGATTGGCACCATACGCGAGCAGGACGTCAGAAGAATCGAGACAATTATGGTGGAGATGCTGAAGAGTACTATAGCAATCAATCTACATCCCATTCTTGGACAAGTACTATGAGTAGCTGGAATCGAAATTTTAAAATCGAGATCTGCTTTCCAAAATACAAAATGTTATTCCAGCAAAATGTGCAGAGATCGATGAAGCTGAAATAAACAGGACCATCATTGCTTTCAAGGAAGTATGGCCGAATGAATTTACTGATATTACTGAAGAAATAAATCTGATTTTAAAATGTGGAAACGGTAAGAAGTAGTTCTAGAATCTATGCAATTTTTATTTGGTAGTTCAAAATTATAAAAATTGATGTGCATTTTTACAGATTTTGATAAAAATACATTTTAGCGAGCGACCAAAAACACTTTTAGATGCTCTCGATGTGTGTGATGTGCAGTTCTACAAAGAAATTTACCGGCTAATTCAAATTAGTGCTACACTTCCAGTCATAGTAGGTTCAAGTGAACGGTCATTTTCAACTTTACCCAGACTGAAGACGTATTTGCGTAACAAGACCGGAGAGGACCGACTCAAAGGGCTGGCTACTAGACATTACTTTGTGTATGCGCCAGTCTGGCTTTTTAAAAAGAACGTATTTTTGTTATTACAAAATAGAAAATTAACCCTGATTTCAGTATTAACTATTTACATATGTACATATGTATATACATACTTCTATTGTACCTTTCATGAACATGAAATGGTATTATAACTTTGGTCCGATGTTTGTAAGCATGAGAAGAAGAAGAGACAGACCCACCCTTAAGTATACCGAAATGATGAGGACGATGAGCTGAGTTCATTTTCACTTTTAAAACCCCTGTTGAAAATAGTATTAAGACAAATAATCAAAATACTAAAGAATAAAATTAAATAATATTTCACACTGAGAGAAGTTATTGGTAGTCGCTAATCAATTATCAATGCAAGTCTGAGAGGTCACAACTAAACTCCTGCAACGGTTCACTCATTTGGCGCTTTAAGAAATGCGCAAAACTATAAGACTTGCTCTGCATAAGATCAACTTAGCATCTCAACTACATAGCATGTTAACAACAGCAAGAGTGATTCGAACTCAAGTCTGTTGAAATTTAAATGAACTGCTTTTCGAGTTATGAATACAGCGGGCAAAAATCGTAAAAAGGAGTGTCTCTCGTTATTGTAGACACGGTTGCCATAAGCGTAACCAAAAAAATGACCAAGAAGTTAAAAGATATTGCCAAAAATTACCAAGCAGTACACAACGCAGTCGTATTGAATTATCAGAGAAAGTAACAATTAGATTGTACTTATACTTGGCAGGTGATAATAAAAAGTGACGCTAATTTGGCAAAAAAGGATTGAAAAAGTTTAAAAGTAAAAGCCCGGTATGCTGTTAAAAAGAAAATGCTCAAGAAATATTTTCAATTATTTCTTGACCATGAAATTGTCATGAATAGCCAAGAAATTTTGACGTTCCGTTTTGCATGTTGAATAATTGCAATTTGCCGCTTTTTATATGTACTTCAATGTTATTTTATTATATTTCTTGTTTCTCTTTTTCCGAAACTTCAGTTTTTCTTCAAGAAATAAAGCGACAACTATTTATTTCTTGCCAAAGCCAGAGTTGCGCAGGTCGCTTTTTTGTAAAACTTTTCCAGAAATTAGCAGTAGAAAAGTAGAAGAGATTCTGACAGTACTAGAGACACTACTAGTGCTATAACAACAACAACAAGAGATTCTGACACAAGAAATTTTTCTTAAGCGTTTCATAGTGTCATTTTATATAGAGTTTTTGGATTTTTTTTGAACAGCGTAAAACCCTAAAAAAGAAAAATATTTTCCAATCCCAAAGGAGGAACGACCAAGCACGTTCATTGATGCATTAAATAATTGTTCCGTGTCTTTTTTTCCTATGGTACATCGATATATAAAAATTGCTGCAACGCTTCCAGTTTCCGTTGCTCCTTCCGTACGGTCTTTCTCTTCCCTTCGAAGGTTAAAAACTTATCTAAGAAGTACAATGGGGCAGGAGATGCTGGCTCTACTCAACATCCACTCTAATTTTGAAGTAACTCCTGAAGAAATCCTAAACAAAATTTCAAAACAAACAAGAAAAATAGATATTGTTTTGTACACGGCTAAAAGTTTTGGCCTGGATTTAAAACTTGTTGGGGCTACATATACATTTCTTGAATTTTCAAAAAAGTTGTTAACTTTAAGTTGCAGAGATTGAAAATACATAACTGTTAACCAAAATTATGTTTTTTGTTTTTCACAGATAAAAAACTTTATAAAGTAAAACAGAAAAGCCTAAATCAACAAAAAAAAATTGATTTTGAGATTTTTTTTTGTCTTTCAGCAACACAAATATTTTATTTTTGAACATAATAAAGTGAACAAGAGCTTATGAGTTAAGCTTTACGAGTAACAATTTTTCAACTGTTTCGTCGCTTAAGTTGTACCTCCTTTCATCCAAAATGAAATTCAAGGACGAAAATGATCTGTTCACTGGTACTTGCGTAGTAGGGACACCAAGTATCACTAAAGCTAATTCGAACAGCTCAGGTGATCTAAAGCAGTGGCAGTTTGGCAGTGGCTTTCAAGTTTGCCTTTGCCAACGATTTTTGTGATTCAGATAAAAACGTGGATCTAAATAAACAGCCCTAAGCAATGTGACGTAGCTAAGTAACAAACTTTCTCGGTTTAACAGGGCGTTATATAAATTCTGTTGGATACTTGTTTGTTCCCGTTCCCTTAAATTCAGTTTGAGCTGCATCCAAATTTTAAAAAGGTCACAAAGGGGTAGTTGTTCTTCCTGTAGTTTCTTTGTTGCTACCAAAAACGCTTCCAATGCCGCTACATACTCATGAAGCTAGTCCCAATCAATTAGAATTGATAACGTTTCTACTCCATCTACAAAATCCCTTAATTCCAATATATTTTTTGCCATAAGGTAAGTGGAATTCCATCTTGTCGCAATGTCAATTGGCGGAACGGCCCTATTGCACGTATTTATACCACTGTATGTGTAAGATGTTTTTTGTACCTATTATTATTTTAGGGCCTAATTCTCTATCACGAAACGAACTTTCGTTTCGCCTCGGAGACGAATCGTTCGCCTGTTTGTAATATGTAGGACGATCGAAGCAGCAAAAAATTTTTTTTCTAGTAAAATAAAATAAATTTGTTGTCTAAAACTCATAGGCAAACGAAAATGATAGAGAATACGCTTGCTAGACGAAATCGTTAGCAGACGAATCGTTCGTCTGAGCATTCGTTCGGAATAGAAAATGAGGCCCTTAAATTGAAAACAAAATTCTGAAAAAAATAAAAAATTTCAAACGTAAAGGGTTTTTCTCAGACAGAAACAATTTTTTTTTTGTCTTTGAATTTTTGTTTTTAACGCATATCAGAATATTTGAAGGGCTCAGAACCAAAAGGATCTAAGTGACTCCGAAATTGATTTGAGATATTCAAGTTTAAAGTTTACTGCCTTTGGAAAATTCTATGTAATATCTGGGTATGGCATTTATAGTATGGGAAATAGATGGCACTACAATGTCCGAAATGACTCGGATCTCTTTGCCAACAAATAAACACCATATTTAACTATACAAATGTGGGTATAACTCAATTTAAAAAAAAATGTCACTTAGATCCTTTTGGTTCTGAGCCCTTCATTTGTCTTAACTTTATTGTTATTTTCAAACCCTTTGAAATTTTTAACAGATATTTTCGATGTCTGGTATTTACACATACTTTCATTCAAAAATAATAAAATTAGTCTAAAGAAGTTAATTTTACTGAAAATTCCAAAAACTCGCTTTGAACGCAGATCAAACCAAATTTGGTTTAGAATTAAATTTACGCCGGTTGTCATAGAAATGCGCGTAATAAAAATTATTTAAATTTTAAACGAACCGACGTGCCCCAAATCATTGCGGAATGCTCTACATACTGAGCTACGGCGCACTCATGAATTTTGTGCGAAAAGTACACATATTCGCTGTGTATAGAACTTTTGTTGTATTTTTGTTTATCCCAGCTAAGTTTTAAATCAAATCCGCAAAAAATTGAGAAAACTTGTAGGTAATTGAAAGGTTTGGAATTTATTACCAAAAAGTTTTAAAAATTGTGTAAAACAATGAATGCTTTAAAATTTCAAATAAATAAAAGTATAAATATGTAATAAGTGAAAATATAAATATGTGTCTATTTACAGGTAATTCTTATTTACGTTATGAAAAGTTATGCGTACTCATGAAAGGTATAAAGCCTTCTGCACAACCGAAGACAGTCCCTTCCTTACTATTTTTTTTTTGTTGAGTTAGCTGCATTTTCATAGCTATGTTGAAGTTTGATTTGAAATAAACATGAAAACTTACATTAAACAGGCCCGTGCGCACGGGGGGTTAAAACCCCCCCCATGGCCAAATCTAAGTTCCAATGATTTTACAAAAATTTTCAAAATACAGTTTATAAATCTTGTATTGAATCTTGACTAATAATTTTTGACAAAATTAGTTAAAATAATTTTACGGAAGAAGAAATTGGTGAAAGTTGCAAAGAATAAGTTTGGCCAATACATAAATCCGGCACTTTGAATTGCACTTGGAGCTTTCCGAAATTACAAAGTTGTGTGAGTATGGGCATTTTTTAAAAGAGCGAATGAGCTGCAAGGCTCAATTATATGAAAGATTTCGAGTGTTTTCTGACCCTTTTTGTTGTAGGCGTAAAGAGAATTGTGAGAAAATGAACGTTGGAGAGCAGATGAGCGACAACGTTCAAATATTTGAATGTTTTCAAACATTTTCTGAGGTTTTTTTTATTTTACCTAACAGAAGATAAAGATCGCATTTTTCATGGACGTTTATCAATAGTCTGTGGAAAGTAAACATAGCATACATATTTCATATTTTCCGAATAGTGTCAATAAAACTTCATAAACCTTATTTTTTATTATTTATAATAATAATAATAATAATAATAATTCCCAACCGTATTATCCACCATATCCCGCCCGACCGGCGCGAGGGGCGCATCCGCAATACGCGCGGATTGTTCTTTCGTGCCGAGTCTTTCAAAGCCTTTGGTTTGTTAATCGTCGAGATCTGAAACTGCCCAGCTACAGAGAAAACCTCATCAGCCAAGCAAGGTAGATACAAAATAGATGACACAATTAATAGATAAATAATTAGTTGACAGCGAATAGTTATTGTTAAGAATAAAGATAAGAATCAAAGGATATGAAAGCAAATTGTTGCTATGTATTTAGGATAGAAAGAATTGACATTTTTATTCTGCATAGTGAGTCTGAAATATCAAACGTACCAGAATGAGAGTTATTATCTTGACACAAACAACGAAAAGGCTGATTTAATTCCAAATTAGTTCGGCACTGTTTCAAGATAAGTGGTTTAAAATGTCTTGATGGACGAGAAGGTACATTGAAGTTCACTTCGCTCAAAAGAAACGGGCTTGTGATTGAACCATTTAGTAATTTAATCATGAAAACAATTCCACGCATTTCCCTCCGACTAGAAAGGCTGTGAAGATTAATTAGTTTTAAGCGACTCGTATACGATGGCAAATTATACAAGGGATCCCAGTGAAGATCTCTTAAGGCAAATATTAAAAATTGTTTTTGAACTGATTCTAAGCGATCCGCGTGGACCTGGTAACGCGGGTTCCAAATAATAGAACCGTATTCAAGTATCGGTCTGACTAATGTAGTAAAGAGAGTTTTAGTTACATAAGGGTCGCTAAATTCTTTAGACCATCGTTTAACAAATGCTAGAACGCCTCCAGCTTTATTGACTGTTACGTTAATATGGCAGTTAAAACTGAGTTTTTAGTCCATAGTAACCCCAAGGTCAACAAAATCATACATTTGCTCAAGACTATAACTGTTAATTGTATAGGAAGCTGGCTGTGATTTTCCTCTCGAAAAACGCATGTATTTACATTTCTTTAGATTAAGCGGCATATAATTTAAATCGCACCAAGTAACAAGTGTATTTAGATCTGATTGAAGCTTCTTCGAATGACATAAAAAGCTTTACATCGTCGGCATACATTAAAATTTTCGAAAATTATATTACTGTAGAAATATCATTTATAAACAACAAGAACAGAATCGGGCCAAGATGGCTTCCTTGAGGAACTCCTGAGGAGACATAGGCCCCTATTATGATAAAAATTCGATCTTCGACTGTGATCGAAAAAGTTGATCGAACGAATTTTCATTTGGTATTACCACAGCCATTCGACAAGAACTGGCGTCATTGTGAATTTCGATGTTTTTATCTGTTCACAATAACACATTTCTGTCAGCTGTTATTGAGTAAAAGAAAATAAACAGATCAAAACAAATCAAGTGCGGTATTAAGCTGAGATCACACGATTGGTCAAATGTACCGATTTTTGACAAAATTTTTCTGTACAAATTTGTACAAAATAAATTTTGTGTACCGATACAATTTCCAGTGTTCACACGATTGGCGTATTTGAGCCAGAATTTTTCTGTACTGATTTGTACACTTCAATAATATGACAGATATTTGTGCAACCCTGTCACATGATTGGGTTTGTCATCTTGAATACAGTAGACAGCTGATAAGCTTTGTGTACATACATATATTTGAACGTAATTTTATAATTTTTAAATAAAAATGATTTCTTCATCAAGAAAAAGGAAAATAGTGGCAATTATGTGTATTTGTGTACACCTAATTAATAAAAAGAAAGAAATAAAAGAAAAACGAACATTGAAGAAGCGAAGTGTTTGGGTGCTGGATTGGCTTCAGAGGAGAAGTACTGACTCTGCGCGAGTTTCGTGAAGTGAACAATCAAAAATATTTGTTTAAAAATTATCTTCGCATGGACGAAGCCACTTTTAATTATATTCTTGAATTAGTCTCTCCAAACATAAAAAAAAGTGACACCAATATGCGCAAAGCAATACCAGCCAATGAACGTTTGGCGGTTACACTTCGCTTCCTTGCCTCTGGAGACAGCTTCAAAAGTTTATCCGTTGACTTTCGCATTGCCACCAATAGATGTAGTGACTTGTTTAATAACGGACAAATGGAATAAAGAGCAGTGGTGCATCAATTGTTTTTGCAGATATCAGTGCTGCCAAGTTTAATAATTATTTATAATTATTAGTTTAATAATCAAACTAAACAGTAAATAATGAAATTCCAGCCAGGTGTAAAGTATTCCTAGGTTTCAATGTCGTTTAATAATGATAAATCAAAATAAGTCCTTTAATCGAATTAAATTAAATTAAGTATTAATCCTAGGATATTATTTCGAAACATATTAATCCTAAAAAATACTCATTATCTGTATGAAACAAACTAAATACATAATAATAAAAATAAAAAATAAACATAATTTTGGCTTTATTTGAATTGATTGGTCACTGTGATTGGTCCTGCAGTGGCAGATAAAATTATCGGTACATTTGTCCATTTTTTGTATTTACTTGATTTGTACAACAGTTCACATGATTGGTACAACAGAGCCGTATTTTATCGGTCTATCTGCACAAAAATTTTGTTAATTTTCCTTATGCCAAATATTTTCTGGCTGTCACACGATCTGTACATATAAATGACAAAAAATTGGTACATTTGACCAATCGTGTGATCTCAGCTTTATTTATCTATTTTTGTGAAGACAAACCAAAAAAATATGTGGTTCGATAGTTCATCAGACGAAGAGTGTAGCTTACTGGAACTAGCCAGAATTAGAAAACGTTTGAGGGATGCCTCCAATCCTTTGGAAATGAATACAGCTGCCTACGTATATCTTTAAAAAAGTTAATCAGTTTGTACAAATAATAAATTTTTTTTATAGATTTACAACAAATAATTTTAGATTCCAATTTTCCCCAGGGTCGGATTTTGTTCTCTTATTGAAACCAATGTTTCCAGTTGTTGCTTTGTACTAACGACCTTTGACCTTTATACAATAAATGCAAATAGATAAATATTTGCATTATAAATCAAAAAAGTAAAAGATAAATACAAAAACTTGCATTTCTTAGCAATTGTATAAAAATTCGATACAGGATCGACAGCAAAATTATATTCGATCAAATAATAGATACACAACGAAAATTTCGACAGCGATGAGCTACTCATAATACGAATTTGAGATTTGCAAACTGCGAACGGGACCAGTTTACCACATTACTTTCTGATCAGCTGTTCAGGGCGTCCAAATTAGAAGCGTAGTGTTTCGATAATTGTTGCGACATTATCGGGATGTATCAACAGGAATTTGACCAATTCCCGTGCCTAACCCTTAAGACCTTTTATGGTATTTCTTACCGTATGCAACTGCTAATACACGTCCAAAAATTTTCGTTATGTAGAGCAATAAAAAAAGTGAAGCCCATAATGGCGATGATAACAAGTGTATAATCCAAAATAGGTGCAATATATGCCAAATTTACAAAGCTATTAATATTAATTTAAAATTAATTATTAAAAAAATAACAAACAAGCCGTCATTGCCTCTGACAGTCTAATAGGCGAATTCTGTAAGCTGTCTCTAGTCACTAATAGAGACATTTTGTGGTCAATTTCAATTTTGAGACAATTTGGTACTCAGTAAGCTGTCTCACATCTCAAGTCTCAAAAAAATAGTCACTAATTTGTCAGCTGGTTGTAGGCAGGTCACAAACAAGAAAATATAGGGTTAAAAATTAAATAAGTTAAAAAATAGATATTAAAAAAAATAATAATAAATGAATAAAAAAAAGAAAAAACATAAATAATAAAATGTCCCCGATCCTGGGTTCGAACCTGCAATGCTTACGTTGTACCCCGAGACACTTACTACGTGTGTTTTTACCACACATCAATGGTGAACTTTTTGTGATTTTCTCTTACAGAATACCGAAATCAGCGAAGGTCACAAAAATTGTCTGTAATGAAAAATCTCAAATTTAGTGACTTGAGATGAGATAGACTTACAGACTACAGCTATAAGTGTAATGAAAACATTAACAAACGAGCATAGCGAAGCGCGCAGATTCACACTTAGGCCCGCTTTCATAAAAGGCGAAAAGAAAATTATTCCTGATTTTCTGAATCGACAATTTGGTTTTCACCAAAGTCTGGTTAAGTTATCGCCGATTAGACCCATCAGTGTGAATAAATTAGCAAAAAATTGCATTGTGAAGAGGCAAAACAGCTGATTTTAGTTTTGTTTACGTTTTCACAGAAACTAAATTGGCTGAATTAATTTTATAGAAAACAGTTCAATGCTTAATATCTATCGGATTTTGCTGAGGTTGGCGTCAAAAGATGCGTCTAGACCCCGGCATGAAGAATCCGAATACGGAAAATACAAATTGTATTTCTGTAAAAAGTTATCGCCAAAAATGGTCCAAAATGGGGATCTGTCCCATGGTATTTATGTGAAAAACACCCCTATCAGCCATATTTAATGCAAATTAGGCATTGAACTACAACGGCACCAACTTTCAAAACACTAACAAAACAGCACAAAGTTTCCAAATTAAAATTGTTGGAATATAAACAATTGGAATATAAACAAATATTTATTGTGTCCACAGCTGATAAATGTAAATTTTTGCTTAATCGGCCATCCTTCGCCGGTAAAGTTTATCGGCCTTTGATCGGCCGATTTGTGCTAATCGGCCTTGGTGAAAACGGATTTTGGACAAATCAGGATTAAATTCGGATTAAGCACTAACCGGCTTTTATGAAAGCGGGCCTTAGCGGTATTGATATCCGGAGCGATATCAAACTGCTTTGGATACCAGGTCACGTGGGGATAACAGGCTATGAACTAGCTGACACAGCTGCTAAACAAGCTTTTAGCAGGCCACTTTTAGCTGAGACTCCTTGCCTGATGTCTACCTTAACAAACTTCACGAAAACAAATCTGAAACACATAAAAGAGAAATCATGGAGCACAGCTAACTGCTTCCTGAAAACGCATAATACATCACTGCATCGTCCAAACTACCACAAAAAATTTTCAAGCCAAGAATGTATTCTAATTGTCAGAATGAGAGTAGGTGTCACCACCCTTTCAACGTTGGTCGCCTTGCCGTGGCGAAGGGGCTTAAGTATTGCATTGGAACTTCTCCTGGAGTGGGAGGTCCCAATGTGAGACGAACTAAGAGGAAAGCCTCATATTTTCTGCAGTCTCGGGAAGGGTGAGTACATCTGGGTACGAACCACTCTCGGCTGCAGGGGATGTGAGGCGCCGTAACAACACCACCCTAAGCCAAGGTGTAAAGGTATACGTGCCGAGGGCTGAATGGTCAGCGGGCGGTTATCGAATAGCTGGCCGCGAACGGTCCCCTCCGATACCCGGGCAAGGTCGGAGGTATAAGTGCCTTCTCTGCGCATGCCGGCTCTGCGGACGAGTGACCAACCCTTTCCGTGCATACTCGTGGGACCAAAAAATGAATGACAAAAAAGAAATAAAAAAAACAACAAAACGAAGGGAGAGAAAGACGGACAAGGAGGTCAGGAGGACTCCGGAAACCGGACTGTAGGGAGCGTGGACAGGACGACAGGGACAACAACACGGACAGGGACAATAACAAGGACAGAAACAGTTACAACAGGACAGGCTACAGACCCTGGACAAACAGACGGACATCGGCATAGGGAAAAGGAAAATTCCTCGGACGAGGATTTCTCTTTCTCTAGCCAAGAGACGGTGGAGACTGGCGGTACAGCTACGGTGGGTAGCAGGACTCCGCCAAAAAATCAACAACGTTCGAAAGCCGCTAGGAAGCGGCCTGATAGTAAGAATGCACGGTCCAATGCATTCCAAGGGAGAAGGCGATACCAGCTTACCCTGTCTATCTTGGATAAGATAGAACGGAACAGGGTAAATGGTACCGTTCATCCCAAGGATGCGGAGGACCGGAAGGTTTACCAAGCTGTGGTGGATGAGTACCGGGCGTACTTGAACACCACATCATCAGCTTCCACCGGTAAGAGGAATAGACCTCTGGAAGAGGCCCCTAGCACCTCGAAGAGGAACAGGTCTATGGAAGAGGCCTCGAGCTCCTCTAAGAGGAGCAAGGTTACCGGTGATGATACCTCAGCCGGAGCGCGGGTGGGGGCAAAATCTTTTGCCGATGCGGTAAGGAGCAACCTGGAGGTTGCTCTTGTCGATGCGACCACCAACAGCGGCAGGTCCGTCTTGGAGAAGTGGGGAGAAATCGAGGCGAGGCTATCCGAAATGGTTATCCAGTTCGTGATGGCCAACCCAGATGGTAGTCTCCCTTCCTTCGACTCGGCGGAAGTTGTCCGCGGTCACAGGGTGGTCAAATGCAAGGACCAGCAGTCAAAGGACTTCCTGGAGAAGTGCCTGCTGGACCTAGGCGACGTTGGGGGAGGCTTGAAGGTAAAGCTCATCCAAGCCGCCGACATTCCAAAAAGACCGAGAACGAGGATATGGATCCCGCGTATGAAGATAGACAGCGGGACGCTGATTAAGTATCTTCAGGCTCACAACCGCGAGGTGCCGATGGATGACTGGGTGGTCATAAAGGCAGAGGCATCTCAGCGGAACAGCCTATCATTTGTCCTCCTCATTAATGAGGAGAGTATCGGGCCGCTGGAAAAATCGGATTACGCCTTGCGATTCGGCATACGTCGGGCCAAGGTAAAAATTTTGCGGAATCCTCAGGATGATGAGGGACCGGATGCTGTCGACGACACTAACAGGCGCCTGGAGGACCTGCAGCTCGTCGACCAAGAGCCAGGACCCCAATAATAATAATGGGTCCTCCATAAAGGGATATAACATTTTCTACAAGCGCGAGGATGGTAAGCCTAGGACATGCGTTCTTGTAAAATCTATATACAATGTTTTTCTTGTTTCTTCCCACAGCTGTGCAGATTTGACCACCATTTCGCTGGAGGCGGCTGACGGAGTCAGCATGGTGATTGCCTCATCATATATGCCGCATGATGAGGAGGCTCCACCGGAGGAGATCCGCAGGCTAATGCAGGAAAACAAAGAAAGCAACATAATTGTTGGATGCGACGCCAACTCCAGACACTCCCTATGGCGGAGTACGGAGATCAATACCAGGGGTGAGTCACTTTTCGATTTTATTTTGAGTAATAACTTAGTAGTTTGTAACCGGGGTAGTACCTCTACCTTCATTTTCCCAAGCACTGATACTTTTAGTGGGTGGGAGGAGGTGCTGGACATTACGCTACTAAGCGGTAACTCCAAGGAGGACAAACTGGCGAAGGTTTGTCAGGGTGGTGAGCAATAAGCTAGGTAGTCAACCTTTGCAGGAATTACTGTCAGTGGAGGAACTTGATGCAAAAAGTAGTAAGCTAGAGAAGGCCATGGGGTCAGCTCTACGGGTAGCTTGTCCGACTAGTTTTAGCAAAAAGGCATATCCTCCCTGGTGGAATTCAGACCTTTTCGAACTCAGGAGAGAGTCTAGGAGACTATTCAACATGAGCCGTTCTACTGGCAACTGGTTGCCATACAAGAATAGTCTAAGATGCTATAAAAAAGCCATTCGGAAGGCAAAAGAAGGATCCTGGAAGGACTTCTGCTCGTCTTTTGAATCAACAAAGGAATCTTCGAGACTTGGAAAAATTCTCTCAGAAGAAAAAGCTTGCCCGTCGTTTTTACGGAAGGACGACGGATCATGGACATGCAGCTCGGCGGAAACCGTGGATCTTCTTGTAGGAACACATTTCCCAGGCTGTGGGCCCAGTCAAATGGAAGGTAAAGAGTACACTGGTGTACTACCCTCTCTTCGGCTAATAAATGAGCTTATAACAGCTAAAAAGATTGAATGGGCAATCAACAGTTTCTCACCGTACAAATCCGAGGGGCCGGATGGTATTTTCCCAGCCATGTTACAAAAAACCAGCTTGCTGGTAATACCCTGGCTGGCGTGTATCTTCAGGGCATGCATTCGGCTAAATCATGTGCCTGTAAACTGGAGAAGGACGAGGGTAGTTTTCATCCCAAAGGTTGGCAAGAGAGGCCATGAAAACCCCAAGGACTTTAGACCACTCAGTCTTTCGTCGTTTGTTTTGAAAACCTTCGAACGGCTTTTGGACGTCCATATTAGAAAGACATTAGATAATTCAGGGCTATCTACAGCTCAGCATGCGTATCTCAAGGGGCGCTCAACGGAGACTGCCCTGCACGAGGTGGTGCACAAGGTAGAAGTGTCCCTCGAGAGTAAACAGTTCACCCTGGCCGCATTCCTTGATATTGAAGGCGCCTTCAACAACGTAAGGCTGGAAGCGATAGAGGTTTCGCTATCGGGCCTTGGTATCGAGGACCCTATTGTAAACTGGATAGGGATGGCACTGCGGTCTAGAGTCATAAGCGCCAAGGTCGGAGCAAGTGAAGTAACGGACCACTTGTCGAGAGGAACTCCTCAGGGTGGAGTGCTGTCTCCACTGCTTTGGCTTTGTGTTATAGACGGCATACTTCGTCAACTTAACATGAACGGAGTAAAAGTGGTTGCCTACGCGGACGACGTAGTAATACTAGTATCGGGTCTAACCTAACGTGATTAGCGATATCATGCAGGTAGCACTAAGAAAGCTGAGTGGATGGGCAAAGGCTGCGGGGCTTAATGTCAATCCCTCAAAGACCGAGCTATTGTTATTCACAAATAGGAAAAAAATACCAAGTTTCAATCTACCTTCTCTTTGTGGTCAAGAGTTGCAACTTTCTGATAGGGCGAAATACCTAGGCGTCCTCTTGACACCTAAGTTAAACTGGAAACTTAACATAGAAAACAGGGTCAAACGGGCATATGGAGCTATGTACGCCTGTAAACGTATGTTAGGCAGACAGTGGGGCCTGAGCCCGGAAATCACAGCATGGATGTACAAAGCAGTTATTCGACCGATCTTAGCCTACGGAGCAATAGTGTGGTGGAGGGCAGCCGAGGTGGGCTACATTATGAACATGCTAAGCAAAGTTCAGCGGGCTGCCTGTGGCGCAATCACAGGGGCGATTACATCATGCCCCACAGAGGCTCTGAATGTGATATGCAATATACCACCGATCGATCTCTTTATCAAGGAAACAGCATCTAATAGTGCACTCAGGCTTCGGGAGTTGGGACTCTGGAAAGAGCGTGGATACGGTCACAGCCGTATTCTGTTAAATATAACCGACCTCTATATTAAAACCAAAACGGACTACATTTGTCCCAGGACAGTTTTCGACACAAACTTTGAGGTTATTTTCCCATCCAGAAAGGACTGGAGAAAAGGGGAACTACCACAGAAGTTCGACATCTCAATTTTCACGGATGGATCTAAAATGGAGTGTGGAGTGGGAGCGGGGGTTTTCGCAATTATCCCAGACGTGTCCTTGTCAATGCGTCTTCCAGACTCTGCGAGTGTATTTCAGTCAGAAATTTACGCTATCCAGGAGGCATGCAGGGCATTACTGGACACAAACATCACAGGTAATCGGATAGCAATCTTCTCGGACAGCCAGGCGGCTCTTCGGGCTCTCGGATCAGCGACGATCACTTCGAGCCTTGTGGGTCAGTGCAGGGAGTGGACCATGAACCTGGCAAGTCGACATGCCGTTTCTTTAATATGGGTGCCGGGGCATAGCAACATACAGGGAAACGAGACTGCCGATGAGTTGACACGGCGTGGGTCAGCCCTTGACGTCTCGGAAGCGAAGGAGGCCCTTGCACCGCTGGGACTGCTCAAGGGTCGGGTCTCTCAGCACTGGCTTGGGGAGGCTACGGATAGATGGAAGCATCTGCAGTCCTGCAGAGTGTCAAAGAGTTTATGGCCTTCGTACAATGAAGCACGATCTTCGACCCTTCTCAGGAATAACAGAAGGGACTTTTTCAGATTAGTTTCGGCCCTCACTGGGCATTGGACTATCGGGGCGCACGCCGCACGGATGGGCTTGGAGCACAATACCACGCGCCGCAGTTGCAACCTTCCGGGAACGGAAGAGACTGTGGAGCACCTGCTGTGCGGCTGTCCGGCGCACTGCAGGAGCAGAACAAAATTTCTGGGAAAACCCTTGTTTGGGAGTCTCTCCGAGCTAAGCGAGATGAAGATTGGGGAACTTCTAAAATTCTTGGACTCAACGGCATGGATATAGATAGGATCTATAGGGGTGTAAGAGTCCCACCACGCTAACTTTCTGTAATAATCTTCATTGGTTAGTTCACTGGGACTCGCCACTCCAACCAACCAACCAACCAGGTGTCACCAGGTTCACATCTGAGCACTACTACAGTCAGTCTAGTCAACGAGAATGCGGCCAGTGCAATATGCCACTCATCACAAAACACATACTGGTTGATTGCCCAAAATCCAAATCCAACACTGACCTGACAACATTGCTTGACCCTAGCAAGGAGAACACCATTAACTTAAACTTAAATAAATAAAAAAAAGAAAAAAACAAAAAAAATAGTAGAAAGAAGTGAGAGAAAACAGAAATTGCCTCGACTTGAACTCGGAACCTCCCGACAACATCATATCTAGGCTATTGAGACCATTGCATGCTGCGCGTCAATTGATTTATTTGGCACTAAGACCTTCCCCTAATAGATGCAAGCGAAAATTTTAAACTACTAACACAAGCCTCCCCCAAGGTTTGTATCCTCACACTCCGCATGCTCCCCCCTTCCCTCCTTTTGAAAGGGCTGGATAAAGGTTATACGACCCGTACCGAGGATCAGCCTGGCTGGGGGCCCTCAAATAGCCCAGTCGCTAACGGAGTGCATCGAATATCGGGGGACCTTCGATGCTAACTAGCCTACCCGGACATTGCGGATCTCTGAACGGGCGAACCTTTCCCTTTCTCCGCAACTCGTGGGATTTGAAGTATGCAAAGTAAAAATTTGCTGACTGCAGCTAGCTCCGCTGGGCCTTCAAAAAATATCTGAGAGAACTTTTCAGCGATTCGCTGCCGCAGTGGCAGCTAGAGAGAGAAGAGCAGCGAAGCCCAATCATCAAGACAAGCGTGCGGCCGCTCGAATCGCCACCTCGCCGATAAGGGAGGGGGAGGTTTCTGCGAAGGACTGGGCGAAGGTACAGCGTGATCTTGTGAGGGGAGGTGTTGCCAGACTTCCGCGATGACTGGGTTGAGAGCGATATAACCTCGAAGCGTCAGCGGTCAATGGAGGAAACAAACCGCACGATAACGAAAAGGGCCAGAGATCGCCAAGGATCGGAGGATCATTGGTATCATAGACGAGAGTAGCGCAGATGGCAGGATCCCCAAGCAACAGTGGAAGTGGATCGAGGCCGCGCTCGCTATGGTGGTCGTCAAGTTCAGTTAAGGCAGCCCCGAACTTCCATCGTTTAAAGATGCAGGGTGGTTCCAGGGGAACGTTAAACTTATTGCCTGTGATGACGCCAGGTCGGTGGCACTGTATAAGGCCGCCGTTAGCTTGGTAGGGTAGGTATTACCCTGTGAACGGCTGAAGTCGGTCGATGCGCAGCTGCATCCTGCGATTCTCCAGGCCCCTGCGGGTTGGGGCCTAGAATATGCCCGCGGTAGGCATACCGGTCGTAAGAGGCGACGAATATGCACAAAGGTAATGATGTGCAACTCGATGGTTGATCTACGGATATGATGCCTCCCACCTCTCATTATTCATCTTCTCTTTCCTTTCCGAAGGAGGGATGACATGACCTAGAAGGTTGCACTGATCATACCAAATCGCTCCCACGACAGTCGGGCAGTACCGCAAGGGAGTACCGGAGCGTACCGGATTCATATCCGGCCAAGGACTGTTATTTCGACAACACTCCCCAAAACCTTCGGGGAGTGATTTTGTTGTTAAAACAACAACAACAACATTCTCCAGGTGTACAACCCGGGTATAGTTAGTGAGGCAGTCAAAACCGCGGAAGGAAATGTTAATACTCGGAGGCGACGCAAATGCCCATCATACGCAGTGGGGCAGCACGGACACAAATGACCGGGGTTAGTCTTATGAATATGTAATAGCGGAAGTGACTCCACCTTTATCACTAGAAACAGGAAAGAGGTCACCCTAGTCACGGACTCTTTTAGCGATCTTATCGAATCTTGGAAGGTTCTGAACGAACACTCCTTTTCGGACCACAGATACATTAGTTTCGTTGTATCGGAAACTCTCACTAACCCTAAGGTTATTGAAAATGATAGAAGAACAAACTGGGGCTGCTCCAAGAAGATTATATGCAAAAATCTGCCAAACAGGGTGCAAACCCCGACTAACAAATTCGAGCTTGTCGGGCTCGTAAACAATTTCAGTCAGCTTTGTAGGACTGCTTTAGATAGGGCCTGCCCAAACAGGAAGGCAGCGCAACCCCGCAAACCACCATGGTGACCGTTTAATCTCGAGAACCTTAGGAAGTCCAGCAGGCCGGAATTTAAAAAAGCAAAGCATGGTGGTCATGAGGAATCATAAGGCAAAACATATACAAGCATATACAGGAAAGCTATCCGAAAGGAAAAGCGATCGTCCTCGGTGGATTTCTGCAGAAAGATTCCCATTTAAGGAAGATGCTATCGAAATCCCCAACTCAGTTAAGCTACGTCAAAAAGCCTGATGGTTCTTGGACGGAGACATGCACAGAAACCATAAACTTCCTTATGGGAGGGCTACTCTTTCGTTAAGAACTACACAGTATTCATACCAACGCGACAAGACAGGCATAGTAGACAGCATATTGTCCCGAGTGGTCATACCATCGCGACAAGACTATATTTACCGATGGCTCTAAGCTTGAAGGGAAGGTGGGAGCGGGCATCTTTTCACCTGTTCTTGATCTAGAGGTCTCCTTCCCGATCACTGCAGTGTATACCAAGCGGAAATCCTGGCCGTAAGCTATATGGCTACTGTACCTAGTAATGGCAAACGGGTTTTCAGACAGCCAGGCTGCACTAAAGGTCGTGGATTCGTTCGTCGCCAACTCAAATTTAGTCACTGAATGTCGCCATCTCTTAACGAGATGGCTCAGCACTTCAGTATCAACCTTATATGGGTACCTGGACACGGGGATATTGATGGTAATTGCAGCGTTGATGAGCTGGCCAGGAGAGGCACCATCGACCACATCCTTCCTGGAAATGACCCGGCAGGTATGCCTATGGCCACTTTCAAGCTCGTGTGTGCACTAGCACTATTGGCAAATGAAACATGGTGAGCCATCTCAGCATGCGAGACATCCAGGCTAACTTAGCTCTCATATGATAGGGGGCGCACTAAGGCGCTTCTAACCCTAAAAAATCTGCAGTAGCATCCCTGATAGGGGTTCTATCAGAGCACTGTCTAATAGGCACTCACGGTGTCAGGTTGGGGGCGACGACCTTCGACTACTGTCGCAGTCGTAGATGTGTCGAGGAGGAGGAGAGTCCCGCCAGTGTCCAGCACTTGGCAGACGGCGGTTGGCCTTTCTAGGGGAACCGTTTTTGTTAGACCTTTCTGAAATCCCTAGATGTGAAGTCAAGGCGCTATCTAAATTCATTAATTCCACGAAGTAATTCGATCCCCCGTTTTAGGCATGGAAGGTATTATCTTGTTTGAGTCCGTATAGGGTTTAACATAGGGCCTATTGGTGGCATGTGTGTCGGGCTGTTACTTTGGTGTTTCGGCCCAGCCATCGTAACCTAACCTAACACACACAAAACCTTCTGTCTAGTTTCGCTTTTTCTTTGTGTTTATTCTTCTTTGATGTTGTGAGAAAAATGCAAGTGGATAGCTTAAAAATTTATAAAATGTTTAACAAAGATTTTTCAGTGAAATTGCAACTAATTCGCACAGAAAAGGCAATTATTGTTATTTAACAAATCCAGTCCTGTAATGAAATTCACTAACTTATAGCGATTCGATTCGGTTCGATTTTTCGAGATTTTCAAAAGCTATGCCTTATCGAATATGCGATTCACTAACTTATCTATAACGATGCGGGCAAAAGATTTCTCATCCCGCGATAAAACATACTCAACGTACTCAAATGCCATTTTTTAATAATAATAATATCGATATAATATTATTATTCCAATTTTTAATACAAAATTCAAATTATGTGCATTTTATTTAACGACATAGAAAACAACTGCAATTTGTGTGTCGTTTAGTTTGCGAAACAGCTGATTGCGAATAAGCGAAAATGGTTAGTGAACCAAATATCGTGATAAATTTCGGTATGACAAAATGTCGATTGCGAATGTCTTAATCGAAGTTAGTGAATTCCACTAAGAAAAACAATATTAAATACAGCGATGGGACGTATAAGAAGGATGATGCAGACTTGAGACGAAATTTACCACGACAGCATAAAAATAGAAATAATGCATTAAAGTGCAATATTTACACTCTTTGGAGTGGTAGCAACACATTTTGTGGTGCTCCATTCAGATTTAGTACCAAAATAGTGCAATGCGGAAAAGTGTGGTGTAATTTTACTATTTTATGAAGTTTCGAACACTTTTTAGTGCAAACTTAACACCATTTCTTAGGGAACGCATTATGCTAACGAGATGGGCAAACGAACATGTCGCACGTGGCAACCTAAAGCACTTATATGTTCGTTAACGAGCATTCTCATACGCGTGCTTTTATAAAATGTTAACAAATAAATAATACTGAAAACACAAGACAGGTGATCGAATTGGGTAAGTTAAAAAAGTTTCCTCGATTCAGTGTAACATGTAGTAACAGAATGTATTATTATCTCGACAGTTTGCTCAAAATTTAATATTTCGGACGTGGATGGAGTGAAGCTGGTGGTGTCAGAAATCAAAAAAATATATATATATATACATACATATAAGTATATCGATTAGTTATTTATATAATGTTGAATTAATAAAACTAAAAAAAGGATTTTGTTTTTTCTTTTGGAATTTTAGGAGTTAAAAACGCACTTAAAAGTGCTCTTTGGAATACACCAATCGCTCCAGATTGGCGTCAAAATCACACTTTTTGGTGTAGTTCCATAGTACTCCAAACCTAACCTAAAACTTGCACTTTTCAGCACTGCTTGCGCTTAAAATTTGCACTTTTTTAGTTTTTATATGGAACAACACCAAGAAGTGCAATTTTGACTCAAAATTTTCATGTGGTTGTTGTAATGGCACATTAGGCTGAGCCAAAAGATTGAAAAAGTGCGTACCGTGGCAACACGTTTAGGCAACCACCCGGAGTTGGAATGGCGTAGCTCAGGGTTTTTTTAAGCGCGGCCGTAGGCCGCCAATGCGGAAAGGAGTTCTGCACATAAATACTATGGATCACGCCCCGAATTGGGGATCTGACCGGGTCACGACGCGTCTTTTGATACCTCTCTCGAGATTTTTGGACGTGTATTAACACTTGACGTTGGATGGAAAGTATTCCCAAAATTATCCATTTTACACAATAATTTACGTTTCCGCTTCCTTCAATTGAGTTCCCCCCAAAGGGTTGTGATTGTTTTATGTGAAATGTTTTATATGAGAATATGAGTTTTATGCAGGGTTCGAAGTTGCACGCACGTGTGCAGCACACTTGTATATTTTTCGCTCTTACACATGTGCTATGTGCTACCAGAAATATTTTTTAGCACACAGCTCATGTGTGTGCCGATTTGAGTTAAGCACATACACACGTGTGTGCTTTTATATAAAATATCTATGCACGAACTCTCGTGCTGTGTGTAGAAAAAACTTTCACTTCAACACGCACTTGTGTATTTCAAAAACAAAACACACACATTTTTTCTGCCATATAAAAAATCAATAGAAAAATTTGAGAGCAAATAAAATTAAAAAACACACGCATGAGTATGTGCTTTTATATTTTCAATACAAAACTCACACGCGTGCAAGTGCTTTATTTCAAACTGCACACACGCGTGCGGTGTGCTTAATATATTTTTTTTAAAGCACAGCTCATGTGTATGAGCAATAAGTTTTGTGAGCATTTTTTTGCACGCGTGTGTGTGCTGTGTGCGTGCGTGCAAATTCGAACCCTGGTTTTATGGTCTAGTGTGTAAACGTAAACGGACCTGAACAAAAGTAACCGGTTAACAGTGTTAGACACGATAAGGCTGCGGGTACATGCTCAATATTATTGACGGCATATTACGTATCGTGATACGTATTGAGTGTGTACCATGAAATATTGATGAATCGTGATAAATATTGGTGGATTTCTGGAAATCCTGAAATCCAAATTCTGTATCGCAATATTGTCAATATTGTATTGACTGTGTACCATCTAATTCATCAGTATCTGTGTTTAAAGTATAAATTAAAGTGAAAACAATAAGAACATGTTTTAATGAAAAAGCTATTAATATATATACATAACCACACACGGACAGCAAACACATGGTTATATTTCTCACATTGGCCTTAAGAAAATAATTGAGCAAGCTAACGCAAACTATCGTCACGCAGAGAGGTTATATGACTAGTCAAATAACCTGCAGCTGTCTAGTAGGGTAGCTAAGCACACCCGGTTTGTATTTTCTTGACCCATTTTTAAGTATATATTGTATATTGGGAACCACACGGGATGAAAACTACATAAATATTGACGCAATATAATTGTGTGTGCACCATCGTTTTGTTATCCATCAATACTTCAATATGGATCACGATAAATATTGAGCATGTACCCGCAGCCTAACGGAGTAAAAAAAAACGATTGTCTTGTGTATATACCAGTAAATACTCGCATCAGAATAACACAACGCATAATGGAGTTATCTCCTGGAGGACAGCCTGTGGATAAAAAACCAATTTTAACACCAGACGGACATATACAAACTCCAATAACTACCGGCAACAATGTAACTCAAGAAAAAAATACTGATCCGTCGTCACCAACAACTGTAGGCAATACAAATTTGACAGCGATCTTACCTGTCATTTACGAAATCGTTCGCTGGTGAGAGTAATTTAGTATAAAAAATGCAGGCACAAAAAAAAGCAATTTAATATCTTTTTTCAATTATGAAACATGCCTAAGATGGGTATGTTCTCTTATACTAGGAAGGATAATATTACGTAATAAATTTAATTACAGTGTAGAAAAGGATCCTCTTGACAACACGGCTAAACAACGAGAATCCCATGAAGGCAGTCAAAAAGTGAGTTGGCAAATAACTAGTACACATATTTGAGTTTACAATAGTTCTTATTAAAACAGATACTAGAATTGCAAAAACGGTTTGAAATTGCCAGAGCAGAAGTGAAACGGTTACCAGGCATAGACTACAATAAAGAAGAACAACTTCAAAAATTGGAGTTTTTACGTAACCAGCTCAAATTAAAACAGCAACTTATTCGTAAATACAAGGACACTCAGCTTTAGGAAGGCACTAGAGCATTGAGCTTTCCTTTGTTTATAATTGGGGGTATACAGGGCATAGATTTTAATCAAGGGTTAAGATGGTATTACGGTTCCTACTACGCTATTTGGTCAATAATGAGCAGCTTATTCAACGGATGGCTGAAAGTTACCCAATGCGACGCGCTGCTCAATTGGTTGTATCCATCATGTATCGAACGAAGAATTTGGCTCAAGAACGTGGTTTGCATGAAATGACACCCGAACGCTTTAAGTGAGTTTTCGAGATGGCTATAGAAAATAATATTGTTTAATTAAAATACATAATTTCAGATCTTTTATGGCGGTTTTTAAAAATAATCTAAAAAAGGAAATAGAAGGAGTAAAAGATGAAATAAAGAAAAAACCGTTCTAGGTGAACCCAAATTATCATTACCTACTAATGTATTTGTTATTATTCTTTTCAATAGTGAAAACAGTTTCGACAACGAACTCGAGCTACACTTCTTCCACTTGAATGTAACCATTAATTCTTGACTCCCAGTTTCACGAAAAAATCTACCATTACCACCACCAAAAAATCAGAAAGAATAATGAAAAGAACAGCTTTGCAATACTGAACAAAGAAGCATATCAACTGCTGAGTGGAAGATCAATCTATTTCAAAATATTTTTATTTAGCGCCCTATTTCAGAAATTTTTTCAAAAACACCCTCTCATAGGTTGTTTTAAAAAACCCTATCTCAGAATTTTTTTAATAACGCCCTATTTGGAAATTTGGTTCAAAAACGCTCTATCTCTGCTGAAAATTTATGAATGTTTTCGTTCAGATGGGGATTTTTTGAAACCCATTTTGAGATAGGATTGCTTTTACAATAGGTGTGTTCGTCTAAAAGTTCAGTAAGAATTATCCAGTAACGAAGTTTTTCTCTCTTCTGTCAGATTCTCTCTCAATGAGAGATGATTGCTAATTTTGCATGTCATACAAAATCCATCCGTGAAAAAATATAATTTTAATTTGATTTTCGCGCATTTTTATTAAAAAATGGAAAACAAAGGAAATCTCACGGTCGAGGTATCCCTAATATATATATATATATCGCGCTTGTTACGTTAAAGTGTAACAACTCAAAATTTGAACACTTTCAGTAGAGAAAAAACTGTTTCCGTAAATATTAATAATATATTACAAAGAAAAAACAATGTAATTGCACGAAGATATCATAAAAATTGTATAACCGTTGTTTCATTTTTGTTTGGTATTTGCACGAAAATAACAAATTTTTGAGTTATTACTCTTTTCCTGAAATTTGTTTATATACATAGTGATATTATTTTGAGTTGTCTCTGTTTAACTGAAAATTCTCACTGGAATTGATAAATATGATTTGTTATAAATAGGCACAATGCAAAATGTTACACTTTATGTGATACACTAACGAACAAATTTGATAAAACACTTGGATACAACTAAAAATGTAGCTCTTTAGGTGAGTCGAAAGAAGTCATTCTGAAAACAAAGAGAGAGTCATAACGGATATTTTAACGAAAGACTAGACAAATCACTGAACGAGTTTGACAGTGGGTAGAGATGACCACTGCACATTATTTTCTTGCAAAAAACTAAAATTTGGAAATTTTGAGTTGTTACACTTTAGCGTACCAAGTGCGATATGTACTACTTCGCTTTTGCTTTTTTTTATTAATTTAATTAACAATTGCCCCGTTGCAAAAACTAAAATTTATTGACAAAATCAGCTGATTTTCGTGATTGCTAATTCGTGCTGGCAGAAATTTATCCAGTAAGAATTATCAAGTTCTCGCAAAATGAAGAACCTACACTATACTTTATCTTAAAAATCGCATCGTAGGACCTCATAAGCACGATTTTCTGCCTCAAATAGGAGTACACACATGTCACCAACTTGAAAACCCTCAAAAAGAAGAAACACAATGTCGTATTATCCGAGCACTCTTATAGTTATATATTCCTTTTTCGAAAGCTTTTAAACTGTCGGCCAGCGTCAGTGAAGGTCCGAAACGAGAAATGTAGACCGAGAAGGATTAAACAAGGGGTTCCGCAGGGTGGTGTTCTTTCACCCCTTCCGTTTAATTTTTACCTTTCGAGCCTCCCTCCCCCACCAGACGGGGTCTCCATCGTCTCGTACGCTGACGACTGCACCGTGATGACTACGGGCAAGGGCCCTTCCGTAGGCGAACTATGTACAAAACTCACGTTACCTCAGAGACCTTTTCCAGCTTCACCGAGCGGAATCTGACACTGTCTCCGACTAAATCTACAGCGACATTATTCACCATGTAGACTGCGCAGATGGGGCAGTCGTTGTACACGTAGGTGGAGTACTTCTACCTACTGCTAACCACCCCAACATCTTGGGGGGCTACGTTCGACAACAGCCTGACCTTCGTTAGTCATTCCACTGCAATAGCTTCAAAGGTACAAGGGCGCAACAATATCCTCAAGTCACTGTCCGGGGCAAAGGCAAAGAAACGTTGCTTGCCACATATAAGGATATTGGCCGGTTATTGACTATGCTACAAAGCAGATGAATTTTTGCTGAGAAGCCTTCCATGGCAGAAATACACTCGGAGAGCTTGCTAAACCACTGCCGACGGGCGAGCCCGTTTTGAAAAAACCACTTTTGATGTAACCTGTACCAGGGCTCGAACCTTGGGCTTGCGGTGTGGTAGGCCGGCAACACTACCACCACACCACAGCGTCCGCCGTGAAAACTTATGAAAAAGCTGAAACTTATTTACTCAAGGAAAAAAGACCACACATAGAAACAGCTTTGAAAATATGCCGATCACTAGCTTTAGGTGTAATACAGCACTACGTATTCATTTACGAGATAATGCATCAGTCAAATCGAGCGAACACACAAAACAAACCAAAATACGAAAATCACCGACTTCTACCTAAGTAACGAGCGGCAAAAATAACCTTCAATTCAGAATATTCAAACACACGATTAACATTACGTGCGATTTTTCAAGATTAACGATTATGTCGCTTGCACCATTGAATATGCTATTCACTAACTTATCCATAACGATTTGGGCAAAAGATTCCTCATCCCGCAATAAAACATACTCTAAGTAATCAAATGCCATTTTTTAATAATAACAAATTATGTTTTCTTTTATTAACGGCACAGCCAACAACAGCAAATGATGTGTTGTTTACTTTGCGACACAGCTGATCACGAATAAACGAATATCGTTAAAAAAAAGTTAGTGAATACCATTGGTCAGGTCTTATAACCATATTATGGACGATCATATAGAAACCCTATAAGCTCAAATAATAAATACATTACGCTTTATATTCAAAGTTTGGCCTTTTCATACTTAATTTACTAAACTGTGATTTTATACGCTACTATAAAGTACAATTTGTGTAAAAAGGTCAGTGACCCTTGTCTACCGTTTGCATTGTACAATGGTGAATACCAATACCGTTATCGCTATGGAAGTTAGTGAACTCCACCACAGCCTTATACACGAAGTTTATGACCTAGTTGTCCTGCATTTTTTAAATTTGTTTATAAAATATTTAACAAAATAAATAAAATATTTTCTCTACCAGTGACGTATGTTTGCTAAATAGTTATTCAATATGCATGCCTGCGATCTTGGTTGCTTCGTAATATTAATCAGTTTGCAGACACCATAGATTCTTACCATAAGGCGTCTCTTATTCAATTCGTGCTATCGGGTATACATATGTCGTATTTTTTTTTACTTTATTAGCAAGAACACTGGTGCTAGTTGACCAAATTTTTTAGCTATATTCTAATATTGATCTAATCACTGTGTAGTCTCGTAAGGCTTCAAAAGCGTAGCATGGTGTATGTTGCCGATGTAAGTTTGTCCACATGATCGGTGAAGCTTGATTTAGTATTGTATTATTAGATTTACCCATGACTCTTATCGATGTAACAATTGCAATTGTTGTTTCGGTAAGTTTTATGAAACTAAATTTCCATTCTTTATTTTAATAAAAAGAAAAAAATAACAATTCACTTAATTGGAATACAATTTACATAAACTTGTGTCCAAAAATAAAAACCAAAAATAATTAATTACTTCTTTGCAGTGATATGTGAACTGTTTGCTGGAGCCTGTGAATCACTTAAAGAGCCTACCCCGCTTACTCCAACCATCGACACATTATGTTTTTGGTGCTTACCACCGCGCGTATCGCGCTTGTCAATGCTTCCCTCAAGTAACCCATCCAAATTCGATTTCATATCATCATTTTCCCCTGTCGACAATTGCTTCCCATTTGTATATATTCGGGTTTTTGCTAACCACCCCAACATCTTGGGGGGCTACGTTCGACAACAGCCTGACCTTCGTTAGTCATTCCACTGCAATAGCTTCAAAGGTACAAGGGCGCAACAATATCCTCAAGTCACTGTCCGGGGCAAAGGCAAAGAAACGTTGCTTGCCACATATAAGGATATTGGCCGGTTATTGACTATGCTACAAAGCAGATGAATTTTTGCTGAGAAGCCTTCCATGGCAGAAATACACTCGGAGAGCTTGCTAAACCACTGCCGACGGGCGAGCCCGTTTTGAAAAAACCACTTTTGATGTAACCTGTACCAGGGCTCGAACCTTGGGCTTGCGGTGTGGTAGGCCGGCAACACTACCACCACACCACAGCGTCCGCCGTGAAAACTTATGAAAAAGCTGAAACTTATTTACTCAAGGAAAAAAGACCACACATAGAAACAGCTTTGAAAATATGCCGATCACTAGCTTTAGGTGTAATACAGCACTACGTATTCATTTACGAGATAATGCATCAGTCAAATCGAGCGAACACACAAAACAAACCAAAATACGAAAATCACCGACTTCTACCTAAGTAACGAGCGGCAAAAATAACCTTCAATTCAGAATATTCAAACACACGATTAACATTACGTGCGATTTTTCAAGATTAACGATTATGTCGCTTGCACCATTGAATATGCTATTCACTAACTTATCCATAACGATTTGGGCAAAAGATTCCTCATCCCGCAATAAAACATACTCTAAGTAATCAAATGCCATTTTTTAATAATAACAAATTATGTTTTCTTTTATTAACGGCACAGCCAACAACAGCAAATGATGTGTTGTTTACTTTGCGACACAGCTGATCACGAATAAACGAATATCGTTAAAAAAAAGTTAGTGAATACCATTGGTCAGGTCTTATAACCATATTATGGACGATCATATAGAAACCCTATAAGCTCAAATAATAAATACATTACGCTTTATATTCAAAGTTTGGCCTTTTCATACTTAATTTACTAAACTGTGATTTTATACGCTACTATAAAGTACAATTTGTGTAAAAAGGTCAGTGACCCTTGTCTACCGTTTGCATTGTACAATGGTGAATACCAATACCGTTATCGCTATGGAAGTTAGTGAACTCCACCACAGCCTTATACACGAAGTTTATGACCTAGTTGTCCTGCATTTTTTAAATTTGTTTATAAAATATTTAACAAAATAAATAAAATATTTTCTCTACCAGTGACGTATGTTTGCTAAATAGTTATTCAATATGCATGCCTGCGATCTTGGTTGCTTCGTAATATTAATCAGTTTGCAGACACCATAGATTCTTACCATAAGGCGTCTCTTATTCAATTCGTGCTATCGGGTATACATATGTCGTATTTTTTTTTACTTTATTAGCAAGAACACTGGTGCTAGTTGACCAAATTTTTTAGCTATATTCTAATATTGATCTAATCACTGTGTAGTCTCGTAAGGCTTCAAAAGCGTAGCATGGTGTATGTTGCCGATGTAAGTTTGTCCACATGATCGGTGAAGCTTGATTTAGTATTGTATTATTAGATTTACCCATGACTCTTATCGATGTAACAATTGCAATTGTTGTTTCGGTAAGTTTTATGAAACTAAATTTCCATTCTTTATTTTAATAAAAAGAAAAAAATAACAATTCACTTAATTGGAATACAATTTACATAAACTTGTGTCCAAAAATAAAAACCAAAAATAATTAATTACTTCTTTGCAGTGATATGTGAACTGTTTGCTGGAGCCTGTGAATCACTTAAAGAGCCTACCCCGCTTACTCCAACCATCGACACATTATGTTTTTGGTGCTTACCACCGCGCGTATCGCGCTTGTCAATGCTTCCCTCAAGTAACCCATCCAAATTCGATTTCATATCATCATTTTCCCCTGTCGACAATTGCTTCCCATTTGTATATATTCGGGTTTTTTGTTTTTGTGTTTCAGCTTGTGAATTGCATTGACTCTGAGTTTGACCGCGTGCCTGCATTTTATTTGGTTTCATTCGATGTTGTACAGCAACTGAATTCGTGATGGGTTTTAAAACATTTCCCACTGCTTTGGTACGGCCTTCCCGAAACACCATTCTCTGTCCAACTCGAATATACTCTGGGTGTTTAATAAAGCGAAATTTTACGTGAGCTTTATCGCCAGTACGTAAACAATCTTTCGACATATTTATAATAGATGCGGTTTGTCGAATACTTCCACAGTGCACCATGGCCTGGTATCGCGAGGATATAGTAGTTGGGTGATGAAGAACCAGAATTTCACCTTCGAACTCCCAACAAGCTTGAGGCTTCAAATCAGGACTAACCATAACCTGAAATTTTAGTACATAGAGATGCATATTTTTATAAATCATAAAAAACACTTAGACCATTCAGTTATTACCATTCCTTTGCGTATTTGAGATCTTTTAATTTTTTTCAGCGCAAAACTAGCAGTTTGACCGCCACGTACTTCTTTGACATTCATACGTTTCCGATGAATACTCTTTACTGCAATTGGTATAAAATTACCCAATGCATCTGGCCCCAACATAAGTGTGTCATTTAATTTGATAAGACCTTGCAGACACGTTCCAGAAACAACAGTACCCACACCAGGTACTGAGTAAGTATCGTCAATTTGAAATTCTGCAGGTAGATTATCTTGTCCAGTCATTCGAATTGTTAACAAGTTTAAAAACATTTTCAAAAGTTCCAAATTGTCGCCTGTTACATTTGAAACTTGAAAAATTGGACATAAACGTTGAGAAACAAAATTAGTTGCACTTAGCACAACATCGTCGGCGTTTTTAACCATTACAGGTACTTTGCGACACCCTTGGGATTTTAATATCTTAAAAAGTAGTTTTAAGTTATCTTGCAAGACATTAGGCGGGCACATATCAATTTTAGTAACAACCACAAATACTGGTACGGATAATGCTAGTGCCAGTCCCAAATGCTCTTTGGTCATACCAACGATACCAGCATTTGCACCAATCTAAATTATACAATACAAAAAATCATTATAAATTAGTGTGTAATTCACGTTTCGTACCATCAACATTCCAAAATCTGGAGCATGGCCAGTCATGCCAAACACAGTTGTTTTCAAGTACCGTTCATGTCCGGCCAAGTCAATGAATGTAATAACTTTTGCTGATTTTTCACATATTTTTACCCAATCGAGAGTTCCATGGTCAGGTTTGTTAACGACATTACCAATGCTATCGAATCCTATGCATTAGATATAGTTAAATATTGGAGCATAGTGCTATACTATAACTAATGATTGAAATAAAACTATCATACCTAATATATCATTCCCTACAGAGCTGGTGCGCCCTGTCTCCATTTCATGTTTGTGTCTAAACAATCTCTGCCGAGCATGGCCTCGCCCATTATCCAACTCACCATGTGTAAGTACGCCAAGTAATGTAGATTTTCCCGCATCGACATTTCCAACAACTGCAACACTATTCACAAGAAAAATACAATTAAATGGCACAGTGCATTTAAGGAATATGGGTCATCCTTTGGAACAGAGAAAATACTTAAGATAATTTTTGCAAATAAATAGATCATCCTCTATGAGCTAATTTTTAATTTACTTAGTAAATATGTCGCACTTAACATGTGAATCATATGCAAACTGAGATGAGATGGACTATAATTAAGTTCAGAAAAAAGCGTCTGTGCGACGACACTTTAAAAAAGTATCATAGTCACTAAGTTTCAAAACAGCCGTTGCTCAGTGTTATTTCTACTAAATTGGATTTTAATTGGACGTTGTCCATTTACCGTATTTCCATAAAATCTGAGGTATCAACATGCTTCCTTACTAAATATTGCCCAGCCAGCCCTTTTTCCACTTTACGCTGTCTTAGCAAAACTACATCAGCATCTATAGTTGTGGCTAAAGATTGTAGTGTCGCAACAGATGCTCGATACTCTTCCTCATCGAGACCATTATCACTGCCATCTATTTGTGATAGTCATTATTTTTAACTTGATATATGCATTTAAATTGAATTTTACCTTCGCCTATACCAATTTCATATATAGTTTCCCCACGACAATCGATCATACGTTCTTCGAGCCTCTTTTTTAAAAGATCAAACTGAACCTCTGTTGGACTAACTAAGACTTTCTTGCCGCAAATACTCGAGTAATCAATTTTTGGACTATGAAGTCGTTCAAAGTCACCAATATTACTTGCTGAGGTCAACTCAGCACAGTGTCCATCTGCGGGTGGTGACAGAGGATTGATTTCACACATAGTTATGCCAAGGATATCTTTTTTTAACGCTTTATTCCAGTTTCACTTTTTTCTAAAAAACTTTTGATTGCTGAATACATCCAGATACATTTCCTTCTTACGATTCTATTGTTCGCTTTGTTTTCCAAAGTGTATCTAGGGGAAAATGATAAATTTAAAAAAATTAATTTTAATACATTTCCATATCGCTTTCTTACATAAATAACGTCGCATCTTAAAGCAAATTAAATAGTTAAAAGCCATGTCCATAATCATCGGAAAATTGTAATTATTACGTTTTTTTTCTTTCAAAATTTTCGGATAAATATCCACTACACTTAGAAAACTAGTACATATTATAGAATTATATAGTGCATCTATTTATTTTTTTTTTTTTTTTTTTATAATAAATTTCAAGTTTCACCTCTGGTTGCTTTTTGTACTCTTTTTGACCGCACAATTTCAAACGTAAAGTTTGTTATTTAATCATATAAACCAGTTTCAAAATCCACAATAAATCGACATTTAATATGACAGTAGTGTTTACCATCTTGCCAAATGCGAACTGCTGGGCTTCGTTTTGAATCATAACGTTTATATACTGTAAAATATGCTGGACCTAGAAATAATGATGCAACAAAAATTCGATTTTTGCAAGGCACAAAACTCGGGCACACATCGATTTCTTGGTAATGATGAAATATTTGAATGTTTAAAGTTTAAGTAGCCGGCAAACAGAGAGGACGCAATATGTGGGAGTATTAGTGTATTACGCTCTAAAATGCTTGCGTGGTAGTGGTATTGCACTGGAAAAAATGTGTATGTTGCATAACTTAACAGATAAATCTTGACGACGACCACTAAACCTATATTTGATAAGAAAACATATGCGCCTCACGCTCCATACAAAAAAAAAATGGACACCCTGTTGCCATCGGAATTATAAACTTTAATGTATTCTCAGACCTTGGTCAAAAAAATATTAAGATTTACCGGAGCTAAACCGCGTTAAAAAAAACGCTAAAAATATCCTTCTTAATGTATAAAAGGAGTATGAAAAAATATTTTTTAATAAAATGCACCTTAGATGATGAATTAGCTGGAGTACAAAAGGTAAGCATAAAAAAGTTTGAAAATATATTTTGGATTCATGCTCAGTGTATTAATATAAGCAATATAAGAAATGCGACCTGCTTCATTCAATGCATAGTGATATAGGCTGTGTGCCAATGGGAGAAAATTCTTTATTCTTAATTCTAACATTTATTGTGGTGAATACGAATGTCACAATTTCCCCTAGCCCATGGGGCTAGGTAAAATTTTGACAACAGTAAATGTGTACACACACATTGACAAATTGTTATTTATATCTGACAATTGCAAATAAAACCCCCAAAAATATTAATATTATTACAAAATATGGCAGAAAAAAGAAGGAACACATCATATGTAACATGTAAGATATATTGTTTACATCTACATATGAATTGTAATAATTTTCTGTTTATTTAAAGGGAATCATGCAGAAAGGCTTCTGCTAATTAAAAGACGCACGGAGGAAGAGGCACTCTTCAGTGGCAAAAACGCCAATTTCAACGAAGGCTGGAAGTAAGTAGACGATTAAAAGTATAATCATGATAATAAATACATTAAATAAGTTCCGCCAGTGTTTTTTATGTTAATTTTGACTAATTTTAAATTACCTCTTTAATTTAATTTAAAATATTTATTTACAGAAAAGTGGCGCAATCCTTTCCTGAGGCCAAGGATGGGCCGACTTGTAAGTCCCAATGGAATGGGTAGACTGTTAATGTTAAACTGCTGTGCCTTAACTACCTATATCATTTTTAAGGAATATATTTGAATAAAATAAGTTATTTTTATATACTTTCAGAGTTTTATTGTTGCTCTTTTAAGTGTAACATTGATGATTTCCTTACATATGATATTAAAATATGGAATTTTCATGTTCCAAAAATTATGAAAAAATGACACATCTTTCTGTCAAACCATCAGCAGAATCGAAGAGCGTTACTTCGTTTCGACCATGCACATAGTTAGACTCGTCCACTGAAATAATAGAAAGATCCTAATCTTCGTTCAGTACACAAATGTTATGCAGAACAAATGCACTAAACACTGTTTTGATAAAAAAATTTATATCTAGCTCTAGATCTGGATTGAAAATATTTCTCCATCTGCTCTTCACCATCCCGAAATCCTGAAAAGTGCACGAGATTCGTTCAAGTTTCCAAAAATAACTCGCCGGAGAAGGTAAACAATATCCTGGAAGTATTTATTCAAAATCAAACAAAGATCGAGCTTCTCTTAACGAAGATATTACCTGACGGCTTACACGTTATCTAAGGATCTGAATTACAGCCAAATCATCAAAGCAATACATGGCTTCTGTTTCCATTAACATAGAAATAAGCATGATCCAATAATACAGGTCGTGTCGATAGGCCAGCTGATTTTTATTTTTTTCTCGAATTGTGACAATCAAAATATTTTTCCGTACTATTTTGACTATAAGCCCACAAATTACAAAAACAAAATACATGGAAATTTTTTGAGTGTTTGGATGTTTGTCGAGCTGCTACGACCTGTTATGGTTGGATCATGGAAATAAGCAAGGAAAAATATTTTCGCAGTAATCTATTCATTTTTAATTAAAAAATTTAATTTACATTTACATATGTCAAAATTTCCTATTTTATTTGGCACAGCAAAATGGAAAATATTTGTACACCATAGAAAATTTGTTCACCTAATTTTTCCTCTGAGTAAAATGTTACCGATTGGTACACAGCCAATTCAATGCTTGCACAAACTGAATAAATTTTTATTCTTTTGTGCTCTGCTTGTTGACGTTCGTGCTGTGTGCGTGTAATTACGAACTGTGTACGTGAGACAGCCCCTTTGGGGTACTCCGTGAGTTTTTTTGTGATCCAATCACCGGACATCTCCATATATATGAATGAGGATAAGTGTTGGAGAACTCCGATTCTCCCACATTTTTTACAGGGTAGCACCCTTGCAGAAATCGAGTAACGGACGGATAACAACGCAGAGTATTTTTTTCCTTTGGCACTCAACTACTAATAAATTAGCTAAAAATATGATAGGGGTATCAAAAGACGCGTTTTGACCTCGATATCAATTCTGCGAACTCGAAATTTCATTTTTTTGTTTTTGTGAAGAGATATTTGCAGTTAAAGTTCAGAATTTTCTGTCATTTTCATGTGGTTGTTGCAATCACAAATTACACTGTTCAGGGCAACCACCCGGAGTTGGAATGGAGTAGCCCAGGGTTATTTTTGAAGCGCGGCCGAAGGCCGCCTACGTGGAAAAGTGTTCTGCACATAAAAAACATGGATCGGGCCCCTAAATGAGGACTTGACCTGGGTCATTTCTTGGTTTTTTGTTAATAACTTTTCACTAAAACAAAAAAAAAAAATTTCGACTTCGGATCATTGATACCGAGGTCAAAACGCGTCTTTTGACACCCCTATCATAGTTTTAGCTAATTTATTAGTAGTTTAGTGCCAAAGGAAACAAATACCCAACGCAGAAGGAATTAGCATGGTGTAGTTCAGGGTTGTTTTTAAAATTAAATTTCAAATTTTGCACATACGCGGCTTTGCACCCAAAGATGTGATATCTCAAATGAAAGGTAATTTAGTTACCTATACAATGCAAACAAAATTGTAAAAACCGGTTATATAGTATTGAATATATTTTGATTTAAAAAAATGCCTTAAATGAACTTTGACACTTACGGGTCGATTCTATAGTGGTAACAACATTCGATTTACCCGGCAAACAAATATCTTGGAAACTTTTACACCCGTTTGGTATTCTGCCGGCTCAAGTTGCAGTTCAATTTCGTAACCACCGAAAGAGGTGGTAACGACAAGTAACCGCGACAAAATTCCTACTTGCCCTTTTCTATCTTTTTTTCTTTTTTCTATTATTATTTTCTCTTAAATCATCTCCTCAACTTGTCCTTAACTCTTTAACAACTCTTCGAACTCTTCTTATTAGATTAAGCTCTTTTAGACTAAGTTTTATTTTAAAATTGTTTTTCTTTTTATAATTGTTATTATGTACTTAATTTTATTCATGACTGGTACTGTAAAATAATTTTGTAAAAATTGTTGTGCCAGGAAAATATTCAAAATAAATAAAAAATTGCGAGTGTCGATTTTTTCGATTGAGTCGATCGTATTTTATTTTGGTACTAGCAGGGCACCCGGCGTTGCTTGGGATGTAAGTAGTTAGGGGGCCTTTCAAAATCAATAACATACTTTAAGGTTTCATATTTATATAATACTAGCAGGGCACCCGGCGTTGCTCGGGATGTAAGTAGTTAGGGGGCCTTTCAAAATCAATAATATACTTTAAGATTTCATATTTATATAATATTATTGCCCACTTAAGAATTTACCAAATTCGAATATTTTGTAAATTTTGAAAAAAGAGTATTGAAAACCGGTTAACACAGCTATCGATAAATTTATCGAAGTCCAAATGAAACCTGGAGCTATCCCCTTTCGTTTGATACCCATATTGTAGGGTAATATAGAGGTTTTCGGGCAATAACCGATAACACAGTTATCGATAAATTTATCGAATTCCAAATGAAACCTGCAGCTATCCCCTTTCGTTTGACACCCATATTGTAGGGTAATATTAAGGTTTTTCTGCAATCGCATTTTTACCAATAACTCAGTTATAGATAAATTTATCGAAGTACAAATGAAACCTGGGGCCTTCCCCTTTCGTTTGATACCCATATTGTAGGGTAATATAGAGGTTTTCGGGCAATCACCGATAACACAGTTATCGATAAATATATCGATATCCAAATGAAACCTGCGACCATCCCCTTTCGTTTGATACCCATATTGTAGGGTAATATTAAGGTTTTCGGGCAATCGCATTTTGACCGATAACTTAGTTATCGATCAATTTATCGAAATATATCGAAGCCAAAATGAAACCTGGAGCCTTTCCCTTTCGTTTGATACCCATATTATAGGGTAATTTTAAGTTTTTTGGGCAATCACCGATAACACAGTTATCGATGAATTTATCGAAATATATCGAAGTCCAAATGAAACCTGGAGCTATCCCCTTTCGTTTGATACCCATATTGTAGGGTAATTTTAAGGTTTTTGTGCAACAACACTCAGTTATCGGTCAATTTATCGAAATATATCGAAGTCCAAATGAAACCTGCGGCCTTCCCCTTTCGTTTGATACCCATATTGTACGATCTTTCTATACCTGTATGCGAAATATCATAAGTATAGGTTCAATATACATACTTAGAGTTATATGGAATAAAAAAATTTCGAAAAGTAACGGTCCCTAGCAGGGTCGAAACCCCCAAATGAAAATAAAAAAATCGCCTATAGCTCCTTCCAGACTATAACCTGTAGGCGTGCCAAATTTCAACAAAATCCGTCTTGCCATTCTCACATTTTTAGGGAACAAAAGCAAACGTCTGGGCATCCAAACATCGCTACATTCACATTTATAATATTAGTAGGATTGTGTAACTTGATCGAACAAAAGCTGCACGTTTTTAATGTATTTTAAAATTTTTGTCAATAATTTACTTTTTGTTCATTTTATTAGCAGTTTTCAACTCAATCGACACGCCAACGACCGCAAAAATGCGGTAGAAAGATGATCGATTAAGCATTCACAGTCACTCGTTGATCGATCAGGGCCCGAATCGTGACAGCCGTGAGCGAGTGCACTATCGTACGATTAAAAATTTCGTCAGTCGAAGAGCGAGTGAATAATATCGAATTCTTACAGAAGAAAGTGAACGTATCCTAATTGTCCTCAGTTTTCAAGGTTACAATAGGGTTTTTAACGTCAAAATAAGGTTGTCAAAATATAAAATTTGTGCGAAGAGACAACGGAACCTAACTTTATGTGTTATTCAAGCTCTAGTGAGAGTGAAAACGACGAAAGAGAGGTGCGCAAACACCTTAAAGACCAAAGTGACCCCCTGCAGCTTTTAAATAATGCGTAATTGCGGCATATGCATATGCACACATTTAGCAATTAACCTCTGTGCTTGTTTATATTTTGCAGCTTTATTAAACGATGTGGGATGAACAAGAGGTGTCCAATTATGTCCTCACTAAAATTAATCGTATGTCTTATGTGTCATGATAACAAGTCCGTTCCTTCAGTCCTGCAACTAACCACAACTTTTTCAGACCTTGCGAGTGCGGAGATCAACACGCTATTGGCAGTGATTATTTGATTAAAATGTGTCAACAGTATTCTGAGAATGAATTGTATCCGGAGTTTGCACGTTTCGAAACGGATGACTCGCAGGGCAACACAAAGTGGAAAACATAGAATTCTTTGAGGTTGATTATATTAGCACAAGTGTTTGGGTGCTATTTAATATTTTGTCATTTTCAGTTATTGGATGCCCCAAAGCTCCTTCCAAATTTGTTTTGCAGCCGTTTTTTCTTACTCACAGTTTGGTATCTATCAAAGTTTTGCCCAAATCGGGATGTCCTTTTACGTTAAATTAAGTTAATTATAGGGCTTAAGTAAAGAATACCGACCACAGTGATACAGTAGTAAAACTCTGGTGAAATTACATCCTGGAGGTGAAATTTTCAGAGTCGAAATTAATTGAAGTATGCTATTACTTATACCCACGGTTGCATTACAGCACCAAAACAAGACTAAGGGAGTAAATTTAGAAAAAGAGTATTTATTGCACATATTGTTCTATGGCAAGTGTAAAAAATAAAAGTGAAATGGTAAAATTCCGCAAAAATACATATTACTGACGAATTTCTCTTAGCGATGACCTGAAAAGCATTTAAATCTATTCAAAAATTAAATCACACAGAAATCGCCATAGTTCAAAGTAAAACATTCAACACCCTGTGACAAATATGCTATTGAAAACATAATATATGACGAAAAATCATCGCAAACCTATCAGAGATCAATCTTAATAATAATAGATTACCTATCATTTAAAACAACTTTTATTGTTTTTCGTTTGCTTTGCGGGACTTAATGCAAGTAAATCTGTGTACAAACACATTGTAATTAACATTTAACACAAGTACTAACTTATGTATACTTTGACAACTTCTTTGTCATAATTATAAAGCATTTTGTTTCTTAACCAACAACCGAAAAATATCTAAATGTACTTTTAACAATTTTTCTTGTTTTATTCACCAAAATAATTTTGCAACACACAATCCTGAAGTGCCAAAAAAGCGTAGACTGCCACCCCATGTACAGCCTGGCGGTGAATATAATCAGCTGATTGGTACAGTTTTACTACTGTATATACTGTGATACCGACCGTTCAGCTACGGGAAAAAAACAACATGAGCGTGATTCGTGTTCACTCACTGAGTGTAACGACATACATTTTTTTCTCAGCAAATGATCAGGGGCGGAGTTGGGGGGGAGTAATGGTTGAAAAATCGAAATTTTAAAATCAATTTTTCTCGAAAACTGTCCATGCGATTTTCAAAATTTAAATTTCATTGGATAGGTATTGACAATAGCTTTTATTGAATATATGTATATATTTATTTATTTATTGAAAAAAAGGTACTGGTGCAATTTATGGGGCCCACCCAAAACTAGACCAAAAAAGTCGAGTGGGGTATCAAAAGACGCGTATTCACGTCTAGCTTTAGAATCTGAAATGAGATTTTTTTTTTTCAACCGTTCAAAAGTTATTTGCAGTTAAAGTTCACAATTTTCTGTCATTTTCATGTGGTTGTTGTAATGGCACATTAGGCTGAGCCAAAAAAGTGAAAAAGTGTGGGAAACGTGGCACGCGGAAGGACATCACCGTGGCGGTAGCCATGGCTATAGCACACACCCGGAGTTGGAATGGCGTAGCCAAGGGTTATTTTTTGAAGCGCGGCCGAAGGCCGCCTAGCCAGAAGGGGGTACTACGCAGAAGGACTTGGCATGGTGTAGCCCAAGTTGTTTTTAAAACAAAATTTTTAATTTTGCAAACAACTGCAAATTGTGTCGTTTACTTTGCGAAACAGCTGATGGCGAATACTCGAAAATCGAGAAAAAAATGTCGATTGCGAATGTCGTAATGACCCAGGTCAAATCCTGATTTAGGGGCCCGATCCATGTTTTGGTAATTTGTTTTTAATTTATTTTTATTTTAACCAATATTTCAACGACACCAACGGATAACGTGATAAAATATCAATTTACAAATCGACTACGATAAATTAACGATTGAAGAGTTGACAAAAAGTTAGTGAATAGCATAGATAGTTAAAATTATTGTTACGTTAATTTATCGTGGACAAATTGGGTAATACTTTCCACCCAACGTCAAGTGTTAATACACGTCAAAAAATATCGGGAGAGGTATCAAAAGACGCGTTTTGACCTCTGTAACAAGAATCCGAAATAAATAAATATTTTATTGCAGTGAAAAGTTATTAAAAAAGAACCAAAAAATGACCTAGGTCAAATCCTGATTTAGGGGCCCGATCCATGTTTCTTCTGTGCAGAACACCTTTCCGCGTAGGCGGCCTTTGGCCGCGCTTCAAAAAATAACCCTGGGCCAAGCTATTCCAACTCCGTGTGTGTGCCATAGCCGTGGCTACCGCCACGGTGATGTTCTTCCGCACTCTTTTCTCACAGTGTAATTTGTGATTACAACAACCACATGGAAATGGCAGAAGATTGTGAACTTTGATTGCAAATATCTCGCAAACTACTGAAAATGTTTGGTATTTGTTTCCTTTGGCACTCAACTACTAATAAATTAGCTAAAAATATGATAGGGGTATCAAAAGACGCGTTTTGACCTCAGGATCAATGATCCGAAGTCGAAATTTCAGTTTTTTGTTCCAGTGAAAATTGACCCGGGTCCGATCCCCAATTGGGGGACCGATCCATGTTTTTTATGTGCAGAACACCTTTACGCGTAGGCGGCCTTCGGCCGCGCTTCAAAAAATAACCCTGGGCTACGCCATTCTAACTCCGGGTGTGTGCCATAGCCGTGGCTACCGCCACGGTGATGTCCTTCCGCGTGCCACTTTTTTCTCACAGGGTAATGTGATTACAACAACCACATGAAAATGACAGAAAAATTGTGAACTTTAACTGCAAATATCTCGCAAAATTCTAAAAATATCGGATTTCCCCCTCCAGATTATTGTTACGGAGGTGAAGACGCGTCTATTGATACCTCTACCTAGAGTTTTGGACGTGTATTAGCACTCGACGTTGGGTGGAAAGTATTACCCGGATTTCCCCCTTCAGATTATTGTTACGGAGGTGAAGACGCGTCTATTGATACCGCTACCTAGATTTTGCTCCTGGGACCAAAGCGCGTCTCCTGATACATATCGCAACATTTTTGGTTGTGTATTAGCGCTCGGTACCCAACGTAAACGGTTACCAACGTTTACACAATCATTCCCAGATGCGCGGGTTTCAAAGCGTTTATAATTTATAGATATGCATATGCACTTTTTTGTTTACGTTAGTTGTAAACGCAACCATCATCTTAGGCTTTCACTTTATTTACATAATATTGTCGACGTTTTGCAAATGCTAATTATAGAACACAAAAAGAGGACGATGAAGTAGAAAATTCCTCCTTCGACATACACTTTTATTAGAACGATTCCTGTAAATTCGATGTGCATTGTATATTTCACAACCGACAATTTACAAACATGTATTCACCATTTTTATTGACGAGTCAACCTACATATGTGCGAGTGCAATTATATTATTTCGGTTACTCAAATCGTTCTTTAATAATCTTAGCACTTCCGGACCAGCCTCCTTATTACTTACAGCAAGGGAAATTATTGAAGATACAGAATAATTCAAAATAATTAAACGTATTACGACTATCGTTTTTCTATCTTGTTGGCAGTAATACTTCTTTAAGACATTTTCCTCGACAAGAATGTCACAACAGTTCAATTAAGTGTTACCAGATATTTAGAAAGAAGTAACGTAGAAATATATGTAACCCTGAAAGCTCAGTTAGAATTGACATAACCATAATCATATCAATAGTCTGGGTTGCCGCAAATGGTAATACTACCCATTCACCGTCAACTGCTAATACAAGGCAAGAAGTATCCAAAAAAACGTTTAGACCTCGGTATCAATAATCCGAAGTGGGAGAAAAACTAAAAATTTGTTTCAAAGGAAAGTTGTTACCGAAAAATTAACGCAAGTCCGATCCCAAATATGCAAAATACCTTTAAACAAATCACCCTTAGACCGAAATAAAATATCGTATTATTGTACCGAGGTCAAGTCGCGTCTCTTGATACCTCTCCCGGCATTTTTGGAAGTATTTTCGGAGTTTACGTGGAATGTAAGGTATTACCAAAAAACGGCTCACAAAATTAAGGCCCTGTTGGCGTTAACAGGAAATTGTGCAAACAGCCCTTCCACTAGTTTGTCAAGGGGTGTTATGTCGCTTATTTTTACTTGTTAAGCTGCTGGTAGGGTCTCTGCGCTCCGACGTCGGATTTGCATCTATGTCCATCCGCTCCGGTACGGAGTTTTCAGTAGCCTTCATCTGGCCAGACGCTCTTGCCCTAGTTTTCTTTGTTTGACATACTTTTCCCTAAGTTTTGGAGATACCATTTATTCTCAGACCCGCTTAGACCTATTCTCCGGTTGTTGTTGTTGTAGCGCTACTTAGCCCTACCTAGGTAGTCAGTATCTTACCCAGTAGTATCATCAAACTCTTCTAACGGAAGTCCAACAAATCTTCGGCTTCGACAGGGGTGGACCAGAGGGAAATGGGTGTTAGAAGAGTGGGTTCGGCTGAGCAGACAAAAAGATGATTAGCCGCAAGCCGGACAGACATTCGGTAAGTCGGGGTTCAGTCTGGATAATTAAGAGTTTAACCTGTTACAGTATCCAGAGCGGAGCTGGGCCAGCATCACTCTTGTATCCCTAGGCATTTCGCGCTCCTCTTCGGCAACGGGTGGAGTTGTTGCCTGAAGAACGGCGTTCGCTGGGAGAGAGCTGACATAAGAATTTACGGAATCGGTGTGGATGAGGGTAAAGGCCCGCCGGCGCACCTTAGATTCAAACGGCGTGGAAATCAGGTGCCGGATCTCATCGAAATGTTTTCGTAGATGGCTTCTTATTCTCCTGGGGGGCGGATTTTCGTTGACCAGGCGTCTGTTCGGATGCTGAGGTTTATACATAATAGTTAAACAAAAACGGGGATAGGACAACCTTTGCCTGTCTCCATTTTTCAGGAATGATAAAGGTGGACAGGGAAAGGTTAAAAATGTGTGTTAGGTTTATTATACCTTCGTTGCCGAGATGTTTCAAGTGAAAATTCCCACGACAGCCGGTTCTACGTACCGGAATGACTCGGATTTTTTCCGACCAAGGGCTGTTATTTCGTTACCCCCCTGCCTAAGCCTCTAACAACTTCACTACAGGCTAGAGGAGAGATATCGGAAGATAAGAATCTCCTTGATTCGCCGACTTCCCAGGTTTAAGGAGGGGGACCACTGGCGCATATTTCCCGATATCTGGTATGACGCATGTGGTCAGTGAGAGGTTGAATAGAGCCACCAAGTACTTGCGCCCCTAGTGGACTATATCTACTGAGCTCTCCTTCGCTGCCTTACCCACTCCGACCGTCGTACTCCAAGGTGAAGACTGTTCCGCAAGGTCATCGATACAGCCTCCGGTCGCTTCGTTCCTGCATCTCCCAGGGGAAGCAGCAGGCATGGCAAGAGAACGTAATAAGTAATGAAGTAAAGTGAGACTTATCAATACCGCGGATCGAACAGTCAATTATTATAAATTGACCAAGAGAAAACAACATCTCGGGACATGCAACCTCTCCTGCGGACTCGGTAAATTCTGGTCAACTGTCGAAGCCATATCAAACCCCCCAGGAAATTCGCGAGATCACTTTGGCTACGGTTTATAACGTATCCACCTACTGATAGGACCAAGAGACGAGCCAGCCCTCGTCCAGACTGAACCCCACCATACCAAACACATGCCTTGCATGCGGTTTGGCCCCTCATGACACACAACATATATTCTCCTGTTCTACTGAACACACTCTTCTTAGACCATTATCACTCTGGTCCAACCCTGTTGAAACTGCGCGTTCCTTCGTACACCCGTTAGAAGAGCTCGATGACAATATAGAGTGAACTGGCCCTTTGGGCAGGGCAAATCACTGCTAACAACAACAACAACAACAGCTAGCCCTCGTGTGCACAACCATAGAAACACCACAGAGTGGCTAAGCCCTTGAGACCCATCGGAGCCGACGGAATTGCCATGAAGTTGCTTAAACACCTAGATCACGCGGCACTTAACAACCTCTCGCTATTGTTGTTGTTGTTTTTAGCAGTGCTTCGCCCTGCCCAAAGGGCCAGTACACTCTTAATTGTCATCTGGCTCTTCTAACGGAAGTCCAAGGAAACGCGCAGTTTCGACAGGGTTGGACCAGAGTGATAAAGGTGTTAGAAGAGTGTGTTCAGTAGAACAGGAAAGAGAATTTGTGTGTCATGAGGAGGCATACCGCATGCAGGGCATGTGTTCGGTATGGTGGGGTTCAGTCTGGATAAATAGGAGTTCAGCCTATTGCAGTATCCAGACCGGAGTTGTGACAGCATGACCCTAGGGGTGGTTGACTGTAGGTAGTAGACACCATCTACGTGGACATTCAACTCCTGCCCCATCTGCGCATTCTACGTGGTGAAAAGGGTCGCTGTCGATTTAGTCAGAGCGAGATCAGACCCTATCCCCCACTAAATCGACGGCTACTCTTTTCACGACATGGAACTCGCAGTTGGGGTAAGAGTTAAACCTCCACGTAAATGGACTACTTCTACCTACCGTCAACCACCCGAGGATCTTGGATGTGACGTTAGGCAATGACCTCACCTTCGCTAGTCATGCCACCGCAATAGCGCGGCAGCAACTTGACTATGCTGGGTGCCCAACCTAACTAACACCCACTGGAGGAAATTGTAAGTCTGCCAAAACGCAGCTATCAGAACTTCAACGTTACAGATATCCAACCACCCGAGATGGCTGAGGAAGAACGTGAGCTTCCGGGAGAGGCTCGAGTCATGCTAGCACATCGTTCTGGTTACTTTAATAAGTTAAACTCTTATCAGGCTGAAATCAACCATAACCAAACGCTTGCTGTGAATGTGATATGTCCTCTCATAAAATTAGACATACATTTCCCTGGTCTTCTAACACCAACATCACTCTGGACTGGACAGAGTGATCGTGTCCATTAGGTACAGCGAAGTACTGTTAACAAAGGCCATCAAAACAAGGATGTATCAGATATTCCCTTACTCCTCTGAGAGTTCAGCACATAACGCGATCTGTTGCACATTTGGGGAGCATGACTCGGCATTCCGTGCAGTTAACCGAGCCGCCCCACAGAACTTACATATTTCATTACGTCTAAATCAACGGCGATCAGTTTTGTGCCAGTGTGATAGGACATTGATCAATCGCGCAATAACAATACCACCTAGTATTTAACTCATATTTTATTTTATTCTCTTTCCTTTAGTGGGGTTTCTAAAAATAATTTTTATCAACAGTAGTTTTGGTATATGTTTGTTCCAAAGTTTTAATTCATTCAGTGTCATTTTATACGTAAAAGCAAATTAAATGTAAAAAATGAGAAATTGCTTTTATCCTGAAAAAAAAAAAAAATTATTAAGGATGAACGTGAGAAACCACATTTACACGTCTTAGTGAAAATGTAGTACCTTAAAGGGTTTTTGTTTTAATAAATCCAGTTTTAAATATACCCAATCTAAACTAGCTTTTAATGTCGGGGATGCACAATACAAAAATATTTTACTCTACCCATTATGACTATTTGTATTACAGCTACTCAAACAAACAATTGGTAATGCTTCAACTGGAGTGTTTCTTTGATTATAATATGGAATTATATACGGGTCCTGCTTTAAAAGATTCCTATTTTAATTCTGGTTCAAAACGTATTTCCGTCCAATAGCTTAGTGTGAAAACAAAAAAATTGTGTTTTATGATAGAAACAAGTTTCATTAATTATTTAATTGGTTCACAGTTTAGTTCTTCTCTGGGTATGTTTTGTTATTTATAACCGCTTCACTCAACTCCAAATTGAGACTCACATCTGTTCCGCTATAAATAACGATAGATGAGGATAATCGTTATTTTCCTTAATAATTTTCACGCTTTTTAGTTTTTCAGTATTACTTGTAGATGTTTCTGGCGTATGACGGCACCACTAATTCTAAGGTCGATCGTACAAATCCAATTTAGGCCACTGGGACCTCTTCAGGTTTTTGTGTAGTTTCAGCTGTGTTGGGGATATCAATTCCCTTTGTAGCGGCTGATGTACCTCCAATGGCTACCTCTTCGAAATTCTGTACTAAATCTGGTACATCATCATCAACTACAGCTGATGATGCACTTGCCAAACTACCGACAGAGGCACCTGACGCAGCAGCACCTTTGTTGGCAAACTCAGTTGCAATTTTTTTTAATTGTGTGATGTCCTGTGGACCCAACTGCGTCAATATTCCAGGCAACATTTCCGAAATAGATTTATTCTCTCCATGTCCGGTAATGGCGAACGTATTTGTTGGAAGCGACGCCTGTGCTTTTGGGTTATTAAAGTGAATAACAGTACCATCGTTCTTTATTATATTAACTTCTTCAATGCCCGGAATTGTATTCACTGACAGTTTTTTTAATGACGATTGTAATTTTTTATCATCGGTTGCCGGAGTAGAATGCACGATCTTCTTCTTACGACGTGGAGTACCCTTTCCACCGATACGCACATGCGCTTGCAATTTTTTTAATTTCTCTGGATTCATCTGAGAAAACAATAAAAATATATAATTGATTTTCTTCTTTTGGAGTACTGCACTATCTTCCACAATCACCTTTTTATAAATTTTTTCTGAACAGTACGTAGGAAAACACGTGCGCCAATGGTAGGGCCAATTGTCAAAAAGAAATCGCCATTATGTTATAATAAATTCTAGCAGTTTTCGGTAAAAGGCCGTATATGTGTTGTAAAATGTAAAGATATGTACTAGAAGTTATGCTTGAAGTCGCCCAAAAATTTGAATTTTTGTCCAACATACCAAAGCCGTGAAAAGGAACAGAACCACAATGTTTTGAGCTAATATCGTGTTCATGCTGCATTTAAAATGCAACATTTTGCATTTTGGGACATTGGTTTCGAAAAAGCGTTCATGCTGGCGCATTTAGCAAATGCACATTTAGCAAGTTCGAACATTTTTTTGAGGTTATGCCACGTGTGAAAAACTGTACAGATTTTTATTAAATCTTTTATTTAAATCCCTTCACAAACATCAGATTAATTTGTAGATTGATTTATTTTAGCAATAGCACACAACACGCGCGCTAAATTACAAATTTAAAATCCGACCAAATTTGCAGAATGTTTACGAAAGACAGAGAATGAGAGAACGCCAAGTAAAAACAACCAATATTGCCACTCTTTTGAATTCGAATCGTGATTTTCTTCGAAGGTTACAGGGTTGATTTCTGCATTTATAATGCTAATGCAAAAATAAAGTTGCATTTGGTTGTCAAAATTTGTATGGAAAATGCAAAATGCTGGCCCAGCATGAACTGCCTATAAGGCTGTGTGCCAATCGGTAACATTTTACTCTGAGGAAAAATGAGGTGAACAAATTTTCTATGATGTACAAATATTTTCCATTTTGCTGTGCCAAATGAAATGGGAAATTTTGACAGTGCATGCGAAAGCAAATATTCACGTGCACATGCGAAATCAAATATTCTGTGAATGAAATGTAAATTTACGTATTTTTTCTGCCATTATATTTGGGGCTAGGTAAAATTTTGACAAATGTGAATGTGTACACATATATGCATTGGGTATGGTTAGTCATATTATTTCAAATGAATTTATATGCCAATACGTTATTAAACTGTAAAATATATTATAAAGCCATTCGCTATCATCGTGAAGTAAAGCGGCAAATACATTACACGAACATTTCCGCGAACATTCCCGTTATGTCATGTTTGTGCGAACTTTTCTCTCGTGTATGGTGGTGTATGCCAGTTCGCGCAAATGTTCGCCAAAAATCAAAATATTTTAATTTTTGGCGAACATTTGCGCGAACTGTTCGTGTGTGTATGAAATAGCTCATAAACGTAGTAATTTCTGAACGGAACAGACGTGCGCGGAAAAGTAAAATGGACAATAAAAAATTTCTGAGTGAATTTATTGAAATGTATAAATCTTTGGCATCATTGTGGCAAGTAAAAAGCAAAGATTATTGTAATAGAATTAAAAAGAATAATGATTATGCGACTTTAATCGAAAAATTAAAAGAAGTAGATCCTGATGCCACAAAGGATACATTCCATTCTTTGCACCAAATTCTTTCTTTGCGATTTTCTTTCTTTTTTTTTACGCTTAATTGCCACAGCGAGCAATATTGCTGCAGCACAATTGTTGTCCGTATTCATCGCTGTCTGAAAGAGAACTAATGTTCGGCCAAAAGTTCGTATGATGGATGGCCAAAGCTGCGAACAAGATGACGGAATGTTCGCGGAAATGTTCGTGTAATGTATTTGCCGCTTAAGACAGGTGACACCAATTGAACAGCTGTTTAATTTTTTTTTCTACTTTTTTCTGCTTTTTATTGATTTTCAAATGTCAAATTTTTGTCAAATCCAACAGATATTTTGTTCAAACATTCAAACTCACGATACTCCATGAATTTTTGGTTCCCAACCTTTGACCTTACTATCCTTGCCAGCCGAAGCAACCAGATTAGACTTGGGGGACCACGACATACTATGAACAGCTCCTGAATGTGCACTAAGGGAAGCTTAACAAGGCTGCAACTTCAGTGTTCACTTAATTTGCTTTTGGAATGCAAAGCCTGCAACTTTAAGGCGGTGTTCACTTAATTTACCAAAAATGGTCTAGCAAATACGCGGTCCAACTTCTTTGCGTTCAATGTATGGATATATTACATATTATTCAACAAAAAAAGAATAATATGATATAATTTGAAAAATAACAAACCAATGCGATTTGACAAACTTTTGACATCTGAAACAAAATTTCAACAACAACAGCAAACACACGAACCTTCTGACGACGCAACTTGTATTTATAAACCTTGTTCGCTATCGAGCTAAAAAACGGTTGGGCGCATTTTTCTTTCGTGTGCATTCTATACTCGCTAGTATCTACTCGCTTTTGTCAGTATAAAATACATAACCTTGTTTTCATACTTTTGGCGTGCTTTTTACTTTTGCTAAAGTTTAAAATACTAATATTTATTGATTTAAACTTTACAACTATTAGGGGATAGGGGATAATAGATACGCTCTATTATCTCCATCTCACAAAAATAAGGGGAAAAAACCTGAAAATGCAACTAATGATTTTTTCCCGGAATTACCATTAACAAAGAAGGATGACCCAAAATATCTTGATCAAATCAGAAGATGTGAATAAACCAATCGCGACCACCTCTTGCTTTGCAGGTTACGGGGAGTGATTTTGTTGTTAAAACAACAACAACATCAAGGCGTCATTGCTGTACATAAATTTACAAAAATAAATAACGGCGATCGGGTACCTACTGGGGCTCTAAAATTAACATTTAATAAATATGATTTGCCAAGTCGTATTGAGGTTGCCTGGCGTACCCTTGATATCCGTCCATATTATCCAAATCCCATGCGCTGCAAAAATTGCCAGTTGTTTGGCCATACTATGAAGCGTTGCAACAAAACTCCCGTTTGTACTATTTGTAATCTCCCACCAGACCATGAATCTCCCGCTAATTGTTCTAGAGTTAAGTGTGCAAATTGCGACGGTGGACACCCTTCCTACTCAAATACCAGCCCCTAATTTATCCAGTCCAAAGAAGTTCTTAAAATCAAAACCATTCACAAATGCACGATGAGCGAAGCCATCAATCTATACAAATCTCAAATTCCATCTACTCCTACCTCTTTTACTTTTGTCAAAGTAATAAACAACAAGAATAATACCTCTCATACCAAAAAATCTACCAACAACGAAATAATTTCTGATTCAAATACTTTAAATCACAACATCATTACAACATCAAATAAAATCACCACGCCATCTAAAGATCACACTCAATTAAATAATAACAGATCCCCCGAAACACCTTCTCCCTCAGTCTCGTCCTTAAATATCTCACCCTCCCCCCCCTTCTCCCCACTCACCCTGCCCCAATCCCCTCACAAACCCCTCCCTTATCATACCTACACCAACAACATCACCCACTTCTCCTAACCTCCAACTTATGGAATCTTAATTTCCTTAATTCTCTTTTGTTTTTCTTTTTATCTCAATATGGTAACTGTCCTGCAATGGAATATTAACGGTTACATAAATAACTACTTTGAACTCGAAATATTGATTAAAAAACATAAACCCTCAGTCATATAATTAAATGAAACGCATATAGCAAACAATAACACAGCTCAAACCCCCACGGCCTATTCTGGTCACTTCTTTAATCTTCCATCAAACACAACTAGCAAGCAAGGCATTGCCATCCTGATCAAAAAGAATATATATCACAACCTTCTTCCTATATCTTCTTCAAATATCTCTTCCATTTCTATAGAAATCTCCTACCCTTGCAAAATAATAATTATCTGTGCTTACTCTCCTCCTCACCAATCATTTACCTCTGCAGACTTCTTTAAACTTCTCCCTACTACATCTACCCCCTTCCTCCTAGCAGGTGATTTTAATGCCTGGTGCCCTCTTTGGGGTTCTTCCACATATAACCCCAAGGGTCGCATAATTGAAGACGCTGTCCCTAGCTCCAACTGTGTTGTCCTTAACGATGGTTCCCCTACCCACTTCTCCACTCACTCCACTTTCACCCACATTGACCTCTCAATCTGCTTTACTCCCCTCTTCCCCAAATTAACTGGCATCGTATAGGTGACCTCCATGGTAGCGATCACTTTCCGATAAAGGTTACTATATCTTCCCCTAATTCAACTACATTTAAACACAGATTATTTCATTCCCACGACAGCCGGTTCTACGTACCGGAATGACTCGGGGTTTCCCCAACCAAGGGCTGTTATTTTGCTACCCCCCTGCCTAAACCGTCAGTAATCTTCCCCCCAATAATGTCATCCTCCGAGCAGCTCCTTGCAGCGGGACTGCTCAAGACTCTCCTGATCCGGGCTGGTATTGAATCCAACCCGGGACCAAGAGAATGGATCTGCTGTATATGCTGGAAGAAAATTTATGTGAAACGCTCACACTCAGTACAATGCTCCAATTGCAACAGGTGGTTGCACCTAACAAGTTGCTCCGGACTAAATCCCTCTACCCATAGGCCCGCTAGTTTTTATAGAACTTTTGTGGCCCCTTGCTGTTCACGTCCTACGACGTCCCGTGGCCGTCGTCGATCAAGTATCGCTCCGCCGCATATGTCTGACTCTGTCACCTCAGTCTCCACGACTAGCATCACAAATGCACCTCAGCAAGTTGACCCTCCTAGCGGTCGCTCACGCCCCCAGGCGTCAACATCTCACACAGCAGCTCACAGCTACTCCCTACGTAGCACTTCCCAAGTGGAATTGAGCAATGCCGAGCGTCCGCTATCTCCCGCCCCCTCAGTCAGCCCCTCTTCTTCCAGCATCAGCACGAGTATAAGTCACAACCATCAGCTCCTGGTCCCTTATACTACGTGCACTGTTTGTCGGTTAAGATTATACACGCCTTTGGCATCGGTCAAGTGCAATAACTGCCTTGGCCTGTGTAATCTGCTTATATGCTCTGGACTCGCAAACAGGAACTTATGGACTGATACGTACGTTGCACCATGCTGTCGAGCTACGCAACCTTCAACGTCATCTGAATCGCCTCTACCTTCTGGTAACGCGATTCCTTCGACTTCAAGAATGCGTCGTAGTGCGCGACCCAGCCTACTACCACCTAGGCATGCGCATCAGTCCCTGACCCCCAGCATCCACTCTACTCCCCCTTCGCACTCCTGCAATTTAATTGCAACGGCCTAACCGGCAAAATAGCTGAGATTACAAACCTCATGAAGGGACACAATATCAAAATCGCTGCTATTCAGGAGACAAAGCTCGGTGGAAGGTCAACTCTTCTGACCTGCAACGGGTACAATGTACACCGTTGTGATCGTGCGAGAGGGCTTGGGGGTGGTCTTGCATTCATCACGCATCAAACTGTGCAGTACCGTCTATTTGAGCCTGACATCGACCCGAGGGACACCACCTTAGAACGTCAAGGTATGGTTGTCCGGTCAGGCGATGTCAACTTGGAAATCATAAACGTATATATACCTCCTGTCACGTGCTGTCCCAGGGATTATCACCCTGACATTCGTGCGTTACTCAGGGGTGAGAACCGTGTTATCCTTGGTGACTTTAACGCACACCACGACCTGTGGCACTCCAGCTTACAGGCCGATGGTAGGGGGCAGGAGCTGGCTGACCAAATAGACGATTCGACGTTCTGCACAGTTAATGGGGATGCCCCCACTAGAGTGGCGGTAAATTGCTCTAGCTCGCCGGATATCACCATAGTCAGCGCAGGTCTTATAAACTGCGTTGACTGGCGACCGATGCTGACGCTTGCTTCGGATCACCTTCCCATTGCGCTCTCTATCGATCGCCCCACCGACTTTGTCACTTCTGACAATCGCACCTTTGTTAACTTTAACAAAGCCGACTGGGAAAGTTTCTTAACATCTACAGAGAGCGCCTTCGCTGCTCTCCCCACTCCGTCTGACGTACGAGAAGGGGAAAAGGCGTTTCGTATGGCCCTAGTTTCAGCCTCCCGTCAACACATTCCGTCAGGTAGAATAAAGGAAGTACGCCCATTCTTCCCCGCAGAGGCAGCGGCCCTGGCAAATGAACGTGACCATATTAGACGCCTTGGCCCTACGGATCCCCAAATTAGGGATCTTAATGCGGAAATCAGACGCCTAGTAGATAAACACAAACGCGCTAAGTGAGAAGAGCACCTAAGGTCTTGTAACCTCTCGGCTGGGGTTGGCAAATTATGGTCGACGGTGAAATCTTTGTCCAACCCGACTAAACCCAACGACAAAATATCCATCGCCTTCGGCGATAAGGTTCAGTCGAAACCTAAACGATGCGCGAGCGCTTTCTGCCGACAGTTTGTAATGCATCCTCCGTTGGACAAAGAAATTCGCCGAGCCACCAGGGAAGCGCATAAACCCAAAAACAGCGATGCGCCCATTGCCATCTCCACAACCGAAGTACAAGAGGCAATACGGAGATCTAAGAACACCAAGTACATAGGCCCCGATGGCATCTCCATGCTGATGCTAAAACACCTCAGCGACGAAGGCATAAGATATTTAACACACATTTTCAACCTTTCCTTGTCCACCTTTGTCATTCCTGAAAGATGGAGACAGGCAAAGGTGGTCCCACCGTAGGGGAGTCATATCGCCCGATATCACTTCTCTCGCCAGTAGTGAAAGTGTTGGAATCCATCTTATTACCATATTTCACCGCTAATTTGCGACTCGCCGAACATCAGCATGGTTTCCGCAAAAACCACAGCACTACCACCGCGCTGAACGCCATTACCACTCAGATAGGGGACGGACTAAACCAAAAGCGTCCAAACCACAGGACAGTGCTAGTTGCGCTTGATTTGGCCAAAGCCTTTGACACGGTCAATCATGCTCGACTATTGAAAGACCTGGAAGAATCGTCCCTTCCCCCCTGTCTTAAACGTTGGACTGCCAATTATCTGAGTGGTCGTCAATCGTCGGTAGAATTCAGAGGCGCCCGATCAAAACCCAGAATAGTTAAACAAGGGGTGCCACAGGGTGGTGTCCTATCCCCGTTTCTATTTAACTATTATATATCGAAACTTCCCCCCCCACCAGAGGGTGTCTCGATCGTCTCTTACGCCGATGATTGTACGATTCTGGCAACGGGCCCCTCCGTTGAAGAACTCTGCTCTCGCATAAACTCGTACCTCCCAGCTGTGTCGGAATTTTTCGCTGGTGGAAACCTGGCATTGTCACCGAATAAGTCCTCGGTTACCTTATTTACGACGTGGACAACGCAAGTGAACATGGAATTAGACGTCTACGTTGATAGTGTCAAGCTACCAACTGTCTCACACCCCAAAATCTTAGGGGTGACGTTTGATAACATGTTCAAATACGGCGCTCATGTAACCGCAATTGCCAATAAAGTCCAAAGCCGTAACAAAATCCTCAAGTCGCTAGCTGGCAGCACTTGGGGCAAAGACAAAGAAACGTTACTAGCTACATACAAAGCAATTTTTCAGCCGAGCTACGCGACGCCTATATGGTCGTCGCGGCTGGCTGACACACACTGGACGAGGCTTCAGGTCTGCCAGAATACCGCCCTTCGAACCGCCACTGGGTGTCTTCTTATGTCTCCTGAGCACCACCTTCACAATGAAGCGACCTACGCAAACACTTCGATGAGATCCGGCACCTGATTTCCACGCCGTTTGATCCTAAGGTGCACCGGCAGGCCCTCACCCTTGTCCACACCGATTCGGTAAATTCCTATGTCAGCTCTATTCCAGCGAACGCCGTTCTTCAGGCAACAACTCCACCCGTTGCCGAAGAGGAGCGCGGGCTGCCTAGGGAGACTAGAGTGATGCTGGCCCAACTCCGGTCTGGATATTGTAATAGGTTAAACTCTTACCTATCCAGACTGAACCCCGACTTGCCTAATGTTTGTCCGGCATTTGGCTTGTCCCCCCATAATACTAACCACCTTTTCGTCTGCTCAGCTGAGCCTACTCTTCTAACACCCATATCCCTCTGGTCCTCCCCTGTCGAAGGCGATAGGTTTCTAGGACTTCCGTTAGAAGAGCCTGATGACATTATTGGGTAGATACGGACTACCTAGGCAGGGCTACGTGGCGTTACAGCAACAACAGCAACAACAACAGATTATTTTTTAAAACTGAATCAGCCAACTGGTCTAAATTTCAAGAATCTTGTTTACTTTATACTAATAAACTACCTTCTTCTAACAACACTAATCAAGAAGCTTCCAGAATCCAAAGAATTATAAGATCCGCTGCTAATCAATCCATACCTCAAACCTCGCCTAAGCGCAATAATCACATGGTGGAACAATGAAATAGCTGCCCTCAGGCAACATAAGCAACAAGCATGGCAAAAATTCAAACAAGATCGCTCGTAATCCAATTTTGTAGCTTATAAAAAAGCGAATGCCTACTTTAGAAGGATAGCTAAGCGAGCAAAAAGAAAATCGTTTCAAACGTTCACTGAAGGAATCAATTCCTCGTCCGAACCCCCGTATGATTTGGGCCAACATAAAAATACTATCTGGTAACCTTTCTTTCTCCCCCGTCTCTTCTCTTAATTCCCCACAAGGCAATCTACTATATCCTCAGGATATAGCATTAGAATTTGCTAACTACTTCTCCAACATATCCTCCGATTCTAACTTTTCAACTGAATTTTCAACTAACAAACACTCTCTTCTCTCCTATAACTACTCTCCTTCCTCTTTATCTCCTTCAGCCAAGTATCTTGAGTCAGACATATCTTCTATAGAACTTCATCTCGCCCTATCTGCTGTCAAAGGCAAAACTCCTGGTTTGGACAAAATTTCCTATCCCATCATTAAACACCTTCCTCCTACCCTTCTCTCACGACTCACTCAACTTTATAATAATATCTTCCATACTTCAATCATTCCTTAAATCTGGAAAACCAGTTCCATCATTCCCATACCTAAACCTCTAAAGCCCCCATGCCCACAAGCTATCGTCCCATTTCCCTACTTCCTTGTCTAGGTAAGCTTCTAGAAAAAATTATTGGTACTAGACTCTCCTGGTTTGTCCATCTGAATAAGCTTATTCACCCCAATCAGGTTGCATTTAAAAAAGGACAAGGCACTATTGAACGCTCTGTCTAGCAAAAATCATGTTTCTCTTTTTTCCCTTGACTTTTTGACCGAGTTGGATTACATATAGTACTAAGGCAATTAATCAAATGGAAGGTTGGACCTCGTATATTTAATTTCGTGAAATCTTTTCTCTACAACCGTAAAATCAGAGTTCTCATATCTGGCACATCTTCTCCCAGGGTTCACCCCTTTCGGTTATCCTATTTACCATAGCATTTGATGAAATCAGTTCCATCCTCTCCAATTTTCCCAATATACGACTTTATCTTTACGCTGATGACCTTCTTCTCATTTCAAAATCTTCTGATCTTAATCTTGTATCATCCACATTTGTAGAAGTTCTTTCCCAATTATCCTCCTGGTCCCTTTCCTCAGGTGCCTCAATATCGTACCCAAATTCAAAATTGCTACACATATGTAAAAAACAAAATTGTAACTTTCCATCTATTTCTTTTAATAATGTAAATATTCACTGTTCATCTACTCTTAAGTTCCTAGGTTTAATTTTAGATAGTAAGTACATACATTGTTGGGAATTTATAAGCAAAATAACACGAACTCCCTTAATGTAAATGAAAAGTCCAAAAGGCATGGTTGTTGAATGAAATGCGCATATCAATTCATATATATACGATGGAGTTTATTATCTGTATTAAACAGTATGGATTAACAGAGTACATTTACGTAAATGATTTTTACTTACTTATTTGCTATTTTTTCCCATTAATATTTTTGTTTTCAATTAATATAAAAATGACTCTTTTCATTAAGCGGTACTTGTTAGAATATTTTAGAAAAAATGTTACAGGGTGACATACAAAACAAAAAATCTTAAACTTCAGTTGATTTCAAATTTAGATCATAAAATAGACCACAGTGTGGTACAAATAAAGGAAAACTAAAATAGATTAGCCAGTTACATATCGGCTACACAACATACATATTTAAAGATCACTGTCAATACATTAGAAATAAGATTAGTAAAAAATGGATACATTGTTAAATACCTATCATGCAAGCGCTCGCTCATTGGCCCAGCTCTACTAATTAATCTCGTAAAAGCAATACTCTCAGTAATCAACTACGCTCTGGTAGTCTACGGTAATCACTCAAAAAACAACCTTAAAAAGCTTGCTGCCCCGTATTACACAACTATAAGGAGATCAATTCGAGCGTTCCCGACGTCACCCATAAAAAATATCTTAGCTGAGTCCGGGCTCCCCTTTTTAAGGGATAACATGGAAGACATTACATGCAAACTTTACCGTAGAATTATTCTAGGTACTAATGATGTACTTAAAAATGAACTGTTTCTATCAGCATCACGTATCAGATCACCAAAAATTGAGTCTACCATATTCAAATGTGCGACGTTCGCCAAATCCAACAACTTACCAGTTAAACCTCCTAAGCTTAGAAAACCTTGTCATCCTCCATGGTTGACCCCCAAAGGTTCATTCATCGATAATCTCGTTCGTTACCATAAATCCATCACGCCTAATATGAAATATAATTCAGAGTTTTGTGAAATCATGGATTCACTTAAACACAATGGTTGGAGATTTATCTTCACAGATGGCTCGAAGAGCATTCAAACCTCTTTTGCCGTAGTCAAAGAGAAAAGAAACCCAATATCATATGGACAGCTTTTTCCATTTTGCTCTATTTTTATTGCCGAGGCTACTGCAATATTACAAGCCATCATCTACGCCACAAAAAACGCTGGCAAATATGTAATATGTACTGACAGTTTATCATGTTTTCAACTTTACAAAATTGCAGTAACAACATCAACATCATAAATTCAATTAGAGAATACATTGTTACATATCCAAATAAAACTAAATTAATGTGGATCCCTAGTCATACTGGTATTACGGGTAACTCCCATGCTGATGAGTTAGCTAAATGTGCTTCGAATATATCAACTATAACATTCAATTTCTTCACGAAGTCAGATATATATCCACCCCTATCATGGATTTCAATTACGTTCCCGTTCTACGCTCCGCCGAAATCGAAAATTGGTATCATGCGCAAGGCGAATTCATTACATGGTGATGGTAAGTGAACAGCTGATTTCTTCTTCTTCTCGTTTAAGTTCTCGTTGGTACACGGAACTGTCAATAAAAGAAAATGAAATATGAAACTGTTTACAAATAGTTGAAACTTTTAATAGTGAATTTTGGTGTGAATTAATTGTGCGTTTATTCAACAAATTGAAAAAATAGTGAAAAATGAGAAAGTGTGTGGCAAAAAATATGAAGTGGGAAAAACCACATTTTTTAAGGTGCCCAGCGGTGACGCCGAGAGGCTTCTGTGGTCGTCCGTATGCAGGACCCAGCTGGAAGCGAGACATTTTCTATGCTCTGATCACTTCCACCGCTCAGAAATTGTATGTGCACTTTGGACACCCTAATTTATAGCCGAAATGCGCAAAAAAGTCAATAATTTTCACTTTTAATAGCAAATACTAGCTTTCATAAATAAGACACGAAATAAAAGACGTGCTTGTTTACATTTCTTATTCCCTTTTAATATGACAATTCCGTGTACAGCAAGTACTGCTGAATTCGCTTTGCTACCACCATATATATATTCGCCTTGTATCATGCGTTTAAATTGGATTGAAAGAAGAAGAGGAAGAGCTATAAACCTTTCGAAATCAGCTGTTTGCCTTGAAATATGTGGAACTGGAACATAACAAAGCAAAAATACACAAATTAGTGCTTTTGAAATAAAAGTAAAATTGTTTTATTTATTAACTTAATTACATAAATTAACTAATTACATATGTATTGAGCATTATGTAATAATTTAGTGAAATTTTATACATAGATCAATTGATTGATTATAGCAGACGTCGGAGGACAACAAAAAGCAAGAGGACACTGTTGGTGGATGTTACCATGTCGTCAGTAGGAGGTAGCTGGCATTTGCGATAGAGTTGGTGCTAGAAGAGTCTGCTTCGTCGACCAGGCACGCAGATACACACATACGCCGAGCAAGCATTAGACATGTCAGGATTAATTCTGACCGCAGGTGGTACTTTTCGCTGGATGAAGACATTGGCGCCCCGGAACTGACAAAGGAGTTTACCGAGTATCTGTTGGTGGTGTGGAGAGGCTGCCGGTGCACGTTTGGCTGCCATTACTTTAGTTTTAATAGTGTTAGTAAAATTGTTAGATTGGTGTTTTGAATGCTAATACAATTTTCGGTAATTGTTTACAACCGGTGCCGAGTGCTAATGCGCGTCCAAAAATATTGAAAATATTAGATCTCCGGAGTCGGATTCACATTCCGGAACGCGTCTTTTGATACCCCTTCCCACAATTTGGACAAATATTAGCACTCGGCACCGGTGGCAAACAATTATCATCCAAACATATCAAAAAACCTCATTAGAGCACAAAAACAAAATATAGCGAGCGTTTTACAACTTTTATATACGAGTTTTACTTATATTTTAAGAGTTTTAACAAAAAATCGCGGAAATTAATCTAATATTGTTTGCAAAATAAAAAACAAGCAGCTATTCGTCAACAAAATTGCAACTGAGAAAAACGGAGCTACGCTCGAAGTCCATGATAGCAGAATTGTAAGTTTCGAAGTTGAACTGAACGGAAACGGAACGCATGATACCAAAGTTGCCAAACGGAGAAAATTTCGATCCAAGTCGAAATGCATGATAGGGGTGATCGTCTCATTATGCAAAAAAGACACTCGAAACTCGCCCTCGACTGCGTCTCTTATAATCACCCATATGCAATCGTTAACACAGCCAGGATTAATCCTCAATACAGATCAACAATACCTACAAACAAGCTTACACCATACATACGACTACGTATAGGGCACACAATAGCCACTCATGCACACCTACTTGGAAAATGTCCTTTTTGTTTACAATTCACTAGCAACTAAATGGTATGCGTGCACAGTCACTGCATTCATCTTACCCAAACTAACGGCATTCTTGCCATCTAGCAAAATCAAATCCACAGAATGGGCTCACCTCCAAGGGTTAAAACTCGCAGACCCTACCTTTAACACTCTCGGTAAAATCGACATGATACTCGGTGCTGATGTATACGCCGAAATATTACAAGATGGTATGCGGAAAGGTCCAATACACACTCCCGTCGCGCAATCTACTGTTTTTGGTTGGATTTTTCCGTATCAGTCACGGACAACCGATCTGTGTCTTCGGCTCGTGTTCATTATTGCTCACACGACGATGAAGTCAATCACCTAATTCGATGTTTCTGGTACCAGGAGGAGGTTCCCACCATTACCTCTAGACTGACTCAGGAAGAGGAGGCGTGTGAAGTTCACTTTCAGCAGATAGTATACACAGGTGAAAAACTTCAAACCGAGCTCACCGATGTTTTGCTTTATTTTCGTGGCTATAAGTACGTCGTCTCCGCTGATGTTAAGCAAATGTATCGTCGAGTGTTGGTCCATCAAGATGACTGGGACTTACAAAGAATATTATGGTAAATTAATGGAAAATTAGTCGGATATCATCTTCGCACCGTCACTTACGGTCAAGCTTGTGCACCATTCTTAGCACTGCGAGCATTCAAACAGCTCGTGATCGACGAAGTTCAGCGATTTCCAGTCGCGGTGCCAATGTTATCCATTGGCCGATACGTAGATGACGAGTTCGGTGGAGCTGACACAATCGAAGAATGCGTTGAGTTGGTCAATCAAGTCATACAACTTTGTCATGCTGGTCAATTCTACCTCCAGAAATGGATGATGGAGACCAACATCAATTTTGATTCAACTAGCCTCATTCGAACCCTCGTTCTAAGCTGGAATCCCGAATCCGACAGCTTTCATTTTTATAATCACTTTGACCCAGGGCCCGAATCGTTACAGACGTGAACGAGCAACTCGCTACGTAAAAATGTAAATATCGGATTATGACAGCCGTGAACGTACAAATTTATCGAAATTTCGGATGATGACAAACGTGAACGAATAGATGGACGTACTCGTTCGTTCGAATTGCCGCTCGTACACAAATTGTTGATCGAAGGCGAAACGAATAGAAGCAAATATTTGAAAATGAATGCGTATTGAGTTTAAATTTGTATATATTTATTATTTTAACTATACTTTTGATAAGGGACAAACTATAATTAACTTAATTTAACGAAAAAGGACATAATTGTGAAATTTATTAGCGAACATCCCGATTTGGGCAAAACTTTGATACCAAACTGTGAGTAAGAAAAAACGGCTGAAAAACATATTTGGGAGGAGCTTTGAGCCATCCAATAACTGAAAATGACAAAATATCAAATTTTACCCAAAGACTTGTGCTTATTTAAATCAGCCTCGGAGTTCTATGTTTTTCCACAAACCACTTTTTGGTGCTCTGCGAATCATCCGTTTCGAAACGTACAAACTCGGGACAATTCTTTCTCAGATTTGAAGGAATACTGTGGACGGATATGGTGGTTCTACACATTTCAATCAAATAATCTCTGCCAATAGCGTGTTGATCTCCGCCACTCCCAAGGGCTGAAAAAGTTGCAGCTAGTTGCGGGACTGAAGGAACCGACTTCTTGTCATGACACATAAGACATACATAAGATTAGTTTTAGTGAGGACATGATTGGACACCTCTTGTTCATCCCACATCGTTTAATAAAGCTGCAAAATATAAACAAGTACAGAGGTTGATTGCCAAATGTGTGCATATGCATATGCCGCACTTACGCATTATTTAAAAGCGACAGGGGGTCACTTTGGTCTTTAAAGTGTTTGCGCACCTCCGTTTCGTCGTTTTCACCCTCATTAGAGCTTAAATAACACACAAAATTAGGTACGATAGTGCACTCGTTCACGTCTGTCACGATTCGGGCCCAGTTCAGAATATCACAAAACGCAAGGTATTATCTCGTATCGCTCAGCTATTTGACCCTCTTGGGTTTGTTTCGCCGATAGTCATTACTGCTAAAATATTCATGCAAAATCTATGGCTTCAAAAGCTTGAATGGGATCATCCTCTTCCGGAAGCTTTACAAACTACCTGGAAGACGTTTGAGTCGAACTTGAAAGATCACCATCTTTTCAAAATACCGCGACATCTAGGTCTCACTAATCATGGGTTTTCCGACGCGTGATTGGCTGCCATGAGTGCCGTGGTATATCTTAAGGTCAAACATAATGAAACCGTTACTGTGAGCTTTGTTCAATCAAAAACTAAACTTACTCCCATTTCTAGAGTCTCAATTCCCCGTCTTGAGCTCACTGCTGCCGTTCTACTTACTCGGCTAACGAATCATATCATTGAAGCTCTAAATTTGCAATCTGCACCAGTCTGGCTTTGGACCGACTCGTCAGTCACCCTCACTTGGCTCACGAACCACCCGTCAAAATGGAAGGACTTTGTAGCCAATCGAGTAAGCTTTGTTCAGGAGAAGCTTCCCACAGCAATATGGAGGTTCGTTCCTGGTAAAGAAAATCCCGCCGACTGTGCATCCCGTGGTTGACACCTCGTCAGTTACAATCACACCAACTCTGGTGGCAGGGTCCCCAGTGGCTCAAGTTAGACAGTACCTTCTGGCCAAAGATTAAACTAACTCAGTCCCAACAAGCGGAAACTGAGGCGAGGAAAGTGAAGTCCAAATCTATTTTACATACAAAACCCAATGGTTCCGAATCAGAACTCCTTAATCACTACTCAGATCTAACAAAATTACTACGCGTCACTTCATGGTGCTTTCGATTCACCAACAACGCTCGTCGAATACCACACGTTAGCGAGAATAAGTGGTTGTCTGTTGCAGAAATGCAGGATAAAATTCGTTCAGCAAAGTGCCTTCAGGGAAGAATTGAAGCTTCTATCTGGAACCAAACAAACAGTTCCGAAGACAATCAACGCGATTCGTAACTCAAACCCATTTATCGACTCCGATGGCTTTCTCAGAGTTGGAGGACGCCTAGATAATTCAACATTATCATACGATGCCAAGCATCCATACATATTGCCGCGCCATTCAAACTTATCGATGCTTATTATCCGAGACGCCCATCATCAATCGCTCCATGGAGGTACAAGTTCCACGCTAGCCTCACTACAACAGCGCTTTTGGATTCTTGGCGGCCGTGCAGCAGTACGAGAATCAATTCTCCGCTGTGTAACCTGTGTCCAATTTCGTGCTGAACGATAGCAGCAGCTAATGGGTCAACTTCCATCATCAAGAGTCACCAGCGCTAGGCTGTTTCAGCATGCTGGAGTAGATTACGCAGGGCCATTCATCTTGAAAGAACGTCGCGGTCGCACGCGTACAACATATAAAGCATACGTAGCTCTTTTCATTTGTTCTTGCCTTATAGCTGTATTCTGTAAGTCTGTCTCATCTCAAGTCACTAAATTTGAGATTTTTCATTAGAGACAATTTTTGTGACTTCCGCTGATTTCGGAATTCTGTAAGAGAAAATCACAAAAAGTTCACCATTGATGTGTGGTAAAAACAGATATGCATAAATCTGAAGTGCAGCATTTGACATCGCAACTCGGTGGTTGATCTACGGATATGATGCCTCCCACCTCTCATTACCCATCTTTTCTTTCCTTTCGGAAGGAGGGATGACATGACCTAGAAGGTTGCACTGGTCATACCAAATCGCTCCCACGACAGTCGGGCAGTACCGCAAGGGAGTACCGGAGCGTACCGGATTCATATCCGGCCAAGGACTGTTATTTCGACAACACTCCCCAAAACCTTCGGGGAGTGATTTTGTTGTTAAAACAACAACAACAACAACATCGCTCAAATAAATGATGCAATAGCACAGGTAGTAAGAGTCTCGGGGTACAACGTGAGCGGTGCAGGTTCGAACCCAAGATCGGGCACAGTTTATTATTTTGGTTTTTTCTTTTTTTTATTCGCTAATTATTATTTTTTTATTTTTTTTTTTTTGTTTTTGGTTTTTACGGTCTTTCTATTTTACATATATTTGTAACATTTGCAAGCTCGAGACCCAGTGAACAATAATAATTGGTTGCAATTATTATATTCGATTTTGTGGAAAAATTTATATTTTGGAGAAAAAATTACAAAGCTAGTCACAGCGATGGATAGGATTACATGTTTCAAAGTGTCCCCACTTATCATCAGATCCCTTTTCGGACACTGGGATATGAACCCGTGTCTGCACCAACGCCGCTGTTAGAAATCTAACAACTCAGCTATGATGCCCTGTGACGTCACGATGCATTCATCCCCACTTCAATTTTTCCTTTGGTTTTGTTGTTTTTAGTCTTGCCAACAGTATACACACATTGCTTAGACTATCAGTCCATATGTATCAATGCGTTTGTTGGGCTTGTTTGTTTGTACATTGTTATTGTACTTAACCCGTGCTCTGGTTTAGTGTATTTTTGTTTTTGGTTTTTACGGTCTTTCTATTTTACATATATTTGTAACATTTGCAAGCTCGAGACCCAGTGAACAATAATAATTGGTTTCAATTATTATATTCGATTTTGTGGAAAAATTTATATTTTGGAGAAAAAAAAAATAAAAAAAAAAAATAAAAAATATTTATAAATTATTTCAAACTTAAAAAATAAGTTTTTTAACTTATTTAATTTTTAACCCTATATTTTCTTGTTTGTGACCTGCTTACAACCAGCTGACAAATTAGCGACTCTTTTTTTGATACTTGAGATGTGAGACAGCTTACTGAATACCAAATTGTCTCAAAATTGAAATTGACCACAAATTGTCTCTATTAGTGACTAGAGACAGCTTACAGAATTCGCCTATAAGTCTTTCATGCGCTGATGTAATAAAGATTTCATTGCAAATATGCAATGTACCATTCACTTTTGTATGTCTGTATAGATTTCACTCACTATCTTTTAAATTTTTCCATGAGGAACTCTCTCTTTTTTTAAGTAGAGAAAACGCATCAAATATTGTTATATTAAGCGATTTTAATTTTGATTTAATGAGCACCAATTCTATGCTAGACAACTATCTTGCGCTGCTCGCAGAACATGGTTTATTTTCCTTCATTCCTCCAATACTTTGGAAATGAATACAGCTGCGTACGTATATCTTTAAAAAGGTTAATCAGTTTGTAAAAATAATAAAACTTTTTATAGATTTACAAATAATTTTAGATTGCACCTTTCGCAAGGTTCATATCTTGTTCCATTATTGAGACCAACGTTTCCAGCTGTTGCTTTGTACTTACGACCTTTGACCTATATACAATAAATGCAAATAGATAAATATTTGCATTATAAATTAAAAAGACTAAAAGATTAATACAAAAACTTACGTTTCTTAGCAATTGTATAAAAATTCGATACAGGATCGACAGCAAAATTATATTCGATCAAATAATAGATACACAACGAAAATTTCGACAGCGATGAGCTACTCATAATAAAAATTTGAAATTCGATTTTCGATCTCCGATAGCCAGCTCACCTGTTTATTGCATCACGTAAGGCAAGGCGAATAATATACCTGGTGGTGGCATACAATCAGCTGATTGCTTGTTCTTCCCGTTCTGTAGTACTTATGGGGTTCATACAAATGTCATCAAAAGAAAATCCTCAAAGGTTTGTTTACATTAGCAGTGCAGCACTTCACACGACCACCATGCAAGTAAATATCTATTTCTACATAAATTACACTGTTAAAATAGTCATTTTATTAAATTTTCACTCCGAAATTCACGTATGCACCTTCTGCTATGAAAACAAACAGTGTGTGTCCGTATGGTGTTCACTTCATATTCTCTTTCACTTTGACATCCCAGTGAACGGCGAATCAAGCCCAAAATGGCTGAATTCGCTTTGCTACTACCATATGTATATTCGCCTTGATGTATGGGCCTAAAACAATTGTAGATATTTCAAACCAGCCTGTAGCGCGATTCACTAACTTTTAACAATTTTGCAATAGAGATATTTATCATTAACGTATACTGCTTAATTTAACAATTCTGCGATTCACTAACTCGGATTTAACAATAACGTGCAGCTAATTGTTTAAAATGATGACATGTGGCATCTCAGTTGAAATTGACTAGAACGTTGCTTAAGGGCCACTTTCATAAAAGCCGGTTAAGCCCAATCGGTGATTAATTTGACAGCTAACCGTACAAAATACGTCAATTAAACTCCGGTTAGCGGCTACCGGCTTTTATGAAAGCGGCCCTAAATGTTAAGTGCAGCATTTGCCAGCGCCGCCGTTGGTATCGCAGTAGCGCAGCTGACAAGCGTCTGGATAACAAAATAGACGTCGCAAGTTCGATACCAATAACTAGGAGACATTTTTTCTATAATATATTTTTTTTTAAATAAATACTTTTTTTTTTAAATATAGAAATACTTCTTGCTCAAAAAATTTGTTTTTAATTTATTTTTATTTTAACCAATATTTCAACGACACCAACGGATAACGTGATAAAATATCAATTTACAAATCGACTACGATAAATTAACGATTGAAGAGTTGACAAAAAGTTAGTGAATAGCATAGATAGTTAAAATTATTGTTACGTTAATTTATCGTGGACAAATTGGGTAATACTTTCCACCCAACGTCAAGTGTTAATACACGTCCAAAAATCCAGGTAGAGGTATCAATAGACGCGTCTTCACCTCCGTAACAATCATCTGTAGCGCGATTCACTAACTTTTTTAACGTTATTTGTCAACGATAAATTAACTTAACAATAATTTAAACAATTTCGTGATTCACTAACTGTTTTAACACAATTTGTCCACGATTTGTCGATTTGCAAATTGATATTTTATCACGTTATCCGTTGGTGTCGTTGAAATATTGGTTAAAATAAAAATTAATTAAAAACAAATTTTTTGAGCAAGAAATATTTCTATATTTAAAAAAAAGTATTTATTTAAAAAAAATATATTATATATGTCTCCTAGTTATTGGTATCGAATTTGCGACGTCTATTTTGTTATCCAGACGCTTGTCAGCTGCGTTACTGTGACACCAACGGCGGCGCTGGCAAATGCTGCACTTAACATTTAAGCAACGTTCTAGTCAATTTCGACTGAGATGCCACATGTCATCATTTTAAACAATTAGCTGCACGTTATTGTTAAAACCGAGTTAGTGAATCGCACAATTGTTAAATTAAACAGTATACGTTAATGATAAATATCTCTATTGCGAAATTGTTAAAAGTTAGTTAGTTAGTTAAAGAAATCCGATATTTTAAGAATTTTGCGAGATATTTGCAGTTAAAGTTCACAATTTTTCTGTCATTTTCATGTGGTTGTTGTAATCACATTACCATGTGAGAAAAAAGTGGGACGCGGAAGGACATCACCGTGGGCCCCGAATTGGGGATCTGTAGCCCGTTTCTGTAACTTTGCGTTAACTTAACGAATGAGTTTTTATCGCATGGCTCGTAACGAATTCGTTATGTCAAGTGTTTCTGTATGAAAAAAATTCACCTTGCGATATGTTCGTGGTGTGTTATGTAAAAATGATAAAATGATAGCCCACAAGGCTTAGGTGCCATAGAACATTTGACGCACGCCAAGCAATTGTCTTAATAGCCTAGTAGTTGTGATGTTGCCCTAACCAGCGGGGGATTCCGAGTTCGAATCATGGCAAGTTTTTCTTATTTTCATCTTTTTTTTAAATATTTTTTTTTGTTTTTATATTTTTCTAAGAACTAACTTTGAGTAAATATTAATAACATTAAAAATTTGCACACAATGCAATTATTTTGGATTCTACGCTTGTTATCACTGCCACTATAGGCTGCGTTAATTTTATCGATCGCCGTAACGAAAATACATATCATAGAAACACTGCTCAGCGATAACTACATAACAGGGTTGCACTTTGCGTTAAAAATCGTATCGATGGGATACAGAAACGGGCTACTGACCCGGGTCAATTTTCGGTTTTTCACTAATAACTTTTCACAGAAACAAAATATTGCTTTTTCCCCTTCGGATTATTGTTACGGAGGTCAAGACGCGTCTTTTGATACCTCTCTCAAGATTTTTGGACGTGTATTAACAATTGACGTTGGATGGAAAATATTACCCAAATTACGTTAAAGAAGTGAGTGAATCGCGCTACTGGATTGGGTAAGACCTGCGTCTTTTTAACACTAGTAATGGGATTGTTATTTGGTTAGGGATGGTACATGCTGGGAATATTCGCCACAAGAGAAGCTGAACAGCTGGTTTGCTGAATGTCAAATTTGTAGAAACTTTGGTGACGAAGGAAAAATTTGGTATTCCTGTAAATTCATTCGTGTTATTTATATTTTCTCGCAGTAAGATCAAGAAATAAATAGTATATTGTACAAAGTAGATTCCTTTTATACTTAGTAACCATTTCTCAATCTTCAATGATTTTTACAGCAGCTACGCAGAAAATATTTATAATCTTGGCTCAACTTGATAATATATCGGCGTTCTTCAGTGGAAATTTAAATTAAGTAATTCGTTTTATTTCTTATATGCATCGTAAAGGTGGTGAACTTGTATGCTAAATGACATCTATTCAAGCTTTACCAAATTTACAAGGCATATAAGTATACAAACGTATACCTTGACTATTAACGTACATACGACAAATGTATCAGAATTAAAATAATTTATTTAAAGCAGAATAACATGGACACGGAAAAATCCAGCAATAGTTCATTTGAGGATCTTTCTAATTTAAATGAAGCGGACACAAAATCCTCACATGCGATAAATATGCAAAATATTGATTCCGCTGCATCAAAAGATTTGAAAGACCAACAAGAAGAAGTCAAAAAACACGTAGCAGATGAAAGTGCAAAATGTGTTGGGGATGATGAACTCTGCGATGTATTAGGAAATGGCCAATTAGTTAAACGCGTTATAAAACAATCTCAGATAAGCCAGCGTCCAGCACGCGGAGATTTGGTGACAATCTCCTTCACGGGTAAATTATCCGATGGAACAGTAGTTGAACAAAAAGAAAAAATTCAAGTTCATGTTGGAGATTTCGAGGTACAACTGAACTATTTTTAAATTTCTCAAATTATATTACAACTTTCGGATATGTAGGTAGTCCAGGGACTAGACATGGCAATCCCTCTTATGAATGTTGGAGAGATTTCAGAGATATCTGTCGATCCCAGGTTTGCTTACGGGAGTATGGGTTTGAAAAATGACGAAATTGCAACCGTCCCGCCTGACACAACGGTAATAATTCGAATTGTTTTTTTTTTTTATAGATAAAATCTTGAGCTTCATTCTTTTGCAGCTTATTTATGAAGTACAGCTATTAGATTCAAAAAGTGAGGATTTTTCGGATTTGAAATCTTTTGAAGTGCGAAAGAAATATGGGTTTGTAAAGGAGCAAAAAAACTATGAAGGGTATTTAAAAAGTATTTAATGCAATACATTATTTAGAGCAATGAAAAAGGAGCGGGCAAACTTCTGGTACAATCGCAATGAATTTAATACAGCAATTCAACTTTATAGACGTGCATTAGAATACTTAGATGATCGTGATGGTGATCCCGACGCTGCTTTCGACAAGGAAGATCTAGAAGTAAGAAATAAGTAATCAGCATTAATTACAGAAAATATTAAAATGAAATGCTATCCAAGCTTTCTAATAGCGATTTGCAAACGTTGCTGGAAGATAGATTGATTGTGTATAATAACTTAGCAATGGCTCAAATAAAAATATCAGCTTTTGATGCCGCTCTGAAGTCGGTAGAAAACGTATTGAGATGTCAGCCAAACAACTCCAAAGCATTGTATCGAAAAGGAAGGGTGCGTGTGCCTTTACTGGTTTTCAATTATATTTATTTTTATTCTTTAATAGATTCTTGAAGGAAAGGGAGATACGAAAGGTGCCATTGTTTTGCTGCAAAAAGCTGCTACGTTTGAACCAGATAGTAAAACAATTCAACAGGTTTGTGTTAAAAAGTGTATAGTGTATTGGTATTAATAAAATTTTATAAAGGATTTGGCTAAGTTGATCATTAAAGCACGAAGGGAAGAACACAACGAAAAAGAAATGTATCAAAAAATGTTGGGCCAAGCAAAAAAACTTGAACAGAAGCACAAACAACCTCAAAAACAACAAAACATTGAAAGTTCTAAGGTATTCAATAAATCTATGCAGGCATTTTCGGCAAAGAGCTTTTAAATTTCCCGTATAAACACACTACCATTTTAAGGTTCTCGGAATTCTGTTTATATTTTGTGGAGGACAAATATTTTGATTCATAAAAATTAAAATCAGAAAGCACGATGATGGACAAGAATGCTTTTTGAATGAAATTAAGACGCTACTTAAACACCATTTTTGATTTGCGCAATTTAAAGAATATGCCTGTATATCATTTAGTTATTTCAACAAATTAAATTTAAAGAAATTATTTCCTTTTCAGTTGAAGCTAATTGGATACTTGATGGGATCTATTCTAATTGGTGTTGCAGGTGTCGCTATATATAGATACAAATACTAAATCGTAATCAATAAGGAAAATCGTATTGAGATGGGATCAGTTAAGCTATTTTTCTACTATAAAATTTACATCATAAACCGATTATGGCCATTTTCTTAAAGACTGGCTAGTGCTTAAACGAAAATGGTCGGGTTTTACATTGACATATATTTATGGATAAATTCTTAGCATTATATAATATGGGTTTTAAGTGTTTCCTTTTACTTTTTTGTTGGTAATTATATTTGCACGTTGTGGTCAGCTGAAACAATAATAAAGGTATCATTCCACGGAAGATGACAATGATGTAGACATGTGGTCCGTCCTAGTTGTAATAGTATTTCGTGCATAGTTGTTCTTGTTGTAGCGCCACTTGTCATACCTAGGTAGTCAGTTACCTTACCCAAGAGAACTCGCGAAATGTTACAACAACAATATACCAAGACTTTCGATTCGGGTTTTACCCGACCAAGGGCTGTCATTTCGTTACCCCCCTGGCTAAATCATTAGATTGTCGGTTAAGATTACCTGCCTTGGCCTGTGCCAGCTGCTAATATGCTCTGGACTTGGAAATCTCTTTTTGTCGAGCTACACAACCTTCAACGTCGACTGACTTGCCCTTACCCTCCGGTGGCCCCAGCCTACTCCCACGCACCAGTCCTTGACTCCCAGCATTAACGTTTATCCCCATTCGCATTTCTGCATCCAACAGTTAAACTGCAACTGCCTAACCGGAAAAATAACTGAAATCGTAAACTTCATGAAGCGATATAACATGAAAACCGCTGCGGCTCAGGAGACAAAGCTAAGTGAACGATCTGTTCTTAGGACCTGCAACGGACAAAAAAACTATCGAAATTGTTTTATTTAAAAAAATCAAACAAAATATTATCTAGAACCAAACCAATAATCAAACAAAAATAAACAATAATTAGGTTAGGTTAGGAGGGTTAGGCCGAAACGCCAAGGAACAGCCCAACACTTAGGCCTCCAGTAGGCCCGTTGTGATACCCTATACGGACTCCAAATCAAGAGAATCCCTTCCTTGCCTATACATGGTGATCGAACCACTTCGTGGAGACAATGAATATAGCTAGAGCCTTGACTTCACATCTAGAGGCTTCAGAGAGGTCTACTAGAAATGGTTGCCCTAGAAACCGCCGCCTGCCAAGTGCTGGACACTGGCACAGGAGGTGCTGGATACTCTCCTCCTCCTCGATACATCTACAGCTACGACAGTAATCGAAGGTTGTCACCTCCAATCTGATACCGTGAGTGCCAATTAAGCAGTGCCCCGTTAGAACCCTTATCAGTGATGCTACCGTAGGTTTGTTTAGGGTAAGAAGCTCCTTAGTGAGCCCTCTATCATATGAGGGCCAGGTTAGGCTGGATGTCTCGCAAGTTGAGCTCCCGACCATTTTTCATTTGCTGATCTTATAGTGCTCGTGCTCACACGGAGCTTGAAAGAGGCCATAGGTATACCTACCGAGTCATTTCCAGGAAGGATGTGGTCGGTGGTACCTCTCCTGGCCAGCTCGTCCGCTCTACAGTTGCCATCAATATCCCTGTGCCCAGGTACCCATATAAGGTTGATACTGAAGTGCTAAGCCATCTCGTTAAGAGATCTGCGGCATTCAGTGAGCGACTTAGAGTTGTCGACGAATGAGCTCAGGGCCTTTAGTGCGGCCTGGCTGTCTGAGAAAATGAGGACCCGTTTGCCATCATTGGGTACAGTAGCCAGATATTTCCGCTTAGTATACACTGCAGTGATCCGGAAGGCGGAAAGAGCCCTCTAGATCCAGATTCGGGGAGAAGATACCCGCTCCAACATTCCCGTCAAGCTTAGAGCCATCGGTAAAAATGTTTACAGCGTTCGGGACAAGATGCTGCCTACTATCCCAGTCTTGTCGCGTTGGTATTAACACTCTGTAGTTCTTAAGGAATACGTTCCTTGAGGTGCAGTAGTCGGTGAATGCTGGGACTGGGGCGCATATACCCAGGATGGTGGCATGCCCGCAAGTACCATTTGACCAGATACCAGATACCCGTTTCCCGTATGCGTAGAGCCGAGATAACATATGCCTCCCTCGCCACAAGGTCAAGGGGTGGCAGGTAAAGTATTCATGCCTATTACGGTATCCGACGGATGCTTTGCGGAGGGAGTGCGGATCGATTCGCTTGCGGAGGGGAGAACCCCCAGGAGGCACCAATTGCTCTCTTGCAGGAGAAAAGCGCCGCAGCTGCCTTCCTGGATCGATCCATTATGTTGTCATTCCAGAGCAGTTTCCTATCTAGAATAACCCCAAGTACTTGACCTTATCGCTCAGAACTAGAGACGTACCCCTGATTCTTGGTGGTGTTATGTTTGGTATCTTGTACCTTCTCGGAAAGAGAACTAACTCGGTTTTTTCAAGGTTCACTTTCAGGCCAGAGCTCGTGGCCCAGGATGATATTGTGGATAGTGCCCCTTCCATTAAATTACAGAGGGTTTGCGGGAATTTTCTCCTCACAATGACGCAGATGTCATCAGCATACGCGATCAATTCATGACCTTCTGATTCCATGAGACGTAAAAGTTGGTTTACAGTAACCAGCCACAAAAGTGGAGAGAGAACACCACCCTGCGGGGTGCCTCGGTTAGCGAGTCTGTGGACTTCGCTCCCGTCTAGCTCAGTTTTTATCCGCCTATCCGCCACGCACGCGTCCACCCGTAGGCCCGTTAGGGTCGAGGTGATTGCAGCTGGAACGTTGTTGAAGGCGCCCGCTATGTCGAGGAAGGTCACCAGTGTATACTCCTTGAGGTCAAGCGACCTTTCAATGACTGACACCAGTGAGTGTAAGGCAGTGTCCGTTGACCTGCCCTTTGTATAGGCATGCAATAGAGACGATGGGTCAATCAGCCCCCGGATGTAGTCCTCCAGGAGTCTTTCAAATGTTTTAAGTAGGAAAGAGGACAGGCTTATGGGCCTGTAGTCCTTTGGTTTTGTGTGAGAGGGTTTCCCTGCTTTAGGGATAAAGACCACGCTAGCTTCTGTCCGCGATTTTGGTACATATTTGAGCCTCAGACAACTTAAAAACATCATCTTTAACCAGGGTTTAATAAGTGAGGCAGTGTGTTGAAGTTGAGCCGGGAATATTCCATCTGGGCCCGGTCACTTATAGGGTTTCACGGTAGATAAGGCCCAGTTTAGCTTTCGGTCATCTACGATTTCTTTTAAAAGTTGATCAGAGGGTAGCCCTCCGCCAGCGAAACTTTGAGACGCGTCCTCGCATGTCGGAAAGTGTGTGTGGTATATCCACTTGTTGTGGTATCACAGTTCTTTTAAAATATCTTTTCTATCTAAGAATATTTTGTTAAATTTTTTATTGTCATTCCTTTGAAAAACATTTTTTCATTGAAATAATTTTTTCTTGTTTAAAATACTTTTTGAATATGCCGTTGGTTTCGAGGGAGGATAATTTTGGCAACAATATGCCATTATCAGCATCAACAACAACATCCAAGCCCCTATTGCGGTTTACAACTCAACTTTACTTTAGTTGAAATTTTGCAATTTGGTATTAGCGATTACAACCCAACCTGTCAAAAATTGTTAGTTGAAATTGATAGTAGCTGTGTTCGGTGGCAAAAAATTTTGTAAAATTTTATAAAATTTAATAAAATTTTTACTGTGAAAGTGTTCGGTGGCGCAAAACACTTGCAGCGAGAGAGCGCATTTTGACATTTCATTGGCAGAGAGAGCTGCAAGTGTTTACTGAGGATTTTTGGCTCCGTAAAAGTTGCAAGTGAAAACAGCTGATCGTGACAAGGGAAAGCAACAACAAAAATTTAAAAATTTGAATTTTCAACCAATCAAAATGGCAACAGCTGTTTTTGCTGCAAGTTTCTACTGACTCCTGTTCGGTCACAAACTTTTACCTTTCGCGTTTCGAGAGAGTTTTGCGTCATTCTCTCTTTACTTACACTTTTTGCAAGTTTTGCCACCGAACACAGCTAATGTAACCACTTTTGTGCGGCATTACCATTTACAACCCTGTGCTAGTTTGGTTGTCTACAAGATCAAAAATTGACAACTGCTCACTAGCAGTTGTATTTGGATAGCGAATGTACACCTTTGCTGTTATTTTGGAAAATATATAAAGAAAAATGGAGAGCGGGTTAGTAAATCTTTTAAAATTGTTTCAGACTCCTGGTTAATAGTAAGTTTTGTACAAAGTTATAGAAAAAACCAGGTTACAACGAAGCAACATCAATAAAAATTAGTAAATACAACTCAACTCAGTTGGGTTGTAAACCGCAATAGGGGCTCCAGTGTGGTGCCGTCATCTGCAAATTTAGTGGCGGCTTTTTTCGGCACGAATCCCTAAATTACCAACATTCTGGCGTGAGGAACCTGAAATCTGGTTTATGCAAATTGAATCAAGCTTCAACATTGCTGGCGTATCTCAAGATTCAACGGTATTTGTTTCCTTTGGCACTCAACTACTAATAAATTAGCTAAAAATATGATAGGGGTGTCAAAAGACGCGTTTTGACCTCAGTATCAATGATCCAAAGTCGAAATTTCATTTTTTTGTTTTAGTGAAAAGTTATTAACAAAAAACCAAAAAATTACCCAGGTCAAATCCTGATTTAGGGGCCCGATCCATGTTTTTTATGTGCAGAACACCTTTCCGGGTAGGCGGCCTTCGGCCGCGCTTCAAAAAATAACCCTGGGCTACGCCATTCCAACTCCGGGTGTGTGCCATAGCCGTGGCTACCGCCACGGTGATGTCCTCTTTTCTCACAGTGTAGTTTGTGATTACAACAACCACATGAAAATGACAGAAAATTCTGAACTTTAACTGCAAATATCTCTTCACAAAAGCAAAAAAATGAAATTTCGAGTTCGCAGAATTGATACCGAGGTCAAAACGCGTCTTTTGATACCTCTATCATATTTTTAACTAATTTATTAGTAGTTGAGTGCCAAAGGAAACAAATACCGAATCCTCCAGCACAAGGACGTTATGAAACAACCCGCATCATTCAACATTTTACAGAATCTGAGGAGAGTCAACTGAAGCAGCTGCTGAATAATTTAGAACTAGGTGACCAAAAACCTTCACATCTTATGCATCGCATGAAAGCTTTAGCTGGATCTAAGGTCAGTGATAATGTGTTAAAAATGTTATATTTGGAAAGACTCCCTGAAAAAGTGAAGTGCATCCTTGTAGTAACAGAGTGCAATCAATTAGACAAACTTTCGATATTAGCTGATAAAATTTTTGAACAATTTTCCGCTAATTCATTATCAATTTCTGAATTAAAACCAAAAAATTCACGAACTATGCCTCGTTCTGACATATTGTCACATTCTGAATTTTCTAATTTACCATCGAAATTGGATTCGATCATAGCAAGAAGCAAAGTATATCTCTACTAGTAGCGCAACTAACAGCTGACTTACTCCGAATCAGCACACACACACAAACCACACAGGGTACGTTGTATGCAATAATAAAGCAATAGGATTTTAATACTGCAAAATTGAACGTGAAGACAAAAAACTCCCAAATTATTAAATATAAATTAGTTTTAACAACGTATTAGTTGCAATAAAGTGTAAATTTCATTTTAAATGAAAGTTCCTAGTCGCAATTTTTCCTATGAAACAACTCTGAGCGCGATTTCCTTCATTCCACTTTGTCGGAGTACCATCATCCACTGCCTTACACTCCGATTCGTAAAAAAGATGCCAAACTATTCGAGGTAAACAATGGCAAGAAGTAGGGATGGCCAAAAAAGATCGGTGTTTAAAAAAACCGGTTTTTTGTCTTCGCGGTTTCGGTTTTTTCGATCTTTTTATCGCAACTGTCTTTAATCGATCTTTTTTCAAAAAAACCGAAAACCGAACTATCGCCTTCTATTCCATTGAATTGTAAATATTAAATTATTTTTCGCGATAAGTGATGGCCCCGCATCTAAAAAAAGGCCCACTTTGGCAATATTTTGATGAAAAAGGGAATAAAGAAGTTTTATGCAAGCTGTGTGGGGCGGTAGTAAAACTGGGGGGGTGGCACGTCCAACTTAAAAGGACACCTCCAGCGCAATCATGCCGGTTGGGATAGAAATTATTTACCTTGTAACACCAACAAGAGCTCCGATGATGTGTTGTGTTGTGATGATTCTAATTCGAATGAAGAAGTCAGAACTGTTGATAGGCAGCCACCAATTCCAGACAAGTTTTTGAAAACATGTTTACTGTGACTTTTTTGAATTCAAGCACCCACATTTATATGTATTAGTACAAAAAAGTATTATCTTTTTCAGAATTTTTCGCTTTTAAAAATTTGATTTAACTGTATTAACTTGAACTGAAAAATAAATATTTGTTGAATTAGAACTTCTTGAGTTTTTTCAAAAATTTAGAGAGAAGAACCCTATAGTAAGTATCTACATTGTTGTATTTCTATAAATTTTCTTTTCGAATTTTAAAATTGTGCCGGTTTTTCGAAAAACCGGTTTTTTCGTGTCCGGTTTTAAAAGCGGTTTAAAACCGGAATAAAAAACCGCGATTAATCACAAACCGGTTTTTTTTCAACTTTGGCCATCCCTAGCAAGAAGCAAGAATAGAAGCTATCGAAAATCGATTGCGCAATTTAAATCGTGCTAGTTCATCTAGCTGTTGCAGCCTCATACTAACTTGTGAACATCTTTTTCCCATTGAACAAACACTTTTTTGAATTGTATTTTAGTGTAATAAACCGAAAAATTATAAATTAGCAAATTATTGCTCAATGTAAACAAAACAAAAATGTAAACAAAACAAAAATATAAACAGACATTGACAATCGGAAGACCACTTCGAATGAAAAAAAAATAAAAAATGCAACTCTGATGCGGTTACCTGTTAATTGTACCATGGTTGCAGCACTTGTATTTGACATTTTTTATATTTTTCTAGAAGTGTTTCATAGGCAGCATTCTTTTTTAATTTATTTTTGTATTCTTCGCTTTTAATTTTCCAAATTTCTGGATAGCTTCGATACACTTCGAAGAACTCCTTCCAAATTTCTTTGTTTTCCCGCGATGCCTTTACCCTCCAATTTTTGCTTATCGACTGAAAAAATACACTACGTGCCCCTACCAGAAACGCTGATTTTTTTAACTAACACACTCACACTCAAAATTTCAGTGCTGACCATGTACTGACCAAAATAGTGACAATTAGGGGTCGCTGTTATCAGTGAGAGACGGATATGTTATGGCAAATGTAATTGTATGTATGCTAGAATAGTTCACCCAATTTAATCATATGGTCATAAGTGACTGTCATTTGACTATCAAATGATTATCAGTAGTGGTGGATTTTCAAAATTCCCAGAAAATTTTCAACCGGCACGCATTCTAAGCGAAAACTTTTAAAAATGCAGTGTTACGAGGTAAATAAAATGTTAAAGGCTAGTAATATCATTTCTAACAAAAAATTATTTTCTAGGAGTGTTGGAGCAAGGTTCCCTGAACTCCGAGGAGGATATGCCGGCCACCATTTCCAAAAGTAACCACCCCAACGTACAAAAATTATGTATAGCAAACATTTTGTACATAACTTTGAATTTTTGTTATGTTTTAATTAACGTTCTTATTTTAGTTACATAAATCATAGAAGAAAACAAATGTTCATGTAATAAAGTTCAGATGTAAAGAAATAAATTTTTTCTATGTAAAAAAGCATTGGTACATATTTACATTTGTCAGTAGTGACATTAATATGGTCAGCACTGGTGTAAACAGTATTGTATCATTTATGACAGTAAATGACAGTCTTATAGACAGCGGTGATGCAATAAAAAAGGTGGAGTGAACAGTACAGCTCTATGCTCAATGTAAAGGCGATTTCACTGTGTTAGAATGAAATAAAAGGTCACACGTACACAGTTGTTTACATCAGCTTTGCGCAAGCCCCCTTGTGTCCGTGATGTAAAGTTTGTATGAAGCGCTGACAATTAGACTGACAGTACTGAAGATCAGATGTTGTGTCAAATGACAGTCAGTGTTCTGGTAGGGGCATGATGCTAGCGTTTACACTATCACGCATGTGTGTCACACCATCATGTTTTCAAAAATTTTAGAAAACCATCACGCATGTGTGACACACACGAATTTCTTATGTTTACACGCTCAAACTTCTCATCAAACCGCAAATGTTGGTCACGCAGTGTGATCGTGTAAAAGGGCCTAATGAGGCTGTAAAACAGTACCCGCAGCCTAAGCATTTATTAATTTATTTGCGGTTCTCCAGGGCCCTCACTCTGTAGTTCTATTCGAAAGGCTGTTCTACTCGAAAGCAAAAATCGATTCTAAAACACATCGGCACTCGGTAGTTCGTTAGAATTCACTTTAGAAAATATTCGATAAGGGTGAGCAACACTGTTTCACAATTGTCAAATTCAAAGAAAAATACGAAAAGAAAACAAAAGCAAAACAAACCAAATTGAAAACATTGCGATTTAAGAAGTTTAAATTTTACAAAATAAAAGATAAATAGAATATATGTGAAATGGATTCGGTAGTGCTGTGGTTGGATGCAGATGAAAATAATTAGGGAAATTCCAATATACTCAATATCAATGACAAATGGTAAATATATTGATTAATTTGTAGACACACTATGCCTAATTTATTTCGAATTATTCCTTTACAGCTTTGTACAAAACTTAAGGTTGAATAAGGACGCATTTCAGTATGTACTAAATGCAATTAACCCCGAGCTAAGTATTCCTCAAAAATCAACAGCGATTCCTCCAATTATTAAGCTCGCCGCTGCACTTAAATTATTAATACTGCACCATAATCTCAAACTGTCGAGGTTTCGTACTTGGTTGCTTAAATCTTTCTGCCCTGTAAACGATTTTTTGATGAGAAAAAGAGAAATATTTGATTTTATTCATAGGAACCTACATTTTTGTTGATTTTCGTTTGCTAAATTATTGTAGAATAGAATTTTCTAACATTCGGCTATTTTGACATTTGTTTTCGAGACAGAGAGTGCCAAATTTTCTACAAACGAAAGGGGAAAAATCAAATCCGAAGGGAACAAAATGGAACTCGAACAACGAATGTATTCTAATCGAAAATTCTTTACAGAGTACGAATCGCTCGAAAGCGAACGAAATTTCTTTAGAATAGAACTACAGAGTAAGGGCCCAGTTTTATTTTTATTTTATTAGATAAGCGAACCCAAGGGAAAACAATCGATAAATAATCGGATCGGTGAAAATCATTTATTTTGTAAAAAAAATCGCGCCCTATTTGTAAACTGCATTTAAATTATTTTTGAAACTAAGAAAAAATGGAGTGCACAATATTTAAAAATAAAAGCTTTGCAGCTCTTGAAAATACCACGCTGAATAACATTTCTGCAAATATCTCAAAAGAATTGGCATTTAGCATTTGTGCATTCGGTGTAGAGCGCGAGGATGTAGATGCTACCCAAGTACTGCAGCTTTGGATTACTAAATTGAGTATTGCGTATAGTTTCAAAGATTTTGGTGAAGTTGATTGGCAGCATTTGACCTATTGTTGTCAGAACTACTTTGTGAAAAATGTGCGTACTTTAATAAACATGTTTAATTTAGCATGCTAAGTATATTGGATTAACTGCAGAGTTCATACACTTCGCGGTAATCCGCCAGACATCACCATAGTCAGCGCAGGCCCTATAAACTGCGTTGAATGGCGACCGATGCTGACGCTTGGGTATAAAAACAGAATAGCTCCAACTCCCAAATTAAAAAAAAAAATGCTGAGGATTGATAGATATCATTGAGGATAATTTTTTTTGGTAATCGTTGCGGTGGACTACCGAGCGCTAATATTTACACAAGAATGTCGGGAGGGGTCTCAAAAGACGCGTCTCGGTCCCAGGAGCATGAATATAACTTCGCTCAACCAATATTTTAATTATTTTGGAAAATATTTGCGAAAACCCGAAAAATGACCCGGGTTTAGGGACCCGATCCATGTTTTTTATGTGCAGAAAACCTTTTCGCGTAGGCGGCCTTCGGGCGCGCTTCAAAAAATAACCCTGGGCTACGCCATTCCAAGTCCGGGTGGTTGCCATAGTTGAGCGGAGCTATATTCGTGATCCTGGGACCGAGACGCGTCTTTTGAGACCCCTCCCGACATTCTTGTGTAAATATTAGCGCTCGGTAGTCCACCGCAACGATTACCTTTTTTTTTGGTGCAAACAACAACGAGAGTTATTAGGGGTCAAAGTTTATTTAAAGCTTGTGGTAGTAGTGGTCCAAAAAGGGAAAGTGGGGCATCAAAAGACGCGTATTGACGAGTAGATTAAGAATCCGAAAACGAAAACTAAAAATTTTATTTCTGTGAAGAGATATTTGCAATCAAAGTTGGGGTAATACTTTCCATCCAACATCAAGTGTTAATACACGTCCAAAAATCTAGGTAGAGGTATCAATAGACGCGTCTTCACCTCCGTAACAATAACATGGAGGGGGAAATCCGATATTTTTATAATTTTGCGAGATATTTGCATTTAAAGTTCACAATTTTTCTGTCATTTTCATGTGGTTGTAATCACATATTACACTGTGAGAAAAGAGTGGGAAATGTGGCACGCACCCGGAGTTGGAATGGCGTAGCCCAGGGTTATTTGTTTAAGCGCGGCCGAAGGCCGCCTACGCGGAAAGATTTTGGACGTGTATTAACACTTGACGTTGGATGGAAAGTATTACCCTGTGATCATATAAAACATATGTATATCAAATTAAAGGTAATTTATATACCTATCAAACAACATTATTTCTTTTGAAATCGGTTCGTTAGTTTTTGAGAAATTTTGATTTTAAGAAATGCTTTACTTTGACCTTCTATAACTTTTGTTGTTGTTGTTTGCACCAAAAAAAAAAATATATATTTATACTCACGTCAATGATATCTATCAATTCTCACCATTTTTTTTTTTAAATTTGGGAGTTGGAGCTATTCTGCATTTGTTCCGACACTTGCTTCAGACCACCTTTATTGATCGCCCCACCGACTTTGTCACCGCTGAAAATCGCAGTACACCAACTTCAATAAAGCCGACTTGCAGGGTTTTCTCACCACCTCAGAGAGCGCGTTCGCTGACGTACGAGAAGTGGACAATGCGTTTCGTATGGCCCTAATTCCAACCTTCCATCAACACATTCCGTCAGGTAGAATAAAGGAAGTGCGTCCATTCTTCCCCGCAGAGGCAGCGGCCATGGCAACTGAGCGTGACCATATTATACGCCTGGACCCTACGGATCCTCAAATAAAGGATCTTAAGGAAGCGCATAAACACAAAAACAGCGATGTGCCCTTGCCACAAGAAAAGTTCATGAGGCAATTCGGAGATCTAAAACATCAAGTATATTGGCCCCGATGGCATTTCCATGCTGATGCTGAAACACCTCGGCGACGAAGGCATAAGATACCAAGCTAGCTGCCGTAGGGGAGTCATATCGCCCGATATCACTCCTCTCGCCAGTAGTGAAGGTGTTGGAATCGATCTTATTACCGTATTTCACCGCAAACCTGCGGCTCGCCGAACATCAGCATTGTTTTCGCAAAAACCACAGTACCACCACCGCGCTGAACGCGACCACCACTCAGATAGGGGACGGACTAAACCAAAAGCGCCCAAATCACAGAACAGTGCTAGTTGCGCTTGACTTTGCCAAAGCTTTTGACACGATCAACCATGCACAACTAATGAAAGACCTTGAAGACTCGTCCCTTCCCCCCTGTCTTAAACGTTGGACGGTCAACTACCTGAGTGGCCGTCAATCGTCGGCTGAATTCAGAGGCGCCAGATCAAAACCCAGAATAGTTAAACAAGGGGTGCCACAGGGTGGTGTCCTATCCCCGTTTCTGATTAACTATTATGTATCGAAACTTCCCACTCCCACCAGAGGGTGTCTTGATCGTCTCTTACGCCTACGATTGTACGATTCTGGCAACAGGCCCCTCCGTTGAAGAACTCTGCTCTCGCATAAACTCATACCTCCCAGCCGTGTCCGAATTTTTCGCAGGGAGAAACCTGGCATTGTCACCGAATAAGTCCTCGGCCACCCTATTCACGACGTGGACAACGCAAGTGAACATGGATTTGGACGTCTAAGTTGATAGCGTCAAGCTACCAATTGTCACACACCCCAAAACCTTAGGGGTGACGTCTGATAACATGTTCAAATACGGCGCTCATGTAACCGCAATTGACAATAAAGTCCAAAGCCGTAACAAAATCCTCAAGTCGCCAGCTGGCAGCACTTGGGATAAAGATAAAGAAACGTTACTAGCTACATATAAGGCAATTGGTCAGCCGGTACTGAGCCAAGCGACGCCAATATGGTCGCCGGGGCTAGCTGACACACACTGGACGAGGCTTCAGGTCAGAACACCGCCCTTCGAACCGCCACTGGTGCCCCTGCGGGTTGGGGCTTAGAATATGCCCGCGGTAGGCATACCGGTCGTAAGAGGCGACCAATATGCACAAAGGTAATGATGTGCAACTCGATGGTTGATCTACGGATATGATGCCTCCCACCTCTCATTACCCATCTTCTCTTTCCTTTCGGAAGGAGGGATGGCATGACCTAGAAGGTTGCACTGGTCATACCAAATCGCTCCCACGACAGTCGGACAGTACCGCAAGGGAGTACCGGAGCGTACCGGATTCATATCCGGCCAAGGACTGTTATTTCGACAACACTCCCCAAAACCTTCGGGGAGTGATTTTGTTGTTAAAACAACAACAACAACAACCGCCACTGGGTGTCTTCTTATGTCTCCTGAGCACCATCTCCATAATGAAGCGAAAAGAGCATAGTGAGATGTTGACCGGAACGGCAAACCGCAGCATCCGAACAGACGCCTGGTCAACGAGAATCCGCGGCCCAGGAGCATAAGGGGCCATCTACGCAAACACTTCGATGAGATCCGGCACCTGATTTCCACGCCGTTTGATCCTAAGGTGCACCGGCAGGCCCTCACCCTCATCCATACGAATTCGGTAAATTCCTTTGTCGGCTCTCTCCCGGCGAACGCCGTTCTTCAGGCAACAACACCACCCGTTGCCGAAGAGGAGCGCGAGCTGCCTAGGGAGACTATGGTGATGCTGGCTCAAATTCGGTCTGGATATTGTAATAGGTTAAACTCTTACCTACCAGACTGAACCCCGACTTGCCTAATGTTTGTCCGGCATGCGGCTTGTCCTCCCATAATACTAACCATCTTTTTGTCTCGTCAACCGAGCCTACTCTTCTAACACCCAGCAAACATTACGGTTAGAGGACGATTAGAAAACGACTCGAATTCTAATGTTATTCTCTAAGGTAGATGGTTAGAGAACGATTTGTGAAACTGTCGCGAATTATAGCATTCTCGACAAAAAGGGGACTTAGTTCTCGATATCGAGAAAAAGGTTAGTTATCGATTCGAATTCTAACGTGAAATTCTAATGGGATTCTAATGAGAAAATTCTAACTGAAATGAAATGAAATCCAATTGTTCTTGTTTAATTCTATTTCGATAAATTTATTGCTTTAAATATGTTTGACATGTTTTAAGCTTAAATATCTAATGGGAATAAAATTCAAAGGTTTTATACCTTAGTTTATACTTGACAATACACGCATCTTCGCTATTCGAGTGTTTCTCTAATCATCCTCTAGCCTAGTTCTCTAACGTGATTTTCGATTAGAGATACATTAAAGAACTACATTAGAATTCTAATGTAAAACTACAGTATTTCTCTAACGTTAGAGGCTGTGTTTGCTGGGTGGTACGTTCCCAGCAAACATTAAGGTTAGAGGACGATTAGAAAACGACTCGAATTCTAATGTTATTCTCTAAGGTAGATGGTTAGAGAACGATTTGTGAAACTGTCGCGAATTATAGCATTCTCGACAAAAAGGGGACTTAGTTCTCGATATCGAGAAAAAGGTTAGTTATCGATTCGAATTCTAACGTGAAATTCTAATGGGATTCTAATGAGAAATTTCTAACTGAAATGAAATGAAATCCAATTGTTCTTGTTTAATTCTATTTCGATAAATTTATTGCTTTAAATATGTTTGACATGTTTTAAGCTTAAATATCTAATGGGAATAAAATTCAAAGTTTTTATACCTTAGTTTATAAATACAATACTTGACAATACACGCATCTTCGCTATTCGAGTGTTTCTCTAATCGTTCTCTAATCGTCCTCTAGCCTAGTTCTCTAAAGTGATTTTCGATTAGAGATACATTAGAGAACTACATTAGAATTCTAATGTAAAACTACAGTATTTCTCTAACGTTAGAGGCTGTGTTTGCTGGGCATCCATATCCCTCTGGTCCACCCCTGTCGAAGCAGCTAGGTTTCTAGGACTTCCTCACTAAGGAGGTGGGAGAATGCTGGCGCTCAGCATTGCTCAAATCCACTTGGGAAGTGCTACGTATGGAGTAGCTGTGAGCTGCTATGTGAGATGTTGACGCCTGGGGGCGTAAGCGGCCGCTAGGAAAGTCTACTTGCTGATGTGCATTGGTAATGCTAGTCGTGGAGACTGAGGTGACAGAGTCAGACATATGTGTGCGGAGCGGTTCTACGTACCGGAATGACTCGGGGTTTCCCCGACCAAGGGCTGTTATTTCACTACCCCCCTTCCTAAAACTCTCATCAGGGCCTGCTGTTGTTGTTGTTGCAGCGCTACAAGCAACGAATTTAGCTAGACCCTGACCTCATAACTAGAGATTTCAGAGGGGTCTACTAAAAATGGTTGCCCTAGAAAGCCAAGTGCTGTACACTGGCACAGGAGGTGCTGGACACTCCTAATCCTCGATACACCTAAAACTGCGACAAGTATTTAATTACATCACATCCTTGTACTAAAACTTTATGCACAGAACTTAACATGTTATACCAACCGGGTCTGGTACGATAAATCGAAAATTAAAATGTCGAAACAGAAAATGCCGAAAAAATAAATGTAGAAAACCGAAAAAATAAAAATCGAAAATAAATATGTCGAAAAAAATAAACTCGAAAAAAAAGACGTCGAAAAAAAAAAAATTGAATTAACTTAATTAATGGTGTGTAAAATGGGATCCGTACGATATGTCGAAAAAAAATGTGCAATTTCCAAGACCGAATTTTTCAAAATTTTACTATACCGAAGAGATTTTTGACGGAAAAAAAAATGTCGAAAAAATGCAAAACACCGAAGAAGGTCGAAATTTGGATGCTTAATGTAAAATTTCGGAAATTTGAGTTTAACAACGTGTTTTATGACAGTATTCAATTATTTATCACTTCCTTACCTCTTGTCAACAACTTTTCAACCATTTTCCAATACAAAGCCAATTCAACTTCACATTACCAAAAAATTGAAATTGTATAAAATAAAAAAAATCATTTGTAGGCGTTTCGTACGCTTTGATATTTTTATATACAAGCGTTAGCATAACGCAGTGGAATATGCTAAATTTCGCAAAACTTCAATTTTTGTATATTCTTCTTTCTTATTAAGAATAGTTTGAATGCGGTTTCTTCTCTGCTGGTAAGCTTGTTTTGGTTGATTGGTGGTCAGAATTAATTTAACTTATTTTGTTTTTGACAATTATGTACTCATCCTTTAAATATGTTATTAACTTATATAAACCCGCGTGAAACTTATCAGTTAATATTTGTAACCTTCTGTGCCATGATTCTAGTGAGTTCTGTGTCGTTGGAAGGTTGGTGTCCATTTGTTCAGATATTGACCAAAACGAAGGAAGATAGTTGTTTTCAAACCATTTTAAAATTTCAGAGCAGTCGGTATTCATTTGGGGTTTGAGTTCATTATAATACTCTAATATTTCGTCTGGGCTCAAAAATGCTAGGCTTTTCAACATACGTAGATGCAGGGAAAGGGTTTCGTCTGTACCATATTTCGAAGCAAGCTTCTCACTTTGAATTTTGCGCCACAATATGAAAGAAGCATCCTTTATTTACAGCATCGGAAAAATGTGATTTTGTGACCGATATTATTGCTTTTTCAAAATCGCTTGGCATGGTTTATCATGGGTTTCTGCCGCCCGAGCTTTAAGGTTGGCGTTTGTTTTATAAACATGACATTCAAAAGCAAGCGGATCATGAGAGTGTTTCAGAAGCGAATTTTTCTTCGCTGTACTTGCTCGTGCTTTACACTTTAACTTTGATCTTTTTTCACACCTCCAATAAAAAACATCTTTATTTTGCATTTCCAAATGATAAACATAACCGTCTATCACTAACTTAGATCAGATGTAGAAATAGGTGTTGAAACAATATCATCTTGAACAATGAAGGCTGGTTTTACTCGATCAATTGAGACTTTAGTTGGTTCATTTCGAATTTTCAGTATGACTGTTTTGTCATGTATGGAGGCTGAAGTGCTTTAAGAAATGGTCCAACTTTAAGGAAAGCATGACTGCATTTCGATAATTCCTTGAAAACAAAAACTCCAGGTTGACAATGTCTTGATGCTGGAAGTGGACGTAGGCGCAACATAAATTCACGTAAGCCTGAAAGAAAGCTGCTGGTATCATCCGAAATTTTGTTACCAAGACTTGGACAAAGAAATTCAAATGGTAAACGGATCGTTTCACCATAAACCATTTCAGAGGAAGTAGCCTTGATGTCTTCTTTAAAAGCTAAGCGGATTCCGAGTAGAACTAGCGGCAAAGCCTGAATCCAGTCAATGTCGGAATGAGCCATGATTGCGGCTTTCAAATGACGATGTAATCGTTCGACTAAACCATTTGCAGCAGGATGCCAACTTGTAGTGAAATTATGCCGAATTCCGAATTGTTTAACAAAATTTTTGAAGAGATGCGAAGAAAATTGAGCTCACCGATCTGAGATTATAGTTTGAGGAACGCCAAAACGAGATATCCAACAATCCAAAAGTGCATGAGTCACAGTTTCTGCAGTTATGTTCTGTAAAGGATATACTTCAGGCCATCGAGTGAAACGATCAATGACAGTCAAGCAATATCGAAAAGAACATGCAAATGGAAGTGGACCAATCAGATCAATATGAATATGGGAAAATCTCTTCGTTGGAGTTTCAAAATTTCCAAGTGGAGCATGAACATGGCGTGAAATTTTTGACCGTTGACAATCACTACAAGCACGAGCCCAATTTCGGCAGTCTTTCTTCATTGAAGGCCACACAAAACGATCACTGATTAATTTGAGCGAATCATTGGCACCTGGATGGCTTAGGTTGTGTAGCTGATCAAAAACACAACGACGAAATGGTGATGTAATGAAGGGTCGAGCTTTTCCTGTTGATGTATCACAAAACACAATAAGAGAGGAACCAGGAATCGGCACACGCTCGATACAGAGAGAAGAATTTTCTTGAATAATTCTCCTAAGTTCTTCGTCACCTTCCTGAGATTCAACCAGCAACTTGTAATCCAGTGGTACAGAAACAGCTTCAATTCGCGACAGTGTATCAGCAACGACATTATCGGTTCCTTTGATGTGTTGGATGTCTGTTGAAAATTCTGCGATGAATGAAAGTTGTCTGAGTTGAACTGGTCGAAGTTTTTCACGTTTTTGTTGACAAGCGTAGAACAATGGCTTATGATCGGTGTAAATCGTGAATGAATGTCCTTCTAAAAAATGACGAAAATGCTGTATTGCAGCGTAGATCGCAAGAAGTTCACGATAAAAAGCAGGCCAAGAACATTCTTTCGAGGACATTTTCTTCGAAAAGAACGCAAGAGGTTGCCACACGCCATCGACCAGCTGTTGTAAACATGCTCCAACTGAATGGTTTGAAGCATCTGTAAACAAACCCAGAGACGCACCAATGCGAGGATGAACTAGAAGTGAAGCAGAAGAGATGCAGTTTCTGCAGGTTATGAAAGCTTCTTCCAGCTCAGACGTCCAATTGATTCGTTGAGATCCTTTCAGGAGTGGGTTGCTGATTGCATTATTCAGTGGAGCCTCGTATTCAGAAGCGAGAGAAAACGAGAATATCATCCATATACACGAAACAGAAATCTAAACTGCGCAAAACTTCATCCATGAACCTTTGAAAGGTCTGGCCAGCGTTTCGAAGTCCAAACGTCATGAATGGAAATTCAAAAAGGCCAAATGGAGTAATAATCGCTGTTTTGGAAATGTCCTCTTCGGCTACAGGAATTTGTTGATACGCTTTAACGAGGTCAATTTTCGAAAATAGTGTACAACCATCAATAAAGTGAGTGACATCGTGAATGTGACGGACAGGATAACGATCTGGGATAGTTCGAGCATTCAATGCACGAAAATCTCCGCATGGACGCCAAGTTGAATCACTTTTCGGTGCCAAATGTAAAGGCGATGAGCAAGAGCTCTCTGATGGACGAGTTGTACCAGCTTGTAACATGGCGTCGAATTCTTGTTTAGCAATTTTTAATTTTTCAGGATTTAAGCGTCATACCTTGCTCGTCACCGGTGGTCCAGGAGTTGTACGTATGTGATGGACAGTCTCATGTTTAATATTTCGAGGTAAACCTGGTGGACGAGTAATTTCAGGAAATTGCGAAATGAGAGAAGCGAAAGAAGATGAATCCTGAACTGCTTTAATACTGCTCTGCGAGGAAGACTGAGATACTCCGTGTACATGAAGGCCAGTGGTTACGTCGACGATGCGTTTGGTACGACAATCCGGTAAAAGATGATAATGAGCGAGAAAATCAGATCCAATTATTGGTAGATCGACGTCAGCGACGATAAATCTCCATGGAAAATCACGACGAAGTCCTAAGTTGAGATTCAAAGATAGAAAACCGTACGTTTTGATCTTGCTTCCGTTTGCAGCACATAAGTCTCAGTTGACAGGAGAACGACGATCTCGTAATAGACGTCGAGGAAAGCAACATAAGTCAGAACCAGTATCGACAAGAAAGCGATTTTTAGATATCTTGTTAGTGACAATTAGGCGGCTACTGGTTGACAAGCAGTCAGATTCCGCACTTACAGACTGCTTTTGCCGTTTTCCGAATAATTACACGGCTCTATACATTTCTGGGCTTTGTCTTGAAATTTTTTGTGGTACCAACAAATTTGTTGGTTAGAGTTACTTCGATTTCGAGATTTGCTGCGAGTTCGAGAGCTACTATGGCAATGATGAGGACACGAACGAAGAGTAGACAATTCTGCCACTTGCTTTTGTAAATCAGCAATAGTATTTAGTAAGTTACTATCTATACTTTTATCGCTTAGCGTTGCATTTACAGAGAAAGTCGGTGTGCTCGGTGAGACCTCGACAATCTTGTCAGCAAGTTCTGCCAGATTGTCGAGCGGCAATTCAGATTGCGTCGCAAGGATAGCCTGAACGTTAGACGGAAGGCGGTTAAGCCAAAGTTGGCGAAGAAGGTTATCCTGCACGATGGTTGAACCAGCGAGAGAGCGTAAATGACGGAGAAACTGCGATGGTTTGCGTTCGCCGAGCTCTTCCTCACTGATAAGTTGACGGACTCGTTGTTCCTCAGACGCAGACAAACGAGCAATCAGTTTTGTGCTCAAAAATGCGTATGGGTTCAACGGAGGAGGATTTTCAATAACGTCCTCGATCTCCAATGCGACCCGAGCATCTAATTGTGAAACCACGTAATGAAATTTAGTTACCTCGTTTGTGATATCCGATAACGTAAACTGCGAGTCAGCTTGAGAAAACCATAACGTTGGTTTGTCAGACCAAAAAGGCGGAAGTTTGACTGCAACACGACGAACTGCAGGGTAATGATCAGCGACGTTAGCGGCATAATGAGTCTGCTGCTGTTGTTGTTGTGGTTGCAATAGTGATGGCTGCTGCTGTTGAAACTCCAATTGATAATTATGTTGTTGCTGCGCTTGTTGGCGTAATTCGTCAATTTGCCGTTGAAGATGCTCATTTTCCTCACGAAGGGTAACTAGCTGATCTTCGTCTCGAAGCATCTTTGTTTGAATGTGTAGTCGGGGTCACCAATATAGGAAAAAAACAGTTATTTGTTTCCGAACATAAATGGAACGAAAATATTTCCTATTTTTGAAAATCTATATTTTTTAATTTTTATTTATTTTATATTTTTCAACACCAAAACCAAAGGTTGCTAACCAAAAATTCAAAACTTATTATTTGTTGAGAAAACAATTAAAGTAAATTTGAACTGCGCCGCCACAGATGCTTCAACTTGGTCGCCAAGAATCGATATTTATCTGACATCTAAACCCATATGTACCGCAAGGGAATACCGGAGTGCCGGGTTCATCTACAGCTGACTGTACTTGCGAGACACGAAAAAATATTCCGATTGTGTTTGTTTCCTTAAGATGTAAGTGACAATTGAAATTAACCTGCGACATTTCAAAAGGAAAAAATATGTGCATTCCGTTTCTTACAACTTTACAAAATCTTTAAGTACTCACAATATTTTTCAAAATGAAAGAAAAATTTCACTTTTTTTCAGTCACATTAAATATGGTTGCCACATGTCTGCTGGTTAAATCAAAATTTGGTTAATTACTACAATCTGGTAAAAAATCAGCTTAACACGACGTTAAGCTGACGATTTTCGGATGGGAAAACCGACCAAAAAATGTGCTCTCTGTAAAACGTACGTAGGTCTGCTGGCTGGGTAAGTGGAAAAGTAATATGTATGTTAAATTTGTTACACAATGGAAACTTTTGAGGCTTCAGAATCTTAACCTTAGGTCAGATATGGATGTTTCCGCTTTTTGGGAGAAAGTTGGCTTACATAGGAATGGTATGAATGAAAAAAGTTTTGCGGACTTAATCAATTTCGTATACGACTTAATGAGTCTGCCATATATTTCGGCAGCCGCAGAGCGCAAATTTTTCGAACTTTCCCTAAATAAAACAAAGCTTCGAAACAAATTGGAATTTGTTTCAATTAATAATATTATTCTGGCCAAAGAACTTTTCTCTCAAAACCCAGGCCCTCACTATGTTTGGTCTGTCAAAGATATAGGCGGGCACTAGAAATTGAAGACCTTTATGCAATTTATTATTTTTCTGTATGTTTTTGTCATACAATTATTCAAATATATGTATGTATATAAAAGGCAACTTTTTTGTAACTTCTATTTTTTTACCCATACCACATCGAAGTATTGTGGCAGATAAATACCAAAATTTTTAATATTTTATTAAGTTTTTTTTTATTTACATACGACCCCCATAATTTTTACTACTCCCACCAATTATACGTACGTACATACAATATTTTTCACATTCGCTGCGCAAATATGCGACAACCATGCGCGATGTTGTTTTGCCACTTGTTCAGCGACGACTAAATCGTTTGGTAGGCAAAGAGCGCAACCTGTCTGTGTGAAGAGCGTTTGTGTGATCTTAAGATCTATGAAGCGCCGATGCTTGTTATAAAGCATCCTGTACCTCCTATTTTTTTGGCAGTATTAGCTATAATTCCACATCTTATTTTTAAAAATCGAACCAAAAATTTAGACCTTAGGGCATTCACAAAAAGTAGATATTGTAAATATTGGTCAGCTAAAATTATACCAAAAAAAGGGCATATAGTCACTTTTTCAAAATTAAAAATTTTCAAATATTGGAAAAACTTGGAAGAGATTTCATTCATTTCTGTTAGTAGAAGGTCCAAACTATCATAAACAAAAAAAAAATTTCACAGTATTTCATGATGTTTTTTTTTTATCTCCAAAGTTTACCAATTTTCGGATTTTGGTATCATATATTTATTTATTAATAAAAAAAAATATTTGTATAAACGTTTTTTCATGAACCATACATTTTTTGGTTTCTCGCATCATATATATTATTTCTGTAAGGTCTTTTTGTGTTTGCTCCTAATTTTCTGCTCTCATTTTGAACCAATATTAATAAGTAAGGTATCGTTTTAAAGGTGTGGGTTACCACTACATGCGAATTTATATATTAATTACAGCAGTGCTTTTGTTTAAGCGTATATTATAAAAATTAATTTGTTTAAATAAACCATTGTGAATACACAAAAAAATCAATTTGTACTGCAACGCCATTGTGAATCAGAGACTTTATTTACTGGGTTGTAGATGTCGCTGATGGTAGTGGTGAACATACGAGTTAATAAGTTTGGTAGGCAAAGGTGGTCGATTTCCGACCACGGGATATACTAGTATTTCTTTAAAAAAGTACAAAAGCTGATCTTGCTACGAACAAAAATGTATTTTTTACAAACTTTTAACTGCGTTCACTTTTATATGAAAATAGGTGTACTTTGAGAGGGCGTGTGAGGCTGAAAGCCGTTTTTATCACAAAATAACTTATGAACTTCGCTTAATTGGAGTTTTAGCTGTAACTTGACATTAAAACATCTAAGTTGCAAGACAGACGATTTTTGTATTTTTGTGAACCTTCGCGGCACTGTGTGGCGCCTACAAACCACAGCAGCAATAAACTCTATCCGTATTCTGGACAAAACCATGTATGTATATGTAAATTTTTTACACTTATATTTCAATTTTATTCAGGAGTATTTCCGCTGCGCAAAGCCTTATTGATTGAGTTTCCCCATAAGTTTAAGATCAATCAAAATTGTTAAAAATTTAATAGTCGATTTTTTTCTTCTAAAAATGCAATAGTTCTCTTGCAACTGTAGCATAGCCCAATCTTGGCGTTTCAGATAAATTTTGGCTCGGCCAATTTATAATAGTTTAAAATGTATGTCATTGTCCGACAGGGTGTTCTGAATTATTATTTACCAGAGATCCTATTTTTATTCTGCTCTTGAAACAATAAGCACTTTTGGCAGTTTGTTTTTAAATTTTTCAAGTTTTTTCTTCTAATTAATGATGATTACATTTTCGTTTTACCTCCCCCCTGCAGTATTTACTTAATAATCGATTTCAATTTTCAAATTTGTGTTAGTTCTATAGTCTGGACCCAATGGCCTACTTTTTTTTCGTTTTCCCAAAATGAATGTAACATTCGGGTTGTTCTTCCTACACAAAAGCGGCAGAGTTTACAAATGCAAATATTAGCTGATATACATAAGTGAATAGTGAAAAAAGTCTAACTTGTTTGAAACCGAACTACATACTTTAAAGAGCATTATCTGGGATTAATTAAATCTGTACTTTTTCATTTATTTGAACATATTTTCGTTGTCACCCTTCTTGTCTAGTTGTATTATTAAAGTAGATTCTCGGGATCACTGGGTACACCATATTCATGCTATTTAAAAATTCAATATTATGAATTAAAATTAATGTGTGTATTTCATAATTGTCCAAAGTATTTAACCGATCTCGATGGAATTTTTACAGTACATATATGTATAACGTTGACAACATTTACAATAAGACTATCAAGTAATTGCAAGTAGCAAATTCAGGCATTCTGCCTGCATCAGTAAAGGAGATATAGCATGTTTTGGTTTCGCCCTCTCTTTTAGAAAACTTTAATCAAAAATGGGCGGTTGCCTACCGCTTTCGGTTATTTTCCATGGGTGTACTCTACGTGTCTATAGTATACCTCCTGTCAAGTTCTGTAATTCTATGTTGTTGTTGTTCGTTACCCCCCTGCCCCCTGAAATTCCATGTTGTTGTTGTAGCGCTTTTGCCCTGCCTAGGTAGTCAGTATCCTATCCAGTAGTGCCATCGAACTCTTCCAACGGAAGTCCTTGAGACCTTGCGGCTTCGACAGGGGTGGACCAGAAGGAAATGGGTGTTAGAAGATTAGGCTCTGTTGAGCAGACAAAAAGATGGTTAGTGTCGCGAAGGTTTTGGGGAGTGTTGCCGAAATAACAGTCCTTGGCCGGATATGACCTTAGGATCAAGCGGCGTGGAAATCAGGTGCCGGATCCCGTCAAAGTGTTTGCGTAGATGGCTCCTTATTTTCCTGTTGGGCGGATTTTCGTTGACCAGGCGTCTGTTCGGATGCTGCGGTTTAGTGCAGTTGAACAGGAATTGCCTTGTCAACATCTCACTGTGCTCTTTAACGCCGAGCATTTTTGCTTCATTGTCGACATGACGCTCAGGAGACATAAGAAGGCATCCAGTGGCGGCTCTAACGGTGGTGTTCTGACAGACCTGAAGCCTCGTCCAGTGTGTATCTGCAACCCTCGACGACCATATTGGCGGCGTGTAGCTCAGCACCGTCTGACCAATTGCCTTATATTTAGCTAGTAAATTTTCTTTATCTTTACCCCAAGTTCTGCCAGCTAGCGACTTGAGAATTTTATTACGGCTTTGGGCTTTATTGACAATTGCGGTTACATGAGCGCAGAGGTGGGAGGTATTAATTTATGCGAGAGCAGAGCTCTTAAAACGGAGGGGCCTGTTGCCAGTATCGTACAATCGTTGGCATAAGAAACGATCGAGACACCCTCTGGTGGGGTGGGAAGTCTCGATGTATAATAGTTAAACAGAAACGGGGATAGGACACCACCCTGTGGAACCCCTTGTTTAACTATTCTGGGTCTTGATCGAGCGCCACTCAGGTAGTGGCGGTCCAACGTTTAAGACAGGGGGGGGGAAGGGGCGAATCTTCCAGGTATTTCAATAGTTGCGCATGGTTGACCGTGTCGAATGCTTTGGGCCAGGTCAAGCGCAACTAGCACTGTCCTGTGGTTTGGGCTCTTTTGGTTAAGTCCGTCCCCTATCTGAGTGGTGATGGCGTTCAGCGCGGTGGTGGTGCTGTGGTTTTTGCGAAAACCATGCTGATGTTCGGCGAGCCGCAGGTTTGCGGTGAAATACGGTAATAAGATCGATTCCAACACCTTCAATACTGGCGAGAGGAGTGATATCGGGCGATATGACTCCCCTACGGCAGCTGGCTTGCCAGGCTTTGGTAGGGGGGCCACCTTTGCCTGTCTCCATCTTTCAGGAATGACAAAGGTGGACAAGGAATGAAGATGTGTGTTAGGTATATTACCCCTCCTTACTGAGATGTTTCAGCATTCCGACTAAACCTTATCGCCGAAGGCGATTGATATTTTGTCATTTGGTGGAGTCGGATTGGGCAGAGATGTCGATGAGGGCGATCGATAGAGACCACTCTGGGTAGGTGATCTGAAGCATGCGTTAGCATCGGCCGCCAGTCAACGCAGTTTATAAGACCAGCGCGGACTATGGTGATATCTGGCGAGCTAGAGCAGTTTACCGCCACTCTAGTGGGGGCATCCCCATTTACAGTGCCGAACTTTGAATCGTCTATTTAATCAGCCAGCTCCTGTCCCCTACCATCGGCCTGTAGACTAGTGTGCCACAGGTCATGGTGTGCGTTGAAGTCACCAAGGATAACAAGATTCTTACACCTGAGTAACGCACGAATGTAGGGGAGATAATCCCTGAGACAGCAGGTAACAGATAGATAAACAAAAACGTGCTAAGTGGGAAGAGCACCTAAGGACTTGCAACCTCTCTGCTGGAGTTGGCAAATCATGGTCTACGGTGAAATCTCTGCCCAATCAAATATAAAACATCGATGAGCGCCCTTTATATCTTAAATGTTTTTTTTTTAATTTTAAATTTAAAGTATATTAAGTATGCAAGCATACTGAAAAAGCCAAAAAGGTTCTAAGAACATAAGACTTTTTAATATAATATAAATTTAATATAACCATCCTAATGCACATAAGTACGAGTATATGCGTGTGAAAGCAAGTGAGCGCAACAGGAAAATCATCGCTTGTTTATTTCACTTCAAAATAAAGTGTCGAATGCAAAAACGTAAAACTTTTATAATAAATAAATAGAAATGTCAATTAAAATCATAAATAGTGATTTGGCAGATTTATGCATTGTGTATCAGTACAAGTGTGATATGTTATCTGTCAAACGTTTGACAGGCACTTCAAAATGGAGTTTTTTTCAGTTTTTTGTTTACATCTGAGGCACTTCAGCATGGCGGCGCATCCGCTGCTCCTATCTTCTAACGAATGATAGAACGAGATGCAGGATGAATCCAACATAGAATATAAAAAAACAGGTGTTAATTTTTTTTAAAAATTTTGACGTCTATGCTTAAGATATCACACTTGACATGGTACACAATGGATTTATGGTTAGAAACACCACTCAAAGAAAGATTATCAGTAACTTTTTGTATTGTTTGTGAAAAACTCACTTATGTTAAATATGATAGCTGTGAGTTCAAAAGCTCAAAAGTTTATAGGTTCAATGCTGAAATGAACAACAGGTGGAAGGAAGCTTTCTATATAAAAGAGCATTTTATTAATTCGAACTCTTCTTGGCTCCAATGGGCAGTCTTTGAAATTGAAGATCAAGATAATGTAATTAGTGTATGCTTTGTAGTGTGAAAGATTGTGATCGAATATAAATGTCAGATACCAAGCACCAGTACGGGAAAAAGAGGCAGACCGCAAGTTCAGTTTTTGGTAGCTTCAGAAAAGTCAAAATCGCGAAAAAGAAGAGCATAGTCTGGAAGAAATTACTTATGCAGCACGGAAAGTTACAAAAAATGAAACGAAGCCTAATAAAACTATAAAGAAGAGTCTTGAGTCCTTTGAAGCGCTGGCCTTATGTTTAGACTTAGATTTATCGGAAGAAAAATACATATACTAATAGACTTCGCAAAGTTGTTAACAACATAAATTAAAACAAAATTTGGTACCAAATATAGAAGCGACGAAAACTTCAGCAGAAGTGAATTTAAGACTCTTGTGCATATCACATCAAAACACATTTTAAAAGTTTGTGCAGACAAACACCCAGTGGGCAAGCTTTTACTTATATGTAAATATGGAATGGATGGCTGTTCTGGTCACAGTCTCTCTCAGATGAACTCACTTTCGTAATTGCTTTGTTACCACTTAAGTTAGTAAAAAATCAATTAGTATCTAATGTATCTATTCTCTATTTTAAAATTTTTTCCACAATTTAAGGCTCATTGACTCTTCATCAAGTGATGAAATATGGGTCAACCGAACTCCTTCTACGCTCTTCTGTAAACCAATGAAATTCGTTTATACGAAAGAAGGAAACGAGGTAATTCATTCAGAGTATAATAAAATGGTACAGATGCACACCGCTCGGCTGGCAAGAATAGGTTCCACAAAAATGGGCACTAAAACTGTGAATGAGGTATTGTCTGGGACCATCCTAAATGTCGAACTACGTTTTCAGTAAAATCGGGACTGCATGTTTTGGCGAAATATCCCACTTTAACCCTTTAGGTTAGGTTAGGTTGCGAGGGTTAGACCGAAACACAAGGTTACAGCCCGACACTTAGGCCACCAGTGGGCCCGTTGCGATACCCTATACGGACTCGAAAACAAGAGAGTCCCTTCCTCGCCTATATATGATGATCGAACCACTTCGTGGAGACAATGAATTTAGCTAGAGCCTTGACCTCACATCTAGAGACTTCAGAGAGGTCTACTAGAAATGGTTGCCCTAGAAAGGCTAACCGCCGCCTGCCAAGTGCTGGACACTGGCACAGGAGGTGCTGGACACTCTCCTCCTCCTCGATACATCTACAACTGCGACAGTAGTCGAAGGTTGTCGCTCCCAATCTAATACCGTGAGTGCCAATTAGGCAGTGCCCCGTTAGAACCCTTATAAGTGATGCTACCGTAGGTTTGTTTAGGGTAGGAAGCTCCTTAGTGCGCCCTCTATCATATGAGGGCCAGGTTAGCCTGGATGTCTCGCAAGTTGAGATTGCCGACCATTTCTCGTTTGCAGATCTTATAGTGCTCGTGCTCACACGGAGCTTGAAGGAGGCCATAGGTATACCTACCGAGTCATTTCCGGAAAGGATGTGGTCGGTGGTACCTCTTCTGGCCAGCTCGTCCGCTCTGCAGTTACCCTCAATATCCCTGTGACCAGGTACCCATATAAGGTTGATACTGAAGTGCTGAGCCATCTCGTTAAGAGATCTGCGGCATTCAGTGAGCGACTTTGAATTGTCGACGAATGAGCCCAGGGCCTTAAGTGCGGCCTGGCTGTCTGAGAAAATGAAGACCCGTTTGCCATCACTGGGTACAGTAGCCAGATGGCTTACGGCTCTGTGTATTGCCAGCATTTCCGCTTGGTATACACTGCAGTGATCCGGAAGGCGGAAAGAGACCTCTAGACCCAGATCCGGTGAGAAGATGCCCGCTCCAACCTTCCCGTCAAGCTTAGAGCCATCGGTAAAAATGTTTACAGCGTTCGAGACAAGATGCTGCCTACTATCCCAGTCTTGTCGCGTTGGTATTAACACTGTGTAGTTCTTAAGGAATACATTCCTTGATGTGCAGTAATCAGTGAAAGTTGGTATTGGGACAGGGGCGCATGCACCCAGGATGGTGGCATGCCCACAAGTTCCATTTGACCAGATACCCGTTTCCCGTATACGTAGAGCCGAGATAACAGAAACCTCCCTCGCCACAAGGTCAAGGGGTGGTAGGTAGAGTATTGTGTTAAGTGCTTCGGTGGGAGTAGAACAGAGAGCCCCTGTTATACATAGCTCCGAGCTTCTTTGCACTTTTTGCAGCATTTTAAGATAGGTGCTTTTGGCCAGTGCAGGCCACCAGACCAAAACGCCATATAGGAGAATCGGGCGTACAATGGCCGTAAAGACCCAGTGAACCACCTTAGGGGAGAACCCCCAGGAGGCACCAATTGCCCTCTTGCAGGAGAAAAGCGCCGCAGCTGCCTTTCTGGATCGATCCATTATGTTGTCATTCCAGAGCAGTTTTCTATCTAGAATAACCCCCAGGTACTTGACCTTATCACTCAGAACTAGAGACGTATCCCCGATTCTTGGTGGTATTATGTTTGGTATCTTGTATCTCCTCGAAAAGAGAACTAACTCGGTTTTATCAGGGTTCACTTCCAGGCCAGAGCTCTTGGCCCAGGATGATATTGTGGATAGTGCCCCTTCCATTAAATTACAGAGGGTTTGCGGGAATTTTCCCCTTACAATGACGCAGATGTCATCAGCATACGCGATCAATTGATGGCCTTCTGATTCCATGAGACGTAAAAGTTGGTTTACAGTAACCAGCCACAAAAGTGGAGAGAGAACGCCACCCTGCGGGGTGCCTCGGTTGTGCCCGCTATGTCAAGGAAAGTCACCAGAGTGTACTCTCTGAGGTCAAGCGACCTTTCAATGACTGACACCAGCGAGTGCAAGGCAGTGTCGGTTGACCTGCCTTTTGTATAGGCATGCTGGGCATGCGATAGAGACGATGGGTCAATCAGCCTCCGGATATAGTCCTCCAGTAGTCTTTCAAACGTTTTAAGCAGGAAAGAAGACAGACTTATTGGCCTGTAGTCCTTTGGTTTTGTGTGAGAGGGCTTCCCTGCTTTGGGAATAAAGACCACGCTGACTTCCCTCCACGATTCCGGTACGTATTTGAGCCTCAGACAACTTAAAAACATCATCTTTAACCAGGGTTTAATGAGTGAGGCAGTGTGATGAAGCTGAGCCGGGAATATTCCATCTGGGCCCGGTGACTTAAAGGGTTTAAAGGTAGATAAGGCCCAGTCTAGCTTTCGATCATCTACGATTTCTTTCAAAAGCTTATCAGAGGGTAGCCCTCCGATAGCTAAATTTTGAGACGCGCCTTCGCATGTCGGAAAATGTGTATCCATAAGCAAGTTTATGGTCTCTGTGCATGTCTCCGTCCAAGACCCATCAGGCTTTTGGACATAGCTTAACTGAGTTGGGGATTTCGATAACACCTTCCTTAAACGGGAGGCGGCAGATGTGGTTTCAATCTGGCTGCAGAAATCTTCCCAAGATGATCGCTTTTCCTTACGAATAGCTTTCTTATACAAGCTAAGTTTCGCCTTATAGTCCGCCCATGATTCCTCATGACCGTCATGCTTTGCTTTGTTAAAAGCCGTCCTACTGGACTTCCTAAGCTCCTCGAGATTAGACGACCACCATGGTGGTTTGCGGGTTTTCGCCGCCCTCCTGTTTGGACAGGCCCTATCTAAAGCAGTCCTACAAAGCTGACTGAAATTGTTTACGAGCCCGTCAAGCTCAGAAATGTTAGTCGGGGTTTGTACCCTGTTTGGCAGATTTTTAGCGATAATCTTTTTATAGTAGCCCCAGTTTGTTCTTCTAACATTTTTAAAAACCTTAGGCCTAGTGGGAGTTTGCGATACATTGAAGCTAATGTACCTGTGGTCCGAGAAGGAGTGTTCGCTTAGAACCTTCCAAGATTCGATTTGATCACTGAAGGAGTCCGTGACTAGGGTAATGTCAAGGACCTCCTCCCTATTTCTAGTGATAAAAGTGGGGTCGCTTCCCCTATTATATATACCTAGATTAGTGCCTAGAAGATAATCATAAAGAGACTCACCCCGGTCATTTGTATCAGTGCTGCCCCACTGCGCATGATGGGCATTTGCGTCACCTCCGAGTACCAGCATTTCATCCCGCGGGTTTGAGCGCCTCACGAGTTCCCGGAAGTTGTTTGGTGGTAATGGGCCCTGGTGATCATGAGCCAGATAGAAGGACGCAAACGTGCACCTCCTACCCAGCCCCTCGACGCTTATCGCTGTCAGATCTCCATCACTACATTGCGGAAGAAGAAAAACATTAAGAGTAGACTTAGCTAGAATACATGTACGTGGCTTACCCTTGTTATGAGCGCAAAAAAGCTTGTAACCAGGCGTCCGCAACCCACAGATCCTTTCACCAGTGATCCATGGCTCCTGGACTAAAACAATGTCTACTACACCTGCGGACAGGCGCAGTAGAAGCGCAGCTGAAGCTGCTTTACTGTGATGAAGGTTGATCTGGAGGACCCTCATCATAATTTTTTGGCGCTCTCCTCCGTGAGCGTAGCGTCCGACTCCCCGTCGCTCAGAAGCTGACTCTCGGAGTAAATTCTCCTGAGAGCCAGACTACCGTCCGAGCTCGATGAGTCGTACCCACCACTAGGTTCCGGCGCTTTCGCCTCGTCCACCTCCATCTCGTCCTCGCTGGGGGGTTCACCCGCCTCCAGAGCCTCAAGATTGACAAGGGATTCTACGTCTGCCTTATAAACCCGAAGGCTGATGTTTTTAAAAACCGTAGCTCACCTTGTAATCATTCTTCGACAGTGCACCGACGCTTGCGCTGTCGAGTAGCAGGACGATCTGCATCGTGGCCTTCTCCGTCTTCTCGACGTTCACCACTTTCCAATTCGGGGTAACTACACCCGGGTTGTACACCTGGAGAATCTCCAGGATATCTGCTGGGTCCGTGGGCGTCACTGGAACCCAGGCTCTGGCTCTCGGCCTCGAGGGAATATCCCGCGCATCGACCGCCTTGAGCCTCGCACCCGGATATACCTCCCCTATCAAGCAGACGGCGGCCTTGTACAGTACCGCCGACCTTTCGTCATCACAAGCAATGAGTTTGACGTTCCCCTGGAACCACCCTGCATCTTTGAATGATGGCAGTGGCCCGGGGTTGTCTTTTATGACCTTCACGGCCACCGTAGCGAGCGCGGCCTCGATCCACTTCCATTGCTGTTTGGGGATCCTGCCGTCAGCGCTACTTTCATCTATGACGCCAATGATCTTCCGATCCTTGGCGATCTCGGCGAAGGACCGCGTCCAGCCTCCTTGTATCTTGGCCCTTTTCGGTACCGTTGGGTTCGTCTCTTCCATTGACCGCTGACGCTTCGAGGTTGCCTCACTCTCGACCCAGTCAACGCGGAAGTTCGGAAAGGTACGCCTTGCCCACTCAAGCTCCCGCTGCACCTTCGCCCAGTCCTCCGCAGAGACATCCCCCTCCCTTATCGGTGAGGTGGCGTTTCTGCGTAGGATCCGAGCGGCCGCGCGCTTGTCTTGGTGAGAAGACTTCCTTGCCGCCTTCGCCACCTGCCCCATGGCCTTAGCGCTGGCCCCCCCCACATCCCTGGAGACCCCACCAGATGACTTACCTGACGCTTCACGCTGAAAGGCAGCCTTGCTGGTGGAGGCTACGGGATGGGCGGTGACTGCACCAGAGACCACCCGGTCAGTGCCTCCCTGTCGAGAGACATTGGCCTTTGGGCTGCTCGAGCCGGATATACTCTCGGCTCTACCTTGAATAGTGTCCTTGGCCCCAACACCAGCCGTCCCCACTTCCCCAGAACCTACATCAGCAGGCCCATCAGACGCTAATCGCTGAGTGACAGGCCTACCAATGGGGGCCGAGGGAAGGGCGGCGGCTGCGCTTTGAGCCTCCCGACCAGCTCCCCCTCCAAGAGAGGTGCTGACCTTTGGACGAAGCGGGCTGGATGCTCTCTCAGCCCTTCTTTGTCTTGCTGCCGCTGCGGCAGCGAAACGCTGAGCAGTTCGCTCAGCTTGTCTTTGAAGACCCGGACGAGCCGTGGCCTTCGAGGAGCAAGCTCCAGTCGGCAATTTTTTAGGAGAGCCGCTCTCCGTTTTATTATTATTTTTGTTATTTTGCTCCATCTTTCAATCCCACGAGTTGCGGAGAAAGGGAAAGGTCCGCCCGGGCAGAGATCCGCAATGCCCGGGTAAGGCTAAATAGCATCGAAGGGCGCCCGGTATTCGATGCACTCCGTTAGCGACTGGGCTATCCACACGGGGGAGTGGAGGGCGCATGCGCACCTACGAGTCGACGCTTTGGGGTGACGCTGGTGAGTGCAAGGCGCAGTCACCCCCATCAAAGACACCCTTTAGGAGCTTCAAAAATACATATACATTTGACCAAAAAATCTTTTAAAAAATAGCTTCTGTATGTTTGTTCGTGTAGGCGGTTTCTATTACTCACAGAAATTGACAAATGTCATACTTTTAAAAAAAATTGCTATTAAATAAAATTAATTATTCGTTTTTAGAGCACTAGTTACAGCACCCTGTATTTGTAATGCAAAAAAAAAAAAAAAAATACTGGTTATGATTTTTTTTTAAGCGGAACACGAATCCGTGGAGAAAAAATGTTTTTAGACCCCAAAATTTGTATATTTTAAAAGGCCCCCTGTGCTCTGGGTGCTCTTATAAGATTTGAATATCAGCTCATATATTAACCAAGGTTTAGGAAACATTATATAAGATAAGAAAAAATTGTAGTATGTAGTAAGAGGTTGTAGTATGTCGCAAGGTAAAAAATGAAGATATTATTTTCATGGTAAGTTGTAATAAAAATATTTTCTTACCATTGACAGACTAGAAACCATGCAATATTTTCTGGTATGTACAAAGTTTGTGGCAGATTGGGGTCAATTTATATAATTTTTCAAAAATGTGCCAAAAACATGATTTTGTGATTTCGGCCAACTTTGAAAATCTGTATAAAATAATTGCGACATACCACAATTTTTTCTTATCTTAGATAATGTTTCCTAAGCCTTGGTTTATATATGAGCTGATATTCAAATCATATAGATAAGAGCACCCAGTAGCGCGATTCACTAACTTTTAACAATTTCGCAATAGAGATATTTATCATTAACGTATACTGTTTAATTTAACAATTGTGCGATTCACTAACTCGGATTTAACAATAACGTGCAGCTAATTGTTTAAAATGATGACATGTGGCATCTCAGTCGAAATTGACTAGAACGTTGCTTAAATGTTATGTGCAGCATTTGCCAGCGCCGCCGTTGGTGTCGCAGTAGCGCAGCTGACAAGCGTCTGGATAACAAAATAGACGTCGCAAGCTCGATACCAATAACTAGGAGACATTTTTTCTATAATATATTTTTTTTTAAATAAATACTTTTTTTTAAATAAATACTTTTTTTTAAATAAATACTTTTTTTTTAAATATAGAAATACTTCTTGCTCAAAAAATTTGATTTAAATTTATTTTTATTTTAACCAATATTTCAACGGCACCAACGGATAACGTGATAAAATATCAATTTACAAATCGACTACGATAAATGAACGATTGAAGAGTTGACAAAAAGTTAGTGAATAGCAGAGATAGTTAAAATTTTTGCTACGTTAATTTATCGTGGACAAATTGTGTTAAAACAGTTAGTGAATCACAAAATTGTTTAAATTATTGTTAAGGTTATTTATCGTTGACAAATTACGTTAAAAAAGTTAGTGAATCGCGCTACAGAGCACAGGGGCTTGTTCAAGTTATACTAATTTTGGGGTCTAAAAACATTTTTCCCAAAAACCGGGACATGATGGCAATTATTTGAAAACGGATTCGTGTTCCTCTTAAAAAAAATCATAAGAAGTATTTTTTTTTTTGCATTACAAATACAGGGTGCTGTAACTAGTGCTCTAAAAACGAATAATTAATTTTATTTAATAGTAGTTTTGCAATTTTTTTTAAAAAGTATGACATTTGTCAATTTTTGTGAGTAATTGAAACCGCCTACACGAACAAACATACAAAAATTATTTTTGAAAAGATTTTTTGGTCAATTTCTGTGAGTAATAGAAACCGCCTGCACGAACAAACATACAAAAATTATTTTTGAAAAGATTTTTTGGTCAAATGTATCTTTTTGAAGCTCCTAAAGGGTTAAAGTGGGATATTTCGCGAAAACTAGCAGTCCCGATTTTACTGAAAACGTAGTTCGACATTTAGGATGGTCCCAGACAATACCTCATTCACAGTTTTTGTGCCCATTTTTGTTGAACCTATTCTTGCCAGCCGAGCGGTGTGGATGATTAATGATTTGGAATGTGATATTTTCCAAAATAAGAAGGGAATTGGATCATGCATTGCACTATGATTGACATGCCAAGTTCTGTGCATAAAGCTTTAGTACATTTATGTGATGTAATTAAATACTTCGATTTACCAATAGGTACGGATTGTTAAACTATGTTTTAATTTTTTGTCTTAATTTATCAGGTTCATTATCAGAAGAAGCCTTAGAATGTTCACACAAAAATATGAGAAAATATCGGCTTAATCATACTCGAAAAACTGGAAGAGTACAAAGCAATACGGATTTAATGTTCCGTTTGTTACTATCGTCAGATCCGTTAATTGCGTTTGAAAGAAATATAAAACATAGAAACAAATATTTAAAAGGTTCTGATCTCAGCTTTAATAAATACATTGTTGAATGTGACGAAGTAGAAAAAGACATGGAACCATTTGCATCAGTGATCACTTGCCCCTCTTCAGAGGACTCTGAAACTGATTCGTTATAAAGTTTTGCTTTATTTGTCGTTAATACAATAATGCGAAAAAAATATTTTTTTCTAATTTGTACCTGATTTAATTTTTGGAAAAAGCATGGCTTAGTACTTTAACACTGGAGTGCACGCGCGGCCTACTATAGTAGACCATTGGTATATTTTTGTTGATAACTTAACAATTCTGTATGTTAGAGCGGAGTAGTTCCAGGAAAGCCCTATGCATTAAAATTGTCGTCAACTACCGTGAGAGCTTTCTGCTCGTACACATATTTCTGAAGATTAGCGAAAAAGTCTCGGGACTACCATAGCAGCAAGAAATCAATCATCAAAAAAGTGGTGCAAAACGTGCAACAAATGGATTTGTCCTAATCAACCGGCTGTGATGTGTAATAAATGTCAAAAATTTGAATCATTGGTCTCAAAAGTACAAGTTTTGGTATTTTTTACTATTACAGAACAAAATTGGCTTTAATTTTAAAATGTTGTTTTCAATGGATAAATTAAAGCTTAAATTATTCTTTTAAATAAATATAAATACGCGTTCAATCATTAGTTTCAGTAATATGTAATGAAACAAATTTGTATTGCTATTTTAAAATGGTCTACCATAGTAGGCCACGCGTGCGTTAATGTAAAAAAAAAAGGCGCGTGTACTCTAGTGTTAAGGTGCATACGATGATTGTGAGTTATTGTACCTTTTAATAAAATTGTAAAACTAAATTTTTTTAAATTAATTTGAAACAGATGCTAAAAAAAGGATTTTTTTCCTGAAATCGTAGTGAGATAGTCCTATGAGGTGCTAAGTTTCAGCCCATTCTGATAACTCCTTCAACTTATATCAACACATGACCACAATGACTATTTTCATTTAAAAATGCAAAAAAGAAACTCGGTTTTCTCGAAATGAGTAACCGGTACAAAATAATTGATTTAATTTTGCAATAAGCATAATAAAGACACTTTAACTTTCAATAACTTCTGACAACTCCTTCATGTTTTAGTCAATATCACAATCAGCAATGATGCCTAATTTGTCTCCCATATTCATTCATTCATTCATTTATTGAAAGATATTAGTACAATAAGATCTATGATCTTTTATAGTACAACAAAACTTAAATGTAAACAAAGGTAGTAACAAGAACATTGCAACAAATATATAACAGTAAAAATAAAAAATAATGGTAGAGTAATTAAAATTAGTAGATAAGACAAATAGATTTCAAAAAATAAGACAGTGAATATACTCGCGTTTATTGACTAGAAGGCAGGTAACTTTAAATGGCGAACTAAAATACATACTTATAATTAACGGAAGTACTTATAAAGAACGGTCTTAAAATTGCTTTTACTCAGGCTACTACGAATAGATGATGGAATAGAGTTCCATATACGGATAGCATTGACGAAGAACAGGCGTGAAGATGCCAAGTAGTTGTAGGTTGGTATCATCAAATCATTAGATCGAGCAGACCGGGGGAAAACCAGTTTCTCATTTAAATAGCTGGGCTCTTTATATACCATCAGTCGGTAAAGAAAAATACAATATAGCAATGTCAAAAAAAAATTTTTTTGTGTATTGGGTACCCGGTACCGAAAAATCGATTATATTTTTGAATTTAGCATGGATTAGTTCTTTTAGGTGTAAAGTCTCAATCGGCTATGGCTTGTAATTCGATTCTTATTAACATATGTCTACGATGATTATGAGTTATTTTACATTTTTATAATATTCTAAAAAAAAAATTTTTTATTAATTCGTAACAGATGCTAAAAAACTGATTTATTTTTTAAAATTGGCATAATATCGAGCCCTATGCGCAAAAAAGACGTATGAGCCATGATTTTCGATTTCGGTTTTTTTTATAAAAATTGATAATTTATCATCACACGCACCATCCCTCAAAGTTTCAGCGCCATAAAAAGAACGGTTACGAATTTAGAGCAAAAGCAATTTTGCCGTAAGTAGTGGCTGATACGTCTTTTTTTTTTTGAAATTTATGTAAATAAGTGGTTAAATACTAATTTGCTTTGAATTTTATTGCGATTTTTTTTAAATATGACGTCATATAATAACAAGTGGACCACTTCCTCTTTATAAAAATCAATTGAAAATTTCATCGACGAAGTACAAAGATTTAAAAAAACTTTGTGAAAATAACACAATACCGCGACAACGAGTATTTCACAACGAGTATTTAAAATTGCAACACGATGAGAACGTCAAGGATCGCCTTCCTGAGACAGACCAAGAAGAAGACTTATATTGATAGATTTAATTTTTTAAAACTTAATTCTACATTTTTTAAAACTTTTTTTTAATGGAAACCAATGAATTTAACTTAAAAGACTTAATTTTACAAGACTTTAACTTAATTTTAGAAATATATGTGAGTAAAAATAAGTAATCTGAAGTGTTAAATAAAAAAAATTAACATTTGTTGAAAAAAATGTTTGACGTAACAGCCAAATCATCAGAAAGTAGCTTCATTTTGTGCAGGCAAAAAAGACGTATGATCCAAAAACTACCCTTATGCTACGAATATTAAAATTATATTTTTGCATTATATAAATGAGAGCCAAATAAAGTTACTCACCAAATTTCATGACAATATATATACTGGATGCAAAGATATTCAAAAAAAAACCGTATCCTGAACAATTTACTTTTTGGCTCGTACGTCTTTTTTGCGCACAGGGCTCGATATAGTCCTTTGAGGTGTAACATTTCAGCCTATTCTGATGACTCCTTCCACTTAAATCAACACATGACCACAATGACTATTTTCATACAAAAATGGAAGAAAAACCCCGGTTTCTCGAAAGGAGTAACCGGTACAGAAAAACCGATTCCATTTTTGAAATTAGCGTGGCATAATACTTTTAGGTGTCGTTTGTATGGTGCACTGTGCGCCATCTTCATTGTGTTCAGCCCTAATCATGTTACCGAACGAATTTCATAAGAACGTTATTATGTACATACTTTCGTGCAAGTGCTAAGGATATCAAAAAACTCTGGCGTGTTATCTTGCTTTTTACTAATGTGGGTGCGACTGTATTGCAATTCAAATACAAACAACCATCAATCCATTTTTCTTGTTAACAAGATGACACGTTTTAATTTTTCTTGGGCGAAATTCTGGAATCAAGCACAATATCAGTTAAATCATTTTTATGATTAAATAAAATATGAATTGTTGTAGCGCTACTTAGCCCTACCTAGGTAGTCAGTATCTTACCCAGTAGTGTCATCGAACTCTTCTAACGGAGGTCCTAGAAACCTAGCAGCTTCGACAGGGGTGGACCAGAGGGAATCGGGTGTTAGAAGAGTAGGCTCGGTTGAGCAGACGAAAAGGTGGTTAGTGTTATGGGGGGACATGCCGCATGCCGGACAAACATTCGGCAAGTCGGGGTTCAGTCTGAATAAGTAAGAGTTTAACCTATTATAGTATCCAGACCGGAGTTGGGCCAGAAACACTCTTGTCTCCCTAGGCAGTTCGCGCTCCTCTTCGGCAACGGGTGGAGTTGTTGCCTGAAGCACACATCAGCTTTCAATTCCATAATAAAAATAGTAGTTTGAATCAAAACACCTCTAACCACTGGACGGTGCTTTTGGCACTTGACTTGTCAAAAGCTTTTGCTACTGTCAATCTTTCCACCAACATTTAGAGGAATAAGGCCTAACAAAGATGAGCCACTAAGTATTTAAATGGCCGGAAAGGTCGGTAGTATTTAGGAGCAAGTGATCTTAACCGAGAAGAACTAGACGGTGGCTATCACAGAATGTCATGATATCCCCAAACTGAGACTCAGTAAAGAAACGTTGCTAGTTATATATGCTTGTCATTGAATGCGCGTTAACGATTTGGTCAGCCTTGCTGCCCCCAAATGTGGGAATCTCTAAGTCTGCCTCAACACAGTTATCATTTTGTTTAAGTCTCACTTCTATAAATAGGCAAAAACATGCTTTACGAGTATCAGAAAGCAGGCTGTAATTTTGTTAAATGATTTTATGACAATGCGAAGCACTGTTAACAACGAAAACTGAAACTAGTCTATGATGTGCTTGACTAACGAATTTCCGGTACCCTAGCTGACTCAATGAAGGACAATCGAGTCGATGATCTTGCCGAACTTTCGTTTCCTTTTCACGTACGTCAGACGGAACAGGAAGAACAGCAAAGATACTGCGAATTCACGTAAGTGCTTTCAGACTACTTTATAAAAGTTTATAGAGGTTCGGAGTTCCGAATTATGTCGTGCTGTGGTAAGTCCCGAGCTTTTGCTTGGTTGTTACAACAGTATTTCACCCCATCCTATCGGCACATAAATTAACGATGATAGACATCAATCTCTTATGTACATATATCCTATCGGCACATAAATTAACGATGATAGACATCAATCTCTTATGTACATATATACTGGTAAACTGACAGTTTCGATAGCATTTAACATGTATGTAGCTTTTAAAAAATAATTGCGTCGAATAGGGCCCCGATTTTGAGACTATTATGCACATGTCCATTAATAAAAATGTAAATTTCTATATATCTTAAAGACCCATGATGAAAAAACTTCGGATATTGATGGAATAAACTGCAAACTGTGCTCTTGGTTAAAAGTATCATATGATTTCCTTAAAACCGTACAATGCAATGCTAACAAAATCAATTTATCTGGGTTGTCCTTATTTTTATCGTTTATGTTGGAAACCGTTCAAAATTGCTGCACGTTTTTTCAATTAAAGTTGGTATTTATTTATAAAGTTAAACTTTCACTTTAACTAACATTGATCTTTTCAGTGCAAACAATGCAGACTGGACATCTAAAAAGGAATTGGTAAACTCTGTGTACAATTTATCGCTAAACGTCATGTGGGGTTTTTTGGATTCAACGGAAGAAGTGGATGCTGTGGCATATTCCAGTACTATTCCCTGTAAGCTGCAAACCATTATTTGACAAATTTCTCATTTTTATTTTCGTATTATTTTTCTTGTAAATACCCAACAGGAAAAGGAAACAGAAAGTACATTATATTTTATTTTTTACAGCGTACCACAATATACCGTGCACACATGCATAAGTAACTTTTCTATATTTTTAGTTAAATCGGAATGACTTTCGATGTAACTCTCTCTAACTCGGCACATCTTCTCGTGAACTGTTATCCTTCGAGTAGCTCCTTGAAGCAGGCTCCTCACTACTCCTGTTGAGCCCACCCCTAGATCAAGAAATAAGATCTGCTGCCTTTGCTGGAAAAAAATCGATGTTAAACGGTCACACTCTATTCAATGTGCTACATGTAAAAGAGCACAAGTCAAATTGCTCCAATTTAAAACCCTATACACACAGACCCACAAATTGGCGACTGGTAATTCTAATCTTCTCCGTTTTCTGGAATAAGATTTATTTAAAACGTTTAAACTTAGTTCAATGTTTTAAATGTAAAAGATGTCTGCACAAATTCCCCTAAATCCTTCCATACACAGATTCGCTAGTTTCTTCAAAACTTTTACGACCCGTTGCTGTTCACGCTCTAAGCCACTAACAATTTTCCCTTCTTCAGCACGAGGACGAATGAAAACCAAGGCTGAGCAGCTCCTGGTCCCTTACACCACGTGCACTCTTTGTCAGTTGAGATTTTTTGATCTTCAAATTAAATATTTTTCTTTTATTACTATTATTCATAGATTTTTTACTTTCATTTATATAATTTGATTTTTATCCGTTTTATTGCACTTGATTTATAACTTTCAACATTTCAACGACTAGAAAATCGCTGTAGAAAGATGATCGATAGAAAAGCATTCACTCGCAGTAGTTCAATACTCTCTCAGCAGTCGACGATGGTGTGATTTTCAGAACACAGACAAAAAATATTACGTGAAATTTACTAAATGGCTATATGTATCGTTTGTTTTGAAGAATATTCATTGCGATTCTTTTGAGAAAGATTTTTCCTAATGCACCCGTTCCCGCGCTTTATGTTTAACCATAAAGCTCAAAACCATTATATATATAATGCATAGTAATATACATTCCCCGTTGTTTTATAGTTATGAATCGTATTTGTTTGAGCAGTATGCAAAACTCTTGCTTGGATATAAAAACGAAGATCGAGATTTGGAAGTATGCTGCTAAATTTGCATTAAGATATCATTCATGTTCAAATATGCAATATAAAAGTTATAAAATAGATGAGAAATGGCCGAAATCTCCCATGAGCCTCTTGATAGTGGAAATAAGAAGAAATATACTAGTCATTTACACCAAGGTAAATATCAATCATGGTATTATGGTTGTTCTGATAAAAAATATTTGCAATGAGCAAAATGTGTTACGAACTTAAGATTAACATCTTATTTCACTAAAATTAAATGGGCTTCAAAAATCTTTTTAAAATACTGTGAAAAAAAATTCAAAATATTCATAAAATTTCATTGAATTTTCACGAATTTTGTGTATATTTTAAAAACAAAATTTATAGTTCTTGTATTAGACCTTGACAGATCTTTTCACATAGGATTTGGTAACATGATTTTATTAAAGCCAAAATTTTTGAAAATCGTTGAAAACCACTGTATATACACTTTTGCCCGTCTCTGTACATACATACTTTAGGCAATTAGGAAAGTAATTGAAATTCAAACACAAAACTCTTCGCGCTCTCAGGAAAAAAGCTAAGCTGCAGACAAACTTATCTATAAACCATCTCTATTGCCATCGATTAAACTACCCGAGAAAAAAAGTAGGGTTACTAATTTATCAATAGCTCCATCATTACCGTCTCGATTTTTATGTTATTATTTTATTTTAAGATGACGAGATACCATTTCCAAAAAAGCAAAAATTATTAAAATCGACTTTAAATTAACGCACTTTCCGAATTATAATTAGTAGAAAAATAATAATGTTATAAGAGATTTAGTGAACAGACCTACATTTATTTTCTATCACATGTTGTTGTTGTTGTTGTTGTAGCAACAAAAATCACTCCTCGAAGGTTTTGGGGAGTGCTGTCGAAATAACAGTCCTTGGCCGGATATGAATCCGGTACGCTCCGGTACTCCCTTGCGGTACTGCCCGACTGTCGTGGTAGCGATTTGGTATGACCAGTGCAACCTTCTAGGTCATGTCATCCCTCCTTCCGAAATTAAAGAGAAGATGGGTAATGAGAGGTGAGAGGCATCACATCCGTAGATCAAGCATCGAGTTGCGCATCATTACCTTTCCATCACATCTTTACATTTAGCTTTAATTTTTTATTTTTATATACGCATATTAAAAATGTTCATAAATCGTCCAACATAATTTCGTTCCAATGTCCTTGGTATCGCAATTCTATTTCTTTTCTTTCTTGGTTAAAACCCTCACTTTCATCATCCAGGTTGTCCATAGTATATCTCAAAGATGACTTGATTTGAGACTTCGTTTTACTCCCTCATTTTTTCGCTCTCATTAGCTATTTATTTGGCTTTGTTGAAAGCATAGAGTCAAAATAAATGGCATTTTGCCGAAGGCCAGACTAAGGCAACGAAAAAATGTACCGAAATAGTCGGTAACTCATTAGCTTTAGGGTCAAAGGGTAGAAGTTATGAAAAATGTTGAGTGCTACATCAAAGCATGCGGTTCGGTATCCCTGATGATAATATGCAGGCGGAAGGTCAATACTATAAGCCAGTCAAAATGTATCAACAAAAAACCTTAAGTACATTTTTTACTTGGCCTTATGTTATTGATTTTGTTAGAAGAACTTCAGAAATTTTAAGTAGAGGACCAGCCCCCATGCACCCAACGACAGTTTATATAGTGCTTTTGGTCCTATCAATCCATATTTATCAATAAATTCAATATTTTATTATCAACTCATGGCAGTGTTATATGATGCATTTAAACTTCATTTGTACATATATTTTTGTTTATTTATGCCTGCAGATACGTTAATTTGTCATACTTTCGAAAAATAACTTTCGAAAAATTTATTTACCCCTTCAAAAGTCCAATTAAAAGCAAAATTAATAAAAAGCAATGATCAATTTTTTTTTTTTTTATGATGAAAATACCCATACTTAGTTTGACTCCACTTTCAAGGAGTGGCACAAATGACAAATGTTATAAAAAATGTGCATTTTGACAGCGCTCTTTCGAAACGAAGAGTCTCAATCTATTTATCTATGGTATATCTCTACTAGTAGCGCAACTAACAGCTGACTTACTTCGAATCAGCACACACACACAAACCACACAGGGTACGTTGTATGCAATAATAAAGCAATCGGATTTTAATGCTGAAACATTGAACGTGAACACAAAAAAATCCCAAATTATTAGATAGAAAGCAGGTTTAACAACTTATCAGATGCTATTATTGTACATTTCATTGTAAATGAAAGTTTCTAATTGCAATTTTTACTGTCAAACAACTCTGAACGTTATTTACTCCATTCCACTTTGTCGGAGTACCATCATCCACCACCATACACTCCGATTCTTAAAAAAGATGCCAAACTATTCGAGGTAAACAATGGTTTTAATATCCTTGTAGCAAGTTTTTAAAAAATTTTGCCAATAAAAAAAAATTGCTTATTAATATTTTTTATTTTTACAAAGATGATTTTGTGAATCCGTGTCCAAAAAATGGCCACAATCAAATATCTGCCATCTTGATTAATTTTAATTCACAATTTTGACATAGCTATTAAGCAAACATATATTCTTATGGGGGTAGTGTGCTAAAAAAGACCTTTTTTCACGAAAATCATTTCTAAGGTAAAGGAAGGTTATTCTAGACGGTTTAAAGTAACCGAAACTGCAAACAATCTTTTGGTTTTTTGAAAAATTTGTATCAATGTACCCTTAATATGTGGACCAATGATCCCTTACTGGCATTACCTTCATGGTACATGTATAAGTTGTAAATTTTTTGCCAAATTCTAAATAACGTATATATCGGCCGCAAGTAGTGCAGGCAAAAATACCATAAGTAAGTAATGGACTTATGGGATTGTAGGACCAAACGTTTTTTTACGGAGAACTTGTTTAGTGGGAAGTGATGTCCTGGCATAGTTGGTAATTATCCAGGACACGTATCTACAGTTAAGGCAGCGTTTATTCCCAAAAACAAAGTGTTACTCATGAGGCTTCGTTGCACGCCTGGTACTCAAGATTTCTGCCAAATGTAGCCTATTAGTTTGAAATTGGGAAAAGTGACACGTTAATGCTTCTGGCAAGTGGATGACGATATGTACATATCTAAGTTTTTAAAACATTTCCTACGATTTTGTAAACATGACTTTTTAAGAACTATTATTTTATTGCAGGAACTAAATGAAGACGTGCAGTATGTGGAAAAATATTTGCGAGTCACTGGTTTTTATTTAAAAATATTGTATGAATTTTCAACGGTTTTTCAGCATTCAAATTTTCCAGTTTCCAAAGAGTTATTTGATCTTTTACTCTTAACGATTTCGTAAGTACTATATATTTCTTGTAAGATTATCACCCCTATTGCGAGTGTCAATTTGCAGTAGAATAGAAATTTTTCTATTGAGTCGATCGTATTTTATTTTGGTATTGTGTAGCTTGATCGAAGAAAAACTGCACGTTTTTAATGTATTTAAAATTTTTTTCCAAAAACTTTGCTTTTTTTTTAATTTTATTAGCACTTTTCAAATCAATCGACACGCCAACGACCTCAAAAATTGTGGTAGAAAGATGATCAATTGAGCATTCATAGTCGCTCGTTGATCGATCGGGTCGACACTCGCAATTGCTCGATGATCGCTAACCGCTTAGAAGTCGATTATCTATTTTTGTTGTTGTTGTTTTAGCAACAAAATCACTCCCACAAGGTTTTGGGGAGTGTTGGCGAAATAACAGTCCTTGGCCGGATATGAATCCGGTACGCTCCGGTACTCCCTTGCGGTACTGCCCGACTGTCGTGGTAGCGATTTGGTATGAGCAGTGGAACCTTCTAGCTCATGTCTCCTTCCGAAAGGAAAGAAGAGATGGGTAATGAGAGGTGAGAGGCATCATATCCGTAGATCAACCATCGAGTTGCACATCATTACCTTTGTATATGTCGCCTCTTACGACCGGTATGCCTACCGCTGGCATATTCTAAACCCCTAAGCGCAGGGGTTCGATTATCTATTCGTGTTCGACACTAGCAATAGGGGTTTGTATTTCTATATTAAACTACATACAGTCACTCACATAAATAAGTATACATCCCTTTTTGGCAATTCTCACCAATTTTGGCTCCAACAAATTTATTTTAACTAAGTTCCTTTAACAAATTTTCTCACGATCTAATACATAAACTTTAAATTATATTTTGAAAATTTGTAAAAATTCGACGAATTTTCAGGAAATTTTAAAATTTCCCAGAAAGGTGGTTCCACTACTAAAACCTGTTAAAAATGCCAACAAAGGGGAGGTCATCTTGCTGCCTTACTATAACGCAAATCTATGGCTCGCCGCTATCAGCATGAATTTCGTAAATTGCATATCACTACCACCGTGCTAAGCACTATCACCTCTCAGATAAGTGCCGGGTTAACCAAAATTACCCTAATGGCAGGACTGTGCTAGTTGCGTTAGACCTTTTAAAAGCTTTTGACACGGTAAACCATGCACAACTCATTAATGGCCTTGAAGATTCTTCTCTTTCCCGCTGTCTAAAGTGATGAATACTGCCAATCATCGGAGAAATTTAGAGGAGAACGATCAAAACCACGTGTGATTAAACAAGTGGTGCCACAGAGTAGTGTCCTATCCCCGTTTTTTTAACTACTATATGTGGAGGTTCTCTTCCCTACCAGAGAGTGTCTCGATCGTCTCCTACGCCGATTATTGTACGATCCTGGCTACTGGTCTCTCCGTTGATGAGCTTTGCTCAAGAATAAATGCATACCATCATCATGTATTGCCATCGCTGTCAGGCTTCTCTGCTGGGCGGAACCTGACACTGTCACCGAGCAACCCCACCTTATTTAGACTGCTCGACCCGCCTCCCAGAAGAATAAGCATACTTTGTATACACTATGATGAAATCTGGCATCACATCTTTTCGTTGTTTGATCAAAAGGTACACAGGCAAGCCCTCATCCTCATCCACACAGGTTCGGTAAATCCTTTGCCCTCCCCGTCTGGTGAATGATGTCATTCAGGCACAAGCTCCACCTGTTGCCTAGGAATAGCGCTAACTGCCTAGGAAGGCCCAACATCAACAACAGATTAAACTCTTAAATATCCAACTGAACCCGGACATGCCGAATGTCTGCCCAAATTCGGCCTGTCTCCCCACGATAGTAACCTCTTTTTATCAGCTCAAGTGAGCCTAATCTTGTGACACCAATTTCACTTTGTTCCACCCTTTCCGAAGCCGCAAGGTTTGTCGGACTTCCGTTAGAAGAGGTTGATTACAATGCTAGGTAAGATAAGTGACGAGTAGGCAGAGCGGTCCCATCGCAAATACAACAACAGAATATTGATCTGATTGGCCCGGTAGGTTTTGATGTCTGGGCCGATCTCTAGGCCATTCCCTGTTCTGAGGTCATAAGAGTACACCTTGACTCTAAACATTTCGGTCGGCACCCATTCTCAGTTCAGGCGGAAAGTTTTCTTCCCTTTTGGATTAAGGTTCCCTGAAAAATTCTACTTTTAGCAACTTCTGAGTACGTCGGACCTTGTAATTTAGAGTCGCTTGTAGTGACTTCCATGAACCTGTTAATTTTCGCGGTCCCTTCTTCGCCTGTCGGACGATAACCATCGAAGTGTGGGATCATATGCTAGGCCCAGGTGCGCACAGAGGTATTGCAGAGCCCGGGGCAAGAAAGGGTGGGGGGAATTGGCGGAATTTGTTTATATCCATGTTACATTTGATACTTAGATGGAAGGGTTCTACAAAAGTCATTTAATTTTAATAAATTTTAATGTGTTAATAATTTTCAGCCGCTTCTTTGATTATAGCATTGCTCAGTTTGACAATGAAATGTTCTTCAATATATCGCTACAACGACTTCCTTGCTTTCATGGCACTGCATTCTTTAATGATCGAACTGGCTTTTTCGTGCTCTTTTAAAATAATCAACAATCAGCCATTGTGGATTGTAATCTCTTTTTAATCAAATCTAGCTTACTAAATCCCTCTCCCCAGATGCAACATATGGAGGCCATACCAACAACAGCCTCAGTGATGTAAATTACATTCAAATGAGACTTAAACAATATACATATGTTAATATTTCACCTAATTCTATGCTAGAATAAACCTTTTCACAAAATTTTGAAAATGATTTTAAAAAAACATGTATCGATTATTTTTCGTTGTAGTATGTAATAAAAAATTTTCTCGAAAAAGAATATTTACAAAATTTACTCGAGTTTTTGATGTGTAATGTGCATGTAAATAACGTAATTTTTCATGTTTTCTTAATAGACTGTAAAAAATATGTGCCTAATATTTTTGCATAAACTATAATAATCAGCAGTAAAAAATTGTAGTGAAAAGCTTTAATATTTACTACATTATTTGTAATTCATATTATACTACATAGTCAAGTGAATACCCGTTTTTGAATGCGCCTGAAGGGGCCCCGCCGAACACATGGCCCGAGGTAACTTTTCCAGTTTTACCATCTAACTTAACTAATAGCTCTATTCTGTAAGTTTGTCTCATCTCAAGTCACTAAATTTGAAACTTTTAATTAGAGACACTCTTTGTGACTTCAGATGATTTCGGTATTCTGTAAACAAAATTACCATTGTTGAAAACAAAATGGCGTACATCTGAAAGGTCGAAAGTGTTTGGACTACAAAGAGGGCCACGCGGGTTCAAGCCCGTAATCTCGGATAATTACTTGATTTTGTTTTTTTATTATTTTTTGTTAGTTAAATATTATTTTTTGTTAATTAAATACTATTTTTTTTATATATATATAAATGGTTTTAAACCTAAAAATATTTTTTATCTTTAATTAACTTAATTTCCAACCCTATATTTTTATATTTGTCACCTGCCTAGAACCAGCTAACAGATAAGTGACTCTTTTTTTGAGACTAGAGATGTGAGACGGCTAACTGAATACTTTTTTTTAGAGGGGAGGTTAATTTCTGGGCAGGATAACGTATGCCTTATTACATCATGAAACGATGGCAGAGTTAAAACGTTATTCTTCATCTTTTCAGAGCGCCTGATTTTATTAAAATGAGCAATGTATTTACTTTTGTAAAGAAGCATGTGTTGGATGGGATAATCAATATACTACCAATGATGTTTATGAACAACGAATTTGAAAAGGTATATAAAAATCCTTGAACAAATGTTTATATATTTATAACATATTTTCTAAATTTATATTTCATGTTGGTAAACTTAATAACATAAAAGATGGTAAATAATCATGTTGGAAACAGTTTTAGCTTTTGCTTTGAATTAGTCGTGTCATATCTGCATGCTTGCATACGAAATGGTAATATTAAATACTTAGCCGACAACGTTGAACTATTTTGGGAAATTTTTACAAAAATATTCCAGCGTAAGTGTATTTTTTATGTACACAAACAAATATGTCGACGGATGGCTGAAAAGTCGCCGGACCGAAAACGTCCTATGCCAGAATGTGTCTTAACAGGGGTGCATTTTAGAATTTGATTCGAAAGCGTCCTACCTCAATTATAAAGTTATTGATTTTATTTTGAGATGGCGCATTTTATATCCCATTTTGAGATAGGATGTTGTAAAAAAAAGTCTAAATGCCCATGCCGGTTTTGTAAGAAAATCTAAGATAAAGCTTTTTTTGTTGAGATCGTGCGTTTTCGAACCGGCTTCCCATATAAGGTGACCTTCCACTCACCCGTCGATATGTGAGTAGTAAAAATGATAGAAATTAATATAATCCAGGTGGCGACATTTTCGTACAAGCATCTTCCTTTGAGGAAATAATGGAGATATATGCCGCATTAACACTTTTAGATTCCACAAGGTCTTTGCTTTGTAAAATGCAACAATATGTTTTAAAAGGGAATTCAGCGTTATCTTTCGGATGTACAGAGGTGCTGATATTCGTTTCAAGGTCTGATTGCTTTTATGTAAAATTTTTTACCACAAATTTTCGATTAACTCTGCAAATTGTTTTTCAAACATATATATAGTTTAAATGATCATAATGATGGACTTAAAAGCAAAACTGAACTCTGGGATCAAGTGGATGATCAGTTTGCCTCATTTTCGTCGAATTGCAAACGTTTAAATGTTGAACGTCTAAGACTAAATAAATATATGCTATGCACCAATCAAAGATTTAACAGTCCAGATCAAAAATCACAATATCCTCTTTCGAAGTACTCATTATATAATCAGGATTTACTACGATGTATAAAGGATGGCAACTATAAAACAGAATTAAAGATTTGTAATGGGAAAAGTGTCAGCTGTCTATATAGACTGATTGAAAAGTTTGAATGTGACGAGATTTCAGTTGAGGATCATTATGAAATTGTAATTGTTTTATTATTTTATGTATATTTACATATGTATGACGTAGCACAATTATTCAACGCCATGTAATAGCAACGACAAAAATGGTATGTAGGAGCGGGTTTACTTTGCCCGAACTCCATAACTAAGATCCTGTCTGTTTTAGTCGTTATAGAAATAAGTCCGCCGTGGTGATTTATGTTTCATCACTCACATCAAAATAGTCCGACTCCTGGTTTTGACATGTTTCACTACTTATGTCCCATAAGAGCCAAATTATGTATTACCTACCCTGTTTTCTGTTCTTTTCTGCCTATTCAGCATTCTGTTTTATAAATCCGTATCGTATATTTTATCGAAAGCCATCCCAAAGGATTTTTTGTAGATAATTCCATCCCAGAGTAAACATCAGTTGGTAGTAAATGGAGTTAGTGGGTTCGCGAAAATCATGCGGTTGTTAGTCTTGCAGGAAGCAGATTATAGGACGTATTTAAGATTTCGGATGACTGCATAACTATACTTTGCCAAATTGGAAAGGCAGGCAACACTGCAAGAAGTGCCGCTTAATAAAATCAGCCATTCCTTTATTCATTAAAGTGTAGCTACACTCAACGCATGTACATGCCCAGGTTCCAATGTAGCTGGATTTTTTGGATGTGCAGCTTGCTGATAGTGACGCCTTTAAATACATATTTTTCAATTCCAGGCTGCAGTAGGAGAATAAGCATCAATCCCGCTTCAAGCTGCTCCTGGAATGACAACTTAGAGTATGATTCAACAGATTCGATACCCTACAAGACGGTGCTGATGGATGCATCAGAATTTTCATATTGCTACTGCAAAACTGATGGCCGATTTGTTCTAGGCGCTGATGACCCCTTCAGCGCTTCCTTACAAATGACGGTTCAGATGTAAGTTAGCTGTCTTGTGGGGTAATGTCAAATCAATGTAGTACGAGTATGTATAACCGGCTACCCTGCAAAGACAATACGGGTAAAATGATGCGTAAATTTACGCGGAGCCATACCGAAAGTTTCCGTATTTTTCCCATCACTATTTTAAGAGCATCGGTAGATTTTTTGACCGTTTCTTTTCTCACGTTCCTGTATATGAGATTTTGCATCTCCCCCTTTCTTATTTTCTTTTTGCCTAAGATAAACATATAGCTGTACTGCTCATACCTACTGTACTGTACTGTCACAGCTACTAGTCATATGAATAGTCATATAACTCCAAATATTTAAGTAAATTTATTTCTTTTGTGACTGTTATTTTACAATAACTATGACCGAAAAATTACGGACAGCAGAAGCGTAATTTTACAGACATTTTTACTGGCATTTTACTTATTTATTGACGGCCATTTCCCGAGTATATTTACGGAAATTTTACATGTTGTCTGAACAAAATACTTATTTGTTTTCGGCTTTCGGGATCTTGTTAGAGAGGGGTAAAAAACGCGTTCTCTGATACCTGCAGCAACACTTATCATAAAAACCTCAAATATCACAAATATCTCACAAATCTGCACATATTTTTGGATAATTGTTTGCAATTTTCTCCTAATGGAAAGAAATATCCAAAAATACATATGTGCTGATTTCAACACACAATTTATGATGGACCGCTTACTCTTATATTCGCTGTATTCCTCACCGCACGTAACTGCTACTACACTTCCAAATATCTGAAAGAAATTTAAAAGTATTTTAATTAACAATTTTACTTACAATATTTATTTATTTGTATAAATACCTTGAATTTCGTTTTGAGCACGCCACCTTTTTCTGCAGAAAAACAAAATGAATTAAATTCAAGCTTTTAGAATTTTTCTTTTCGCCATTCCTATGAATGCAAAGGGGCCAACGAATTCTTCTGTGACGACTTTGTTTCTCCTCCGCACAGGGCGAGAGTATGATTAGGTACTGATGTAAGTTGTTGAATGTCTGTTTATAATTCAATGGTTAGCACATGTCTCGTTGTTCAAGTTCTGCAGACGCCTTTTTAAGGAAGACTCTTAAATGACAGCCGGTTCTACACCAGCTTGGCTCCTATTTTAGCCGACCAAAGGTTGTTATTTCAGTAGACTAGTTAAAACCGCATGTGTATGTGGGCATGCCGACTGAGCATGGCGAAGTACTGTCACACAATTCTACCTCTCAAGATTACCTAGTGTTATGAAAAGGGGCTTTGAATAATTGGACTGCATTATCAATCATTAAAACAAACGCAAAATAACTATGAAAATGTTGCTTTTCCTTAGGTTGGTGCGATATATAAACTGGCGAGAAGTAGAGCTGTTATCTGCAATAATTTGCAGAAGAAAATTGCAGATTTAATGGAGTCAGTAGTTAGTGCTTGGATGTTAAATCCCAAAACATCGTTTACGAGGTTTTTGTGTACCGGATTCGTTTTGATAGCTTCAAGTTCAAATGAAATGCAGTTGAAAATTCTCGCTTTTATTAGAAAATCCCTTAGAAGTGGTGTAAAGCTCTCCATGATGGGGTTTTGGATTCTTTTGCGCGCCTGTTGCAAACAACAAAATGATTTAGAGTTATACAAATTAGCTCAATTAATAATCGCTGATTCTGAAATGCCTGATATAATTAGAGCTAGTATGTTTGAAAATAGTATAATCCGAACCACTATCAATACGTCTGTTGAAATCCAACATTATTCACATATAGAAAACTTAAGTAAATGTACAATGTGTATAAAACCATATTTTACACATCGGAAGCGATTGCGACCTGAAATTACGTATGAAGGGAACAATCCTGAAGATTTGGTACAAAATGTTTGCCAAACACTGAAAAATATTATATCGCTTTCAAAGCATCTAAAACAAAGTGAAATAGAGAAACTAAACAATATTTGTAGTGATATCAAAACAATTACTGAAAGTCACAAAAAACAACTGTAACAGTAAGAATTTGGTAATTATTGTATGTTTGTATGTATATACTTATATTTATTTATCTATTAATATAAATTCTTTGTTATGCTATGACTTTCATTTAGTAATGCGGTTGCTATTTATTCAATATTTTCATATTGAATTAGGAGTCCTGAAAAAAAGATTTTTAATTAATAGTAAATGTATTACAATGTTTATTAAACTTTGATATACCGGCAAAACTAGCGGAAACGAAACATACAATACTGCCAACTGCAAACGAGCGTATTGCAATCGATGATATGACAAATGTTTTATTTGGCGCCATTGAACTAAGTAGTCCAATTAGTATTCCAAGTGCGGAGGGATTTGCAAAGCCACATATAGCAAATGTGGTTATCGCAATGCTGTTAGCCTAAGATCAAAAATGTTTTTATAGTTAGTACCAAGAGAAAATAATAACAGGAACTCGTCTTATTGAAAATAAAGAAAATTTACGCTTACGCATCGGAGTATTTGCATATTTATTAGTGATGCTCAACTAAGAAAACGATTCTATATTCTAGTTCTCAAAAAAACGAAATAATTTCGTTCCATTGATTCACGAAATAAAAATTAATAAATAATAAACAAAATAATTTCGTTTCGGTAATTCACAAAACTAAATTATCAAAATGTAACCGAATGTAAATGCACCTTCTGTCGTTGTCCCTGGACGGGCGCCAATTGTAATGAAGCTTTTCTGCTTCCCCGTTGCTTCTTCAATAATAGCTGGGGTATACTCGCCGTGTCCAGGATTCGATTACAATAAATTTGTACTATGGGGACTCTTTGCAGATCGGTTAGTCGTTATTCAGTATAATTCAAATCTTAATCCTATAAATTGACCTGTACTTAATTTCTCTTCACGTGTATGATTCAATGTGCCGGCAACGGTGAGGCCGGGTTCCGTTAGCGTTCGGTCTCAATGTGCGTCGGCGCTGTTCTGTCGGCGATCCTCGGTTGCGCCTTACGATTCACGTTACTGCAGGGACGTTTGCTTATGCGGTGTGAACGTGGTCTCAAGCGCTGTGGGGTGGTTAAAACCTACACATCCACAAACTTTAGTCCACGACTCAGGCTCAGCGAATAAAGGCCTAACGAACTAACGCCTAAAAAAAAATGAAATATTGCCTAAATATTTCATATAGGAATTAGGCGGTTGTTCATAATGAAATAATATCTAACATTTTAGGCATTTCTTCATTAAAATTGTTAGGTGATTCTTCATAATGAAAGAAAGTCTAACAATCAGAAATGAAGAAACGCCTAATTAGGTATTTATTCATTTTTGATTGCTAGGAAATCTTAACGTCCGGTGCTTTTTCATTTTGCTATAAGTGTGCCACCGTTCCCACTCTATGGGCGGGATCCATGGTATTTTTGTGCAGAACACCTTTCTGAATTGGCAATAAAGATAACATAAAGGAATAAAAATACAGTGTACATGCATATACATATACCATGGATCCCGCCCATAGAGTGGGAACGGTGGCATGTTGCCATGGTAACGATGTTGCTGCGATGGTGATGTTTTTTATTTGTACACATTTTTCTGTATTTGATAGAGAATTGGTGATATGATGGCATATCCCAGCTAACTAAAAGTGCAAAAAAGACTCTTTTCGGACCCATAAAACGCTCATTTCTCAGAGCTTTACTCTCCAAAATGAGCTTCTTTCGGAGCCCAAATGGAGCGAAAAATCGCTCTACGCTGGCACTCCAACGGAGTTATAAAAAAGAGTCCGAATGAGTCTGATTTCGATGAATTTGAAGCGTTTACGACTCTTTTTAAATGAGCTGCGGAGCCTTTAATTGGTGCTTTTCTTTTATTCATCCATTCAGAGGGTTTTTGGAGCCTTTTTGGACTCTTTTTCGGAGCCTTTTATTGGTGTTTTTCTGAAGCTTATTTGGGATTGTTTTTTATTTCTTTTGGGTCATAAATAATAAAAAATAAGTATCCTGGATACTTGAAATATAAAGACCGGAAACACAAGCTTGTTGTTTGTGTAAAATCTCCATAAAAAATAACTTTTATGAAGTTTTATTGACACAATTCGGAAAATATGAAATGTGCTATGGTTATTTTCTACAGACTATTGATAAACGTCCGTGAAAAATGCGATCTTTATCTTCTGTTAGGTAAAATAAAAAAAAACCTCAGAAAATGTTTGAAAACATTCAAAGAATTGAACGTTGTCGCTCATCTGCTCTCCAACGTTCATTTTCTCACAATTCTCTTTACGCCTGCAACAAAAAGGGTCAGAAAACACTCGAAATCTTTCATATAATTGAGCCTTGCAGTTCATTCGCTCTACATTATTCATTTCTTCTCACCGAAAAGGCTCCAATTACGGACTCTTTTTGGATGCTTTTTTTGGAGCGCTCCGACTTTGGAAAGCTGGGATTATTCGCACTTTTATGAATACATGGCTATAATTAAAGTCCGTTTAACATTGCAACTCTTCGAGGTACGGAAAAGAATTCTGCCAATACTCATGAAAAAAGTAGAAGTCAGCTAGTCACTTGACACAACCTCAGCATCATTTGGCCACGACATCAATTGTACTTGTACAAATTAGGGACGTGCGATGAACAGATTAAATCATATTTTGATTAGTCATAATTCTGATTCATCAAAACTTAATTAATTAGGTCCTGAATAGTACTGTTTACAGTACTTGTTAATTGAAACTGCTCACTGTTTTCATCAGTAAAATGTTTGAAAAAATGCCCATACGCTACACAACTTTGTAATTTTGGAAAGCTCCAAGTGCAATTCAAAGGGCCGGACTTATGTATTGGCCAACCTTATTCTTTGCAACTTTCACCAATTTCTTCTTCCGTAAAATTATTTTAACTAATTTTGTCAAAAGTTATGAGTCAAGATTCAATACAAGATTTATAAACTGTATTTTGAAAATTTTTGCAAAATCATTGCAACTTAAATTTGGCCATGGCCCCCCCCCCCCGGAATTATATACGCATATTGTCACTTGCGAAGGGAATGACAATTTTGTCGCCGTCTCGAATTGCGGCATGCTACTCCATGATCCAACCATAACAGGTCGTAGCAGCTCGACAAACATACAAACACACAAAAATTTTCCATGTATTTTGTTTCTGTAATTTGTGGGTTTATAGTCAAAATCGTACTGAAAAATATTTTGATTGTCAAAATTCGAGAAAAAAATAAAAATCAGCTGGCCTATCGACACGACCTGTATTATTGGATCATGTGCTACTCTGTGCGAATTCGCCAAAAAGTGTCGAATGAGTGACGAAAATGACTTCTCGAATTGCCAGTAGCGAAAAACTTAGATACGCTTCGACAAATGTGTCAAAATTTGACGAATGATTATTTCATTCGCATTTGAGAAAAAGAAGCGACAAGTTTTGTGTTTATTCATATATTTTGATAGAAAAAAGTATTAAGTAAGGTCCATTGTACAAGACTGCATGAGGGGCGAGTAGTGGGTAAACGTTTTTCTTTCAAATATATGTATGTAAATCAATTTGTTTCATTAAATTCAAGCGAGAGTTCCACGCGTCTCCTGATACCCCTCCCAACATTTTTGGACGCGTCTTAGCACTCGTTAGTCCACGTAAACGATTACCCTCATCTGTATCCGAACTAGCACCACTTTTTATGATCTCTTTATGAGCTGCCATTTCCAATTGACGCACATCATCCTACTACAATTATACAAACATCGCACTCTTTTGCACAAGTAAATAAATAAAAACATTTGCAAATGACACAAAAATGACAGAAACGTCAAATTCGGATGAACTTTTTGAATTTGTTTGAATGGCAACATAACATGACAGGCGAAAAAGTTTATTCGCCAAATTTTAGGTGAGTTAGCCAATCTGTTCGACTCACCAAATGTATTCGCTTCGGAAGTGACAATATGCGTAATAAACTTCAATGTATTCTTAGACCTTGGTCAAAATATTTAAAAAAAATATTAACATTTACTGGAGCTAAAACGCTAAAAATATTATGTTTTATGTATAAAAGAAGTATGAAAAAATATTTTTTAATAAAAAGCACCTGAGATAATGAAGGGAATTTCCATGGCAGAGATTGATGAAAGCGAAAAAACCAACATTTTATTTTTAAGTTGGTAATATGGCTAAGTTGTTGTAAATATATTAAATCATGATGAATAAATGCCAGAATGACATTCGCATAAGCCTAACTTAAATATTCTTAAACTATTTAGGACAACCAAAAAAAAAAATTTTTTGTTCTTAAATACCTTGTTAAGAAACCTCTTTATATTTGTTATGCTGTGTGAATCTTAGTAACCAGGCATTACATGTTACTTTTATTTTAATTCTTAGTGAAATTTTGAAAAGTATGAAAAAAAAATTGTTGTGCGCCTTTTTTTGTAACGTAAGTGACGAAAATAAGCATTTTATTGCATAAAATATATAGTTTTCTGCCAATCAATTTAAAATCTTCGATTCTCTATCTACAAGGTAATTACATAAACTATGTAAAGTAAATTTGTTTTTAAAATAGTATACAATCTAAAAAAAACCGGTGCGCTTTTGTAACGTCAGTGACGAACGCTTACGTTCTTACCCACCTTTTCAAACAAACTTTTTATTTTTGCTTCTATTTTTTTTTTTTTTTTTTTTTATTAAAACGTAAAGATCCTCTGTATATATATCGAATGTCTATGTATAAATAGTCCACACAATAGACTCGAACAATATTTGGTGGTTAATGCAACACATTTCTTGTAATACAATTAGTACTTGGCGTATGAGCAAAACCAGCTAAAAAAAAGTGTAAACTGAGCAAAGGACACCTGAAGATAAACCCTTTCACGATTTTCTGCAATAAATCAATTGACCTGTTTGTTATCACGTCCATAAAAGAAAACCTAGTCGGCTTTTTTTCTGTTACTTCGGAGGTAACGTCAGTGACGAGTTTTACGTAACGTCAGTGACGGTACATAATTAACTATGCATGCTACATCTTTATAAAAGTCCTAATAACAATGATTTTTATAAAGACTTCATTCTATTTCTAATAATCTCCCAAACATTGGAATTTAATTCTGTCAAGGGGTTTCGCAGAAATTTGAATAAACCACCGGTGCCCAAAACCCCTAGTCCTAAAATTGTAACGTCAGTGACGACGGAATTTTAGTCCGTATTTAGTATGTTTTTAGAATTTAAATAAAAAGTTTAGGCATAACAGCTTTGAGTAGCTAAACTCCAAGTAATAAACCATTTTTCGTGTACTAAAACGTGCAAATGGTAATGCAATTTGAGTTTGAATCATACAATTTTACTTGCGATGTAACGTAAGTGACGGTGGAATTTCCCTGAATTAGCTGGAGTAAAAAAGTTTGAAAATTTTATCAACGCAATCCAAATATTGAGATGTATGATGCTGTTTTTGGTCATATTTCGAGGGGTAGGTTTGTGGAAAAGTTTAATAACTCAGCCAATTATTGACGGATTTGGACGATTAGGATATCATTTGAAAGGTATTTTCGAGACGTTGCCATTTCTGCAAAATTTAACTCTTTTTGGTCCAATTTTACAAATTGCGAATATTAGCACACAGGTATACAATAATAGTATTGAAATAGTGCAGGTTAACGTGAAGAAATAAAGAAACGGTCTTCACTGTTCGGTGTCCAAAATCGAATGACTTCTCTTTTTATTTCAAAAGGGCGGGTACAATATGTTTCTTACTCGCTACTTCATAAACAAACCTTAAGGTGCAGTTAGTAATCTTCTGTACTTAGTTTTACACATAAGATGTAATCAGCCATAACTTAGTTTACTTTAACATAACATAATGCTAGGCGTGTGTTGTATTACTACAATGTTAGCAATTGTATTCCTACAACTCCGCCTTCCTGACAAGTAGAATCCCCTGATTCTAGTTTTTTTTATATTTTTTTTTACTTGGTACTACTCACATGGCCAAACCAAGGCTTTAAATAAGTTACTGACCATGTGCCTGTATAAGGTATTTGCGATTGCCTGAAGCCCTCCACATCGTCTACTAAATACCGATCATTATCTAAAGTTTTTACTACTCTGTACGACCCTTTGAACTTTGGAATTAGTTTGACCCTTACGTGGGAATTGGCGTTACCTATCATGACATAGTCGCCTATTTTAAACTTACGAGGTTCTATCCTACTCAAATCTGCGTACTTCTTGTTGTACTGCTGTGAGTTCTTTTGTATCAGTTCTGCCTGTTGTCTGATATATTCTACCGACCTAGTATCGGGCACTTCTTCTTCTTTAAATGGCCATCTAACCGCCTGAGCGATTTTGACCGTCCAACATAGCTCGCCAGTCATTTCTTCTTTGCGCCAACTGGCGCCAATTGGAGACCCCACGAGATCGCAGGTCGGTCTCCACTTGGTCCTTCCATCGGAGTGGTGGTCTTCCTCTTCCTCTGCTTCCACCGGCGGGTGCCGATAAGTATACCTTCTGGGCTGGAGCGTCTTCGTTCATTCGCACGGCGTGGCCTAGCCAGCGAAGCCGCTGTGTTTTAATGCGCTGTACTATGTCGACGTCTGCGTAAAGCTCATACAACTCATCATTAAATCTTCTTCGGTACTCGCCGTCGCCAACGCGTAGAGGCCCATAAATCTTTCGCAGAACTTTTCTCTCGAATACTCCCAATGCAGCCTCGTCAGATGTTGTTAGTGTCCACGCCTCTGCACCATATAGCAGGACGGGAGCGATGAGTGACTTGTAGAGTGTGATTTTCGTGCGTCGAGAGAGGACTTTACTTTTCAATTGCCTACTCAGTCCAAAGTAGCATTTATTTGCAAGAGCAATTCTTCGTTGGATTTCTAGGCTGGCATTATTGTTGGAGTTTATGCTGGATCCAAGGTAAACGAAGTCCTTCACTATTTCGAACTTTTTGGTGCCAGCAGTGGCGTGGGTGCCAAGGCGCGAATGCGCTGACTCTTTGCTTGATGACAGCATGTACTTCGTTTTGCCTTCGTTCACCACCAAACCCATTTTTTCCGCTTCTTTTTCTAGTTTGGAGTACGCAGAGGTTACGGCACGGTTGTTAAGGCCGATAATGTCAATGTCGTCAGCATATGCTAACAGTTGCACGCTTTTATAGAATATTGTTCCAGCGCGGTTGAGTTCTGCAGATTGTATTATTTTCTCCAACATCAAATTAAAGAAATCGCACGATAGGGGGTCACCTTGTCTGAAACCTCGTTTAGTTTCAAACGGCTCGGAGAGGTCCTTCCCAATTCTGACTGAGCTGGTGGTGTTGCTCAATGTCATTTTGCAAAGCCGTATAAGTTTTGCGGGGAAACCAAATTCAGACATAGCGGCATATAGGCAGCTCCTTTTCGTGCTATCGAAAGCGGCTTTAAAATCAACAAAGAGGTGGTGTGTGTCGATTCTTTTCTCACGGGTTTTCTCCAGGATTTGACGTATTGTAAAAATCTGGTCGATGGTAGATTTTCCAGGTCTGAAGCCACACTGATAAGGTCCAATCAGTCTGTTCACGTCAGGCTTCAATCGTTCGCACAATACGCTTGACAAGACCTTATATGCGATATTCAAAAGGCTGATTCCGCGGTAGTTGGTGCAGTTTGCAGGATCACCTTTTTTGTGGATTGGGCAAAGAACACTTAGATTCCAATCTTCGGGCATGCATTCATCCGACCATATTCTGCACAGAAGCTGGTGCATACGCCTTACCAGCTCCTCGCCGCCATGCTTGAATAGCTCAGCAGGCAAACCATCAGCGCCAGCTGCTTTATTGTTTTTTAACCGGGATATTGCTATTCGCACCTCATTATAGTCGGGTTCTGGGACGTCAATTTCGTCGTCTTCGATTGTGGGTTCGGGTTCGAGCTCTTCTCTGGTTTCTTGCTCAATTTCTCCATTTAAAAGGGCAGAGAAGTGATCCCTCCATATCTCTAGTATTCTCTGAACATCAGTCACCAGGTCGCCGTTCTCGTTCTTACAGGAATTTGCCCCGGGCTTGAAACCTTCCGTCATTCGTCGAATTTTTTGATAGAATTTTCGGGCATTATTCCCATTGGCTAGCATCTCAAGCTCATTGATTTCACGCTTTTCTGCCTCTCTTTTTTTTGCCCGGAAAAGTCGCCTCGCTTCCCTTTTCAACTCGCGGTAGTGTTCACACACACTCCTTGTTGCACTCGATCTTAGCGTTGCCTTGTAGGCTTCGTTCTTTCTTTTCGTTGCAGCTCGGCACTCTTCATCATCGTACCAGTTGTTTCTTCTCGTTCGCCGGAATCCAATTACTTCTTCGGCTGCGGTACGGAGTGCTCCTGTGATGTGCTCCCACTGCTCATGCATTCCACTGGGTTGAATTGTGCTCTCAGAGAGCAGGTGTGAGAGTCGGTCTGCAAAATCATTGGCGGTCTGTTGCGATTGCAGCTTTTCGACGTCCAGCTTTCCTTGCGTTTTCTGTTGCACCTGTTTTGTCGTACAGAGGCGGGTACGAATCTTAGCTGCTACTAGGTAGTGATCGGAGTCGATGTTTGGACCTCTTATTGTGCGAACATCTAAAACGCTAGAAGCATGCCGTCCGTCTATCACAATGTGGTCGATCTGGTTTCGCGTTCTTCGATCGGGAGACAGCCATGTAGCCTGATGGATCTTCTTGTGCATAAACCTGGTGCTGGCAATGACCATGTTTCGGGCACCGGCGAAGTCGATCAGCCTGTATCCATTTGGCGAAGTCTGGTCGTGCAGGCTGAACTTCCCGACTGTGGGTCCAAATACACCCTCTTTGCCCACCCTGGCGTTAAAGTCACCAAGCACGACTTTGATGTCATGACGGGGGCAGCGCTCGTAAGTTTCCTCCAGGCGCTCGTAGAATGCATCCTTTTCCACGTCATCTTTCTCTTCCGTCGGAGCGTGGGCGCAGATAAACGAGATGTTAAAGAATCGTACTTTTACGCGGATTGTAGCGAGACGCTCATTCACGGGTGTGAACGACAGTACTCGATTACGGAGTCTCTCTCCCACCACAAATCCCACGCCAAATCTGCGCTTGTCGACATGCCCACTCCAGTAAATGTTGCAAGGTGGTTTGTTCATATTACCTTGCCCCGTCCATCGCATCTCCTGTATGGCGGTGATGTCAGCTTTAGCCTTCCTCAGGGCCTCAACCAACCGGGCAGCGGCACCTTCCCCATTGAGGGACCGGACATTCCAGGTGCATGCCCTTAAATCGTAGTCCTTGTTTCGTTTGCGTGTGTCGTCATCTAAAAAGGGGGTTCTCATATCCGAGGCTTTTTTGAATTTCATTGGTACGTTGTTTTATGTGGTGGGTCCCAAACCCAACGCACAACCCGTTCCACGGGAGGTTGTAATTTAAGTGCACGTTTATATAGCGAGCCGCTTGATCCAAGACAGACGCCCGCTTACAGCCGCACCACTAGGTGATCAGACGCTGCTTGTAAACCCCTGATAAGCCCTTAAACCGATTATGTCGGAGTGGCCTTGCCAGGTTGTCGCCTTCTCACGTTTAGCTCACCACCAAACGGGTGTTCGGTGGCTACCCAGAGGATACTTGGACGCAAGCGCCCGGAAGTAGTGAGCTGCTTGGACCGCATGCAAAAGAATCGCTCTGGCCATTCCCAAGTGAATGGCGATCAGAAACTTTCCCCACTTACGTGGACTTCTACACGCGGACCCATCCTCCAGTATCGGGCACTTGCATCGACTAAAATATTTTTCTTGAGTGTATCTATCACTTTCCCCTTTTGTAAGATTCCGAACAATAACACACTGGGGCATTGAGTTACTGCTTTATGTATCGTATTGTTCATTGCATACTCTATAGACACGAGTGCCTTCTGCCAACCAACCCCTTTTTCTATACTAACTAGTTTTGCTAACATCGGACTTAAGCTCTTGTTTACTAGCTCGGCTTGTCCGTTTGCTTGTGGAAATAATCTTCTAATGATACTAGCACTTCTTTTGACGCCGTGGTTCTTGCTGCATATAATCGAACAAATTTAGTAAACGCACCTATTACTACCAATATATGTTTGTACTTTGTGCTACTACTATGAATTGGTCCATAGTGATCTACATGTATCATTTCAAAAGGTTTATTCCCTTTAGGAATCATGTTAAGAAGACCTTCTTTTTCACCGTGCTTTGAAAAAAAAACTATGCATTTTAGACAAATTTCTATGTGCTTAGCTGCTTCCAACCCCATTTCTCATTTCATACTGACTGCTCTCTGTTACCTCTAAACTCTTTCTGATATTCTTTATACTTTCATCTCTATTCTGGCATATGATTAAATTTTCTTCAAGCGTGTTCGTATATATCGTGAAAACGTTGTTAATTCTGCTAAGTGCATCAACATGCTGCATCTTCTTTCCTGCTCTATGCTCTAGCTCATAATCATAGTTTTGTAACTCGAGTGCCCAAGTGGAAAAGTAGAAGATGGTATGATTTTGTTATCCTTTTTCTTTTGAAGAAGTATAGCTCCGAACCCTAAGGCGCTCGCATCGCAATGGAGTTCTGTGGCATCCTTAGGGTCATATATCGCCAAAACGGGGGATGTCAAGAGTTGTTTTTTAATGTCTCAAAAGTTTCCAGTAGTAGCTTACCGAAATGAAATTTGTTCTCCTTTCTTAAAAGATCATAGAGTGGTTTCGCTAAGGTTGAGAAATCCTTTATAAACCTGCGAAAATACGAGCATAGTCCCAAGAAACTTTGTACTTCTTGTACCTTTGTCGGCCCGGCAAAATTTTCAACTGCCCTTAGGCCCTTTTTATCTGCTGTTATTCCCTCGCCTGTGATCAAGTACCCCAGATAGGAAATGTCTGCCTGTAGGAACTCCACTTGTCTAATCTCAACTCCAACTTGTTATGCACTAAACACCTAAAAACCTTCTTAAGAATATTCCAGTGTTCGTCTAGTGTTTCCGTTGCAACCATAATGTTATCAAGGTATACAATTACTTCGTTATTACGGATCATTTCGTCGAAAATCTTATTTATAAACTTTTTAAACATCGCTGGGGCATTTCTTGAGCCAAAAGGCATTCTTAAAAACTTGTAAACGAGGTGTATTTTATCGACTCCTTTTCAACATAAACATGAAAAAATCCATTTTTAAGGTCCAACTTTGTGAACCACTTCTTATTAACTAACCTATCCAACAAGTCATCAATTACGGGAATTGGGTAGCTATCCTTAGCCGTAAGTTTATTTAAGCTTCTGTAGTCTACACACATGCGTAATTCACCAGTTTTTTTTTACTAAAACTATTGGTGAAACGAATTCCGAATTACTGGGTCGGATATACTCTTTTGCTAAATAATCGTCTAAGATTTTTTGTAGTTCTATCTTCTCGCTATATGACAACCTTCTGGGGGCACAACTAAAGGGCTTATTTTTATGTAATATTAACCCTAACTCTTGCTTGACCTTTGGTCCTGTTGGCCGTTCCCTACGCTAATATTCCTCATTAAATAATTTTCGAAAGTTTTTTTGATCACGCTCACTAACTTTACTTACCACTGTATATTCAACATCATTCGGACTACTTGAATCTATTGCTAGTAACTCACTGATAAACTCACTCTCCTTATGTGCATCGCTTTCTTCTACACCTATCTCATTGCTTATTCTTATATTTGACACTAAACTTTTGGATTTGGTATTGACACTGGATTCAACTATTTCTAAAGCGCTGTCTTGAGTTTGGCCTCGGTTGCCGCAAGAAAATCTCTACCTAGTAGGTATAATTTTATATCTAACTGATTCATCAGGGACCACAACAAGTTCGATTAACACGTCTTTATTGAGCAATTTTATACAACAACTTATTTTGCCAAAAGTAATTAATTTTGAATTATTTATTCCATAGTAATTTTCATGTATTGTAAAGAAGTTCTAACCCAGGATAGCTACGTTGTGTATTTCAAGAGAACTCGGTATTTAATAATTATTTTCAAGAAAATTACATTAACAATAGAGCTCTATAAAATATTCGAATAATTCGATTAATCGATTTTCGATTTTAGTCCGATTATTAATCGAATTTCATTATTCGAATAGCTGCCTTCCGCAGATTATTCGAATAATCGTCACTCAACGATTATTCGAATAATCGCCACTCAACGATTATTCGAATTTTATCAAAACCGAAAATTTGTTCATTGAAACAAAAGTAAATTTTCTTTCAAAAATACGAAAATTCCTTTTGCTTTGCAAGCTTTTAAATTGATTTTCTTTAAAAATGGGTGCGAAAAAAATGAGTTGGGTATGGAATTTTTTTACGAAATGCAGCGAAGGGAAGCAAGTGACATGCTCCATTTGTGGAGCTGTATTAACCTTCCATAACTCTACTTCGTCGCTCAATGCTCACTTAAAGAAAGTGCATAAGAAGGAGCAAAGCGGTGATATGTAAGTATGAAATGAACAATACTCGTACACTGGTTAAATCGTTGCCAATAATATATAAATACATATACATACATATATAGTGCACCTGGAACTTCTAATACATCCCCACCAGTTACCATACGTGTCCGTAAGAGGAGAAAGGCAGACGACTCCCTTGAATGTACGTTCGAGCGCCAAGAAAGTATATCCCGTGCTACCGCACAATTAATAGCGAAAAATATGTTGCCCTTATCTTTTGTGTCTTCCGCTGGTTTTCGGGAGTTTATGGAGGTAGTCGAGCCCGGGTACAAAGTTCCATCGGAACAGAGTATTCGATCTCGACTCCAATTAATCTACAATGACGTTAAAGAAAAAATTGCTCATGATTTAAATGAGATAGCAAGTGCATCTATTACTGTAGACGAATGGACATCACGAAAGCAAGATGTGTATCTTTCAATAGAAGCACAATATATCGACAAAAATGTAGAATTATGCAGTGTTACACTTTGCAATGAGAAATTAGAAGGTATGTACACGTTAGGGTCATTCAAAAAATGTCCTTTCTTTGTTAGGTCTTACCCTCTCAAATCTCAGAGATTGGTAAGAAAACGGCTTTCAAGAAAAAAAGCCCTGTAGCTTAAGAAAATATTGGGGAACATTTAAAGAAAAGTAGCGTTCTGCAATTCTCTTTATACGTATGTAATGGTAAACTTTCGTATACATTCATGTTTCTAGATCGACCAAATGCCGAAAATATTTCATCCGTAATTGAAGGTGTACTGGCGGAATGGAATTTACTCGATAAAACGCAGGCAATTATCCACGATAGTGCATCGGTGATGAATGCTGCATCAGAACAACTTTCCACAGTAAGAGACAGCATAAAATGTAGTGCCCATCTTTTGCAGCTGGTTATTAAAGATGCCTTTGATGCTGCACCGGCTTATAAAGAAATTTGTAAAAAAGCACGAACCCTAACAGGGCATTTTCATCGGTCGAATATAGCAAAAACCGCACTTTTGAACCGACAAGTTCAGTTAGGAATGAAAGAAAACATGCTCATTCAATGCTGCGAAACCCGATGGAACTCAAAATATTACATGTGTGAAAGATTGCTTCTGAACCGTAATGCTATCTGCCTCGTTTTGGCTGATCGAAGTGTGATAAAAGCAGCAGATGCACTGAAGCTCGAAATGAGGGAAAGTGAGTGGGAAGAAATGCGAAATTTAATAAGTGTTTTAAAGCCGTTTGATAAGGCAACTGTTGTAGTCTGCTGCAGGAAAAATTTAACACTATCGTTTGTTCGCCCTTTGGTTCACCGTCTTATTAAAACCCACATGGCTTCATCCTTAGAGGATGATACGAATATATCAAAATTTAAGAAAGCTGCACGCGACTCTTTGTATGAAAGATTCGATATTGGTTGTGTTACGAGTAATATTTCGGCTTCTTTAATTGCATCATTTTTCGATCCTAGATATAAAAACCTCAGTGACGAAGATTTTCAAATTAAAGAAGAGGTATATGACCTTATCCAATGTCAACTTCAAGCAACCAATGCCATTTCACAGGAACCAAGAAATATAGAATCAACCGATATGGACTTTTTATTCGATTGTCAAACCCAAACAAGTAGTGCTGTGTCTCAAATTGACTGTTATGTGGCTGAACCACAAATCGGGCATAATATGCCACCTTTAACATGGTGGAAAAACCATCGTGTGGTTTATCCTGACCTGTTCACTTTGGCCATGTAGTATTTGAGTATTCCAGCGACATCGGCGGAATCGGAGCGTACGTTTTCTATAGCTGGAAATATCGTTACCCCACGAAGAAGCTGTTTATCACCCCAAAATGTTAGTCTCCTGTCTTTTCTTTACAACAATAAGCGCTTCATGGAAGATATTGAATGAGATGGTTTTTCTCACTTTCAACTGAATGTATTCAATGTGCTGTATAATTCTATTTAATGCTGTTCCTGCTTAATAATTGTTAATAAAATACGTGTTAAATGAATTATGCCAGTTTTCTATGCACTTCTGTATATACGATTTTTAAACTTCGAATAATCGTTCAACAACGATTAATCAAATAATCGTTCAACCGCGATTATTCGAATAATCGACGGTATACGATTAATCGATTTTGACTAATCGATTTTTCAAAATCGAATGTTATATTATTCGAATAATTCGATTAATCGATTATCACGAGCTCTAATTAACAAGCTCACAAAAGAATATTTGATTTCAAAAACATATTTCAAGAAACTTCGAACAAGTGTATTTTGCAAAAGTATTTCACATTTCCTCCTTTTCAACTGTGATAAATGGCCAGTCCGATATCTTGATTCGTTTTCATTCTTCAATTTTACAATTACAGGTGAAACAAATCCAACTACTGTAAATGGACCGTCATATTTAGGCCCAAGCTTGGTGGCGTAGTTCTCTGCAGCATTTGAAATGTGATGTTGCCGCAATAAAACTTGATCTCCAATTTTCGGTTTCCACTCACGATGTCGTAAATTGTATGCCTTGGCTTGCATTTCTGATGCTTGCTCTAAATGCGTACGTACAATGAAGAATATTTCTTTAAGACGACTTTCCTTTTCGTTACCATTTTCCGTTGTAAATTCGCCTAATTGAGTATTCTGATCATAAAGAGAGGCTGGTAGTCTTGGCTGCCTGCCTTGAACAATGTATGCAGGGCTGAAGCTTGTAGAATTTGAAACAGCAGTATTGATAGCTAACATGAATTCTGGAAGAAGTTCATCCCATGTCGTATGTGCACCGTCAGCAAATTGAGCAATCATAGTTTTGATTGTTCTATTAGCCTTTTCCGTTGGATTTTCTTGTGGCATATATGGAGCTGTATACCGTTGCTTGATACCTAATTTAAGTAAAAATTGTTGAAACTTACGACTCGTAAATTGAGTACCATTGTCAGATAAAAAGGTTTTGGGAACCCCAAATCGTGAAAGTATCCGCTCTCGAAATGCCCTGCATAAGCTGGTTGTATTGGCAGATCGTAATGGAACTAATTCCACCCACTTCGAAAATTTGTCAAAGAAAACAAAAATAATTGAATTACCATGTTTAGAACGAGGTAAAGGACCTACGAAATCAGCACATAAAACTTCCCATGGCTCTTTAGGTATCTCTGATAACATCATTGCAGCTGGTCGTTGCTGTGAAGCTTTGCACTTCTGACATGATTCACACTGCTATACATAACGTCTTATATCACGATGCATACCTGGCCAATAGTAACGATTGGTGATGCGAATAGTTGTTTTTCTTATTCCCAAGTGTCCAGCAGTCGGACTGTCATGATTCTCCTGAAGAACTCGAATGCAATCCGGTTTATCAATACACAATTTCCAAGGGGTGCAATTGTCATCACTCATTTGAACACCAAACCGCCGGTAAAGTTTTCCACCTTCTAAACGAAATCCTTTATGCGCTTTTCCATTTGTACGAAGTTCTTCAATTTTCTTCCTTAACCAGCTACACGATTGGTATTCAGATGTCAAACATAAATCTTCTATTGGCTGACGTGATAATGCATCGGCGACAGTATTCAGCTTACCCCGCCTATATTGCACATCAAATTGATACTGCTGTAACTCCAAAGCCCAACGAGCAATTCGGCCGGAAGGACTTTGAATAGAGTTTAACCATTTTAGTGCTAAATGATCTGTTACTACTATAAAGTGATATCCCTCAAGATAATGTCTCATTTTCCTGATAGCCCAGATTATAGCTAAGCATTCTTTCTCTGTCGTAGAAAACTTAACTTCAACATTACTCAAGTGACGGCTTGCGTACGTAATTACTTGCTCTTTTCCATCAGTGTTTTGAGTCAAAACAGCTCCCAAACCATATTCACTAGCATCCGTCTGCAAAATAAATTTCTTCGTGAAATCAGGACACGCCAAAACTGGTGCTTCTGTAAGCTTGCTTTTAAGGTCATCAAAAGCCATCTGATGTTCCTTCTTCCATTCCCACTTCGAACCTTTTCGTACTAAATGATTCAGAGGATGAACTATTTGGGCAAACTCTGGTACGAACTTACTATACCATGAGGTAATACCAATAAACCGACGTAACTCCCGCACATTTTGTGGTGCCTGCATATGTTTTATGGAATCAACCTTTTCAGGATCTGTATGAACTCCGCTCTCGCTTACTATATGACCCAGGTATTTAGTTTTCCGAGTGAAAAATGAACACTTGTCCACGTTAATTCGTAGTTTAGCTGCACGCAATCTTCGAAATACTTCAGCTAGCATTGCTTTATGTTCTTCGAAAGTTTTACCAGTGACAATTATGTCATCCAAGTATGCAAATACATAAGGCTCAAGATCAACGCCGATCACTTTGTCCAAAGCACGCTGAAAGGTGGCTGGAGCTGAGTGTAAACCAAATGGCATAACGCACCATTGGAAAAGTCCACGACCTGGCACGGTAAACGCCGTAAACTGCTTGCTATTTGTTTCCATCGGTATCTGCCAGTAACCATCCTTCAGATCAATGCTGCTGAAAAACTTAGCATCACGAAGTCGATCAAGTATGTGCTGTATTTGTGGTAGAGGATATGCATCTGGAACAGATTTCGCATTAAGCTGCCGGTAATCGATGCACATTCGCCACTGACCATTTTTTTTTACGTACTAGTACAATCGGTGCACTGAAAGGGCTTTGAGAAGGTTCTATACAACCTTTTCCAAGTAATTCGTCCACCTTTTCGTTGATGACTTTTTGCATGGCAGGATTACGAGGAAAATATCGCTGCTTTATTGGTCGATCGTGTTTCATAACGATTTTATGTGCTGTAACGTTGGAAGGTCCTTGCACTTCTTCAAATTTCCGTAACTCGTATGATAAAAATTCTTGAATAGATGCCTCTTCCGTAACTTCTTTTGCTAATGTACAATGAAAACGCCTTGTTGATTTATCCGTTATATCACACCGAGGTAATTGAAGTTTTGCTTCCCCAAAACATATAACATCACTGGTTTCCCTAAGAAAGTCCATTCCCAGAATAATGTCGTCGATCACCGAATTCATTACCATAAACTGAAATTTTGGTAATATTTTATTAAATAGCAAATCTGTTACTGAAAAGAATTTACTTTCCTCTGTAAACCCGTTAGCCATACGAATACTAGTTTGTATAGGCTTAAGTTTGTTGTTCAAATTTAATCTTGTAATTAGCTGCTGACTAATGAAACTACAGGATGATCCTGTGTCAACTATAGCTTTCGTTTTAATTTGCTCGAATTGTATAATGGCTATTATTCTATTGTTATTATACTGGAGGGTACCTACTGGGGTATCTGAGACCTCGATTCCCCTCCATTCAATCGAAGTCCGCTTTGGTTTCCCGCTTCCTTTCTGCAACAGTCCAAAGTCCGTATATTACGACGAAATTTTTGGCTGCCGACAATCTTTAGCGAAATGCCCTTGACCACCACAACGATGACACAAGTTACGTTTGAATGTTGTCGATTGTTGTAAGTCATTTCCAAATTCTTTCTGATCAGACTGATTAAATTTTACCGTTCGTCGATTTTGATTCTTCAATATTTCCTCAAAGTCTTCAGCCAAGGATGTTAGTTGCGTAAGAGAATTGAAATCGTGCCTCTTGATATAGAACTGGTATTCAGGCATACAATTACGATAAATTCGATCCAATTGTCCTTCCTCAGGAATATCAGCACGTCTTATCAAATCACTTAGACTCAAAACATAATCTTTAAAATTCTCATTTGGTTTTTGATGCCGAATCCGAATTTGATCTTCCAGGGTTTCAAAATAACGTGGTGGAAGAAAGAATTTTAATAAGTCGTCCTTGAAATCCTTCCAGCAAATCCAGTTTCGTTTGGTATTACGATACCACAACAAACCCTTGTCTTTCAATAATTCTGGCATTGTCTTCACAACCAAATTTTTTGGTAAAGCATAAACTTTTATTAGCTCTTCAACACGTTCGATAAAAGGAATAGGATCTTTAGTGCCATCAAACTTAATTGACCATTTTCTAACTTGATCAATTACTGATGAATGTCGAGTAAGACTGCTGTTTATAGATTCAATATTCTTTGTCTCCAAATTAATTTCATGTCCATTGCTCCATTGTATTTGTGGTTGTTCTTCTCCAGATGATGTCTGTAGATGTTCTTGCCCTAGTTCTACACTTCTCGTTTCAACAGGAATCGAATTGGATTTTTCTGCAGAAGATCCTGCGGAATAATGTCGCTCAAATTCCCTTAACTGCCTTTGAATCTCCCTTGAATGCTCATTGCTAGTAACGGACGTCGATAAACGTTTTCTCATTTCCAGTACACTTCCGGTAGCTTCAATTTCAAAAATTTTTAGGATGTTCGAAATTTCATCTCTATGAAGATTATAAATCCAGCTGGTTCTTATTTGCTCGGGCGCCATTTGTAAAGAAGTTCTAACCCAGGATAGCTGCTACGTTGTGTATTTCAAGAGAACTCGGTATTTAATAATTATTTTCAAGAAAATTACATTAACAAGCTCACAAAAGAATATTTGATTTCAAAAACATATTTCAAGAAACTTCGAACAAGTGTATTTTGCAAAAGTATCTCACAGTATTTCCTTCAACCGAATTCTTCCTGGCACTAGATTCTTTTTTACCAAACTTATGGGGCTCCCGGAATCAATTAGGCTTTCTACAATCATATGAATGTTAGAGTCAGCTAAAATACATACGTTAAAATAACTTACATAATTGTTTGCAGCTGACTTTTTATACTGTTTGCAGTTTGCTGCAAAGTGTCCTTGTTCGCCACACGCAAAGCAAGATCCGAACTCGCGTCTCGGTTTTCCACAGTCATATGACCAGAGGAATTACAGTTATAGCATCGCAATCTGTCTGTCGTAGGTCGGACGTTTGAACTAAGTGGAAGTTCGATAGTGCGAAACGCCTTTGTTAACTCGCCAGCGGTGTTGAAATTTTTCCTGTATTTGTAGTTGCTTGTTGGGAATACCATCTATCATGTATTCCACCAACTCCGTGCCACTAATTTTAAGGCTGCTACTCAACAAGCACTTGTCGTAATAGTAATTACCGAACGATTCGTGTGCACTCCATATACGTTTTTCGAAACGGCGTCGTAAAACTAAAAAGTTATCGCTCTGCATAACTACTGTTGCCATTTCCTTTAGCATGTCGTCAAAATTATGTATGTAGGTGCATTTTGTTGGTGTTGTACCACGATAGAGCGACTCCCTTTAATTTTAGGCGCACCACCCGACTTAGCTTCTCGTTGTCGATGTTTATCGTTTTTTGAAGGTGAAGTAACTGTGACTGCCATAACTCGAAATTGTTGCCTTCGAAATCGGGTATTAATTGTCGTCCAATTTAAACGCATGATACCAATTTTCGATTACGGCGGAGCGTAGAACGGGAACATAATTGAAATCCATGATAGGGGTGTTAGTTAAGTTAGATGGTGAAACTGAAAAAGTGAAAATCGTGACTTAACTAAGTTAAGTCGAGCTGGTGAAACCGGGCCTATCTCTTTTTGTAGCAAGAGGACTTTAGTATTTTGAGATGTGTCGCTGTTGAAACGCAAACTGGGTCACCATTACGGCTTAGCTGGTAGTCGGCTACATCACTGCCACGAATGAGTCTGCCAAATCGTCAGCTTCTCAAGCATAGCACGTTATGTTCCGCACCATTGTCGCTACCTGGATTAGCCGCACCATTGTCACTCCGTTGATAAGTCGTACCTTCTTCGTTGTCGAGTATATTAGCTGCACCGTTGTCACGTTCTTTATCCGCATCTTCGTTTGTCTCTTCATTGTTACCAAAATTTTTTTTTACCGCTGGGTTCAGCACCGTGGTTTTTCTTTTCTGGAACTTTTTCCTTCCAAAGCGCTCTCTCTAGGGCATAGTCCACGTGCCTCCGCAGAAAGTTCATCCCGCGCTGATGGTTTCACTATCCATCTTTTTCCGAACTTTTTATATCCTGTTTATTTAATATTCAATATCAGGGTGGTTTCGAGCACCACTTCTGATGAAATAGTGCAGGTTAACGTGAAGAAATAAAGAAACGGTCTTCACTGTTGACTTTTCTTTTTATTTCAAAATGGCGGGTACAATCGGTTTCTTATTCTCTACTTTACAATTGCATTCTTACTCGCTACTTCATAAACAAACCTTAAGGTGCAGCTAGTAATCTTCTGTACTTAGTTTTACACTTAAGACGTAATCAGCCATAACTTAGTTTACTTTAACATAACATAAAGCTAGGCGTGTGTTGTATTACTACAATGTTAGTTATTGTATTCTACAGTATTGCTAACATTTTTAAACTTTTTTATGCTTCCCTTTTGCACTCTATCATCTCAGATGCTATTTATTAAAAAATATTTTTTCATACGATACGGGCCGATAGCCTTAGTCGCTAGTGCCTCTCGCCTAGTAATATAATTATTTATAATGGTATTTCTAATAAATAAATTAAAAAAAAACGATATTTTTAGCGATTTTTTAACGCGGTTTGGGTCCGGTAAATCTTAATATTTTTTCGAAATTTTTTGGGGGAGTCCTTAGAAAAGAGTGAATTTTGAAATTCCGGTGGAAACAGTGCAACTTTTTTTGGCGAGGCACCTTACTATAGTACATATACCTACTACACTTAGGGGGTCGTTTATATACATTCATACTATGAATGCATATCGGTGACGACAAAGAGGTCCATCTTATCGTTTTTGGTTAGTCGACAGAATACTTTATTTTTCATTATCCTACTTATCTAGTTCCAAGTGGCCAATACCCATTACATACATATGTATGTACATCCTTGGCATGTGCTATAAGTGCATATACACTTATGTATGTACTTTAAGGTGCCTCGCCAAAAAAAGTTGCACGGTTTCAACCGGAATTTCAAAATTCACTCGTTTCTAAGGACTCCCCCAAAATATTTCGAAAAAATATTAAGATTTACCGGAGCTAAACCGCGTTAAAAAAACGCTAAAAATATCACTTTTTATGTACAAAAGGAGTATGTAAATATATTTTTTAATAAAAAGCATCTGAGATGATAGAATGCGAAAGGTAAGCATAAAAAAGTTTAAAAATTTTATCAATACTATTATTGTATACCTGTGTGCTAATATTCGCAATGTTTAAAATTGGACCAAAAAGGGTTAAATTTTGCAGAAATGGCAACGTCTCGAAAATACCTTTCAAATGATATCCTAATCGTCCAAATCCGTCAATAATTGGCTGAGTTATTAAAGTTTTCCACAAACCTACCCCTCGAAATATGACCAAGAACAGCAATTTTTAGATTGCGTTGATAAAATTTACAAACTTTTTTATGCTAACCTTTTGTACTCCAGCTAATTCATCATCTCAGGTGCTTTATATTAAAAAATATTTTATCATACTCCTTTTATACATAAAAAACGATATTTTTAGCATTTTTTTAACGCGGTATAGCTCCGGTAAATCTTAATATTTTTTCGAAATATTTTGACCAAGGTCTTAAAATACATTGAAGTTTATAATTCCGATGGAAACAGGGTGTCCAATTTTTTTTGTATGGAGCGTGAGGCATTAAGGCGCCATATATTTGTATAAAGGAACTTTATACATATGGCATATACATAATATACAAAGTTATCAAAAATAATCAAAATAAAGAATTTTGAAATCGGTTGAAAATTGGTTTTTTAATGAATTTTTGTTTAAGTAGAAACTGTAAAAACGGTTTTTTAACAATAAAAAAATATTTGAAGGTACATATAGCGGATTTTTCAAATACCGTTTCGTGTTACACTTGAATAGATAAACAATCTTAGCGAGTGTATTTTCACTGTAGGACAGTTTAATCAATCAAACCAGTAATCATTATGATTATTAATCATTATCCCAGATTGCAAGAAGAAATTGCCAAGCAATTTTTAAGGATGTTTTAGACATGAAACAGGAGCTGTTGAAAATCGTCAACGACGATCCAGATTTCCTCAAAAAGGTCATAACTAGTGACGACTCATGGGTGTATGGCTATGACATTGAAATCAAAGCCCAATCATCCCAATGGAAGTTTCCAGAAGAGCCAAAGAGGAGAAAAAAGAAAAATAGAAACACAAGCTATTGACGATCTCAAAAAGCGCGTTTCAGAAGTTTTTCAGAGGATTGGAAAAAACGCTGACATAAGTGTATTATATCTGAGGGGGATAACTTTGAATGGGACAAGATAATAACACAGGCCGACAAGAAATTTGACCATGAATTAGACTATACTTTCCTAAAGGTTTTCGATGCGCTAAATTCAAATCTGGACGCAGAATTGCCCTATCACGTCAGGATTTAGATTAGATAGATATCCTAACCAAAATGTGCAAAAAATACCGTTTATGCCTATTTTTGAGGTTATATATAAACTACAGATTTATTTTTTAAAAAAAGCACACATAGCATCTTGAAGAAGAAGTCTTTCTCTTACCAAGAAGTCTCTCTTGCTCATAGATACAAGTTAACACGTATCAGTCGCGCTCGCTGAGACGCTCCCACGGCTGACCGTTACACGTGCCGCCAAGTCAGCAAAATTACATTCTCACAACGAATGGCAACCTAACACCCGAATTCAAGGCCATGGTTAGTATCGGCGGCTAATACGTATGCTAAAGCATTAATCCAGACGCATCGTCAGCATAATTCTATTTCACATGCTTATGAAATAGAATGAACGCATAACGCGCCCGTGGGAACCAACGGGCTGTCAACAGTTAGGCAGCAGGCACGCTGCTGCGAGACATTGGCTATAAAGGCAAGCAGAGGCCACGGAGCGGGCAGTCGAGTTCGGGACGCGTAATTGTAATCAGTAGTCTTTAATTCATTAATTAGTAATAAACTGTGTTCTCCCCAAATTGTGTTGTTTTTAATTGAATAGGATATCTGGGCGAGTTGGCCCAGCAACGTTATTTTTTTGAGTGTAAGGACCTTGAGTCCTTTAAGTGGCGCCCGAGCAGGGACCCGGAGTGAAAAAAAGTGATAGAAAAATTTAAAAGCCGAACAAGGCATAACAAATAAGCTATTATTGTGAAAGCTAAAAATTCTAACGTTTGAAGGTGAAAAATAAAAGTTGAAACGCAAGAAATAAAGCGTTATAGTAGAAAAGGAAAGTGAAAAACTATCAATAAACTCGAAAAGAGAAACACAACAGTGAACAGTGAACAGTGCAATTTCTATGAACCTAGTGTGGTTGTAACACGAAAAACTATCAATAAACTCAAAGAGAAGAAACACAACAGTGAAGAGCGAATAGTCCAATTTCTATGAACCTTGTGTGGTTGTAAGTATAGATTGAACTCAGCATAAATTTTTTGATATACTTACAGATGGAGGACTTGAAAACCAATGTCACAAACCTGACGGGGGCTGTCAATGCCCTCCTAGAGAAAATGAGGATGCTGGAAAGGCGCGTCACAGATTTGGACCGTGCCAGAAATACTCCCAGTGCACCATCTCAAGTTAACGAAGTCGAAGAAGTGGTGGCTCAAGCTCCCATGACCGAGATGGATTTGCGCGACATAAGTCGTCTGCCTGACTGTGTGAAGGAACTTCAGGTTTTTGACGGGAGCCCGGTGCATTACGTATCCTGGGTGCATTCTGTTGAAACTATCCTTGCGGATTTTTCGGTGGTAAGAGGGAAACCCATTTACCGTGCCATATTGCAACATATCCGCCAAAAGGTGCGTGGGGCGGCAGATTCGGCCTTGGTGTCGTACAATATATTTGACAACAATTGGTCAAAGATAAAGGAGTGCCTTTCACTCCATTACGCGGACAAGCGCGATATTCGTACCCTAGAACATCAATTGCAACAGAAAGGTTCTAGAATTGATGAGTTTTACGCTAAAGTAAACCATCAGTTCTCTTTGATAATTAATAAACTGAAAACTGAGTCCTATACGGACGAAACTGTAAGGGTCCTAGTGGACACTTACCGCAACAGGGCACTTGATGTTTTTATTCGTGGGCTGAATGGGGAGCTATCTCGGATGCTCCTTGTCCAACGCCCCAAGACTCTCTCTGAAGCCTATTCGGCTTGCTTGGAGCTTCAGAATGTCAACTTTAGGAACTTTTCTCTGCACTCCCACCAAGGAACAAACCGGGTAGTTGTCCCCATCAACAACATGAACGAAGCTAAGCCACCAGCTGTCCCACCGCGACCCACCTGGCGTCAGCAGGATCGTAACCAGCAATACGAAAGAAAACCGTGGTCTTCCGGAAACCGCCGAGCAGCACCAAGTACTCCAGTTAAGACACCCCCCGTTGAAAAGATGGAGGTCGACGGCTCTACCCAATCACGAGCTGTGAACTACATGAACCGTCCGAATCCCTTTAAACGAGCAGCAAGCTCGGAAAACCTCCCAAGGAAGCAACAGAGGCTCTTTCATTCCACCACCGGCATCAGCGATGACGATGAAAAAATCGATGAGAAAATCGAAGACGAGGCAGAAAATCAGAGCGAAGGGGATTTTCTTTCGGAGGGCCATCTAGCGTACCATACTTAGAGTATACGCTCCCTGACGGCCGCACCCTAGACTTTCTTATTGATACAGGCGCGAACAAAAATTTTATAAGCGAAGCGGTTGTGACTGTAGGTGACCATGTAGATGAGGTTTTCGATGTAAATTCTGTTGGGGGGCAAGTGCGCATTAATAAAAAAATAGGGCTAAGATTTTTTAAAGATATAGGATTCCCTTCTGAAATAGTTTTCTTTGTCCTCCCAGGACTCAAATCCTTCGCCGGCATTATCGGTGATGATACTCTGAGAACGATAGGAGCCATTGTTGATAGGAGACATAACCACCTTGTTGTCAATAACTTTAACTTGCCCTTAAAAGCCAGGGTTTCTGATCAAGTCAATTACTCTATAGGTGAAGATTGCTCTAGCGATACTAGACAACGGGTGGCTCAGTTATTAGAAAAATATTCGGACCTTTTTCGCCCCCTTAACGGCAATGAACTTGTAGAAACTAGTGTCCGAGCCGAAATACGAACCACCACTCCTGAACCAATCTATAGCAAGAGTTATCCTTATCCCGTATGCATGAGAGAGGAGGTCGATAAGCAGATAAACGAGCTGCTTGTCGAAGGGGTAATACGGCCATCTAAAAGTCCCTACAACTCCCCGATATGGGTGGTCCCCAAAAAACCTAAGCCTAATGGTGACAAACAGTACCGAATGGTCATCGATTACAAGAGACTGAACGCCGTCACGATCTCTGATACCTACCCAATTCCTGACATAAATGCAACTTTGTGTAGCTTAGGTCAATCCAAATACTATACTACAATTGATCTGACTTCCGGCTTCCACCAGATACCTATGAAAGAACCTGACATCTCCAAAACTGCGTTCTCGACGATGAACGGGAAATACGAATTCTTGCGGCTCCCCTTTGGGTTAAAAAACGCCCCGGCAATCTTCCAAAGAATGATCGACGATGTGCTGAAGCAATATATTGGGAAGATTTGCTATGTGTACATTGATGACATCATTGTGTTTGGAAAGGATATAGAAGACCATCTACAGAATATAGAGAAAGTATTTTCAAGATTGCAAGAGGTTAACCTGAAGGTCAACTTGGAAAATACGTGTTTCCTTGAAACTGAGGTCGAATTCCTCGGTTATATTATTACTCCCGAAGGTGTTCGCCCTGACCCGAAAAAGGTCGAGGCGATGAATTTAATTTTGCCCCCATGTAATTTAAAGGACTTGAAGAGTTTCCTAGGAATGACATCCTACTATCGAAAATTCATTTGCGACTATGCAAAAATAGCAAAGCCATTGACGAATCTAACGCGCGGAGAAAATGCACAAATTAAAGCTAGTGCATCGAGAAAGGTACCCATAACACTTAGTAGTGCAGCTTTGCAAGCATTCAAAGATTTGAAAAGGATGCTTACTTCCGCTGATGTCCTGGCCTTCCCAGACTTTGACAAACCTTTTAATTTGACAACCGACGCCTCAAACTATGCGATTGGTGCTGTTTTGTCCCAGGGGGAGATAGGTAAGGACAAACCAATAGCATTAATTTCCCGTTCGTTAAACAAGACGGAGGAGAATTACGCTACCAACGAAAAGGAGATGCTCGCGATCGTGTGGGCTCTTGATAATTTAAGAACATATTTGTATGGGGCAAAGAAAATCAAAATATATACTGACCACCAGCCATTAACTTTTTCCCTGAGTTGTCGCAATTACAACGCCAAGTTGAAGCGCTGGAAAGCTTGCATTGAGGAATACAATTGCGAAATCGTCTACAAACCCGGTAAATCAAATTTAGTCGCCGATGCCCTGTCTCGACTCAAAACTGAATGTAACATACTGAATGAGTCTGTCATCGCTCATCCACCTTCTGCCTCAGGACAAGGGGCCGAAGATGACTCTGCAACAATGCATTCCGCGGATCAGGACAGTTCGGATTTAATTCCACATGTAGAGGTACCACTTAACGTGTTCAAAAACCAAATCATTTTTAGGGATGGAAGTCGTCCTCAATGCCTTGAGCACCCCCATCCCGGCTATAATAGACATTTCGTCTCCTTCCCTGAATCCGACAACGCTTTGTTGATTTCCATTTTAAGAGAATGTCTCAATCCCAATGTAATAAACGGAATAAAAGTTCCCGAGAGATTCCTTGCTTCTCTACAAGATGTTTATGTTAATCACTTTCAAAGGTATCGAATCAGAGTAACACAAAGAGTCGTAGAAGACGTTACGGTACCTGATAGGATCTACGAGATAATCGACAGGGAACACAAGCGAGCCCATAGAAACGCGCGCGAGAATAGAGTACAGATTCTCGAGCAATATTACTTCCCGGCAATGGCCAGGCAAATCAGGGAATATTCCAAGCAATGCGACATCTGCAAACTTAATAAGTACGACAGGCATCCATCGAAACCCCTACTTCAGCCCACACCGATCCCGAGCTATCCGTGCGAAATCCTCCATATAGACATATTTGAAATTGAAAGACAAAAGTACCTTAGCGCAATAGATAAATTTTCGAAATTTGCTAAGTTGTTTGCGATAAAGAACAAGTCTTCAATACACATTAGAAGAAAGCTTACTGATCTCTTGCACTACTTTTCAGTGCCAAAGATATTGGTCATGGACAACGAAAGGGGATTCCTAACCCCTCTTGTCTTGAACTATGTCCGCTCACTAGGTATTGAAGTCTACCAAACCCCCACACAACGGAGTGAAAGCAACGGCCAAATCGAGCGCTTACACTCTACCTTGATTGAAATATACCGCTGCATTTCTGCCGAATTCAATAGATTGACTCCGAAGGAACGCGTCTCGATAGCAGTGGACCGGTACAATAATACCGTTCACTCTGTTATTAAGCGAAAGCCAGCAGACGTATTCCTTAACAGGACTTCTAGAATCAACTACCAGGGATTGGTGGACTTCAGAGAGAAAACGTATGATGACGTTAAAGCCTTATTAGAGGGGGAGCAGGAGGTCAGGAACGCAAGGTTGAACAAAAAACGTTCTAACCCGCGCACCTTCAGTGCAGAAGACAAATTATTTATCGCAAATAAACAAATAAAAGCTAAACAAAAGCCACTGTTCAAAGAAGAAACTGTTGCTGAAAACAGAAACGTGACGATTGTCACTCAAAGTGGCAAAAAGTTCCACAAAACCGATGTAAAAAATGTGTAGATAACATTGGTCAAAAGGTCAGTAATAAGCTTAGGATCATTAGAATCCGGGGGTCCGGAATACAAGTGTTTCTGCACTTGTAGTCGTTGAAGTTATAGTGGTTCAATTCCACTTTCCTCACTGGTGTGGGATGACTGATTCGAAGGGGTTCAATTCCCCCAACATGATCTTCTGCTTACTTGCGTGAAGCCATCCGTGCCACGAGTAGGTTGTTTGCAATTATAAACGCTTATGACTAAAAGGGATAAACGCGGACCTTCCAAAGTCAAGTCAGTACCTATATTCCAATGCAAATATACAAAACACATAAAACTGCAAAAATGCAGCAAACAAACGCAAAAGCGAAAATACAAGTATGCGTAAAAAGCGCCAGAAACCAAATATAAGTTGCAAAAATGCGTAAAAGAGAAAAAATTTTGAAAATAACATTGGTCATAAGGCAAATCTCATGCTTGGATCCTTTGGTCCCAGGGCTTTGGGTGCAAACTATTTTGTAACCGATCCAGTCAGATGTTGGTTCAATTCCAAATAACTCGTTGGTTCGAATGATGACGATCGGTGTGGTTCAACTCCACCATAAGGTCTTTGCTTTAATTGACGTGAGGCGCTCGTGCCATGAGTAGGCCATTTGCAATCATCAACGCTTATGGCTAAAAGGGAGCACCACGACACTTCCGTCAGCTGAGAAATCGCCTATATTCCGATGCAAAAGAAAATAAACAACCCGCACAAAGCGGCAGTATATACAACGCATAAAGGCGTTTAGGAAAAAACAAAAAAATTAAAAAAAATAAAAAAAAGGGGAAACATTCCTCGAAAAAAGAGGAAATTGTACTAATACTAACAAACTAAACTACACTAAGAAACTAACTCACTAACTTGCAAAAAATAATAAAAAAGGGGGGAGAAACCGAATACTAACACTTAATCTAACAAACTCTATTAACTTACTAACTCTTTCTGATTAACCAATAACAACTGAAAAGCTAATCGTCAGTAAATTTCACTTAACATCACTCCGGGTCCTTATAAATTTCCTTCAAACCCTAAGCGACCCGAACTCCACTCACTAGTTATAGCACTAGCATTTAGGAAATTGAATTAGATACAAGTTAAGGAAAATTTTGCATAAATTTCATTCAAAAACCTTAGACTCAGAATAAGATACAAAAAATCTTAGAATAGCATTTAGATGACATGTAATGAAATAAATCCGATAAATAGCGTTAAGTTCATAGAATATTTTGAAATGTTATCTTTTTACCAACTATGTATACCAGTTATAAGGATTTGTATTTTGACTATAGAATCTGCCTCTGTGCATCCGCACAGGCATACGTCGTATTCGACCTGCACTCGCCCGTGGCAACCGTACGAGATGGGTATGGCTGGATTGTTAACGGATACTTCAAGTTAATTCATGTGATCAACCTAGCCCGCTATGAGGAGACAGCAAGCCGTCTGGAAGCCGAGATCACTCGCCTAAATGAAACCACTGATATCACGGACGTCCTTGCATATCACTTAGAAAAGGTTCAGATTCAACTCAATGAGCTAAAAGGTCCAGAGCACCCCAAAAATAAGCGTGCAATTAATTGGATAGGATCGGCTTGGAAATGGATTGCCGGTTCTCCCGACGCATCTGACTGGGATGAGGTACTTCGATCCCAGGACTCGTTAGTACTAAGCGACAACCAACAGTACAAGGTAAACAATGAAATATTTAAGAAAACTCATGAGTTATTGCAGGTGGTCAATGGCATTGTAACCGCCACAAACGGCATCCTGGGACATGACCACGTTATGAAGTTATCAGAGGAAATCCTGCACAAGGTAATGATCCTGAAGGATGATGTCAACGAATTCATACAAGCCTGTCAGATGGCCAAGGCTGGAGTGGTTAACAGCAACCTGCTAAACAAAGAGGAAATTAATGAGTTGATCAGCGAAATTGAAGTCCTTCCATATGCAAACGTAATTGAAGCGATTGAATACGGTGAACCAGCAATCTACACGAATGGTACCCTGCTATTATATGTTTTGTCCATGCCAAAAGTGGATTCAACCAAATTCAACAATCTGATCACTCGAGCAATCACAAAGGGTGGTCATCGTCTGGACTTAAAATACAGCCAAGTTCTAATCAACAAGAAGGAAACATATGGGATCAAGGACAAGTGCATTCATCTAACAAGTGCAATGGTATGCAAACAGGATGCGCTGGACCTACTACGCGAAGAGGATTGCCTGCCGAGACTGCTTAAAGGCGGCGAGACTAGCTGTCGCTACGTGAACTACAACGATTCTACGATTGAAATCATCAAAGAAGACACCATTCTATTGGACAACTTCAATGGCACCGTATGGTCAGGTGATACCCCCAACTATTTGAGCGGCTCTTATATTCTTCAATTGGACAACGAAACTATACGAATTGACGATAAAACGTATTGGAGCATGAGCAGCTCAGGCGTTCAGATACTTCCACCGGTACTATCCACTGTAACCAACAAAAGCCTCGCAGTCAACCTTAATCTTGTCCACGAGATGACAGTCGGCAATATTAAACTCCTGAAATATCTAAAGGACAAGACCAATTGGTTTACAGCATCGGAAACTCTGGGCTTGTTTCTGCTATTAATTCTCATTTGGATAGTTTGGAGGAAGCTAACAAAAGGTACAGCGCTTCCCAGCTTAAGATTGTACACACTACAGACGGATGCCCAGGCACGGAGGAGGGACACCTGTCCACACTCGGATCTGCGGGACGCAGATCTTTAGAGGGGGAAGAGTTAACACGTATCAGTCGCGCTCGCTGAGACGCTCCCACGGCTGACCGTTACACGTGCCGCCAAGTCAGCAAAATTACATTCTCACAACGAATGGCAACCTAACACCCGAATTCAAGGCCATGGTTAGTATCGGCGGCTAATACGTATGCTAAAGCATTAATCCAGACGCATCGTCAGCATAATTCTATTTCACATGCTTATGAAATAGAATGAACGCATAACGCGCCCGTGGGAACCAACGGGCTGTCAACAGTTAGGCAGCAGGCACGCTGCTGCGAGACATTGGCTATAAAGGCAAGCAGAGGCCACGGAGCGGGCAGTCGAGTTCGGGACGCGTAATTGTAATCAGTAGTCTTTAATTCATTAATTAGTAATAAACTGTGTTCTCCCCAAATTGTGTTGTTTTTAATTGAATAGGATATCTGGGCGAGTTGGCCCAGCAACGTTATTTTTTTGAGTGTAAGGACCTTGAGTCCTTTAAGTTACATATATCTTTTTTCGCTAAGATAGAGCAATTTAAGGTTTATAAATTTGCTAATTTTCCTATAGGAATCGAGGCATGTGCAACAAACTAAACTATAAGACAAGTTCGAAGATATAAGATTAACAGCAGCTCAGTTCTATGAAATCCTGCGTTTTTCGTTTATACATACATATGTATATACATAAATATTTAGTGAGCATCTGAAAATAAATTACAGTAGCCGTGTTTTTTTTATCCGCCTCTGCGTTGTAAAAAAAACGCCTAATATGTATGTATATGTATGTATGTATGTACTTACTTCCAGTTCGCCGTTTTTTATATATTCTCCCAAGCGTTCATAAGCCACAAATTCATTTACTATTGTTTTGGTCGCAACGATTTTTGCCACAATACCACAGTCCTTATTTGGTACACCCATAGCCCACGCCAATGGAATGAATAGCTGTGAAAATATCCATAGAAAATCAATGTTATCCAGTCCAACCAAAAATCCCAGCCACGCCACAATAGCATTTAGGAATGCTACAAATGAAACAAAGACAATTATGTTGGCCGTAATCCCTAATACAATCGGTATGGCACTATTGGCCCCACTCGCTGCTGCATCCAGTAGAGATTTGTCCTCTCTTTATCATGAAATGTTTATATGTATATATGAAAAGAAATTAAAAATACGGATATACTATAATAAGAGCTTCATTGTCTTTTTCCATATAAAAAAAATGACGTTCATAAATGTATATGGAGGAAAATCCTAAAGTCTCGACGAAAAAAAATTCCTAAAAATCAGGGGAAGTTCTCACGGACTTAAGACTAACACCTTATTATACTGAAAGTGAATGGCATACTCTCTTTAAAAATTCTGAGAAAAAAGTTGAAAATTTCCATGAAAATTCTTTCGTTTATATTGTTGCCATCGATCAGTTTTCATGCATGCCAATGCAAACAACTACTTTTGGGATGGTTCTTTTTTATTATATGAATGCGAGAAACTACTATTAAAGTAATTATTTAGCCACTAACTTTATTTAAAACTCTATACAGTAACCACAGGTTCCCAGCAAACACAGTCTCTAACGTTAGAGAAAACGTGGTCGACACATTAGATAACTAGCGTAATTCTCCAATCGAAAGCGACAGTGGAGAACTACATTAGAATTCGATTGGAGTTTGATTAGAGAAACAAATATAATTACTATTAGTATGTTTATATTGGATTTTGAACATGAAATAATATTAAAACACCTTTTTAAACGTACTTTGTGTTTTGTATTTCTTTAACCAAACAGGACTTACAAATTCACATTAGAATCTGATTCGAGAATGACGTTAAAATTTTTAAGTCCGCAGTTTTCAGTTACATTGCATAGCGATAAGACAGGTCTTGCCAGCTGACATGTACTATGTGCATGCGTTCGTGAGTAATTGTGTCAACTTTCTAATTAAAGTTTATCAATCTACTTGACTCGGTGGGCCATAGGGTATCTAAAAACGGTAGTTTCGCTTCCACGTTTTTTTTTCAGAATTCTATTGAATTAGAAATACCTTAATACAAAAATTACCACTATTTAAAAAAGTTCCTTGGTGAGTGAAATAAGGAAATAAATGGGATCAATTGTAGCTCACTGTGGACAAACGTATTGATACCGGATCACTCTTTAGAATCCAAAATAAAAAGTACTTACAAATCTGGCCAGTTTAAGATTTGGTTTTGAATGTACCCATGCCCAAATTTCTGATACGTGAGGAATTTATTACTCCTCTTCATTTGCTTCCATAGAAGGCTTAAGGCAGATTCTTCAAAGATTTTATTGGTCATTTAGGAGGAATTCTCCAAAACCCCATTACTCGATTGAGATTTATAACAAAGTAATCACAAAAACTCCGTCCTAGGGCATGCAATGTTAAAAGTGAATATACAAAATTATAGGAAGTAATTGGGAGTAATTCAAAACTCGGGGATTAATAAAATTATACTGGGTTTCTTCATATTTTTTTATAGGGAATATTTTGGCAATTTTCTTCAGTTCTAATCTGAATTGATGCGAATCATTTAAATTTGTCCAAGCACTCTGGAGCTATACACTTAATGGGGTCTATACACAGAGCGTCTGACTCACAAGTCATCTGTGTAAATGTTGAATCGCCGTCATTCTGGGCTCACTTGTGTCATTCATTTCTGAGTAGTTTTCATGGCAGAAGCTTCGAAATTACCTTATCTACATATCGCACACTAAATCAAAAAGAGTCACAACTCAAAATCCGAGTAACTTTCAGTTAATTGCTTCTGGATCGCACAAAAGTGATTTGATTTTTAAAAACTTGACATCACTGTGCTCTTTAAAGAGTAACGGGAGTAGTCAAAAAGAAAAATATTGTATATATTGGCTGCACTACTTTTTATTAGGCAATCTATGCCAAGAAATCGACCTAAAAAAATTTCGAGTTGTGACTCTTTTTGATTTAGTGTGCGATATATACTTCGATGATTGATTCGGTAAGTTGAAAAGTCGACCCAAGAACACATTCGGTATTATTTTTACTAAAGAAAAACGTTACTACACAAAGCATTTGCACAAAATAAGGATAAATAAAATACTTGAACAAAAACTATCTACCTGAGGAAGCACCTGTGTATCACCCCAGAAACATTTTGTGTATTTGGCAACACTGCCAAACACTGGGAAGATAGATAAAGGAGTCTCGCATCTATTGATTTAGTCAAATAAAGATGACACCAACCGTGGCAGAAATCTAAATACACGTCCAACCTTTTTCTATTAAAAGATGTTTCAAGTACTATTACACTCACGAATTCTCCAATTCAATATTTGTTGATGTGGTTTGACTTTCTTCTGTTTCGGGCATGTAAAGTTTTGAAAACGCCAAAGCTCCTGGAGCTGCCATTACGGTTGAGGTAATTAAATATGTCGCTGAAGCTCCGAATGATAAGTATGCCGCCAACACTGTTCCCGAGACTGTTGCAAAACCAGAAGTCATAATTACATGTAATTCACTTTTAGTGAGTTTTTTAATGTAAGGTCTTATTAGCAACGGACTTTCAGTCATTCCCAAAAATATATTACCCGCGCATATGACACTTTCACAAACCGTTGTTCCTAAAACTTGTTGCAACAACCATCCAAGTCTCAGAATTATCCATTGTAATGCACCCAAATAATGTAAAATTGAAACAAAAAAACAGAAGAAAAAGATCACAGGTAATACAGAAAATGCAAATATAGAATTATTGACAAGCATATCGCCGTATATAAAACGACTTCCTTCATCAGAGAACTTTAAAAATGCTGAGATTTTATCACCAAAACATTGGAATATTTTATTGCCCACAGTCCACCTAATACAAAAAATGCCCAAAAGCAGTTGACATACAATTCCAGATATAACAGTACGCCAATTAATTGCATTCCGGTTACAAGAAAAAATGTAGCCAGCCATAATGAAAACACAGGGGGCGACAAGTGATCTTAATTTATTTATATCACCTTTCGTATCCAAGTAAAAAAACACCGCCGTTAGAACTATAACAGATATAACCATGATGCTCGAAACAATCCTGTGATGAAAGAGAGAAAAATATATGTATTATTATTTAAGCAATTGTTTACCTATATTACATCCTAAAATACGGCGCCAAGTGGGAAAAGAAATGTCTTTCCTTTTTCATTTAAGAAAAACCACATGATAATTGAAGACGTTAGTGGAAGAAGGGGCTATGTCGCACTTTGAGTGAAACGAGAAAATCGACTTTAAAGTTTAGCAAAAACATTTGAAGTTCTATCAAAACTGTTAAAATGAACTTGCATGAAAATTATGTACATAAATCAGTGTAAGACGTTGTATATTTTCATATCAGGGGAGAAATAAAACACATAAATTTACACATAAACATGTTACATAGCATCTTCTTCCACAATTCGTATTGAAAACTTGTGTACATAGCCCCTTCATCCATGATTTATTTTCTTAAATTTTCATGATAGCAGTTATCTGATAAGCCAGAAATCTTTATATGCATAAAGACTATCCACCAATGCAAGAAATAGAGTTTGAGTGGTTTTGCGACATAGCCCCTTCTTCCACTAACGTCTTCAATTATTACAAGGAAAATATAACCAAAGTAGTAGCCTATTGTAGCCCATTTTTAAGGTGCTCCAATAACTTACATACATAGCAGTCACTATCGATTTTAAATTTTGCTCTAGCAATCTTTATTTTAGCCAAATATTTACTGCTTAGTCCATATAACCTTATGATTTAACTAAACAATATCGGGTGTTTAACACGTAGTAAATCAGGGACCCCCAATAATGATTAATTTTAAATGTCAAAACTCAAAGGCTTCCTCCTATCGTAGAATAGTTTCAAGTACATGAATGAGCATGTCTTTTCATGCTCAGCCGAAATCTACAATGATTGAAAAAGTTTGAGTGAATCCTATACAAATTACAACTTAGTCATTACTTTTGAATTTTATTTTTTTGATTAAGCCTAATGATCACTTTTTGAGTTTTATTATTTTGAGAGGAAATAAAATTTACCTTCAAGTTTTATATTTTCGGTCGACAGTAAACGTTATTCTTTGAGTAAAATTTATTGTTCAAGGATAAAAATTAAGTTCCGAGTTTTAAGTTTTTTCGCGGATCGAAAAACTCAAAAGGCCTCATTGTAATACTAAACTTCTAATATTAGCCCTGTTTTTTTTCACACGCATATACATCTGCGTCTGCGACTAAAATAAAACGGTCATCTGCAACTGCGCTTATTCCATTATCAACGCGCATACATACATACATTTCCTCTGTTGACATTCCGATTATTTTTAAGGGATGATAAACAGATTGCTGGAAGTTGGTAAGGCAGTTTGCAAAATGAATGGAAACTTCTTGGAAGTACTGATTTTATCAGCCACTATTTCTTAGTTGCAGATAAAGTTGTGCGCTTAGCGGTCCATACAAATACTAAACGCAAACGCAGACGCAGATAAAAAAAACACGGCTATTGACTACAGGCATAAAGTGTAAGCTGCTGCGATGTTCTCGGTGTCTTCCTTTTTATTTATTGTCTTTTCTCTATGTATTTTGTAAAATTCTTAAGCTTTCCAATGTATATCTAGTTCTTCCTTTTTTGTTTTTATCTGTTATTCTTATGTTTACTAAGTCAGCTGTATGTCCGCTTTCTGTTGTGTGTTGTGATAAATTTGTGCTTTGCCTATTTTTCTTTACGTCAGCTGTGTGTCCGGCTAGTCGAACTTCCATTTTACTTCTCGTCGTACCGATGTATATTTTATTGCATTCTTCGTTCTCACTACCTTTGCATGGTACAGTGCACTCGCGAAAACTCGAACACACGATAACTCGAACATTCGGAAACTTGAACATTTTTTTTTCTCCATTGACTACTTTAAAACTCGAACAAAATGTAGCTACTCTAAAACTCGAACAATTATTTTCTTTTTTTCATGGAAAAACATGTTAGAAACTGTCGTTTTGCATGTGCTGTAACGGCCGATATTCAAATTTTTGTCGTTATGTGAGTCTTTTGTTTCATTCTAAGGCGCCGCACTGGCTAGGTTTCGTGCTAATTACGGAACTTTTCTTTTAAGTTGATTGATATTGGTCAGTGATACACGGGATTTTGCGCGGTTAGGATCAAATTTATTTGCGTGTTATAATGGGACGAAAACTAAATGTTTTAAGTTTAGCAAAAAAGGCTGTATTAAATGCGGTAGAAAATAAGAAACATCAAACCAAAATCACTGCTTTTTTTTCTAAAACATAATTTGTAAACAACATTCATATTTGCTAGCATTTTTTATTAAATAAACTAGCAATGAACTACAAAACATCAAACCAGAGAATCTCTTTGATTAATAATACCATAAAATTGGACAGGGTATAAAAACTGTTAAAAAGAATACATATATCGATTAAAAATACATAACGTTCGAAAACTCGAACATTTCGATAACTCGGACAGGGCTGGTTTTCATTAGTTCGAGTTTTCGCGAGTGCACTGTATTTCGTAGACTACATTGCTTTGCTGAAGTTTGTCTATAGGACTTTTTGTTTTTGTAAATATCGTTGATAATAGCCGTGTTTTTTTTCGCGTCTGCGTTTGCGCTTAATATTTGTATGGACCGCTAAGCGCACAACTTTATCTGTAACTAAGAAATAGTGGCTGATAAAATCAGTACTTCCAAGAAGTTTGCATTCATTTTGCAAACTGCCTTACCAACTTCCAGTAATCTGTTTATCATCCCTTAATAATAACCGGAATGCCAACAGGGGAAATGTATGTGTGTATGCGCGTTGATAAATGGAATTTAGTCGCAGACGCAGATGTATATGCGTGTAAAAAAAAAACAGGCCTAATGTTTGGGTAGATTTATATGCGAGTGATGTTGTTGTTGTTGTTTTAACACTACTTTGCCCTGCCTAGGTAGTCAGTATCAACCTTACCCAATATTGTCATCGAACTCTTCTAACGGAAGTCCTAAAAACCTAGCGGCTTCAACAGGGGAGGACCAGAGGGATATGGGTGTTAGAAGAGTAGGCTCGGATGAGCAGACAAAAGGATGGTTAGTAGTATGGGGGGACAAGCCGCATGCCGGACAGACATTAGGCAAGTCGGGGTTCAGTCTGGATAGGTAAGAGTTTAACCTATTACAGTATCCAGACCGGAGTTGGGCCAGCATCACCCTAGTCTCCCTAGGCAGCTCGCGCTCCTCTTCGGCAACGGGTGGCGTTGTTGCCTGAAGAACGGCGTTCACCGGGAGAGAGCCAACATAGGAATTTACCGAATTTGTGTGGATGAGGGTGAGGGCCTGCCGGTGCACCTTAGGATCAAACGGCGTGGAAATCAGGTGCCGGATCTCATCGTAGTGTTTGCGTAGATGGCTCCTTATGCTCCTGGGGGGCTGATCCTCGTTGATCAGGCGTCCGTTCGGATGCTGCGGTTTGCAACAGTTGAACAGGAATTGCCTGGTCAACATCTCGCTATGCTCTTTAACGGCGAGCATTTTCGCTTCATTATGTAAGTGATGCTCAGGAGACATAAGAAGACACCCAGTGGCGGTACGAAGGGCGGTGTTTTGGCAGACCTGTAGCCTCGTCCAGTGTGTGTCAGCTAGCCCCGGCGACCATATAGGCGTCGCGTAGCTCAGTACCGGCTGGCCAATTGCTTTATATGTAGCTAGTAACGTTTCTTTGTCTTTACCCCAAGTGCTGCCAGCTAGGGACTTGAGGATTTTGTTACGGCTTTGGACTTTATTGGCAATTGCGGTTACATGAGCGCCGTATTTGAACATGTTATCAAACGTCACCCCTAAGATTTTGGGGTGTGAGACAGTTGGTAGCTTGACACTATCAACGTAGACGTCTATAATATGCGAGTGATATTATGTGTTGGTTGTTGGTGAGTGATTTGCTGATGTTCTCTGTAAGCTTCGGTATGTATGTCACGTTGAAATATTGTTTTGTTTTTGCTTCTTCTTGTGTTATTTTATTACGTTTGCTATTTGTTTCCATTACTTTTTGTTCGGTTAGGCTCTTTATTAGGGTGCTCGGGTAGTTGTTACCTTTTAATATTCAGTGGATTTTTGTAATATTGTTGTCCACAATGAATGTAAGAAGCATTTTTTCATACATTCATTGTGGCGCTAGCACAATGCTGCGTAAAACTCAGGTATATGCGGAATTTCTATGTGTCGGGGCCATTAGTTACAGATAAAGTTGTGCGCTTAGCGGTCCATACAAATATTAAGCGCAAACGCAAACGCGAAAAAAACAACACGGCTATTATCAACGATATTTACAAAAACAAAAAGTTATATAGACAAACTTCAGCAAAGCATTGTAGTCTACGAAATACCATGCAAAGGTAGTGAGAACGAAGAATGCAATAAAATATACATCGGTACGACGAGAAGAAAAATGGAAGCCGAACACACAGCTTACGTAAAGAAAAAGAGGCAAAGCACAGCTTTATCACAACACACAACAGAAAGCGGACATACAGCTGACTTAGTAAACATAAGAATAATAGATAAAAACAAAAAAGGAAGAACTAGATATACATTGGAAAGCCTAAGAATTTTACAAATACATAGAGAAAAGACAATAAATAAAAAGGAAGACACCGAGAACATCGCAGCAGCTTACACTTTATGCCTGTAGTCAATATTAGAAGTTTAGTATGACAATGATACCATTAGCAAATGGTACTAATAATATTTATAGTTAAATAGCTTTATAAAATTAAAATATGTAAGTGTGATAAATGTTTGTTAGTGCTATGGTGTGTTGAAATTGTGATATTGGTTATGTATTTATGTATATATTTGAATGCGACATAAGATTAGTCCGTCATATCTGTCCTTTTTTGTAACTTTATATATAATTTTCATAAACAGATCACCCCTGAGGAAGCTAGGGAGCCTAGCGAAACGTCGGGTTGGAAAGGATGAGATAAAGTTTTTATTTCGCATCAACAAACAATGGTCAAAAAAGCCTAAGAAAAGTCTAAATTTATAAATAAATTGACCGGAAAAATCAATATTAAATAAGTTTTATGTTTGATCAAAAAAATAAAAGTCAAAAAGTGATCACTACGTTTAATAAAAAAAAGAAACTTGAGCTTAACGATTATTGTTGATTTTTATTGAAAAAAAAAAAACAAAGAAAAAATAATGATCAAATGACGAGTTCTAAACTTATAACAGTTCCGGTCCCTGTGGTAAACTAAAAATGAAAATCGAAAGTTAACTCTGGAATTTAAGTTAACTTGCTACTGCAAAATGGCCCTTAAAGCTTTACATGCGCTAAAGGCATGGTCGAACTTACAAGTCGTGCGATTAGACCAGGGCCCGAATCGTGACAGACGTGAACGAGTGCACTATCGTACGATCAAAAATTACGTCAGTCGAAGAGCGAGTTCAGAATATCGAATTTATACAGAAGGAAGTGAACGAATCGTAATTGTCAGTTTTGCTGTCGATTGTTTTCTCCTTCTTCTTCAGTTTTCAAGGTTACAATATTGTTTTAAACGTCAAAATATAAAATTGGTGCGAAGAGACAACGGAATCTAATTTTGTGAAAACGACGAAAGACAGGTGCGCAAACACCTTAAACACCAAAGTGACCCCCTGCAGCTTTTAAATAAATTTGTTGTACAGCCGTTTTTTCTTAGTCACAGTTTGGTATCAAAGTTTTGGCCAAATCGGGATGTTCGCTAATAAATTTAACAATTATTTCCTTTTGCGTTAAATTAAGTTAATTATAGTTTGTCCTTTTTCAAAAGTATAGTTAAAATAATAAATATATACAAATTTAAACTCAATACGCATTCATTTTCAAATATTTGCTTCTATTCGTTTCGCCTTCGATCGACAATTTGCGAACGAGCGGCAATTCGAACGAACGAGTGCGTTCATCTACTCGTTCACGTTTGTTATCATCCGAAATTTCGATAAATGTATAGGTTCACGGCTGTCATAATCCGATATTGACATTTTTACGTAGCGAGTTGCTCGTTCACGTGTGTAACGATTCGGGCCCAGCTGATTTCTACTTTCGTCTCGATTTTTGACAATACACTCATTTATCAAGGCAGTTAAAAGAATCACATAACGCTCTTTCTTTGGCCAATTCAATGTCAATACACAATTCAATTTTTTTAAATTTAATATATGGGTCAATTTCAAAAACAATGTACACAACGAGTTTTTTTTTGCTTATTTCTAAAGTTTTTCCAATTCGCCTGTAAGAGGGGCCAATTTATGTAGAAATTGATGAAGAATCCGGTGGTACCTTTAGGCTCTCAAAAAACTCAATATTTTAGGATTTTTTTTAGGTTTTCTATGATTTCTATCTGGAGCGTCACACACCAAATATGTATAAAAAATCTCTAAAAATGCAAAAATATTTGAAATTCAAGTTTACTACGATGTTCTTTTGATTTTCAAGATTTACTTTTGCGAAAATCACTTTTTCGATTATAAACACAAAATCCCGATTCACCTTGATTTAAATTTTTTTTAATGTGACTAATTATTTACAAATTTTAAGATGAAAATATGTAAATTTTTGTTAAAAACAGACTTGAACTAAGGGATTACTTGCAAAGTAATAGTCTTATTATTGTATTTAAAAAAACTGCAAATATAGGCGTTTTAAGGAAAAAAAACTAAGTGTGACGCTCAAGATATTTTGTGACGATCAAGAGATTTTGTTGCACGTAAACAAGAAATAATGCCAAATTTAAAGTGTAACGAAAAAAAGTTTATTTTTTACAAAAAGTAAATAAAAGAAAACAAAAATTCTTCAAAAAACAAAAAATTTTCATACAAAACTAAACATGTAAATATTCTTTGATGTCTTTAACAAAAATTTAAAAAAAGGAAGTGATTATTGAAGAAGTGAAACTAATATATTCACTTTTAAAAAAAATTAGCGTGACGCTCATGAAATTTTATCGCGCCCTTACCATGGCACGGTGCGCCAGATACGATCCTTACCTCAAAGTCGGAGTACAGTATATTTGGCTTTACTTTATGAGAATATGCGCTAAATAAATTGATGTGACGCAAAAAAGAAAATCATCGCCGGAGCCGTTTTTGAGAAAATCGCGAATTAATGGCAATTTTTTGCACGGCTTCGGAAAACTACATTCCCTTTCAGATTTAAAAAAACGTCATATATTCTGAAAGAGGACCTAACACTGCATCCCGCACATGTTTTACTTTTAACATATCATGTTACTTGCTTTTTAAAGTGCAATTGAAAATGCATTTTTGTTACTTATACGCCCCGTGGTGCTAAGGAAAATTAAAAAGAAGAAGAAGAAATTTTTCGAGTACGCAGTTTTATAAAGCGATTAGTTTCGGCATAACAAAGTGTAAATTTTAAGTACCTAGGGGTTACCGTTGATTTTTGGCGATTTTTTTTTGTAAGGTGACTCGGTTTTATTTTCATTAAAATAGGTTAATAAAATCAGGTTTTAGAGCAGTTTTGGAGGCTATTTGGTCAAAAAATAGGGGAAGACAGTATTCTCTCAATGCGGTTGATTTAAGAAATGCTTGCAGATTATGACTTCGAAAGTTGTCACGAGGCAACTTGCACAGTTTTTTTGTTAGGGGGGAGTCCGCATCCCCCTCCTAAAACACGTGTAAGTGACCTCAACTATATTTCTGAGTATAGGGGTTGTAGGAGTCTTCTACGGACAACCCTAATCTGCTATTAAAATTTTTAGATTAGCAATACTTCTCCCAGAATCTGGACTAAAAGCTCGGATGGCCTATTTTTTGGCCCTCTATAACTCAGCAATTTGAAAAAAATTTTATGTTTAAGTAGTAGAACATGAAAGCCACAACATTTATCCCTATCACTCAAGGACGTTTTGTCATCCCCTCTTCACTGCTGATTATTAGCATCGGATTTTTTGGCACTACTTTTTCCGAAAATCGACATTTCGGCCATTTTTGTAACTCTATATGTCGGCCGGGAAATGTGTTATGACTATTTACAGAAGAGAATATGATAGCCCTAACATTTTTCTTTACTACCCAATGTCAAAAAATTATATGTCAATTACCAAAGAAAAGTGAGGTGTCTTTAGGTAGATGGACCATATGCAATTCTTCCATATAAAAATTCACAAGTAAAAAATTTTTTTTTTTCAAACTAATTAAATTTTGGAAAGCTTAATAATAATATGACTACAGTAAGTGTTATTATATTAATTTTATTTAAACAATTCAGTCAATTAAATATGCAAACTGTTGTATGCGCAAATCGCTCTTTGAAGCTTTTCAAAATAGAAGGGGTGATTGCTTGCAACTTTATGATGCTCCCAAGCTTTCTGAAAGTCATGATGTACTGACTCCATGGCTTGCTCACTGAAGAATCCTAGACCCATTTCTTTTAATTTGCGGAACTGTTCCACATGAATGAATACTACTTGAACTTTCGGAGTAATGGGGATTTCTAGCAGCATGTAACTGGTTTTAAAGAATTTTAGGCCAAACGTGTAATTCGTGTCCAAATTGTTTCCAAAGCATGAGTTGACTACTTCTTTGAAGTCGTCCAATACTTTCACATATTTTAAGATGTGTTGCGGCGATTTGCTGTCCAAATTATTCAAAAAAAAAAGGCGGTGGTTTATGGAATTCAATTTCCAATTTAAAAATTCAATTTAATTAACAAATTTAACTTATACTAGCTATTACAAAATGCGCGGTAGCGGGCGGGGCGTAGTACAGCGAAAAGAGATGCGGTTGCTAGCAAACGATTCTGATAACTAACTAATTAACTGCATTGCCTAAGTTAAGAAAAGGTACATAGCATAAATAGGAAAAATGAGTATGCAAAAAAACTAACATTACATTGATCAACTACCTTTACATTGGTGTGCATAAAAATAGCAGAACACTCTTCTGGAATAAAAATAGTAGAACTTTAGAATATGTTTAAATGAACTCAACATGCCGCCGCCCTTGAACTACCTTGGTATGTTCAAAAATTAAATTACATGTAAATTATGACAAAATTTAGCAAATTATTATACAATGCAAAATCTCAAAAGCGATGAATTTGATATTATATGTGTACGGATTCATGGATCTTCTTCCGAGAACAGATCGGCCTTTGTCGGCAGGAGGCAAAGTTTCACAACTGGTCTTACCAGCTCCCCATTTGACGTTTTTAACGTAACCACTCTTACACGCCCATCTGTTCCAGGATGACATTTTACAACTCTCGCCAATGGCCACTTTGTCGGAGGCGTTGATTCGTTTGAAACGGCAACTACATCGCCTTGTGCGAGATTGCGAGAAGGACGAAACCATTTAGAACGGCGCTGTAAACTGACTAGGTATTCGTCCCTCCAGCGGCGCCAGAAATGTAGTCTCATGGCAGAAATCGCTTGCCATCTTTGATGAAGGTTTCCACAGAACCCTTGACCCTCAGGTTCTGGGATTGATTTGAGCGGTTCTCCAATGATAAAATGACCGGGAGTTAAGACTTCTAGATCATCAGCGGATGAGGAATTTTCGCAGAGTGGGCGAGAATTCACGCAAGATTCTATATCTGTTAGTAGGGTGGAGAACTCTTCGAATGACAAAAGAGTTTCACCCAGTACTCGCTTGAGATGGTACTTAATTCGCTTAATACCAGTCTCCCAGTAACCTCCCATGTGAGGTGCAGACGGTGGGTTGAATCGCCACTCTATTTGCGAATCTGCGAAAAACAAACTTAGTTTTGGGTCAGCCATGCAATTTTGAAATGCAACGCGTAGCTCCCTTTCAGCGCCAACAAAATTTGTACCATTGTCGGATGAAATAACTTTACAATGTCCTCTGCGGTTTATAAATCTCTTGAAAGCATTGAGAAATCCAAGCGTTGACAAGTCGCTAACAAACTCTAAATGCATAGCACCAGTGCACATGCAGACGAATGAACAAATGTAGCCCTTAATAGATTTGGCTCCTCGACCGTGAGTAAACTTGTAGTTGTAGGGCCCAGCGAAATCAACCGCAGCGCGTGTAAAGCAACGAGCGTAGATGGTTCGACTTGCGGGTAAATCTCCCATGGATTGTGTGGCGAGATTGCGGTTCAATAAAGTGCATTTCACGCATTTGTGGTAAACATTGCGAATCAAGTTGCGGGCGCCAATAACCCAATAGCGGCGTTGTAGCATTGTTTGCATAGTGCGGGGACCAGCGTGTAGCATAAAGTTGTGTATTTCCAGGACGATGAGTTTCGCAAGCGCAGAGTTCTTTGGCAGTATAATGGGGTGTTTTACGTCAGGGGCTACTTCAGCGTTCTTCAATCTGCCTCCAACTCGTAAGACACCTTTGTCATCAAGATACGGCTGCAAGCGCAAAAGACTGCTACGAAGCGGTACGGGCCGTTTTGCGCTGCAGAGAGAAATTTCATTGGGAAAATAAAAACGTTGCGTATACCTGACTAGGCGAAGCTCAGCTTCAGCTAACTCTTGGCCACTAGGAGGACCATAGACCTTAGCATCATTGAGTCGAGTACGGGCTCGAGCGTTGTGGAAAAACCTCAATACGTATGCGGTGACGCGGCGTAACTTGGAGTACGATGAAAACCTTGTAATCATGGTCCAATGCTCGGTTGGTGTAGTGATATGAGCAATCTTATTTCGAATGCCCAACTCAGTCGTATGCTGCTTTGGCGTTTGTTTCCATAGCTGATCCGGACCCTTCAAGAACTCAGGGCCAGACCACCAAAGTTCATGCTTCAATAGTTCGGACGGATTTATACCCCTAGAGGCGCAATCAGCTGGATTTAGCTCTGAGCGGACATGGTTCCAGCACTCAGGGGGCAGGATCTCCTGGATGTCGGCCACACGGTTAGCAACGAAAGTAACCCATCGACTAGGGTGTGCTTGTAGCCAGGCCAACGTGATGGTCGAGTCCGTCCATGCGTACAGCGGATAGCGGGTGTTTTCGAAACTGTGCAAAATACTTCGGGCCAATTTCGCAGCTAAATGCGCAGCGCATAACTCAAGGCGCGGTAATGTCGTTGTTTTGAGCGGCGCCACCTTAGTTTTCGATGAAATTAAGGCGACGGTGATACTTCCGTCGACATGCAATGTGCGCGCGTATATAACAGCGGCGTAAGCGCGCTCCGAAGCGTCAGCGAAGACGTGCAATTCTGTAAATGACCCAGCCATTCCTAGGCCAAGCCAGCGATTTATTTGTAAGTTTGCAAGTAGTTTCAGCTGCGATCGATGATTTAACCAATTTGTTGCGATGGAGTCAGGGATACTGTCGTCCCAACTAATATTATCACGCCAAATTTCTTGGAATAACATTTTTGCCTTTATGGTCGCTGGGGCAAGCAATCCCAGCGGGTCAAACAATGTGCTGGCATCAGATAAAAAGGTTCTTTTGGTTAAAACGTTAGGCGGTTTTTTCATATTAATCGTGAAAGTCAAGAAATCTTCCTCAGGGTTCCAAACTAACCCTAGAGCGTGGACGTCTTCCCCCTCTACTAAGTAGTGCGAAATAGTGTTCGACGCATTCGAAATACTTTCGCAAAGCTCCTTGCAATTTGACGCCCATTTGCGTAGCTCAAAACCACCTTGTTTGAGTATATCGGATATGTTACGTTGCAGAACGATCAATTCTTCTTTGGTAGCAGTACCAGTGAGGAGATCGTCCATATAAAATCCCTTAACAACGACAGAAGCGGCGTTTTCATCAACGTTTGAATAACATTTTGCGGTTTGTTGTAGTGCTTTCACGGCGAGGTGGGATGCAGCAGCCACACCATACGTTACACGCACCATGCGATAGTCTTGTATGGGTAAAGACGGATCGCTTCTCCATACAATTCGTTGCAAGTCTACATGTTTAGGCGACACGCAAACTTGCCGATACATTTTTGCTATGTCAGCGGTTACCGCGTACCGATACGTTCTGAAGCGCGTCAAAATTGAAAATAAATCTGGCTGCAACTGTGGGCCGACGAATAAGGCATCATTTAAGGAATTTCCCGAGGTGGATTTAGCAGACGCGTTAAAAACAACCCTTAACTTGGTCGTAAGGCTAGACTCCTTAACGACTGGGTGATGCGGCATGTAAAAAGTATCATATGAATACTCTGGCGCGAGTTCCATATGCTTCATATCGATCAGCTCTTGCATGAAATCATTGTAGCCTTGTCGTAGTTTTTCATCTCTAAAAAGTCTTCTCTCGATTCGAAGTAGGTTTCGAACAGCGTTTTCACGCGAATCTCCAAGCGTAACATCGGGTTTTAGCGGTAACTCGACTATGAATCGGCCGTCGTCTGCCCTGCGGTGCGTTGTTTCGAAAAGCTCTTCGCAGTAAAGCTCTTCTTGCGTGAGGTGGGTCTGTTGCGGTGCTTCTTCCAGCTCCCATAATCGTGTGAGTGATCTGTCTAACTGGACATCACAAACCAACGATTGTAAGCGAGGCGCAGAATCATCAGAGCTATTAATACTTCCAAACAGCGTCCACCCGAAGACGGTGCGTTGTGCCATAGGCGTACCGGGCGGACCTTTGACAAGCTCGGCGCAAATAAATTTGTCCATCACGTCCATACCGACAAGCATGTCGATACGGCCAGGCGTCATAAATTGTGGATCAGCAAGGAATAGCCCTTGCACATGCGGCCACGAGGCAACTGATAGTGTTTGTGTTGGCAGTTCGCTCGTGATTTTAGGCAAAATTAGCGTATTTATATCAAAACATTGGGTAGAGCAAAAAGATGATAAGGAAAGTAATACCTCACCTCTTGAACGGCCTCCTTGTGACGAGCCAATTCCCGTTATTAAGACTGCAGACGCCTTACGTTGTAGACCCAAACGCTGAACCAAGGCCTCTGTTACGAAAGATGCATGCGAGCCAGAATCGAATAACAAGCGAGCGGGTTGAAAGCGACCAGAGCAATCACGTACTTTAACAAGTGCAGTAGCCAATAAAACAGTTCTTTCTTTAAGCGACGTATTAGAATTCGTATTTAAGCACGACGAAGTGCCTGCGGTAGCGGTGTATGCGGACGAACCACCAGAAGAAGTAGTAGCATTTGGTTGCGGTGCGGCGCTTGCGGTAAAAGAAGACGATGTGGCGGTAGATGCGTTATTGACCAAATGCGTACTAGTTGAACCATTATTTGCAGCGGTGGTATTGTGCAACAGTGTGTGATGGCGTTGATTGCAAACTCTACATGCGGACGTACTATTGCATTTTGCCCTAAAGTGGCCTGAGCTAAGGCAATTAGTACAAAGACGCGACTCTCCGACAAATTTTGATTTCGAATTTGCGTCTAAATTACGGAATTTGTCGCAGATATATACTTTATGCGGTCCCTTACAATAAGTGCAGTTCTGATTCTGCACTACGTGGAAAACGTTGGTAGCTTTGCTCCCTGGCGTAGATTTACTCATTGGCGTAGTTTTAGTTTTGATCGGTACTGGCGCAGGCGCCGACGACGAAAGCATGGCAAGTGAACGGCATCTAGTCTCTAAAAATGTGGTTAATTGTTCAAAATTGGGGGGGTCATCACTGACAAGGGTCAGTTCCCACTGTTTTCGCGTCTCGAATGATAGCTTGTTAACAATTTCGTGCACCAGCCAATCATCCCAAAACTGCACTGGACGATTTAAAGCTTTTAGTTCGCGTATGTGCTGCTGATATGCGTCGAGCACCCTTTTAATTGCATCAGCGGTATCACCAGTTGCTTTCTTTATATCGGCCATAGCTCTGAGATGACTTTCTATAATTACCCTCATGACCTTATAACGCGATTGTAAAAGGTCCCAAGCCTCATCATAATTTGCGTCGCATATTTTAAAACCACTAATTATATTTAAAGCGTCACCCTTTAAACAACTACGCAGGTAGTGGAGTTTTTGTCCATTTGACAATGCGGCATTACCGTCTACAAGCGACGTAAATGCGTCAAAAAAACTAGTCCATTCTGTGGCATCACCAGCGAATGTAGGCAATTCCATTTTAGGAAGTCGAATTGAGGCCGACACAGTTGTTGGCGCGGGAGTTTGATGGGGTTCGACATTGCTTTTAATTTGGCGATTAAAATTGGTTAACGCAGTCGAGTACCACGTCTCACCTTGAATGCGAACATTTTGTTCTATTTCGAAATTTTCAGTGCCGCATGAGATCTCAACTGCATCTTGAGCCTCCTTAAATCGCACCCACTGCTCATTAAGCAATTGTAAATAGCTTTGAATGCCATCTTTGTCCATTAAAAATACACTATCAGTACTTTTGGCTAAATACCGCTTAAGGGAATTTAGTGCAGAATCACGTGATTTTACGTAGTTAGACATCTTTACCTCAAAAGTTATTGCACTGCAGTTATATGTTTTCAGTTTCTCGAGTGATTTTGAAACTTAAAGTTTTTTAGTTGCGAGAGTTATTTTGGATCCCTGATTTGCAAACCACACGTATATATGTACATATGTATATGTACGCGAGCAAAAAAAGTTACCAATAGAATTAAATATGCAGAAACTGTTCTTAAATTTTCAGCGAGTTGAGAGAAAATAATTGTTTTTGTAATTTTTACGTTTTGGTATGCAAAGGGCACTTGAAGGACACGATATTCTTCTAGAAACTTCTACGATCACTATAATGACCTTACCAAATGCGCGTACAGTAACCTCTTATGCAAATTATTGTTGCAATTTTTTCTTTTTAGCAAATGCACCCACAATCACTTTTAGTGCAAATTGTTGCTGTTAATGGTTTTTCCTAACCAAACCCGCTTCACTTAATTTTAATAATTTGAAGCACAATTATTAATTTAATAATATTTTGCAACAACGGCACTATGTTTTATTTGGTTTTTAGCTAATTCTCCGGTAGCACTTTGTTTTAATTTAGATTTTAATGCAATTTATAATTTGTATAATATGTATTCACTACACATATGTATGTAGGTATGTTTGTGCGTTACGCGGTGCTAATTAACTAGCGCGGGATTAGAACATTCGGCGACGAAGGACCAGAAACTGTTGCGGCGATTTGCTGTCCAAATTATTCAAATAAAAAAGGCGGTGGTTTATGGAATTCAATTTCCAATTTAAAAATTCAATTTAATTAACAAATTTAACTTATACTAGCTATTACAAAATGCGCGGTAGCGGGCGGGGCGTAGTACAGCGAAAAGAGATGCGGTTGCTAGCAAACGATTCTGATAACTAACTAATTAACTGCATTGCCTAAGTTAAGAAAAGGTACATAGCATAAATAGGAAAAATGAGTATGCAAAAAAACTAACATTACATTGATCAACTACCTTTACATTGGTGTGCATAAAAATAGCAGAACACTCTTCTGGAATAAAAATAGTAGAACTTTAGAATATGTTTAAATGAACTCAACAAGATGGCAATGTTGCATATTTGAATGATTTAATTATTTAAATAAAATTAATATAATAACACTTACTGTAGTCATATTATTATTTAGCTTTCCAAAATTTAATTAGTTTGAAAAAAAAAATTTTTTTACTTGTGAATTTTTATATGGAAGAATTGCATATGGTCTATCTACCTAAAGACACCTCACTTTTCTTTGGTAATTGACATATAATTTTTTGACATTGGGTAGTAAAGAAAAATGTTAGGGCTATCATATTCTCTTCTGTAAATAGTCATAACACATTTCCCGGCCGACATATAGAGTTACAAAAATGGCCGAAATGTCGATTTTCGGAAAAAGTAGTGCCAAAAAATCCGATGCTAATAATCAGCAGTGAAGAGGGGATGACAAAACGTCCTTGAGTGATAGGGATAAATGTTGTGGCTTTCATGTTCTACTACTTAAACATAAAATTTTTTTCAAATTGCTGAGTTATAGAGGGCCAAAAAATAGGCCATCCGAGCTTTTAGTCCAGATTCTGGGAGAAGTATTGCTAATCGAAAAATTTTAATAGCAGATTAGGGTTGTCCGTAGAAGACTCCTACAACCCCTATACTCAGAAATATAGTTGAGGTCACTTACACGGGTTTTAGGAGGGGGATGCGGACTCCCCCCTAACAAAAAAACTGTGCAAGTTGCCTCGTGACAACTTTCGAAGTCATAATCTGCAAGCATTTCTTAAATCAACCGCATTGAGAGAATACTGTCTTCCCCTATTTTTTGACCAAATAGCCTCCAAAACTGCTCTAAAACCTGATTTTATTAACCTATTTTAATGAAAATAAAACCGAGTCACCTTACAAAAAAAAATCGCCAAAAATCAACGGTAACCCCTAGGTACTTAAAATTTACACTTTGTTATGCCGAAACTAATCGCTTTATAAAACTGCGTACTCGAAAAATTTCTTCTTCTTCTTTTTAATTTTCCTTAGCACCACGGGGCGTATAAGTAACAAAAAATGCATTTTCAATTGCACTTTAAAAGAGCAAGTAACATGATATATTAAAAGTAAAACATGTGCGGGATGCAGTGTTAGGTCCTCTTTCAGAATATATGACGTTTTTTTAAATCTGAAAGGGAATGTAGTTTTCCGAAGCCGTGCAAAAAATTGCCATTAATTCGCGATTTTCTCAAAAACGGCTCCGGCGATGATTTTCTTTTTTGCGTCACATCAATTTATTTAGCGCATATTCTCATAAAGTAAAGCCAAATATACTGTACTCCGACTTTGAGGTAAGGATCGTATCTGGCGCACCGTGATGGTGTTCACAACAACTACGCAAATGCACACTTTTTTTAATAGATTTTTTTTTCGCTTTTTCACTTAATATAATTAAAGTTTGTACTTTCCTTAAGTTATTTACTTTATTTAAATGCAAATTGAAAACTGGTAATATTACTTGATTTATAAAAAAGTGACTCTCAATGCAAATTGTGGGGACAACCTTTCTTTGCAACGCCAAATTCGCCCTAATTAATTTTTGACACCTATAACAAATCAAAACAAAAGAAAGAAATCCAATAATTCAAAAACTGTTATTAAATGTAGCATATTTACTTTTTTCTTGATTTTATTTTATTTTGTGTTGGAGAGTGCGAAGCTCATCGAGTGCACCCTGTAGTATATAAAATGTCACTACTTTATAATACAAACTTGTACAACATATTACCATTGTAATACCATTTTTGTCAATTACTTTTTACATCCTGTTCTTTGGTTATTCTCTTAAATAAAGTGCATTCAATGCATAATTTTCTAAAAAGAAAAGCGGAATAATAAGTGTAACGCGAAACAAAATAAGTTCCACTTATGATGTCAACTGTATCGGTCTAGATTGATCCGCTAAACGCGGGTAACTATGACACCTGGAAACTTCAAATGCGTGCAGTATTGATTAAAGGGTATCTATGGAGCTATGCATCAGGTGAAAAACCTTGTCCTAGCGATACAGGTGCAGCAAATTGGAAAGAGTTTGGCCAGAAAGCCTGCGCTGACATAACCCTAGCAGTAGCTCCGTCAGAATTAGGACTGTTTTTCGAATGCGAAACTTACATGAAATGTGGAGAAAGTTAGAATCTACGTTTCAATCAATGGGGCCTGCGCGAAAAGCCACCCTATTGAAATGCATCGCACTCGCACGTTTGAAGGAAGGAGATAATATACGCGAGCACTTGAATGCGTTTTTAACGCAGTTAACAAACTGAAAGAAATAAAAGTTGAAGTAACGGTTGGCGACGACGTACTAACAATTTTGCTGTTATACAGTTTGCCTGAATCTTTTGAAACATTTCGGTGCGCGCTGGAGACTCGGGATGAATTGCCCAACCCAGATGTTCTAGAGTAAAAATACTAGAAGAAGAACAATCCCAAAAAGCAAAGGAGGCAACTACGGACCAAAACGGGTTAATTGCGTATTCAAAGTTTAGAACTACAAACAATCAAGCTGGCAACTCATACAGCGAAAAGCGAAGAACAAGTGCGCAAACAAAAACAACGTCACAGCGAAAATCACCGGCATTGGCAACGTGAAGGTAACCATCAACGAAGAAGGCAACGAGGAGCGAATAAACTTTGAAAAGGTGATGTATGTCAATGAATTAAGAACAAACTGGTTGTCTGTATCCAAAATTACAGATAGAGGATACGAAGTAAATGAAAACCTGCCGATTTGTGAAGTTTGCGTTAGCGAGAAGCAAACAGAAGAGAGCTTCCCAAAACAAAATTAAAAGCGTACACAACTATTAGAAATAATTCATACCGACGTATGCGGGCCAATGCGAACTTGCTCGCACTCTGGTGCAAAGTATTTTGTCACTTTTACCGACGACTTTTATCGGTACAGCGAAGTATATATTATCAAACACAAGACACAAGTATTAAATAAGTATGTTAAAATTTTTTAAAAATTCTGCTGAAACTTTAACTGGGAAAAAGGTTAAAATACTACAATCAGACAACGGTCTAGAATACATTAACAAAGAATTTAACAATTACTTAAGCGAATGTGGTATCAGGCGGCGATTAGGCCCGTCCACAATGAACACGACGGCGGCAAACGACAACGGAGAAAAATGAAGATTGACGATATTTGCCGTCAAGCATTGGCGACATGATTATAATGAGAGCAGGGGCGACAGGTGCGAATCATCTTGAAAAGTAGCAAAAAATGTTGTAAAAAGTGTGAAAGAGACATATTCTGTAATAATTGGAACTTATTTTACAAGTTATTTTACTCTTCCTTTCGTTTCTATTGTCAAAAAAACCAAACGCCACCATCTGCCGCTTGTCAAAATAGAATTAGATCTAATCTGGCGACAGCGGCATCTGTGATTGATTGCCGCTTTGTCGCGTCGTGTTCAAAAAATTCCTCCCCATAAGAACACGTGTAAAAATAATTTGACAGATGCCGCTTGCCGTTTGCCGTTTTCATTCTGGTTACCACTATTGACTGCGCCATACACGCAAAATGGCATAGCCGAACGCAAAAACAGAACGTTATTAGAAATGACGCGGTGCCTGATGAAGCAGGCAGCCGTACCAGAAATTGTTTGGGCTGAAGCTAAAAAATGCAGCCAATTATATTAGAAATAGGGGTCCAACCAAAATCATTGAAAATGAAGTTCCTTTTTAAATATGGAAAGTGAAGATACACCGAAAAATGGTGGAGGTAGACCAAAATTAACTAGAACGGGAATGAGGGGACGACCGAAGAAAGTATACCAAACAGCGACATACAACCAAAGTGAAAATGTTAGCGATGAATATAAATCGAGCATCGAATATGTTCATTTGGTTATGACCAACGATCCCAAAACGATCAACTAAGCAATTAATGGTGAAGAGAGATCTTCATGGCTAAGAGCTATAGAAAGCGAGTACATGGCACAGTTACTGAACGAAACATGGGATATTGTTGAGCGACCTTCTGAGCGAAAAATAATTGGAAATCGATTTGTTTTCCGAACGAAAGACGGAAACATGAATCAATGGCGAATTAGAGCAAGACGTATACATGGAAAGAGTGGCCAAATGCGATGCTATAACGTGAAAAGCCCGTATGTAGACTACGAAAATCTTTATATGGCTTACTACAATCTGGTTTAAAATGGTACCAAAATCTCACTAAAAAATTGCGCGGAATGGGGTTTAGAGCATCTGCATGAGATCCATGTTCATCATGAAAGAAGAGTCAAAAATTATGCTTCTATTAATCTATGTTGATGACTTGCTAATTGCCACAGATGATGAAGTATGGCTTCAGGAAGTTAAACATTCCCTTGCTGAAAGTTTTGAAATGAAAGACATACTGTGAAAACATGTTTGGGCATACAATTTACCCAAGATCTTGAGAAACATACACTATACCTAAACCAAACTGAGTACGCTAAGGAAATTTTAAAGAAATTTGGAATGCAAGACTGCAAACCTGCTAAGACACCTTTGGAAATGAATTGCAAACTAAAAAAACCGGCTAAACCCAATACAACCGAAATGTAAAAATACCCGTACCAGAGTTTGATCGGAGCTTTGTTACATCTAGCCCTTACAACGCTACCTGATATTGCCTTTTCCGTTAATTTTCTAAGCCAATTCAACTCTAATTATAGCTCCGAACATTGGCAAGCGGTCAAACGAGTATCAAGATACTTGAGAGGTCCATTGCATTATGGCCAGACATATAAGAAGACGCAGTTAGAGATGTATGCAGTAGCGGATGCTGATTGGGGCGCTAATCAAACAGATAGACGTTCGTACTCCGGCTATGCTTTCATACTAGCTGGCGGCGTTATTTCATGGGAGGCGCGCAAGCAGAAGACAATATCGCTATCGAGCACTGAGTCCGAGTACATACCTCTAAGTGAAGCCTCAAGAGAGGCGCTATATCTTCGACAAATGTTAAGCGAAATCGGATTGCAATATGAAACTATCAAAATATTCAACTACAGCCAAAGCGCACAAAAGTTGGTAGAAAGCTCCGCATATCATTCGCGCACAAAACACATAGATATTCGACACCACTTCATTCGTGACAAAGTTCGAGATGGCGACATCGTTTTAGAATATATGCGAACCGAAGACATGCCGGCTGATGTTTTAACAAAGGGGCTTGCTGCGGTTCAACACTACAAATGCATCAATGATATGGGCGTATCAAATACGAATTTATGAATAATCCTGCACTCTTGTTTCTTCGAGGGGAGGTGTTGGAGAGTGCGAAGCTCATCGAGTGCACCCTGTAGTATATAAAATGTCACTACTTTATAATACAAACTTGTACAACATATTACCATTGTAATACCATTTTTGTCAATTACTTTTTACATCCTGTTCTTTGATTATTCGCTTAAATAAAGTGAATAAGAAATCACATTTTGTTTACTAAAATTTTTTGTTGCATACTCCTCAGTGATCACTCTCCCATTTTTTTTTTTTTTGATATTTTTTTTACCTAAAATAGTAGTGTAAAGGGCAGGGACACAAAAATTGCGTTCTTTTTGAAATTGACCCATATGTATGTAGTTTTAGAACTTTTTTTTGAAATTTTTTTGATCAGATATATTATTTTTAAATCATTCTTTTAACATTTTGTTGCAACAATTTTCGTTCCTTAAGGCTTTTATAACCTCTCTTACAGGGCTTCGGCCCACGGTCGCCATAAAAGAACTCCAATTAAATATAATCGTTTTATTTTGTAAAAAATTAAACATAAGTTTTATTTACAATAACATCCTTAAGGATATTTATGAAATTAAACAATATCAGTCTTAAAGGTTTTAAACCAAAATAAATTTTAAATTTCGCAAACTTCGTACGCAATTGAATCTTCAAACTCTTTTTTATTTTTAACCAACCTACTCTTTTCTTGATTATTTTACAAAAGCTAATTGTAATTATTTAATATAAAATGAAAGTAGATTTGCATTATACAGTGTAGTAACCAAATTAATTTCTTACACGTTGGCACTTTTTGTAAATAAGCACCGTACAGTGAAATCTTTCGACAAAAACGCCTTGTTTTCATACTCGTAGATACAAACCATCACCGTTAACCAGATTTGTGAAAACGGGCATGAATTTGTGAGTGGTACGATTGCTTGCTTACCTTTTTCGGCTAAATTTTTCCCACCATTTTCCAAAAGGGTACAGATATTGTCTATGTATTGGGACCCCTACACTTGGCTTCAATATATAATAATAGAAGAGTCCGACATATGTAAATCCTAGTAGTAGAACTAAAAGTCCATAACCATTGCAAAGTTGAATTCCGCACAACCTCTTTGGCTTATCCGAATCACAGTCGTGTTTCTCTGTAAAGAATATGTATGTATGTACATGCATATACATACATACATATGTATGTACGTATGTTTTGCATTTATTATTTACAAATGTTTTGTGTATTGTCTATGATTTTCACCTTACAGAAATATCAAAACTAATAATAAATATATAATTTTGTAAATCATAAAAAGCTGAGTTAATAAACGACCTAAATGTATCCTTCGATAGGGAAAAGTCAAGGTACCATGAAATAAGTCCCAAATGAAATAACTCCCAAAAACAAAATTAAATAACTCCCAAATATTTTCCATACAAATTGGAATTATTTTTCATCATATTTGAGCATCGGGGGTTATTTCATTTTTATTAGGACTTACTTCATTTCTTTAAAATTACATTTTTAACAAGATTCCACGCTTTTATAACAGTGTCGATAACTGTTGTGGCCAAATATTTAGCAAATTAGCTATACCTTAGCAAGTAGTTTCCGATTAATTTGTCAATTTCAGTGATTAATGATCGGTGATTAAAGTGATAAAACCTGTCAAGTCTTGTATGTAAAAGATGAAATGATTTAAAACAAGTAAGGAAGTCTAAGTTCGGGTGAACCGAACATTAAATACCCAGCGTTAAAAAGCGTTATGTTAATTTATGTGATTTTCGAAATTTTCGATATCGAAAAAGAGGGCGTGGTTATTATCCGATTTCGACAATTTTCAACAAATTTCATGCAAAAACCTCAATCTTTACTCAAGTTATGTCAATTTATGTTATTTTCGAAATTTCCGATATCGAAAAGGGGGCGTGGTTATCAGCAGATTTCGCCCATTTTCAATAGCAACCTACCTCGGCCAGAAAGTAACCTGTATGCAAAATTTCATGCAAATATCTCAATTTTTACTCAAGTTATCGTGTACACGGACGGACAGACGGACGGACATGCCTTAATCAATTCCTCTTTTCAACCTAAGAACTTTCATACCTGGAACTCTATATCTAACTCCATTATTTTGTCCCGTTACACTGAATGCATTTTTTTTGTTGAATGCATTTCATTTGCATAGAAACCAGGAATCTACAAAAGATGTTGATTTCAACAAAATTCATAGTGGTTTGCAGTATTTGACATCGAAAGTTCTTTCAGCATCTCCGAAGACTCCTACTGATATTGTTAATATTTTCAAAAATTAAAATATTTTAAATAACTTTGGAATCACTTTACATGAGGGTGAAAAGAAAAAACCATTTTTTAAAGTTTGCCACGAATCAGATGGCTTTGCATACTTATGTAGGGTGGGGAGGCGCTACTTTTTTATATACAAACATATTTTACATACATATGTACAGTTATATTTATATATTACATATATACATTTATACAATCTTATATACACATGGATTTATAATTTTTTTATACTTAATATATTTTTCACGATTATGGTTATGTATAATTTATAATATGTAAATAAATGGAACTGGAAAATTTGAGTTGGGAGTTATTTCATTTTTTTAGGGACATTAGGAAATAACTCCAAAATATTGGGACTTATTTCATTTCCATGTTTTTGAGTTATTAATTAAGTAGAGCTCCACAGTCTAAAGTAAGCAAACATGAGAAAATGTAGAGTTCTCCTAGTATCAAGAGATTGCTATTGTGTTTTTATTTATAAGATACAAAAAATTCAAAACCGGGTGTTCAGTTGCCTATGTAGTATAATATTAATTGTAAATAATGTAGTATGTATTAAATGGACCTTGGAGTATAGTCGACTCGATCTATTAAAGAACATTCCATTGTCATACTGAGCAATGCTATAATCAGAGAAGCTACTGAAAATTATTAACACCTTGATCAATATTTATTAAAATTATACGACTTGTGTAAAACACTTCCATGATAAACATATGTATATTATCTTGGTATCAAGTGTAACATGGGTACTAAAAATTCCAGCAAGGGGGGCCCATAGTTTTTTGGCCCGGGCCCTGCTATGCCTCCGTGCGTCCCTGTTTTTTTAGTATAAAGAGCTGTTTACATTAGTCAACTTTGGAATCAATTCAATGTTGGCTGCTACCAACTTATTAAGTGCAATTTGGACAACCCGTTTACACTAGGCAGTTCACGATCAGGTGCATACGGTCTTGCATCGTTCCATTGCAAATGGTTTGCAATGAGAATGAGAACAAAATACCCGTGCATGCCTAATCAATCCTGTATGACATAAGGTTGCCTGCAGGAATACTTTTGCTTAAATTACCATAAATCTCAATATAAATTCGTTGGTTATTTGCTATGCTACTTGCTATGGCGATTGAATAAAGTCGCTCACTTTTCGGTGCATTCCCATGCAATTGCATAGCAATTAACCGGTGCAGTGAAATAACGCCCATGGGCGATCGAGAATTGAAGCTCGAAGTTCAACTTCATGGTTTCCTTAGTCTGTAAGAACCTAGGCGCTCTACTACTTCGTATGTGGTAGTGAGGAATTTGTTAATATGAGATGTTGTGAGGAGTAACAAATTCTCGAAAAATTGCCTTTTCGGACATTGGTTTTAAAAAATAGTTCATGGTGGTGTATTTAGCAGGCTCAAGGCAAGTTTGTGGTCTACAAAAATGTGTTTGAGGTTATGCAAAGTGTGCAAGAATGTACACATTTTTATTACATCTTTTAATTAATTCCATTCGCAAAAATAAGAAAAAATGCCAATGTTGCCAATCTCTTTAATTTGAAGTTCTAAATGCTATATGCGAGGTAAATTTAAAATGCAGGTTCAGCATGAACGATGGAATTCGTCACAATATGATTGTAAACTTACCGATATCAATGTAGTGATATGTTGCATAAGCGAAATAACAGACGATGGTAAGATGGAGTAGCACTTTTAGTCCAGTGGAGGTTGCTCTTTCAATTCGATTCTTCATTTTCGACTTTTCTTCTGGGATCTCCGCATTTGATTCAGTATTTATCATCTGGAAAATATATATATTAATTATATCTCAAGAAGGGCGGACTTGAAGCAATATACATGAATTATCTTATGAAAACCTTGCAACGTCGAATACGTTTCGTGACCGATATCTATTTTCTAAGTCACAATTAATATGATATTGTCAAACTCAAAAATACGTTTGAAATGTTGGTCAATCATGGTGGTATTAAACAAAGATGTTAGCTAAAACTTAAAGTAACAGGGTCGCCTAATGAAAAAAAATTAAGTTGGTGATATGAAGAAAATGTGTATCCTTTACAAGGTTACCCTTTGTCAGCTTTTTACTTGGCAAACCATAGCATAGCTGTGGAAATAAGCGAAGGAAGCCAAACCTAAGTTTGGAGTAAGCGTTGTCACATCGCACATAGTTAGGTACACAAAACGTGATTCTAAAATGTTAAAATGACATTTGTGTTATTTTTTTAAACTAAAACTCCGTCTTAGACATGAAATGTATTTTAAGTGACTATGACAGACACGGCTCAATTTCATTGCAATAGTTAGTGCTTATGCATCCATGAATCTATCTAAACTAGCTGACCCGGCAATTTTCGTTGTGCGGCAAATAGATTTTATTATTAAGTTCATTTCAAAAATGTTTTTTTTTTTTTTGTGAAAATTAACAATGTTTCACAATTTCGTTGTGTATAGATCAAACCCCAACTTTTTTGCATACAATGATAGATAGTGGCTGAACCTTTTTTTTTTAAGGTTTTTTGATACAAACATACATGATACATACATGATATATGTATGTAAATATTTTTTTGGGAGTACATGCTTTTTGAGTTCAATTGATCCAAAAATTCTATACTTTTTAGGATCGCTGACACATAATTGATAAAATTAAGTACATGTGTACTATTTTCATTCAATTATATTAGTTTTGTTCAAATCTTAAAAATATATTTGTAACTTTATTAGTATCTAGTTTAAGGCTGCACGATACACAACATTTTTGATTTTGAGGACGGTTTTTAAACACGCACGGGGGCCAGAAAAGATCCTCCACCTCGTAGTCGGAGTACATTATATTTGGCTTTACCTTATGAGAATATACGCTAGATAAATTGATGCAACAAAAAAAAAAATCATCATCTGAGCCGTTTTTGAGAAAATCGCGAACTAATCGCAATTTTTTGCACTGCTTCGGAAAACTACATTTCCTTCCAGATTTCGAAAAAAAAGTCATATATTCTGAAATAGGACCTAAAACTGCATCCCGCACGTGTTTTACTTTTAACATATCATGCCACTTGCTCTTGTAAAATGCAATTGAAAATGCATTTTTTGCTACTTATACGCCCCGTGGTGCTAAGGAAATTAAATAGAAGAAGGATACACGCAGTTTTATAGAACAGTTTGTTTCGGCAAAGTGCAACCATTAAGTAGATAGGGGTTACCGTTGATTTTTTTTTGTAAGGTGACTCGGTCTGATTTTCGTTAAAAAAAAAAACAATAAATTGTAATTTTTCATAGCCCGTCACACCGAATCTGCTGGCAAGAATAGGTTCAACAAAAATGGGCACAAAAACTATGAATAAGGTCTTGTCTGGGACCATCCTAAATGTCGAACAACGTTTTCAGTAAAATCGGGACTGCTCGTTTTCGCGAAATATCACACTTTAACCCTTTAGGAGCCTCAAATATATATGTTTGACCAAAAAATCTGTTCAAAAATAGTTTTTGGATGTTTGCTCGTGTAGGTGGTTTCTGCTACTCACATAAATTGGAAAAAGTCATACTTTTTAAAAAAAAATGCAAAAATACTATTAAATCAAATTAATTGTTCGTTTTTAGGACACTAGTTACAGCACCCTGTATTTGTAAGGCAAAAGAAAAAAAAAATACTTATGATTTTTTTTTAAGAGGAACACGAATACTTTTTCAAATAATTGCCATCATGTCCCGTTTTTGAGAAAAAATGTTTTTAGACCCCAAAATTAGTATATTATAAAAGGCCCCCTGTGCTTTGGGTGCTCTTATACACTGAACCAAAAAGGTACGTAATATCAATAAAAAAGTACATTGTCACAATTCAAATTTTATTAAAAGTGAGCTAATAAATTTGTAAATTGTCACAATAAACATCGATGATTAAATTTAATAAAACTATTAACTAAATTTAATTTTTGAATTCTATTACGTGTTTATTGGCAGGACGTACAATTTATTAATTTTAATAAATTTATTAATTAATTTTTCACACAGATTCAATAAAAAGTTCGCTACACCTATTAATATTTTATTGAATTTAATTAAGTTTTTTATTAAATTTAATAAATGTTGATTAAAAAGTTCGCTACACCTATTAATATTTTATTGAATTTAATAATTTTTTTATTAAATTTAATAAATGTTGATTAAAAAGTTCGCTACACCTATGAATATTTTATTGAATTTAATAAATTTTTTTATTAAATTTAATAAATTTTTAATAAAAAGTTCATATTTTGTTGAATTCAATAAATTTTTTATTAATAGATATATTTTGTAGAATATAAACAAATTATTTGTATTTATTATTATTACATTATTTGTTAATTTTAATTGCATTACATAAAATGTTTACTTTCGGAAAATTTGACTTTACGGGCATTTCAAAATAACACATTTCTATGAAGGTCCAAAATGTTTCACATGATTTTGGGTATTCCAAATTAAAAACATGAAATATTTTAAAACATACGTCAGTAGCTCTTATTACACTTTTAAAAGGAAATTTTATCCCGTCGAAATAGACAAATATTTCATTCACATTCCTTATATCCTTGCCGATAATGATAATGAAGGGCTGAATAGGGGTTTTTTCTGCAGTTAAAACTCTGATGGACTCTTCAACAGCCTCAATTGATGGACTTATCATAACAAATGAATTTTGCGAGTCTTTTATTGTAAATGGCGTAACTTGTTTTTTGCCGTCCACTCCTTTTCTAATAATTTTTTGCCACGGCACAAGCTGAAAATAAAAGAAAATAAAAGAGAAAATAAAAAAATTATTAAGATGCATATTTTTTTCATATTTTTTACATACTTTTATTCAAGTTTTCGATGTCGCTCAGCATATCTTTGATAGTTTTATTATTTAAATGGCCCTCTGACATCAATACGGCATACAACTTTTGTTGATCCCAAGTATTTAAAATTGAAGACGCTGCCGGAAAAAGGACTGTAAAGTCTATCTCAATCTATAATATATGTAAAATCAAAAAAATTATTATAAAAATATTCATTCAATGACAAGGAAATAATATAATAAAAACACTTACCAGTCTATATCCGGATGGCAATTTGTATTCCGGCAAACTTTCAAACACCTCCATCGTTGTTGCTGCAGTTTTAATATTGCACAGCCTGTGTTTGCTGCATGCCTTCCAATATCTTTCAAATTCTTCGGCAGATAGAGTGTCGTGCTTTATTGTGTTTATTACAATTTCTGCATTTTCTTCAGGTTCTAAAAATTTATACATATCAGTTTCAGTATTACAAAAACAAAATACCATTAATGATTGTTTATAATTTACCTAACATTTTGCAGCGTCCATCACCTTTACTACTCTCTGCAGGAATTTTGGTAGTCTTATACAGCTTCTTTGAGTTAGCCTTAACATTTGCGTGCTTATTATAAATTCTTCCGCGTTTACCAGTTCGATAATAATCCTACGAAAAAAAAAATTATTAACTGCATTTAATACTAAATCATTTCCATACCAGTTTTTCAGATGGAAATTTTTGTATTATTTCCTGCTCCAGAATATATGTAGCCGATAAGGAGAGGTGTATATTTTGCTGATCGAAAAATTCAGCAATAACCGGTAATAATGTGGTGCGGTGTTCCTCTTTGAATTCTCCGGTTTTGTCGTAATATTCTACTAATTGTTGTGCTTTTGTACTGCTGCTCAAAATTGTAGATAAATCTACGGACTGTATTTTGGAACCAACTTCAATCTCAGGTTCTGGAGTTGAGCTCAGTGAGCATTGCCTGGATACTGCCGGAGATAGGGAGGTATATGGAGAACCTATTTGGGATCTGTGCTCTGGGGGAAACAATTCAGATTCCGTGTACATGTGGAGTAATGGAGCACCAATAGCCTCCCGCCATTTTTCAAGTTGGTGTTCAAAAAGTATTTGCATACCCAAATTGAAATCACGCAACATCTTTTCCAAATGACGAACCTTAATAACTTTTAATACCTCAACAGTAATACCTTGGTCTAAAAAAATAGATACATAGGTATTATTTATTTACATATGTATAACGGAATAATCGCATAATATACCCTTAAAGCTTTTGTACATAAATTCTAGTTTCCATCCTCTCAATAAATGCAGAAGTTCATCATTTTCCTTCCATCTTGAAAAAGATAAAGCAAAATTCAAAACACTATTAAGCCCTAAATTGTCCCCCACTATCAATCCCAAAACAAAATGTACTTGAATCACTTCTCCCTTGGAATTTATTGGCAGCCCATTTGTCTCAATTTCTCGAAGTGCATTAATTAAAGGTAGAAAACATTTTGCATTGCCATAAGTTTTTATGTCTTGGGATTTGAACATGGCAGCTAAAAACACATTTTATACTGAAGATTCCTTTTTTGGAAAACATGGGAAAGATATATAAGTATTGCATACAGAATGGACAGATGAGTGTGATCCTAAAGGATTGTTTATTTCAACATCGTCGAAATACAAGAAATACGGAATTAATATATTATTTGGAAGCTCTATTTCTTTCTTTTTCCATAAATCACCATTGACAAAATTTGTATAATTCTGAGAGCGTTTAAGTTCATTTATATGATCCAACATCTTAGCCAATAAATCATCTTTTTCGAAAATTTGTTTAAAATAAAAAGCTAACGGCATGATATAACCTTTGTTTACTTTTGAAGCATATGTAAGGCTTCCTTTTTTATGAATAGGTTCAATCTCATCATTTACAACCACCTCACTAATTTCTTTCATTAAGCTTAGCGATTTTAACTTTTGTTCAATTTTATATTCAGAAGATAGATCGCTTAAACCAGATCTACAACTTGCAATTAGATTACTCATTTCACTAAAAGCCTCTGTGCTGTGTAATAACCGTTGTTGTGCAAATTTTTCAAACAAATTTAAAAGTGGTTCCATAATATATTTGTTGACATTGTTTAGAATCAAAAGAACATCATTTCTTGGCATGCTATTTTGGTTATAAAGGGAAAGATTAAAATTTAATGCAGATTGTAAAAAAACTGACGTCAAATCAAAAGTTTCTGCTTCAGTAGCATTTTCTACTGCCTTAGCGGAATGAATTGCAAAATTTGTAATTGGATTTCCTTTTTCTTTTTTTTCATTTGCACTAAATGGAAAACAGGGCACCTCTTTACTTTGATTTAAAGTTTCATTATTCATTTGTGAATAATGTTTTTTTAACAGATGCCTTTTATATATTGAAAAATTATCAAAATATTGCCCGCATGATGGCTGGACACAACGAATTTCGTTAAAATGCTTTAAGCCATGAAAAGTCTTAAAATGCCGAAAAAGAAGAGCACATGAACTAAATTTTTTTGCACATTTAAAACAAATCATTTTATCAATAATGTTCTAGGAAACAAATGCTTTTTTATTATTATTTGTTTTGTTTATTATTATAATTAGAATTATGGCTTCAATTTTAATATCACCTTAAACTTTTTTTATTTAATTTATGACTTTAAATTCACTTTTTTTGATTACTGCTGCTTCGTTCGGTTTCCACTGAAGAATTATTCTTATTGTTCGTCACTACCGCGTGTTAATTTGATTTAATAAGGAAATTAATTACATTTAATAAACTATTTATTGACACAATTAAACTATTTATTGACACAATTAAACTATTTATTGACATAATTAAACTATTTATATTCACAATTAAAGATTTATTGGAACACTTACGCTATTTATGATAACAATAAATATATTAATTGTATTCAATAAATATTTAATTCAGACAATAAATCGTTTATTAAAACGTATTTCAACCGAAAAACAGTTAGAGAATACGTCACTGAAATTTTTAATTAACTTTTTTAATAATCGTTTATTAAATATAATAAATGCATTTATAGATAATTAATAAATATTTAATACAGACAGTAAAATGTTAATTGTGACTATGTACAATCAATCAATAAATCATTTTTATTAATATAGCGTACGATTTTTGGTTCAGTGTAAGATTTTAATATGAGCTCATATATAAACCAAGGTTTAGGAAACATTATCTAAGATATAATAATTTTTTGTTATCTTAGATAATGTTTCCTAAGCCTTGGTTTATATATGAGCTGATATTCAAATCATATAGGAGCATCCAGAGCACAGGGGGCAAGTTATACTAATTTTGGGGTCTAAAAACATTTTTCCTCAAAACCGGGACATGATGGCAATTATTTGAAAACGGATTCGTGTTCCTCTTAAAAAAAATCATAAGAAGTATTTTTATCTTTTTTTTTGCATTACAAATACAGGGTGCTGTAACTAGTGCCCTAAAAACGAATAATTAATTTTATTTAATAGTAGTTTTGCAATTTTTTTTAAAAAGTATGACATTTGTCAATTTCTGTGAGTAATAGAAACCGCCTACACGAACAAACATACAAAAACTATTTTTGGTCAAATGTATCTTTTTGAAGCTCCTAAAGGGTTAAAGTGGGATATTTCGCGAAAACTAGCAGTCCCGATTTTACTGAAAACGTAGGTCGACATTTAGAATTTCACAATTTTTGTGCCCATTTTTGTTGAACCTATTCTTGCCAGCCGAGCGGTGTGGATGATTAATGATTTGGAATGTGATATTTTCCAAAATAAGAAGGGAATTGGATCATGCATTGCCCAATGATTGACATGCCAAGTTCTGTGCATAAAGCTTTAGTACATTTATGTGATGTAATTAAATACTTCAATTTACCAAAAGGTACGGATTGTTAAACTATGTTTTAATTTTTGTCTTAATCTATATTTCCACTTACTTTATCAGGTTCATTATCAGAAGAAGCCTTAGAATGTTCACACAAAAATATGAGAAAATATCGGCTTAATCATACTCGAAAAACTGGAAGAGTCCAAAGCAATACGGATTTAATGTTCCGTTTGTTATTATCGTCAGATCCGTTAATTGCGTTTGAAAGAAATATAAAACGGAGAAACAAATATTTAAAAGGTTCTGATCTCAGCTTTAATAAATACATTGTTGAATGTGACGAAGTACGATTTAATTTTTGGAAAAAGCATGGCTTAGTACTTTAAGGTGCATGCGATGATTGTGAGTTATTGTACCTTTTTATAAAATTGTAAAACTAAATTTTTTTAAATTAATTTGAAACAGATGCTAAAAAAAGGATAAAAATGCAAAAAAGAAACTCGGTTTCCTCGAAATGATTAACCGGTACAAAATAATTGATTTAATTTTGCAATAAGCATAATAAAGACACTTTAGATGTAAAGTTTCAATAACTTCTGACAACTCCTTTAACACCACAATCAGCAATGATGCCTAATTTGTCTCCAATATAGCAATGTCAAAAAAAAATTTTTTTGTGTATTGGGTACCCGGTACCGAAAAATCGATTATATTTTTGAATTTAGCATGGATTAGTTCTTTTAGGTGTAAAGTCTCAATCAGCTATGGCTTGTAATTCAATTCTTATAAACATATGTATGTCTACGATGATTATGAGTTATTTTACAATTTTATAATATTCTAAAAAAAAATTGTTAATTAATTCGTAACAGATGCTAAAAAACTGATTTTATTTCTAAAATTGGCATAATATAGTCCTTTGAGGTGTAACATTTCAGCCCATGCTGATGACTCCTTCCACTTAAATCAACACATGACCACAATGACTATGAATGCCCTACCTAGGTAGTCAGTATCTTACCCAGTAGTGTCATCGAACTCTTCTAACCGAGGTCCTAGCAACCTAGCGGCTTCGACAGGCGTGGACCAGAGGGAATTGGGTGTTAGAAGAGTAGGCTCGGTTGAGCAGACGAAAAGGTGGTTAGTATTATGGGGGGACATGCCGCATGCCGGACAAACATTCGGCAAGTCGGGGTTCAGTCTGGATAAGAAAGAGTTTAACCTATTACAGTATCCAGACCGGAGTTGGGCCAGAAACACTCTTGTCTTCCTAGGCAGTTCCCGCTCCTCTTCGGCAACGGGTGGTGTTGCTGCCTGATGGACGGCGTTCGCTGGGAGAGAGCTGACAAAAGAATTTTACCGAATCGGTGTGGATGAGAGTGAGGGCTGCCGGTGCACCTTAGGATCAAACGGCGTGCAAATCAGGTGCCGGATCTCATCGAAATGTTTGCGTAGATGGCCTTCTTATTCTCCTGGGGGGCGGATTCTCGTTGACCAGGCGTCTGTTCGGATGCTGTGGTTTACAGCAGTTGAAAAGGAATTGTCTGGTCAACATCACACTGTGCTCTTTAACGCCGAGCATTTTCGCTTCGTTGTGGAGATGATTTCAGAACCGCATATTTTAGTTTGTTGGGTATCTGATAGGTAAATTGAAAGTATGAGTGGGTACTGCGACAAGCGCCACTACAATTATTTACCAATTATTCTGCTCATGTTGGGTAGGTTTAAAACGCGAGTATGGAAATTCTTAAATCTAATAAAGGTGGGGAAATAATTGTATAGTACTCCTGGCTACTGCGGAAAGGTACGCTTACTAGGTGCAGTGAAATAACTCCCAAATGAAATAACTCCCAACAAAAAAATGAAATAACTCCCAAATATTTTCCATGCAAGTTGGGACTTATTTCATTATGAAATAGCTCCCAATTCATTGGGACTTATTTCATAATTTTAACTGGGAATTATTTCATAATGAAATAACTCCCAAATGAAATAATCCCCAATAAAATATCTTTGGGAGTTATTTCATAATTTTTGGAAATTGGGAGTTATTTCATTTTTTGGGACTTACTTCATTGCTTGTAATCCAGGCATTGGGAGTTATTTCATTTTTAATGGGAGTTATTTCATTTTTGTTGGGGAATATTTTTAGCGAACTAACGTCATTGACATTCATTCGCAGTACGAAAGCGAACTAAAGTCAGTACATTTTTTTTATATTCCAAATTTTCATTTTTCATTATCACCTTCGACTTATGATCATTATATCAAGAATCTGGAATTTAAAAAATGAATCTGAGATTGGCTTAGGTCAGATCCTCGATTCGGGGCGTGATCAATGGTATTTATGTGCAGAACTCCTTTCCGCATTGGCGGCCTTCGGCCGCGCTTCAAAAAATAACCCTGGGCTACGCCATTCCAACTCCGGGTGGTTGCCATAGCCGTGGCTACCGCCACGGTGATGTCCTTCCGCGTGCCACTCTTTTCTCACAGGGTAATGTGATTACAATAACCACATGAACATGACTTTAACTGCAAATATCTCGCAAACTACTAAAAATATTGGTTCAGCGGAGTTATATTCATGCTCCTGGGACCAAAGCGCGTCTCAACATTTTTGGTTGTGTATTAGCGCTCGGTACCCCACGTAAACGATTACCCATGTCTAGATTTAGAATCTGAAATGAGATTTTTTTCAACAGTTCAAAAGTTATTTCCAGTTAAAGTTCACAATTTTCTGTCATTTTCATGTGGTTGTTGTAATGGCACATTACGCTGAGCCAAAAAAGTAAAAAAGTGGGAAACGTGGCACGCGGAAGGACATCACCGTGGCGGTAGCCACGGCTATGGCACACACCCGGAGTTGGAATGGCGTAGCCCAGGGTTATTTTTTGAAGCGCGGCCGCAGGCCGCCAATGCGGAAAGGAGTTCTGCACATAAATACCATCTATCACGCCCCGAATTGAAGATCTGACCTAAGTCAAATTTTGCCTCAATGACATTAATTCGCATGTCCAAAGCGAACTAAAGTCAAAATATTAAACGAATTAAGGGCACTGACTTTAATTCGTTTTTGGTCATGCGTCTTAATGTCACTGACATTAATTCGCTTTTTGGGTGCGTAATTTGTTTGGAGGTTGAGCCCAATGTACTATTGATGCCGTGCAAACATTTAAAAATATGCAACGCTTGTGTTCTAATGCTTCATGCTAAGAGTATTTCTGAAGGACTAGAAAACTTTAACTGTCCGATTTGCCGTCAAAAGGTCGACAACACTATTCAGGTTTTCATGTAATTGTTACATTCACATATCTATGTACATATTAACTTCCTGTATTTTTCAAATTTCATTGTAACTGATTATGTTGTAAAAATATACCATTTCAAATTTTGATTTGGGATTTATTTCATTTTTTTTGGGACTTATTTCATTTGGGAGTTATTTCATTTTTTTGGGACTTATTTCATTTGGGAGTTATTTCATTTTTTTGGGGACTTGTGGTTTCATTGTGAAATAACTACCAAATATTGGGAGTTATTTCATTTCCTTCTTTGGGAGTTATTTCATTTATTAAAGTTGGGAATTATTTCATTTTTATTGGGACTTATTTCATTGGGAGTTATTTCATGGGAGTTATTTCATTTGGGAGTTATTTCACTGCACCCGCTTACTACAGTAGCATTTGGGTTATGGATGGCACTTTCAAAGTTGTTCCTTCTTTCAGGACGCAATTATTTACAACTAGCCTTAACCCGTGAGTTTCACCCCACATTTCTATAAAAAGTAAGCAATGTAAAGAAAGCAAACTAAGTTGTTTAACCTTATATAACCTCTTACCTATGAAGAATTCCATTCGTTTTCGTTATTTCCAGTTTTTATGCAGGTTTTAGGGATTAAACTCATATAACTCCTCACCAAACTTCAGTGGTCTAACCTAAATACTTCCAGAGATACTGCACACCGCTCTGCTGGCAAGAATAGGTTCAACAAAAATCGGCACAAACTGTGAATGAGGTTGTTGTTCTTGTTGTTTTAACAACAAAATCACTCCTCCAAGGTTTTGGGGAGTGTTGTCCTTGGCCGGATATGAATCCGGTACGCTCCGGTACTGCCCGACTGTCGTGGGAGCGATTTGGTATGACCAGTGCAACCTTCTAGGTCATGTCATCCCTCCTTCCGAAAGGAAAGAGAAGATGGGTAATGAGAGGTGGGAGGCGTAGATCAACCATCGAGTTGCACATCATTACCTTTGTGCATATTGGTCGCCTCTTACGACCGGTATGCCTACCGCGGGCATATTCTAAGCCCCAACCCGCAGGGGCCTGTGAATGAGGTCTTGTCTGGGACCATCCTAAATGTCGAACAACGTTTTCAGTAAAATCGGGACTGCTCGTTTTCGCGAAATATCCCACTTTAACCCTTCAGGAGCTTCAAATATATACATATCCCATATGCGAAATGAGAAATAGTTTTATACCCAATAGCCATAATATTCATCTTCTACTTTCAATATTGTTAATCATTTTCGACGTTGATGTTCGGTTGACAATTTTCGATCAACCTATTTATATTATTTATGTCTATGAAATTTTGTTTTGATTAAATTATTATGAAATTCTCATGCAGCTTTAATTAATTTCTAGAAGGGAAAGGCCATGCATGGACACACCATGAATCTCCCAACTCTTTCTAGTCGTAGGGAAATGCTTGGTGTAATTTTTATGGTAAAATTAATAAACGGACACATTTCAAGTCCATTTCTTTTAAATGAAGTTAAATTTAATATTCCCTCCCGAGCTTCAAGACATTTCAAACCTATTTTTTTGAAGCAATGTAGAACCAATTTTCAATTGCACGAACCTTTTCAGTGTTTATGTGAAAAATATAACTCTCACTCTTGTAATTTTGATACTTCGGACTCGCTTTTTATAATAAAAAAATCTGTTCTTTCCTCTCTCAACTAATTATTTTGTTTATGTTTATGTATTTTAATCTCTTATGTATGCACCTTATTCGGCTGATGAAGTTTTTCTGTAGCTGAACAGTTTGAGATCTCGACGCTTAACAAACCTCCGCCTTTCAAACACTCGGCAAATTTGATCCGCGCGTTATGCGGATGCGCCCCTCGTGTCGGTTGGGCGGGATGGTGGGTAATCCGTTGGGCTTATTATTATAAAAAAAGGGCGTTTGAGCGACGCTTGTTATAGGAATCACTACCAATGCTAGGCATGTTTAGTTCCGCAGTGATCATGGTAGCATGGGCACTTTTGTTGTTGCGCCGTCACCTTGCAACAATAAGAATCACTTAGGTTTCTCAGTTAGCTTCTACCACTATATATTTTCTCCTATCGTTACTTTTTGTGTGTGTAATTTTCTGTCCCCCAGCGACCTCTCCTCTCCCTTGTTCCTTTAACCCTATACCGCACGAGATTTTTTCCTTTATTATTTTGGTGTTAGCGAGCATCTACCCAGTATCTACCACCCCCATGCCGACAGTGCTGAGCCGGTGCAAGCGCGTGCTCTGATGTTACATAATATGTACATAAATATTACAATAATTGGCGTACATCTTACCTTCAGAAGAGTATTAATGGACAAATCGCAAAATGTGTAGACCAAAATCGAAGAAATAGTGAAGTATTTCTGTCAAAAGTAAAGCGAATTATTTTTGTAACCAGCGGACAAGGCAAATTGATTGTTATGGTAATGGCAGAGCGAATTCGGCAATATTCGCCTCTATTCGCTTCAAGTTTTCGTAAACTAGAATGTCATAGTGATAAAAAATTTGAAATGACAACCATCGATTGTTTTTTTATATTTCATAAAATATAAATTAAACTAATGGTGTCTGGAACAATAAATACGTGTTTAGACAACTCATGCGTGCACAACATTTAGTTAAAACCATCATCATCGTACCCTTTTGGTAAGTTGCGATGGTTTTTTGAAAATAAATACCAAATACAGTATTCAAAATCAGCAGTCAAATATTTCTTTTTATGACATTCTACATTACAGGGCGAGTAAAAACGTGAAGAAGAGGAAGTCAGCTGTTCGCTTGACATTACCATAAGAATGAATTTGCCTTGCCAGCGGACTGTAGAAATAAAACTACAAATGTTTTTTTTGGTAATTGAGGAGTTGCGTGCAAAAAGGGCACAAGGTGACATGTGGCCTTTTTGCGTAAAATGGCTAATTAGAAAGAATAATCTATGTTTTCTCCTCTCTCCAAATATGGATTTGATATCTTTTAATTTGGCTTAGCAACATCAAAAAATGTTGAGCTATATATGTATGTACATATATGCTTACTTGTTATTTTTTTTTCCAAAATTATGTTTTGTTGCTCATACGTTCGTACAGTGTTTTTCTTATACACTACCCGAAATAGCTATAAATGCATCCATTTTATTGCATTTTTCACCAATTTCTGTTCCAGCAAAACTATTTCAACTAATTTTTTATAAATAATGTGAATTATTTTTTAAAAGTGTAAATTAAATATAAATTTTCATCAAAATTTCAAAGTATTTTCTGAAAATTTTTAGATTCTTTTTAAATATATGGCTTTGTATCGGATTAAATTTTAGTACAATAAGGTGCTAATCTTAAGTGCGTGAAAATTGGTAGTATTGAAAAAACAAAAACGGATAACAACTTTAAATTAAGAACGTATTGCATTCTCAATTATACCTCTTCAGGAATAATATTAGCTGGTGAAAACTATAATGAATGCTATTGTTCCTTTAGCCTTTGGAAGACAAAAAACGAAGAAAATTTAGAAGTTAATTTGATGTCTGTATGACATTCGCAGCAATTAATCCAGAAAAAAATAATGATCTAAAAGATTTAATGCAATATTTGGAAAAAACAGATTCGGACTGGTATAAGAATAATTTATTTACTAGCGCAATACACACTGATTCTTATAAATCATCTGACGCAGAAGATAGTAATAGTGATTTGGATTATTAAAAATATTGTATAAAATAAAAATAATTTGTTCTTTAGCAAAAAAAAAACCTTATTATATATGTATGTATCTTTGCTTTAAATTCTTGGTATTGTTAACGATAAGCGTATTTCTTTGAACCCTGACCCAATTCGTGGTCTTTTATGGAAATAAGTACCCGTGAACGACATATTAGTTCAATATCATTTCGACGCTATTTAATTTTCCGTACAGCTCCATAATGCTTTTAGGTATGTAAATATGTGTACTAGGTTATGTAATAAAAGTCCGCTTGGAATAAAAAATTATTAATATTTACAGAATACACGTTTTTATGAAGTTAAAACAAGATGTACCCTTCGCTTTCCTGGTTATATGCAAAAAGGACACATTTATCACCGATTTATTTCATCGCTTTTCGCTAACGAGGTAAAGTGTCGCTTTTGTAACTGTACCAAGTTAAAAGATAATACACAAGATAACAATAATATCAATATCTTTTTCTATTACTACAACAACAAAAAAGTTACAATGCTTCAAAAGCTAAAAACACGAATATCTCAAAACATACTTTTCATAGAAGTGCCCTTTTTGCACGCAACTCCTCAATTGTTTCCGACCGGGGACGAGTGCTAATACGCTTCAAAAAATATCGGGAAGGGTATCAAAAGGCGCGTTTCGGACCCAGCAATGTGAATCCGTCTCCGGAGAACAATTATTTTTAATAGTTTGCGAAATATTTTCCATTTCAAATGGCCTACCTGATTAAAACCTAAGCCTAATGGATTTTAAGTAACAAAGTTTTGCACAGTTTTCCACTTTGGTGCTGTGTAAGGCAGTAAAATAGTGTTTGAGTTATTTGTAAAAGTTTGCAAACTACCACTCTCTAATTTATAGGGCTCCTGATATTCGTCTACATAGTCGATTTGTCAAACAATTGATTAGCAAGAAGTTAATTTAAAAATGAAAAAAAAAAAAAAAAATCAATTCTCACTAATCGACTAGCCGATGAGCTGTACCCATTCGATTAGTGACATATTCGACTTCGAATTATCATACCTTTCAGAAATATGAAATGGAATTATAACTTGTTTGTGAGTATAAGAAGAAGACGAGTTAGACCCACCAATAAGTATATCGAAATGATCAGTACGATGAGCTGAGTTGATTTAGCCATGCCCGGTTGTTTGAACGGAAACTAATCCCTCAATTTAAGAGATATCTCAATAAAATTTTGTATAGGATTAATAATTTTTCGGAACCAAAAAGATCGGACCAACACAACGCATAGCTCCTATACAACCATTGTTCCGATAAACGGGTTTTAGCCTATAATTTTTGCAATTATACTGCTGGGAACGTATAATTTTGCAGGTTTTCTACATGTATTTAATGGATGTAGTAAAAAACAGCCAGATCGGATTAACATAACATATAGCTTATACATATATAATCAATAGTTTCGATAAATGGGCTTGGGCTATAAATTTTATAGTTAAAAAGCGAGGAACTTTTTGGTACTTATTTTATATTATTGTATTTTATTGTGTGTAGTGAAAATCAGCCAGATATTTAGAAATCAATCCTATAAAAATATTTTATTACTTTATTCACAGAAGCCGCTCAAAAATTCACAAAAGATATACACACAAAGCGTGCTGCCTTAAAAAAAAACTCCCGGAAACTTCAGCAAACAACAATTAAAAAATAATGTTTCTATTGAATTAATGAATGATTTTTCTCCTTTGATTTAATTTAATTTATTTTAATTTAATGTAATATTATTTAATTTTCTTTTATTTAATTTAGTTTTTATTTATTAAATTAAATTGAATTGAATTTATTTTAACGCTATTTTACTTTAATTTATTTGGTTTTAATTCAATGTATTTTTTATAAATTTAATTTATTTTAATAGATTATTCAATTAATATTAACTAAATTTAATTTGAATCAATACTATTTATTTTTAATTAAGTTTAATTTGAGACTGAAAGGTGAATTATAAAATTTAAATTTAAATTTTTTAAACTTCTTGTTTTCCACTCTGTAGATTAGGAGCTAGGCATTATACATTCGCTGCTTTTTAAGGCATTGTTGGTTCGCTTACTTTATAGCTATAGAGCAAGGCATCGTTTCCTTTTTTCTATAGATGAAGTGCATAAGACCTTCTCCATACGCGTTTCTGTAAGGTGTTCGTCACTCGTGTCTCTTGAATCCTTTCGACAAAATGTGCCACGTCAGGCATTCTCCATTCGCATTGTTTCTTCGTTTACTTTCTAGCTATAGAGGAAGCCATTGTTTCTTTCGTTCAACCTTCCGCTTCTCTGGTAAGGTGTTGAAGATGATGCAGATCGTAAGGTCGTCCAATGACACGCCCGTGTTAAAGTAATGAGTTATAGCAGGGAGAGTGTTCACAGAGTTTGTTTCGATTCCACTCTCACTTACGTGGTAATCGAGTTTTTTGCTGGGGTACCTACTTTATTTCTACAAATAGGTAGGTATGTACATATGTATTTATTAAGTTGTTAATTATGCACCTAGTTCCAGGAGAAAATAACGTATTTCTGGTATCAAATGAAACTAAGTTCTAGTTATTATTCATAAAACGTTTATTTCGATACAAGAACGTCAACATTTGCTGAACAACGGGTATAAAATTTTGTACCTAGAAGATTATCTAACCGAAAATCGTAACCGTCGCCAATGCGGTTCATGTACCCGCGATTCTAGCGTGCATGGCAACGCTGTCAAAAACAAACAATGCGCAAAAGAGAATAAAATGCAACTACGCACGAAACTTCGAGTAAAAAAGTGCATTTTTTCGCGGTTACGTGACATTACCACCTCTTATAAAAAAATAATCCTTAGCCCATCCAACACCGGTTTCGCGACTCATAGTTTTTCTGCAAAGAAGTTGCAAAACCTTTCTGGTGAGCAGCATTGTTGCTTTATTTATTTCACAAACATTGAGTACAGGTTCCTCAATATGTAATAGTCGCAAAGTTGATAGCATTGACATTGTTGTTGTCATTCATCTTTTCACCTTGCTCAGTAATATTAAATAGGGCTTTTAACTCAACCATTTCCGGCATCAAAACCTTGAACTTGTCGTTAAAAATGTCCATCAAGGATTTTATGCCTAGTTGTTGGAAATCCAGCCAGCTAGAGACGAAATAAATCGCCTTTGTATTTGGTGAATAAGTTTTATAAATATTCAATTTTATTAAAAAATTCGTGTCTGGGCTTACGAAGCCTAGCATATCTTCAAGCGTTTCATCCAATTCAACACTTTCATCGATAGCGAATCAGAAAGAGTATATTTTTGTTGTTATTGGCGTCATTGTAACCACATTTTAATGTGTAGGAATGTATATATGTAATATATTTTAACAGTTTCTCTGTGTGAGTTGAAGCTTATTTGCATATACAATTCAAAATTAACTAACCCAACATGATGTTCAAGAACGTCTTGATTTAGTGCACAAAATTATCGGCATTTGGCATGATATCAGTCATTAGTTAAGCTAACAATAAAATATATAACAAATGTCTGTCACTGAAGTAATTAAGAGCGCGCTATTGAACCGACAGGTACTTCCCCTCACTACAGTGGCGGAGCTACCTTAGTTAAAAAACGGTGGCGAGCACCATCTCAGCGGAGATTGGACAACCCTCGGTTCTCACCAACATGTTAGAGGGAAACATCAACATAACCGAAACAGTCCCGAAATGATACCGAAAATGACGACAAATATAATGAGCATATGCGTATAATTTTCCGGGGTCTCGGGGTGTTTATTTTTTATTTTTAAATAACTAAATAAAAATGAAGTTTTATCGTTATTCAAGAATTCCAAAATTAAAAATAACAATATCAAGCTTGGATTTAACCGAAGTCATTGATAGATTTGCGAAAACTAAGGATTTCACGTTCTAATGAGATATTGTTACACGGATAGGTTTGTCTTTGGGCACAATTTGTGGCTAAATACATAAATGGGTTTTCGTGTTTTATGTGGAATTAAGTAATCCTCGTTAATCGCAATTAATCAAAAATTTTAATCAAATTGAAATTTAGGTTAATTTTATGATTCCAATGATTAAATTTGAAAGCAAAATAAATCCTCATTAACAACATTTAATCGATTAATTATTCTAAAAATGTTCGATTATTATCATTAGTCAATTAAATTAATAGAGAAGTTTAATATAATTGATTTTTGATTTCTAATTTTAATCCAGATTTAACAGGTCTGATACTACCAATATGTAGCAATAATTTAAAGTAGTACAGCTTAGTATTTGGGAATTTCCATGGTAGAGATTGATGAAAGCGAAAAAACCAACATTTTGTTTTTAAGTTGGTAATATGGCTAAGTTGTTGTAAATATATTAAATCATGATGAATAAATGCCAGAATGACATTCGCATAAGCCTAACTTAAATATTCTTAAACTATTTAGGACAACCAAAAAAAAAATTTTTTTGTTCTTAAATACCTTGTTAAGAAACCTCTTTATATTTGTTATGCTGTGTGAATCTTAGTAACCAGGGATTACATGTTACTTTTATTTTAGTTCTTAGTGAAATTTTGAAAAGTATGAAAAATTTGCACAAACATTTTTGGGTGTAGAAAAAAAAATTGTTGTGCGCCTTTTTTTGTAACGTAAGTGACGAAAATAAGCATTTTATTGCATAAAATATATAGTTTTCTGCCAATCAATTTAAAATCTTCGATTCTCTATCTACAAGGTAATTACATAAACTATGTAAAGTAAATTTGTTTTTAAAATAGTATACAATCTAAAAAAAACCGGTGCGCTTTTGTAACGTCAGTGACGAACGCTTACGTTCTTACCCACCTTTTCAAACAAACTTTTTATTTTTGCTTCTATTTTTTTTTTTTTTTTTTTTTATTAAAACGTAAAGATCCTCTGTATATATATCGAATGTCTATGTATAAATAGTCCACACAATAGACTCGAACAATATTTGGTGGTTAATGCAACACATTTCTTGTAATACAATTAGTACTTGGCGTATGAGCAAAACCAGCTAAAAAAAAGTCTAAACTGAGCAAAGGACACCTGAAGATAAACCCTTTCACGATTTTCTGCAATAAATCAATTGACCTGTTTGTTATCACGTCCATAAAAGAAAACCTAGTCGGCTTTTTTTCTGTTACTTCGGAGGTAACGTCAGTGACGAATTTTACGTAACGTCAGTGACGGTACATAATTAACTATGCATGCTACATCTTTATAAAAGTCCTAATAACAATGATTTTTATAAAGACTTCATTGTATTTCTAATAATCTCCCAAACATTGGAATTTAATTCTGTCAAGGGGTTTCGCAGAAATTTGAATAAATCACCGGTGCCCAAAACCCCTAGTCCTAAAATTGTAACGTCAGTGACGACGGAATTTTAGTCCGTATTTAGTATATTTTTAGAATTTAAATAAAAAGTTTAGGCATAACAGCTTTGAGTAGCTAAACTCCAAGTAATAAACCATTTTTCGTGTACTAAAACGTGCAAATGGTAATGCAATTTGAGTTTGAATCATACAATTTTACTTGCGATGTAACGTAAGTGACGGTGGAATTTCCCATTTACATTGGTATATCGCAAAAATATTTACTTCTTTATTAATTTTTAAGTAAAATAAAACTTTGCAATCAAGAAAATTCAACTTATTTTCTAATAAAAACACACTATTAATTTAACCCAGTTTTCATATTTTATCTTGTATGATACAACTCAAAGGGTAAGACCTTAATTTTTTTGTTTCAGTTACGCCACTGTATCACGTATGACATCATTGCGAATTACGACTTTGGAGCTATTTTAATAAAAAGAATCGTTTTTGATCACCATCACGGAGCAGATAACTTTGTTTGGATCCTGAATATAAACACTTCAAATCAATATTGTTCATGGGAATCAAGACGGAGTCACTATTTGATCCAACTAACGTCATTACGAAAATATAACTTGCATGAGTATCATATCAATATCGCACGCAACACTTACATATATGAAACACTGAAGAATATGCACATACACATGTACTTATATTTAGATAAATAAACTAAATTAGCTGCTAAAATATCTCACCTTTTCTTATCGAATATTCCGCTTAAATTGTTTAATTGCTTGTCAAACGAACTTGAATTTCTTACTGAACGTTGTGCGACGCTTCCCATAGTATGTATTCACTACTGATGTAGCGAATTTTCGAATTCGTATTCACAAAATTGAAGTAAATTTATTGCGAATATAGCATTGTTCGCGTACATACATTTTTTTTTTAAATTATATTAATTTTTTACTGAGAAAGTGTTCACTAACACAAAACACTTGCAGCGAGAGAGCGCATTTTGACATTTCATTGAAAGAGAGAGCTACAAGATTTTACTGTGGGAATTCCACTCCGTAAAAATTGTAGGTGAAAAACAGCTGATCGTGACAAGGGAAAGCAACAACAAAATTTAAAAATTTGAACTTTTAACCAATCAAAATGGCAACAGCTTCATTTGCTGCTAGTTTTTTCTTACTTATTGCGTTTCGAGAGAGTTTTACGTCATTCTCACTTTTTGCAAGTTTTGTACGCGAACAAAGCTTATGTTAATCAAAAACAAAACTGAGAGGATAATAAAAGGTTAATAAATCAAAACAGACTTTGATTTGTATAAGAAAATTCAGCAATGCTCAGAGTAAAACACAAACGAAACACAAGGCTCGACTAGGCTGACACCAATGATTTCGAATGTTCAAAAAACGTCATTCGTCGCATCACTATTATATATGACAGATATAAAAATACGTGCAGGTACAGGGATTGTTCCTAAAATTTAGCCTCGAAAAAAACCGAGTTTGCGAATTCGAGGCAAGTCCGAAGATTTGCCCTAGAACAATCCTGCTCTCTCTAATTCGAGGCGGTATTATCACCGCCTTTGTACCTACCCAGCAAACACAGCCTATAACGTTAGAGAAATACTGTAGTTTTACATTAGAATTCTAATGTACATAGTTCTCTAATGTATCTCTAATCGAAAATCACGTTAGAGAACTAGGCTAGAGGACGATTACAGAAACACTCGAATAGCGAAGATGTGTGTATTGTCAAGTTTTGTAGTTATAAACTAAGGTATAAAAACTTTGAATTTTATTCCCATTAGATATTGAAGCTTAAGACATGTCAAACATATTTAAAGCAATAAATTTATCGAAATAGAATTAAACAAGAACAATTGGATTTCATTTCATTTCAGTTAGAAATTTCTCATTAGAATCCCATTAGAATTTCACGTTAGAATTCGAATCGATAACTAACCTTTTTCTCGATATCGAGAAGTAAGTCCCCTTTTTGTCGAGAATGCTATAATTCGCGACAGTTTCACAAATCGTTCTCTAACCATCTACCTTAGAGAATAACATTAGAATTCGAGTCGTTTTCTAATCGTCCGCTAACCTTAATGTTTGCTGGGTAGCTATTTATTGGGCTTTAACAAAATGTTGAACATTTCATAAAGTAAAATATTTATTATAGCCATTATTTTTATTGCCATGTAAATACCATTGACCGCCAAACCTAACTCGCTTGAGTATTACTCTCAACATACGTATTCTTACGCTCTTATTTCAGTCGCTGTTGGGAGCGAAAAACCAATTTTGGCACAGTGGTATAGTACTCGTCCAAGCATATGGAAAAAAATTAATCAATAATTCTTCTTTTTAAAGCTTTATTCTCTTTTTATAAGTTTTATGCACAGAAGTTGGTGCATTCGCCTTACCAACTCCTTGCCACCATGCTTGAATAGCTCAGCAGGCAAACAATCAGCGCCAGCTGCTTTATTTGTTTTTAACCGGGATATTGCTATTCGCACCGCATTATAGTCGGGTTGTGGGACGTCAATTTCATCATCTTCGATTCGTAATTTTTATAAATGACATCTCACCATGTTTTCAACATGCAAACTTTCTACTGTATGCGGACGATTTAAAAGTTTTTTCTACAATCGCAAACTGTTCAGACTCACCCAATATCCAGTTTGATCTGAACAATTTAGCTGCCTGGTGTAGTACAAACAACATACCATTGAATGTCAGTAAATACTTTCATGTTACCTTTTCCAAATCGCGCTTCGTCATTCCCACATCTTATGCCATTGGCGGGTCCCGTCTCTCGATTTTTAACGAGATTAAGGACTTAGAAGTTGTTTTTGAATCTAAATTCCCATTTTCGACTCATTTAAACTCTACCATTGCCAAGTCCTACTCTGTGTTGGCCTTTATTCGCCGTTTTAGTTCCGATTTCTTCGACCCATATACCCTTAAGTTATTATTTACTTCGCTTGTCCGTTCTTAACTAGAATATGGCTGCTTCATTTGTAGACCGTATCATGAATGCCACATTAAGAGACTTGAATGAGTACAAAGAAACTGTGTTCGCCTTGCGCTGCGTTCTCTCAGCTTTTCAGAACCGATGTTCTCATATACAGCGAGATGCACACTCATTAGCATCCAATCACTTCAATGCAGAAGAACCATTCTTTCATTGACATTATTAGTTGTGCTATTGATGCGCCTCGTCTTCTCGAATATATTCGCTTTCATGTTCCAAACAGGCCTCTTCGAAGCAGTATATTTTTTATACATATCATGCCCGTACCATGTATGCATCTAATGCTCCCATTTTTAGAGCACTCACGGAATTCAATCTTATTTCCGATTCCTTAGCCATTGATTTTTCCTTATCTAAACCTGTGTTTAAATCTGTACTCGCTAATGTACTCCTATAAATAAGTCTGCGCCTACGTATTTATGTAGTCCGTAAGTCTTTATACTTTATACTGTATTGCTACTTTATTTATATAATTTGTTATGCTTCTTTGTTTTTGAACGGAAAAGCCACCTCGCTTCCCTTTTCAACTCGCGGTAGTGTTCACACACACTCCTTGTTGCATTCGATCTTAGCGTTGCCTTGTAGGCTTCGTCCTTTTATTTCGTTGCAGCTCCGCACTTCTTCTCGTTCGCCGGAATCCAATTACTTCTTAGGCTGCTGTACGGAGTGCTCCTGTGACGTGCACCCACTGGTGCTTCCACTGGGTTGTATTATTCTCTGAGCGAGCAGGTGTGAGAGGCGGTCTGCAAAATCATTGGTGGTCTGTTGCGATTGCAGCTTTTCCAGTCCACGTCCTTGCGGGTACGAATGTTAGCTGCTATTAGGAAGTGATCGGAGTCTATGTTTGGTCCTCTTATTGTGCGAACATCTCAAACGCCGTCCGTCCACCACAATGTGGTTAAGCGTTTTTCGATCGTGAGACAGCCATGTGGCCTGGATATGACCATGTTTCGGGCACCGGCGAAGTCGATCAGCCTCTATCCATTTGAACTTCCCGACTATGGGTCCAAATACAACCTCTTTGCCCACCCTGGCATTAAAGTCGCCAAGCACGACTTTGATGTCATGACGGGAGCAGCGCTCATGTATTTCCTCCAAGCGCTCGTGGAATGCATCCTTTTCCACCTCGTCTTTCTTTTCTATCGGTGCATGCGCGCAGATCAACGAAATTAAATTAAATAATCGTTCTTTTATTCGGATTGCCACAAAACGCTTATTCTCGGGTATGAACGACAGTACTCGATGACTGAGTTTCTCTCCCACCACAAATCCCAAGCCAAATCTGCGTGGTTGGTTTTTTCATATTTCCTCGCCCCGTCCATTGCATTTCCTGTATGGTAGTGATGTCAGCTTTTGCCCTTCTCATGGCCTCAACCAACCTATCGAGGGACCGGAAATTCTAGGTGCATTACCTTATCTCATAATCCTTATTTCGTTTGCGGGTGACCTCATCTAAAAAGGGGATTCTCATATCCGAGGCTTTGTTGAATTTCATTGGTACTTTGTTTTATGTGGTGGGTCCCAAACCCAACGCACAACCCGTTCCGCGGAGGTTGTAATTTAATTGCACGTTTATATAGCGAGCCGCTTCATACAAGACAAATGGCCGCTTGCAGCCGCACCACTTGGTGATCAGATGCTGCTTGGGTGAGTAAACTCCTGGCAAGCCCTTGAACCGATTATATCGGAGTGGCCTTACCAGGTTGTCGCCGATAAAGGAGGTATGTATATGTAGGTATAATACAATCGGTTGTTCCGATAAAGGAGGTATGGGCTATGTACATATGTATATTAACTCTTTCAGGTTTGGTGGCTTGTAAACTAACCACCTTTTCTAGCTTTTGTAAAACATAGTTACTCATTGCCAACTGTATTCTACCAAATATTGGCGAGGGGAGTGATCGTTGATTAAATACGAATATTTGAAATAGCGGTGTTTCTTTCACTGGTCATTTTAAAAATTAATAATAACCCTACTAGACCGGCCTAACCACACTCACTAATACATGCAAGCGAAAATTGTAAATTACTAACACACACAAAGCCTTCTTTCAAACTTTGCTTTTTCTTTGTCTTTCTTTTTCTTTGAAAGTGTGAGCAAAATGCAACTGCGTCTTAAAAAAATGTTAAAAATATTAAAAAAGGAGTTTAGCAGTGAAATTACAACTAAAACGCCTTAATAGTGCTTATAATTGTTATTTAACAAGTGAAGTACTGTTTTGAATTTTTATGCACCAAATTTGTATACTTTCAGTGGGACGAACAAATCAAGGAACCTTTAGGCAAATGGAATAAAACTATACTTTTTAAAATATTTAGTGATAGAAATATCTATTTGAAGAATTTATTGATTGTTGTGAACGTGAAAATTGTGCAGTTTTGACTTGAATTAAACAATAAAAAGCAAATCTAATAATACAAACAATTGTCTTTTAATAGTTAGCTATATATGTATAAAGTTTGCGTCACTCATAACCGTTAGCGCTGGCTTGCGTTTGCGTTATACCTGACTGTTGGCGCTAACCAAACATTTCATTATTGATAACATGAGTGAAGAGTGCAGATTTATGTGGTTTTACATGCGCTAGAATGAGATGCCGTATACGTACGTGTGCAAAAAAACAGCAAACACATGGTTAGATTCGGCACATTGCTCTGCAGAAACTAATTGAGAAATACATATATGTATATATAAATAACGCAAGCGCAAGTTACTTTATTCAATAATTTTAATGTGCAATAAGTTTTATAATCACATTTTTTTCGATGATGTCATCCAACCTATGAAAAAATCTGAAGAAATTATTCTCTTCGAAGATTATAAGACATGAAGAACTCTTTGATAAATGCATTTAATGGGTTGAAACACATACATAGATACAAACGATTAGTATAAAGAGCGATTCGACATCGCCAAAGAAAAGTTATGTATATGCCACTTCTTTCTTTGTACCGCAATAAAATGCATTTCAAAAATATTTATTATATGCAATTGTTTTACTCATTTTTTATTTATAAAATGATATGTATGTATGTATGTATGTAGAGGCTTATGGAATAATACGAAAACATTAGATTAAACATTAAATTACGTTGACGTCGGTGAGAGTGCTGAGAATTTTCTTGGGAAGTATATAATATATATAACAATAATTTTTCCCCTTCCCCGTTTTCACCATACTGTGGTTCACGTTCTCTGCTTCAATACAGTTTTGTACAGAAAAATAAACAACAATTATTTGGCCTGGAAAGCGAGGAACACTAACAATTATTAAAGAAAATAAAACCATTATGCAACAGCGAAAACACGATGTAGTTTTATCCAAACGCGATTTACTATTGGTGTTAACGAAACTAACCAAATACAGTTAGTTGAAAATACCACGATACATTCCTTTTCCCGGGATGGGGACCCCAGAACTTCTGAATCGGTCATAGCTTGTGTGACTTATTTTATCCTATTAAATTTTTTAATTTTTTTGGGCTTTAGATGGGCCTCGAAAAATTGTCTGGTAACACAAGTTTACAAATTCAGGTCAACTTTTGGATCTGAGCAGATAAGAGCGATTCTTTACTATATTTGATATGCTCAATTCGAATCTGCATTAAATTTTTCAATATTGATTCTAGTTTCCGAGATCTCGCATGATAATAATAATAATAATAATAATAATAATAATAATAATAATAATAATAATAATAATAATAATAATCGTGGGCCTGCTTGGTAAGTAAGTAAAAATGGCAGAATGTTCATAAAAGTATGAACATATATGTAACTACGGCGCTCTAAAATAAGTAAATTTATACAGTCCACTAGAATTTAAGATAATATTGTCATACATGCATACATACTTACAAAACAAACAGGATAACCCTGTAAAAAACGTTGGAGTATGGGAGTACTCCAACATTTATCCTCATTCATACAAAAAGGTGGTCCAATTTATAAGCCCATGTCCGGCGATTGGATCACCTAATCCACATCGGAGCACCCTGCTGAATAGTCTATGGAACACCTACGTGAGAGTACTTTGAAAATGCTGCCAAAAGATTACTCTATAGAGTACTATGCAGTAAAGCGAGAGAGGGAGTATGTGATCTTTTTGAGGACCACCTACTCCCTCTCTCGCTTTGCTGTTGAATACTCCATAGAGTAATCCGATAGGAGTATTTTGGGAGTACTCTCATGTAGGTGATCTATAGAGTATTCAAAAGCAAAGAAATGGAGTACTCCGAGTCGGATTAGGTGATCCAATTACCGGCCATCGCCATATAAATTGGACCACCTTTTTTATATGAGCGAGGATAAGTGTTGGAGTACTCCGATACTCCTTAGGGAGTACTCTATGGACTATGGAACGGAGTATTTCGGTTTTTTGCAGGGTAAGGTACCTAAACCTATCACACATACACACACATATGTACACACATACAGTCCACTTGAGGAAAGATAAGTATAAACAACCCTCATACAAAACAAATGGTTTCTTAATATTCAAGCAATGCCCTTGAACAAACAAACAATAGAATCAATAGAACATTAGGAACATTTAGGAACATTTGAACGTTTAGAAACATAGTTTTAAAATTTAGTATATAAGCAAATGTAAAATAGTTTAAATGCAAAAAAATTAGCAAAATATAATTATCCTGATGTATCATCAGTATCCAAGCCAGTTCCACGTACAGCTAATGATCCATTGCCAGTTTATCGAAGTATAAGTGCAAACGTCCTGGAAACTTTAACTCCATCACCCCCGAGCAGTGAAAGCGACTTTGTCACGGAAGGGCCACATTTAATTTCGCAAGATGAACTAAGCGATTTGATTCGTGACTTGAGTTTGTCCAAACAAAAAGCAGAGTTGCTAGCATCACATTAAACTTGGCCTTATACAGAACTTCGTCAAAGCATTAAACCGTGAAGGACCGGCTTTTCAGTACTTAGTCAAGTTGTTTCCTAAATTGTCATATGCAAAAATCAAAGAAGGAATATTTGTGGGACCTAATATTAGAAAACTAATGGCTGATAAAGAGTTTAGAAAATGTTTAAAGCCCGATGAAGCAGCCGCGTGGGCATCTTTTCAAAATATCGTTCACCACTTTCTTGGTAATCACAAATCCCCTAATTTTGAGGAAATTATTGGCGATATGTTGGAAAATTAGCTCGGATGTTTCTAAAGATGCATTTTCTGCATTCCCATCTCGATTTCTTTCCCGAAAACTTGGGTGATACGAGCGACGAACAGGGTGAGCGGTTACACCAAGATCTAGCCAAAATTGAAAGACGATACCAAGGATTTTGGGATGAAGGCATGATGAGCGACTATTGTTGGACTCTAATACGCGAAACAGATACTAAACAATACAAAAGACAAAGTTCCACCAATCTTCATTTCTGATTTGTTACTTTTAAGTTAATAAAATGAATATTATTTGACAAAAATCTTAAAAAATGAATTTGAATTTTGTTGAAAGTTACAAAAAAAATCCCTAAAAATAAAGTTTTTGCCGGCTCTGCCTAATATTTTGCTAAAAGTGTTTGCTATTAAACACACTAATTTTAGGAAAAAAAATTATCCTGATTTTCACAACTTCGTACAAAAAAACCATTTTTGAAATCAAAATTTTTTCAAAAATCGTAAAAATTCGACCAAATTTCGGCCAGCTATTGCTCAGCGATGGTTTGACCTTTCCCTACATATTATACGTCGTTAGAAGCGTATTTTAATTTTCTTTCGAACAAGCTATTGCTTCCGTTCGTCGCTTTTGTAAAATTGGCGAAACGATTTTTTGAATGAAGTGGTACCTAAAAAAACACAAAATTACCGATATCTCGAAATCTTAAATCAATCTTAAACAAGTAAGGAAAGGGCTGTCTTCGGCTGTGCCGAAGGCTTTATACCTTTCATGAATGCTAAACCACACTTATCGGAACAATCGATTGTATGGGAGCTATACGTTATGTTGGTCCGATCTGGCTGATTTTGCCTACATATGTTACATGTATAATATGTAGCAAACGTGCAAAGTTTAACGTTCCTAGCTTTTTAACTGCAAAAATTATAGCCCAAAACCCATTTATCGAAACTATCGATTATATGGGAGCTATATGTCATGTTGGTCCGATCTGAGTCATTTTCACTACACACGTTGAAAATACAATTTGTACTAAACTTGCAAAATTTTACGTTCCTAGCCTTTGAATTGCAAGAGTTATAGGCCAAAACCCATTTATCGGAACAATCGATTGTATGGGAGCTATGCCTTCTATCGGTCCGATCTTGCTGGTTCCGACAAATGATTAATCCTTTGCAAAATGGCGCCTGCTTGCAAAATTTCATCGAGATATCTCAAAAACTGAGGGACTAGTTTGCGTTCAAACAGACGGACGGACAGACGGACATGGCTAAATCAACTCGCCTCATCGCCCTGATCATTTCGGTATACTTAATAGGGGGTCTAGCTCTTCTTCTTCTCATACTTACAAACATCGGACCAAAGTTATAATACCATTTCATGTTCATGAAAGGTATAAAAACGGAATGCAGATTCGGATTCAGCGTCATAAATTGACTTAAAAACTACTTTTAGTTGCCCAGATCCCAAACCGTGTGTACTTGTGTAATTTTTAGAATGTATATACAAATTTGTACCAATTAGAAAGACTAGTTTTATTGACATTTTTATATCCAGCAAATGGCATTTACTCGTATAAACGGTGTAACAAAAACTCTTCGATAAAATTTTTGGTTTGTCGTCGGTTGAATTCAGAGGCGCCAGATCGAAACCCAGAACAGATAAACAAGGGGTGCCACAGGGTGGTGTCCTATCCCCACTACTGCTTAACTACTATATATCGAGACTTCCCCCCCACCAGAGGCTGTCTAGATCGTCTCATGCGTCGACGATTGTACGATACTGGCAACAGGCCCCTCCGTTGAAGAGCTCGCTGGGCGAAATAACCCAAACGGTAATAACACAAAATTTGTGTTATTTCTCATTCAAATTCTCCTGGGAAAAAAATTGCTCAAATATAGTATTTCATTGGCAGACAGGATGGGTTCGGCATCGGTACCTTGATGGGCTCATATCAAACCTGCTTAAGACCGAAACCTAACTAACGATCGGACAAATGATTTCTGGTTGTTGTAATGGCACATTAGGCTGAGCCAAAAAAGTGTGCGTACCGTGGCACGTTGCCACGGTTCAGGCAACCACCCGGAGTTGGCATGGCGTAACCCAGGGTTTTTTTTAAGCGCGTCCGAAGGCCGCCAATGCGGAAAGGTGTTCTGCACATAAATACCATGGATCACGCCCCGAATTGGGGATCTGACCTGGGTTAATTTTCGGGTTTTCACTAATAACTTTTCACTGAAACAAAATATTGCTTTTCCCCCTTCGGAGTATTGTTACGGAGATAAGTACGAAACAACATCAAACGGTAATTTCGTGTTGTTGCCCGATCACTGCAACCTATATAATTTAGCCATGGTTGAGAATAACATAGAATGTACATATGCACATATGTATATATTACTCTACGCAGCTTTACTGGACTTATACTGCAGTCGTAAATCTACATATTTATACGACAAATGTGCGGTGCGAACACAAAACAAGTCTGTGATGCGTGTATGTGCACTTTTTTGGTTTATTGCTCAAATGTGGAAATAAAATTTTGACTTATTTATTTCTCAAAATGATGCAATAACACAAATTTGGGCTATTACCGCTTGGGTTATTTCACCCCGCCGAAGAGCTCTGCTCTCGCATAAATTCATACCTCCCAGCCCTGTCCGAATTTTTCGCTGGGAGAAACCTGACATTATCACCGACCCTATTCACGATCCTCGGCGACCCTATTCACGATGTGGACAACGCAGGTGAACATGGATTTAGACGTGTACGTTGATAGTGTTAAGCTACTAACTGTCTCACACCCCAAAATATTAGGGGTCACGTTTTATAACATGTTCAAATACGGCGCTCATGTAACCGCAATTGTCAATAAAGCCCAAAGCCGTAACAAAACTCTCAAGTCGATAGCTACCTGCGTATTTTTCCTCATCTACACCTTATATCGAACTATCATATCTTTGTTTTTGTTTATATTCTCTGCTAAGAATTCTTGGAAGAGCTAATAAGTAACCATGGTCATATGTGCGGGATGCTCATTTGTAATCATCATCGTGTTTATTCGTATTGTTCGAAAACGGCTTCACCAATTTTTTGCCGATTTGCCAGAACCATAACCGGATCAGCGCAATGCGATAAGTGATCTATCGCTACCGTTCAATAGTGTTTTGGCATATAATACTCTCCGATACTTTATTGGTAGTGGTACAGTTTACGGATATCACCAATCTGTTACAAACCTGTCGAATTGGCAGCCTTGACTCATTTTTGTTTTACTCATTCAAAAATAATAAGATTATTTTAGGCGACACTATAGCACTGGCATAAGATGAATTAGTGAGTATATTCTTGAATGTCTTTTTTTTGTGATATTATTTAGTGAATAGTTTTTGCTGTTAATAGAAATTTTACTAAAACAATTTCTGTAATAACGAGGTGGTTTTAAGTAATCAACATGGGCTATTTAATCGGCATCGGTCAGACACTGGGTTGTACTATGTATTGTATTTGTATGCATCAAAAACAAAATTTCATTTCATTTGGACTTTTATTTAGTGAGTGCAATCACTTAAGATATACAATATTATGAAAGCATTTTATTTGATTTAGTAATGACTTGCTTATTTACAAGTAACTTAACAACTATAAATACATAGATTAAAATTTGTTTATTAGTTATAGTTCAAACACGTAAACAAGTATGTATGTATATGTCAAATAGGTATATATGGGTGACATTTTTTTGTTGTTATACGATATATAGATTTCTTTTCCCAAACTTCTATGTGAAGATCTTTTGGATACAGAAACATTTTCTATTGAGCTTCGCCGAGCTTCACTGTATTTTTTTCGATATGATAGTTTGGAAACAGTATTATTGTAACCGGCATCGAAATCGAAAAGCAATGTTCTCTCTGTATATATTTTATTTCAGTATATATTTTATTTCTACCGAAGCACAACATGGCTATTAAGATGTTTGATTAAAGAACTAAAACTATCTATTTCTTAAAAAAAAAACGCTCAAAAAGCTGGAATTGTTTTGCTCGATATACATACATGTTGTCGTCTTTTGGTCATCTATATATTTAAGAATCAAGACAAATTCCTTAAGAGTATGTAAATGTATTCAGAACATTTTCCAAGTAATTATTGGTTTCACTTGGTACATGTTTTCACATATTGTATAGGTATGGTATCTATAGTGAAATGCAATACGTAAATATGTATTTGTATTTTAAAAATCTAAATTAATATCAACAATTAGGGACATGTCCTTAAATTAATTATGTATGACTTAACTTGCAGAAAGTTTAAAATAAAATAAATTATCGAATACCTATTTCAATAAAATAATATTATGTAACCGAAACTACATAAATCACAGTCTCTAATAAAAAAAAAGCGCATAGATATATGTATGTATGTGTGTACATATGTACATACATACATATAACAATTTCAATGCTTGTATGCAGTAGTGTCAGGGAAAAATATTGCAAGGGAGTTTGTTTTGTTTTGCCGCCGTGGTGTTTTAATAGTGTAACTGGCCTACCACACCGAAGGTCCAAGATTCGAGCTATAGGACAGGTAACATCAAAAGAAGCTTTGAACCGTTTTTCTGAAGTAGTTTAGCAAACTCTTCGAACGTATTTCTGCCATGGAAGGCTTCTCAGCAAAAAGTCAAATGCTTTACAGATGCCGTTCGGAGTCGACAAAAAATGTAGGACCCGCCAATGTGAAACAATTTTGTTGAGCCTACACCTCAAGATTGGTTGAAAATATCAAATTATTTCTGGTTTATAACTTTTTTTTAAATAAGACAAATAGACAGTTAGCAGTAATGGAAGGGCAAACCACATTTGGTCCGGGAAAACCTTCTGACCGGATATCGTGGATTGCTATAAATGACAACTATCAGTTACACTCCAGCTTCGCCGAGCTTCTCTATCAATTTCTGGTGTGCAGTTTTTTCTGAAAAGCCGAGGGATCACCCCGTTTTGAAAACAACTTGTCCCAGGCACTAAGATTAAAGATTTAATTATTAGTACAAGCGAGTTTTAATTTTATAATTCACGGAATCCGCAATAATATCTTTATCTTTGAATTGTAGTTTAAATTGTATACCCGATACTGCACGTGTGCTTGCATTAAGAATACATTTTTGGGTAATTATGGAATAATATTCATTGATTTTCAAACGATGGCCCTATTATGAGATGTCTTATATGTTTTTTCTTTCTCCTATAGTTGTGTGTTGCAAACTTTCCCCTTCGAAATTGTCTGCAGAGATTTTTAGATGGGTTTTCTGCGTATAAGAAAAAGTATGCTGGCAAGTTAATTTTTTTAAGTAGTCAAAAGCCCATTTAAACAGTTTTTTAAGTGCTTTAATAGTTCGAAATCAGTCGAACGTCGAGTTTATCTCATAATATGGGGCCAATATTACAACAGTTCTCATTTAGTCACATTTATATTCGTAAATATATGTATATGTACGAGTATAGATGTATGTATTATTAGTATGTATGCATTATAATCTAATTAAGTTGATCGGCCTATTTGAAAAAAGGAATAATGCCTCCACCCCGTAGTACGTAGGTATGTATCCTTGAATGCGTGTTTAAAAGAAAAAGATGTGCGTCCATCTTTAGAGAGAGCAATTCAAGTATTGATGCTGTTTGTTTAATCCTGATAACTTATTTGTTGATTTTGTTTTAAGTTGTCGACTCAAGGCTAGTCTGGATTGAAAATATATGAGATGTATCTATGAAAGTAATATCTTCACCAAGGTTTTAAAATCAGCTAACTTCTTTTATCAAAATTTCGCACAAAAAGCTTAACCGAATGATAACGACACGTATCTTCTAAAATTTAAACAGGCTTTACGAAAGGGAATATAACTCACTTGTTCTAACAAACTATGTGAAATTGAATGGAAATGCGAAAGAAAACACAAACAATATTCATTGGAATAGTAAAACCCAACGGGTTAGAAATTTTGACATATAACCGAGATAAGTTATGCCAGTCGTAAGAGACTATTAAAGTCCACTGCTCAAATGGTCAATCAAATGCTCCAGTAGCATTACAGGTGGTAAGACCGTAGCCTTTCAGAGTCGTATCCAGCAGGAACATTACAGGCTACAAACAACAACAATATTTGAATAGTTGGAATGTTTAACAAGTTTAACAAGTTTAAGATTTGCTAGATACATATACCCCTTCCGTGCTATGTTCCGAAACTGAAAAGGAACTGCTGACCTGCATTTCAGGCGCCGCGTCTAGATCAAATTTAGAACGCATCAAGCAATTGCATTACGAACGTACAATACGAATGTATGTAGGTATACATAACCATGAATCTTTTAAACATTCACATCATGTATATACAGCCATATGTTTGTTTGTATAATGTTTACTGATAGTCGTTTTTAGGCGTAGATAGATGTGTTTGGTGTTGGGGATGCTGTGCGTGTTGTTGCTGCAGATGATGGTTTTGGTGGTTACGTCGATGACTATTGCCTCGATTATGAACTGTAAGGTGTCGATAAGTGTCGTGTGAGTTAGGCATTTGTTTGGTTGTTAAATATTTCTCTTGCTCATTGCTACTCTCATATAATTTATGTTTACGGTTGTGGTGAGTACGACGGAAATATTGGTTGGCATTATTTCGTTCGGATTGGCGTTTCTTGGCGCTGTGCTTCGTTTCTGATTGATTTGTGGCTGATAAAAAATTTAAATTTTCAATGGTTGGTGAACCTACTGTAGCAGGATTAGGTTCATCAGTAAGTAAATCCTCGGTGGAGGCCTCAGTGTGGTTTAATAATTGGCGTTGTAGATTTCCGCGTAGTTTATCATGTACTTCTTTTCTGGTATTTTTTGGTACGAAAGATGCATAGCCCACTAATTTAACGTCTAGTCTTGGATATCTGTAAATGTAATAATACATTAATTAATGTTGTACATATTCACATTGATAAATAAATGGTTAAATTGGAAAAACGTTGTCACAAATACATATATTAACTCGATTTAAAAAAACTGTGTGCAAAACTAATGGGTGACAAAGAAATAAACAAAATAAACCGGCTAGGCCAGTGAAGATGGGGGGATCCGCTAACAAGGGGTTTGGGGACTTGTCTCTTTCTACACACAAGTACTCTTCAAAAAGCTAAATAAACCGATCGATGACGACATGGCGACAAAACAACTAAACATATTGTGTTCTGCTCTCTGTCATGTAACCACCATCATGTTGTCCCACTTTTTCGTACTGGGAACCCAAATTTCCCCCTTAATATTCTCCATTAACAAGCACTAAGTAAATGCCCTTTTTTTTCCAACCAACTGCTTAAACTCTAATATAGTATAGTTATAAATTTATCAATATGGGTATCAAACTAAATTCGTTTGGCCTGTAGATATAGTTAGTGTGGCAACTACTAAACTAAGTCAGCTGTTAAGTTAGGTAACTACAATTTTTCATATATCTAACTGGTGTAACTTAAACAGTAAAACAACCGTAATAATACCGATTACCGAAAAAAACCAAATCGTTTCTGTTGAAATAATTTCATTTCGTAAACGAAACATGGTTGATAACGTTAAAACTATAAACATTATGTGGTTATTCGGCTCAGCGAATAAAGGCCTAACGAACTAAAGCCTAATTTTTCGAAATGAAAGAATGCCTAAAAAAGAACGCCTAGCAAGAAAGTGAAAGAACGTCTAACTTTAATATGAAGGAAAGCCTAATTTTAAAAATCGAAGAAAGTCTTAATTGTTAGGGTTTCTTTCATTATGAAATAACGCCCAATGAAAGAAGGCCTAACAAACCGAATTAAAATTCTTAGAAGAAAATGATACAAGTCCCAATATTTGGGGCTACGCCATGCCAACTCCGGGTGGTTGCCTGAAAGTTCACAATTTTCCGTCTTTTTCATGTGGTTGTTGTAATGGCACATTAGGCTGAGCCAAAAAAGTGTGCAACACGTTGCCACGGTTCAGGCAACCACCCGGAGTTGGCAATTCGGAAAGCTTTTCATAAAAAACATGGATCGGGCCCCTAAATCAGGGTTTGACCTGGGTAATTTTTTCGTTTTTTGAAAACTGATAACAAAATGCAAAAACATTTGTCTAACCGTAAGTACAACCGTTAGTCTTCAATAAATTCACGCATAATAGCAATAGAAATCACACTTTTAGCAAAATGAAAAAGCGCCTAACGTTAATGAAAGAAAGCCTAACAATCAAAAATGAATAAATACCTAATTAGGCGTTTCTTCATTTCTGATTGTTAGACTTTCTTTCATTATGAAGAATCACCTAACAATTTTAATGAAGAAATGCCTAAAATGTTAGATATTCTTTCTTTATGAACAACCGCCTAGTTCCTATATGACATATTTAGGCAACACCTATTTAATTTCTTTTTAGGCGTTAGTTCGTCAGGCCTTTATTAGCTGAGCCTGGTTATTCTGCTAGCAATGCCGACACGAACAGTCGGTTGAATGACATACACAAAAACTTGGCGTACGAAAGACGCAGGCATTACATCTTTGGAATAGCTGAGTTTCGGTAAGTTTTTCATTAAATTCTAACTTTTTAATAATATTATTATTTTGATAATTTTATTTCATGAATCAGCGGAACGAAATTATTTCAGTAAGTTTTTTTTGTGGACTAGCTAACCGAAATATAATCCTTTCGTTAGTTGTGCATCCCTGGAAAAAAGTGACGACTTAAAAGCAGGATAGGGAAATAAAAGCTATTTTTTAGATCTCTTAAAAGTCCGGGGATGGATAGTCTCCCCGAAGAAAATTATTAAATTTATTGTCATGATTTTTTTTTTAAAAAGGCCGCCATCTTCAGTGAGTGTTTTCGTTCTCGCATATCGTTTGTACAAAATAAAAGTTGACAAGGGATGAGGAAAAATCGGGTCAATATACGCATAGTATCCACCTAGTCGGAGAAACAGAAAATCAAATCAACTCAGTTATCTTCGTCTTTATATCTTTTAAGAACAGAATAAAAGTATTTTCGAATAGCTACCGAGCCGCTTCTCAAAATTAAATAGGTTGGTATCATATGAAAGAGTATTAGAAAACTTTCAGATTCGGATATTTAAACCAAATAAAAAATTTTGTTTGTGACTGCAAGAAGTCATTTGACAATAACCAACCAACTGCTTGGAATGACAGCGAACTGAAACCCCTTTCATTTAGTTTTTGGCAGAAATTAAACTCACTTCATATACGATGTATACGTATATATATGTATATCGGAAACAAAATACTAACTTAGATGATAAAAACTACATTCTCGTATGCATAAACATACCTGCTGTACCGTAATATTATTGTTGCTGCTAAAGTAAATAGTATGCATAATATTAATACCTTTTATAAGCACGAATTGGTTTGTTTGAACTCCCTCATTTTCTGAGGTATCTGTCTTAAATTTGTTATGGGGCCGACAATTTGTAATATATTAATCATTTGAAGCATCATCGCGAATAACGTTTTAAGTAACACTTTTTTCACAACCGGTTTTTTTGCATATTCCCTTTTAAATAGCTCTCTCACATTGGCCAAGCACTAAATTTGCCTAAATTATACCCTCCTTAGCTCTTAAACTGAACCTAAAAATAATCAGTCAGTTGAAAAACGTTCTAAGTGTCACGGGAAATAATGAGTACGGAGGAATATTGATTTTGTGACTTAGAACGTTATTCGCGATGATGCTTCATTTGTCGGAACCAACAATATTCAAAAAGCTAGGAAGTTCCATGAATATTGTTTTTATTACATACATAATAGGGTTAGCAAAAATTAAATATTTATAAAGCAACAGGATAATACCATCAAACTTATTCATGAAAGGTATAAGCGATTGGCACAACCGTAGACAGAGCACTCATTGCTTGTGTTTGTATACTAGCGTGCTAGGTACACAAACAAGATACTATTTCAAACATAAGTACTATATCTTAAATTATTTAGCATTGTAGGTGTATCTATGCTTTTTTTTTCGGTACATACATAGATTCATTTTAGTAATTAAAATTGTAAAAATATGGGTGGCAACTCTGGTTTTCATTATTTATTTATTATTATTTTCAATACATTGTCATTTGATAGCAAATTAATTTAATTAGAAATAATCGGTTGGTTATTGGCAAAGGGGCATTTATTGGTATAATTTACATAGATAAGCGGTTCGGTAGCTATTCTAAAGAACTTGTATTCTGTCCTTAAAAAATATAGGGACAAAGATAACTTTTATTGCTGGCGAGAAAAAAAATTCGCTTTCATAAGAATAAATCCAGAATAACTCTTTTCTTCGAAGTTGCATTTTAAAAGGAAATAGCAGACCCGGCAAACGTTGTTCTGGCTGGCCAGTGACTTCCTTAGAAAAACCATCATGCGCTGCTGAGCAGATGTATAGTTAGTATTTATTTAGTTCTATCCTATTCTATTTAGACTGTCCTTAAACATTCCTGTGCACACTGACCACTTAACGCCACTATTATGATTTTATGAAAATCCTTTAATACTCTGGATATGTATAAAGGGCAATAACAAACAAAAAAAAATAACTGCTTTCATTAAGATTTAAGAACGTTAAAATCTTACTAAAGCAAATACATTCAGGGATATAACGAATTGAAATATTACTTAGCTTATAGGCTTGGAACTGCCCACTTTTCCAAAAAAAATTACAAATATAGCCTATGTTGTACCCAACCAAGATTTTAACGTATTGGGAAAGTTTGAAATAGATCGACCATAAACTTCGGACTTTATTGAAGTACAAACAAAACACAGAAAATGTTGGCGTGGCACTCCCCACTTTTCCTAAATTATATAAATCTTGACCAAAGGACACACATCCAAAAATCATTCATTTAAACCCAATATGTTCAGAGTCATGAAGAATTGAAATTTTATATAGCCTGGGGCGTGGCACCGCCCATGAATAAATTTGCCATTTTCCGTAGTCCATTTCGCCGGCAATGAGGCCGGAATAACAAAATTTGTTTGCCACTGTCTGCGATAAGTCGTACAAATAATGTGAATCTTTTTCGGTTGGAGATAGCAAATAAAACGCTACCAGCACATGGTCCCAAGCGCTGCAAAAACGAGACGGTGAGCATGTCCTTTCCATTTATATTAAAAACTTAAACTTGGTCAGTATACTACATAGATAGGACGTATTACTATTGTTTGGTGAGATGCCACAATCTTTTATTCAACCGTCGAAATACATACATACATACATACATATGTAGGTATAAGCTATCTACTTATATAGTTGGTAGCTGCCAGATTTTTTACGCTTTTTAGCTCGTATGATTTTATTTACCGTTAACAGTTTTTACTAACCTTGGCACTTCGTGAGCTGCAAAAGGAGACAAAGGCGTGTGCGGTCCGTAGTAATTCCACGGGATTGCAAGTTCTAAAATTGAAAAAATCACAAATTAAGTTGCACATAAAATAAATATCACTACAGTTGCACATAAAATAAGCGTAAATCAAAAAGCATATTTATGCAGCTAAAGCTCTTTAAGGATAGTTCAGTATAATATAGTTATGTATGGATACATAAAGATTAGAATACACAGTGGTCCACATTGTAATAGGAGTGCAAATGTGAAAGCTGTAAGCGACGACATATAAAACTTTAACATAATTAAAGACTAAAACATATACAGACACACATAAATATGATCCTGCCCCGCTATCATTTTTCGACCTTGTCGCTACTGGCGAAAAAAATCAGAGTGTTTGCTATTTCTTTCAACCAAGCCTAATTAATACAAGGTGGAAGACACACGATTCCATACATTTTCAATGTGCTTTGAATAAGAATATATCTGCTGCCACAAGCATAGTAGTTTTTCGCCATAATTAGGAGTTTAGTGAATTATTTTAATGTATATATTCTTGTGTGTTGGAATATCCGCTCCTATCGCACAGCATAAACGATCTTGAACTAGATAACTTGCTATATTTTTCCCTGCTATATTGACCCCGGATATTTATCAAACAAAGTATGTATGTATATGCTCCAATACCATTTGCAACTAAACTCAATTTCATATTTGTGTGTTCGTACGGGCTAGGGGTTAAGAATATGTCCGAGGTAGTCATACTGATCGTAGGAAGGACGTGCAACTCGATGGTTGATCTACGGATATGAAGTGGACGTGGGTATGTCATGACCAGGAAGTTACATAGGTCATAGAAAATTGCTCCCATTACAGTCGGGCCATTACAACAACAACAGCTCCCATCAAGCAAAGCTCTGTCGCACAGGGACTTTTTTATACAATTGCTTCATTTCGCTTCTCAAACCTAGTTACCGAGTTACGACGTTCTTACCATATACTTCTCCATTAAATACAAACATACATATGTTTCCAAAGACCGCTTTGTGAATTATTAGTTTTTTTCTTGAAACGCTCATGACTTTTGAAAATATTTTTGTAAATAAAAATATATGTATGCCTGCCTCGCTCAAAAATAATATATCTGTACTGTAATGTTTTCGAGCGGTATTAGCTCTTACCAGTGTTTGAATTGCTGACTGAAAATTAGCAAAAGCAGTGTAATATGACTATTTCATTTCAGTTTCACAGTCATTTGTTTTGGTAACGACTACGACTGTGGCTATGACTATGAAAATGATCGCAGTCGAATGTAAGTAAACAAGCAACCACCAAAAATGAACAAACCTGCTTTGCTGGCGACTAAGAACGACGCGCAAGCACAAGTCGGTAGCCGAAGCTGTTTGCTTATAGATAACTGTTTACTTGAGCTGTTGCTTTGTTTTGATGCATAGTCAATGCACTAGTTACATATAGAAACATTTTGCAAATGCTTCAGTTGATTTGTCGCCGTTGTACCTAATGCTTTAAATGCTTAAATTCGTTATGGCTCCGCGATTAAATAAAAGTTTAATTTTTGAACATTTTCGTGTAAAAGAGGAAGACGATATGGCCATATGTAAAATTTGCAATCATGGATTAAAAAAAAACAGACTATTTAATCTTAAAGCTCACTTAAGTAAATTACATAAAATAAATATAAGTGACGGTGAACCAAGCATTGATAATGGTGGAGTAATTAAGACTGAATTTCGGAAGCAATCTTTAAAAATTGAAATAAGCAAAAAACAATTCTTTAGAAGCTATATAGGATTGGTGACCGAGGATAGTGTTTCATTTAATGTGCTAGATTCGGAAAACATGAAAAATATTATTAATCCGATTTGCTGTGCTTTAAGCCAAAAATATAACAAAAGTTTCACCTTGAACAGTCGAAACTGTAAAAACGTGCTAAAGTTAGTTGCAAACAATATAAAAGATGAAATAAAAAAAGAGCTGAAGCATCGTTTAATATCACTAAAAATGGATAGTGCCATACGCCTATCATGTAATATATTCGCTTTAAGTGCACAGTATATTAATAACAATAAAATTCAGTCTAGAATTCTCGGTATGGTGGAGCTTAAGGGATCCAGATCAAGTTCTTCTCGAAATATTGCTACTGAAATAATAAACATTTTGAACATATATGGTGTCAATTTAAACCAAATTGTGTCCATTACATCGGATAATGGAACTAATATGATAAGATCTTCAAAACTATTATCCCATTGCACCATATATAAAGAAGATAACGACGACGCCGAAGAATCCAATGACGCATATTTACAAAATATTGAACTTTTTAGTGACACAAAAAATATCCAACTGGGAGATATTGAAATCTGTCTTTGTGCAGCACATACGGCTCAACTCTGTGCATTAGATGTTTCGAAAGATACCACCATAAAAAACTATATAATAAACTGCCGAAATTTGACAAAATATATTAAAAAAAATTCAAATGGCTATCGCGAGATTTTCGAACTGAAAAAACTAACCGTACCTCAACTGGATTGTCCAACGAGATGGGGATCGGCTTATAATATGATTAAAAATATCTATAATGCTAAGGAAGTATTATCTAACATTGAGTCAATCAGAAGTAATTCACAGGATGAAAATTTCGAACTAAGTGATGATTTTTGGGCGTTCGTAAAAGGTTACTATATTATTTTTGAACCACTTCAGCAGACTATAATCAAATTCCAAGAGGAAGAACTGAATTATGGGAATTTTTATGCTCAGTGGTTAAAATGCAAGTTTTTGACTGAGAACAATTTGCAAATAACAGCAGATGATTCCTGGTCTCAGAAAATCGGAAAAAGTCTTCTTCACAACATCGAAAGAAGAACATCCAAGCTGCTAGCAAACGAAAGTTTCAACGCTTGTTTATTTTTGGATCCACGTTTTAGCCACAAACTTACAACAAATAAAAGGGCAGATGCAATAACGTATTTAAAAAAACTGTATGAAAAAATAAAAGAAATAGGCTCCCTTAAGTGCGATAGGGTAAATTCCCACCCTAGTACTTCTAACGTATTCGATGTAGGAGATCTCGATGATGGCGATCAGTTTGTAAATGCGTATCTTAGCGAAAACTTGGAAAGTATTAATAACGAGATAATAGATGTGTATAGCAAAATTGAAAACTTGAAGTTACCATTCCAAAAAGTCAACACAAATGTACTGCAATTCTGGAAGGAAAGAGAGTTTACTGATCCGGAACTATACGCGCTGAGTACAGTTTGCTTTGCCATACCGCCAACGCAGGTAATTACATAGCCATGGTCAAAATAGTAAATATTCTGAGAAATATAACATATTCAATTTGTTGGAACATCATAAAAAGCTAAATTAAACATTGTTTCATTTTTTTAAGTTAAAAGATTGATAAAATATTGTTTACTAATGCACTATATGTATATATGTTTCCATAGGTAACGGTGGAAAGGGCATTTTCATCTCTAAAATTGATACTAGCTGATAACCGCAGCAGACTGAGCCATGAAACATTGGAAAACATTTTAATTGTGAAATTAAATTCAGTATTCTTAGACCGAGCAATTGACGATTTACGGCTTTTCGAAGAAATGGCAATATAAATTTTTGAAATGTGTTTTTTTAAGTTTGTACTCAATGCTAAGAGTTTTTGAAATATATAATTTGGATTTGTTTTTAATTAATTTATTTTTTTTAATTCTCTCATTTTTTACACGTTACATATTAATTTTTATTGTACACGCTAATCAACGAACAAGTAAACATAATATAGATAGATGTACATTGTACATACATACATATGTATACATGCAAAAAAGGGTGAAACTGCGGTTAATGCGAAGCCAATTGTAGCTAAAGAGTAGTTAATTGTAGTCGTTCCTATTTGCAGCAGTAGTTTTCCCAATGCTTTGACTACGCATCAAAACAAAGCAACAGCTCAAGTAAACAGTTATCTATAAGCAAACAGCTTCGGCTACCGACTTGTGCTTGCGCATCGTTCCTAGTCGCCAGCAAAGCAGGTTTGTTCATTTTTGGTGGTTGCTTGTTTACTTACATTCGACTGCGATCATTTTCATAGTCATAGCTAAGCAGTTTCGAAGTCATTGAAAATAGTCAAGCAATTACGAACACTGGCTCTTACTGCCAATATAGAAGTATTACATACATACATATATGGTATTTCACCTCATCTCAGACTTATACTACACTCCACTCCTATTATTTTGTGGACAACTGTACATACATATGCACATATATTACAACAAATATATAATTTAAAATCAAACTCAGATATTGTAAACGAAAGCACTTTTTATGTGATTTTTGAACTGAACATTTAAAAGAAAGTTGGAAATAGGAAATAAGGTATATTGACACTGATAGTTGAACCTGCTTTTTTGAATTAACATTGTACAATGTAGTTAGTACGACATAGCATTAAATGCCACCAGCATAATCGATGCCATTAATTAGTGTTTATAACAAGCCTAAGCTGAAATCGCAATGACTAGAGGTCAAAAACACAAAATTTGTACCTATTAGAGTCGAAGCTCTGCAACAACCCTAAGGCGTCTTGTCTGCAAAACATAATCAGCCTTATTGTGAATTATACAATAATATATTTCTTTATATCCATTGTTAAATAACTCTTAGTTTAAGGGGTAGTTTTTGAACTAGACTTAAAAAGTCGTAATAAATAAATAAATAAATAAATAAATAATTTCATGGGAACAAATCTCCCAAAAAATTTGAATGGGGAAACAAAAACAAAGTGGGAAAATTGTTAGTGTTTCCCATTAAAAAGTTTTGGGAGATTTGTTCTCATGAAATTCACAATAGGGCTGAATAATTCTTTGATGTGTAACGTCATTTACTTTAGGGAGAAAAAAATAATGCTGAATGATATATTTATAGCGCTACATTTTGCAAAGGTCACCTATAACTATTTGCTGGTAAGTCAGAATTTTATCGCGAAATAAGTTGAAAGGGTACTTTCACTAACCATACCTGAGTTAATCTCAAAATTAGTAATAAGCACATATGTACATATTTTGCATTTAAGCGGATAGCTTTGTTAATCGAGAAATCATGAATCATGCCTGCCAAAACATACAAAAACAAAAAATTAAGGAAATCACTGGCTGTGTCATGAATACGAGTACACAACACAGTTTTAAGGGTGAAGGTCATACCATGTTAAATTATAGATACAAAGCCTAAACCCCGTTTATTGGAATATGGATTATAAGGAGGCTATCCGAATTGGTCCAATCTTCTGGATTAACACTAACTCCATTAAACACCTAATAAGTACAAAAGCTGCAAAATTTAACGTTCCAAGCCTTTCGATCAAATCCCGTTTATCGGAACAGACGATTAGTTGGGACCTACATATATGTTATGTTGGTTCCATCTGCTTGACATTAGTAAATAAAAAAGTACATCAGGTTAAAAATTTTTTGGTCCTAGCTTTTTAATTGAAAGAGTTACCCAAATTTATAATACTATTTCATTTTCATGAACAACAAACAAAAAAAGACTATACTGAATTTGGTTTTAAAGTCGATTTATACTTTCATAATGGCTGTTTTTGTTAAAAAAATTGGTTTCTTCAATCTATAAACGTGGCACAGCTCATCATTTACAAAGGATCTTTTGGATAAGTACTATCTTATATAGATCTGAAGTCGTCTCACATACAGCTCTACCCAAAAGGTTACGCCACCCACGAAAATGTTGTGAGGAAGATTCAATGACTTGAAAAACTTTTAGGAGTAAATAAAAAAATACAAAACTGTTAGACCTGTTTTCAGTTATGTTTTAAATCTAGCGCCAAAGTTCTTGTAGGTAAGTAGGTAAAAACTGTATTTGTACATCAATATCTTTCTGTAGACACAATTTAAGTATCATAACTCTATAAGATATTGAAACATTGCTGGTTATAAAATTATTGCAACTTTCCTAATGATTTCGGGATTAATATAAAAATGGATCCTGTGCCAAGTTAATACTAATGACTAACACTTTGACCACACAAATGCCAGATCATTTATTTCAAAAATTCACTTGGATGCTGCTGTCCATATACATATGTACTGGCTTCATAAAAATATTGCCAAAGAAGCTAATGTATCAATGTTGCATCGTACTTGTGTTCTTTTTTTTAATTAAAAGCTATCTAATTTGTGTCGCCCATTAAGAAAGGTCAAGACGTAGAGTCAAGACTAAACCCTTACATACATACGAATCATGCAGACTAAACAAAATTTTTAACAATTACAACAAATAGTGCGATGCGCTAATAACTTAAAAAATACCAGAAAAAGTTTTTGTTCATTTTCTTTTTAGCATTATTGTTTAGTAAAAACATTCAGCTTTGGAAAAAAAGCATCTAAGCTGCAGAGCAACAAAAAAATTGCAAAATATTTATTCACACAACATTCACAAACACTTTTCTTACCGGCTCGGTTTTCATATTTTATTTATACTTGGAACTTTTGCGGATATAAAAATGTTGTATATACATACAGTGTAGTTATGTATGTATATATATACAAGTATTTACATAATTGGCATAACAGAAAGCGTCTCGAGAAGAAGTTTAGTAATGAGTCTGGAATACTACGTATTACGTATACATGTGTGTATGTAGACTCATCAATTTTTGAAATGCTAAACACTCGCGAAAGATGAGACCATAATTTGACGAGGAAATAAATCGGAAATACCATATTCCCATGGAGTAAGAACTAATGTCGATATAGACATTGTTGACATTGCATTTTATTAATTCCAAAAGAATATACAGTATCTACAGTGTCATGCAAAACAAAAGCAATGTATTCAATGGCTCAATAAAAATGGTTTTGATATTGAGTGGATATGTAAATTATTATGCATTATGATCTCAGCGATTATTTAGATGCTGTAGGAAAAGACCTTTCGTTTTGTAAGAGGATCCCAAGTTGTTGCATAGTATTCGCTGACGCTTATTGCTGTACCTTTTTGTACTGGAAAATTCGTTCACATAATATTTTTATCTTAAAACAGTGGAGAATAAAAAAATACAACACCTCGTCGAAGTAAGGCTCCAGATTCAATCGCACACGGCTTTCAGTATAAAATATACTGACAGAAAAAATCATTTGAGGTTTGTGGAAAGTACAGGAGTATGTACTCTGATAAGGGGTAATGCTCCAAGCAATTAAACTATACGACAACGTAAAACCCCGTCGGGTAACACACACTGATTGCTGTTATGCGCTAAGAACAAGAAAGAGCTGGTCCTCGTTACTTAATATTGACCGGGAATTTTATATCTCTTGCAAATAAAAAAACTGTTTCCAAAAAACTCGACTTTTGCATTTGTTTTTCATGGACAATATAAATTTTTCTTTTGTTAATATTTATACTTCGGAGCTGAGTTTGTGGTTTTCGTTTTGCACATCACTGTAGATATTGCCAAATAATGATAAATTTAATACATTCCTAATATGTATTAATGAATGTTTTAAAAAATATATTTTGAATTACAAATGTATATTTTTACGTAGTTAGGACAGTTTAGTTCAGTTTTGCTTAATTTTTTATACATACATACACTTGTGAATGGTATGTATGTATGTATGTAGCTTTGTATATGGATATTTCGTGGCGCAGTATAACGTATTGTTATATTGAAAGATACTTGATAATTTTTACCCAAATATTGAATAAAGTAATAAATAATTGAGATTGCATCATATTTCGAAATCATATAGTAGTTCCAGGTGTTCAAATATGTTTTATAATTAAGCTTGGCTAACGTAACACATACCTGCCTGGTCACATTTGGGTGGATTGAAAAATAAACCCGGCTTTAGTGGGTTCTCCTCTTCGTCATGAACTTCAATCATTAGCCAGCCAATGAGGATTGGAAGTTGCCGAGATTGCTGTTGCTGCTGCTGGCGTTCAACATTTTCCCAAATATAGATAGCACGTTTAATATCAATCTCAACCCAACCAGTTTTGGAAATATTCATCATTGTTGTATTGCAAATATGCTTCTTACGTTCTGTAAAAAAAATATATACATAAGTTGCATTTGATTCACTTGATTTTAATGTGAAGCAATGCAGAATGAGATTTCTAACAATTCTTATATGCTAAAATTAGAAAAAACCAAAGTTATCTAACAAAGAAATCAAATTTTAGGAACTTCTTATCACTTCAAACGAGCCGTTGTTTTTTTATTTGTAATCTGTTTTACCCAGGTAACCTCTACCAGGTGTTCGTACTGAGGATGCTTTTAGGTGGTTGGAATCAGACCTGTTAAATTCCCATTAGAATTGAGTAATCAATTGATTGAATAGCTTTTCCAACCATTAATGATTATTTTAATTGTTTTCAGAAATTTCCAATTACTAATTGATTAGAATTTGAAAAAAAAATCAAAAATAATCAAAAAAAAAATAAAAATAAAAATCTAAACTAATCAAAAGTAATCAAAATAAAATTTGTTGATTGTTTTTGATTACTTTTGATTTTTTTGATTATTTTTGATTATTTTTTTGGTAAAAATTTAGGTCACCAATGGGTTAAGGCAAGGCGTTAAAAGGGTTAAACCACTTAAAATCAAATACTTAAGCCTGTGTAAAACTATTTTGATGTGCAAAAATTTGATTTCAGAATTAACAGAAAATTGAGGTCTTCAATGTGTTAACGTATGGCCGCTCATGGCTTATAATTTTAAATGTTTTAAGTGCACCACAACCCATTCAAACCTAACTAAAAAATCATTCATAATATCGTTATAAAAATAAAAAAGTAGATAACGAGTGGGTTAATGCATGACCGTAAATGTCGCTAGTTCTATTGTAAACAGAGTTAACTCAAAATTTTAATTTTTTTTAGATAGTACGATACATTTAAATAGCTAGCCAAGGACACTATATTCAACGTTATAAAATAGTCATTGAACTAAAATTGGCGGAAATAGATGTATTTGCATCTGTATATTATAAATTTTCGTAGCTTATCTGTAAAAAGTGAACTGATCGAGTTCAGAGATACACCATCTCTTCTCATTCAATCTGCTTTGGTTTTTAATGTAAAGTGAATAAATTGGAAATAAATCTACATATGTACTATATTCCACCAACAGACAAACATGTTCTCTGGTTTTGTTAGATCAAAACGTGGTTGGATTTTGAGTTGATTCACTCTATAGAAAAAAAAACGCATTATTTCAAAAAACCCATTTTCTTTTTTGCATGAAACTGTAGTATTTAGAAAATTTCCGTATGTAGCTATTTTTTTCAGAATAATTTTTTTTATTGTAAAGTGAATTATCTCAGAATGAAAAAAGCTTGAATGGAATTTAGCATCGTTCTCACATTACTATAAATATTTTTCTTATCAGTATACTAGCTTAGTACTTGTATACTATAAACTATACCTCGCTTATTCCGTCGTACTTGCTGAACAATGGAGACAGTCACCCTTATTTGTGGAGTTAGCTGTAAAAAAAGGCGGAAAGTTACATACATATATACAATTTTCCAATGATATTCTCATACCGTAATTGGATCACCACAGGTTCTTTGTTGGCTATCGTCGCGAATATTTGGTTCATCTGGATCGTCAGTTCCATTGGGGTTGACCTTATATAGACGAAGAATGGCACTGTCTAAATTCAAGCTTTCACGTTTTGGCTCAAAGAGGCTGTCAGAAAAACGAATTGTCACATTGTTGTCATGCATCCAAGAGCTCTCGGTTGATTCAGAATTACATATGGGATATGCTGCCATTTCATGTAATGGATGACCTTGATTTTCATCTGAATTATTTGCTTGAAAGGCTGATTGTAAACGATTTTTGATATCATTGATTCTGCAAGTAAAAAATAAATAAAATATATTATGTCTGTCGGATTCATCGGTAAAATAAGTGTGCAAGGCAATAAATATATTGGCCCGTAGTAATAGTCAGGTAAGAATTTGATTTACTTAGTTAAACATAATTTTATGGCTGGTATAGGCTAACTGCGGCTCAGCGAATAAAGGCCTAACGAACTAACGCCTAATTTTTCGAAATGAAAGAATTCCTAAAAAAGAACGCCTAACAAGAAAGTGAAAGAACGTCCAACTTTAAAAATGAAGAAAAGCCTAATTTTAAAAATGAAAGAAAGTCTTAATTGTTAGGGTTTCTTTCAATATGAAAGACTTCATTATGAAAGATATTTGGGACTTATTTCACAATTAAACTATAACTTCCGATCCATGTTTTTTATGTGCAGAACACCTTTACGCATTGGCGGCCTTCGGCCGCGCTTCAAAAAATAACCCTGGGCTACGCCATTCCAACTCGGGATGGTTGCGGATGTTGCCACCGTTCCCACTCCATGGGCGGGATCCATGGTATTTTTTTAATTTTTATTATCACCTGAAACTAATGATTATTATTTTTATTTCAAATTTTCATCTTATGTTATTAGCTATTTACATATGTATATGCATGTACACTGTATTTTTATTCCCTTTATGTTATCTTTATTGCCAATTCAGAAAGGTGTTCTGCACAAAAATACCATAGATCCCGCCCATAGAGTGGGAACGGTGGCACACTTATAGCAAAATGAAAAAGCGCCTAACGTTAATGAAAGATTTCCTAACAATCAAAAATGAATAAATACCTAATTAGGCGTTTCTTCATTTTTGTTTGTTAGGCTTTCTTTCATTATGAAGAATCACCTAACAATTTTAATGAAGAAATGCCTAAAATGTTAGATATTCTTTTATTATGAACAACCGCCTAGTTCCTATATGAAATATTTAGGCAATATTTAATTTTTTTTTTTTAGGCGTTAGTTTGTTAGGCCTTTATTCGCTGAGCCGGTAACTGCTCAATACGCAAATCACTAGAATCTGTACAATCTATACACATAACATAACTATACAAAGAATGATTACAGAATTCTTAGCTCAGACCTTTATATGACCGGCGACCACTATAGATAAATTTTCAAATTTTAATCCAAACTTCTTCTCAATTGTTGGGGTGGGCGAGATTACCTCCTTTTTTGTGTGGTGGTCCACCAAACATGGACTCCATAATGTCTATTATCTAAACAATGCATAAGAAAATAAAATAGCTCCGATGATAAGGCAGTCCAAACTCCGGGTAAAACCGAACATTACATACAGAGTAGAGATCTATTGCGGTAATCCACTCTACAAAGGTCAACTCTAACTTCAAAACAAGGGAAAAGGAAAATATATATAATGTTTTCATGTTTTTTATACGATTTGCTTAAATTTTGCGGGGAATACGTTACATAAATCACCAGTAATCGACTTCAAATTCAAGTTTTGTTTAAAAATTCTATTAAGTGTGCCACATTTTATTGAAAAAACTTTCACAGTTGTAGAAATATCACATTTTGAAAACAAATTTTTTAGGTAGTGGCCCAGAAACTGTAAGCGGTATAAGTTATTATTTTCATGAACGTTGAAAAGTCAATGGGAATAATTGTTTAAGGAAATCTTCAACGGTTATCGTTTTATGATTAATAATATTTGCAAAATTGAGCCTTCTGCCGTATCGCTAAATTTTGTACTTTTAGGTGGATTATGTACAGAACCATCACCTTTTTCGTGCTTTCGACCATATTCGATGTATAAAAAAGGGGCAGGGTTTTATCTGATTTTGCCATTTCAATAGCGATTCGAGGCCGCCGTGGTGTGAAGGTAGTGGTTATGGCCTACCACATCAAAAGTCCAAGGTTCGAACCCTGGTACAGGTTACATCAAAAGTGGTTTAAAAAGTGTTTTCAAAAACGGGATCGCCTTCGATAGTGGTTGGCAAACTCTTCGAGTGTATTTCTGCCATGAAAGGCTTCTCAGCAAAAATGCATCTGCTTTGTAGATGCCGTCGGGAGTCGGCGAAAACCCGTAGGTCCCGCCAATTTGTAAGAAAAAATTCAATGCGGTACATCAGAAATTGGAAGAGAAGCTCGGCGCAAAAATCTCTTAGGAGGTTGATGATATACATAACTGTTGTATAACGCTACAAAACTGCTACATACCTCCAAAAAATACTGAAAATTGTGAGAAAAAATATAAAGTTTTGATGAAAATTTAACGAATTTTCGCGAATTTGGGATGCATCTTTAAAATATATTTAGAGGCTTTTGTGTTAGATTTTGACAAATTGTTTAATACAAAATTTAGTGAAAATTGCTGTTTACAATTTTTCGACTAGTGCAAGGGGGTGCCTAATACTTTTGGTATACACATAACAATATTAGCTTAAGAATAGTGCCGCTAAAATTAAATTGTAAGAAAAAGTAAGGCCCCCTTTAAAACAGGATATCGTTTTAGTATTGAATCTCATAATAAAAATGTATGGAAATGTGTAAGGTAAGTGGGGTGAATGTAGAAAATTAAGATTGCGTTATCAAAATGATATATTGAACTTTGAGAAATTATAATTAGGTTAACATTATCTAGGTGAATTATTTTCGTAAGCACTTAGCGACTTATGCATAAAACACCAAAATTAATTTGCTTTGAAACTTAAATGAAAAAAAAAAAAAAAAAATTGCTGTGATTAATAAACGAGCAATCATGACTTTAGGTCACTTGGAAACTTAATTCCTAGATGATCCGAGGGATAGCATTTGTCTATGAATATTCAAACCTTCGAACTATTTCATACATCACAGGACAACTCTAATGTATGTAAATATGTAAGACTGTGTCACGTACATATGTACTTACATACATAAATATGTACATATGCAAATCAAAATACTTTAGCATATTAAGTGGCATTCACAAATTTGCCACTGTTCAGTTGCGCAATGAAAATAATCAAAGAGACGATCTTATTAAGTGCAAACATCTTTTCACATTTTTTTTAAATTTTATTCTTGTCTGAGAGTCTGCGAGACTGTGTGATGATTTGATGCGATGGCTGCACGCTCATTCATTCAAGTCTGTCCGAATAAGTTAACTTGTTGACTAAATGGCTAGTCGCTTGTTGATTTTTTAAGAGTGCAACTTAATGGTTTGACGGCTTGTTTCATTTTGCATGCTCAACTATCTGTCACGTGTACAAACATAGTATGTCTGTGTGAATGTATGTATGTTCGTAGATTTCGCTTTCCAGAGTGCTAGTTTGTGGGCTTGCATTGTTGATTTTAGTGTTTGTTGCCCGCCCGTCTGTCTGGCCGTCTGGGTGTTTGTCTGAGCGTCTGTGCTTCCTGCGCTGTCTGCTCGTTTGCGGCTTCTGGCCCACTAAGCGCTTGCGTACAATCCGTACTTGTTTTTGCTGAGCAGCCACAACAAACAACAGACATGGCTAGACACTGTCTCGCCAGCTGCTCTTCATTATCATAACCTGCAACAACAATATTAACAGCTGATGTGGCGGCTGCAATGCAACCAAAAGCAAAACAACACTTTTCGTTCTCTGCTTGTAAGTTTTGAGCAGCAACATTTTTTTATTCCACCGTTCTCTTCTCCCCCCTCTTACATAAGTACATTTGTATATATGTACAACTAAATACTCTTGCTTCTATTCCACAGTGTCAATTATTTAGTAATGTACATACATACATACACACACATATATAAAAAGTATTTAACTACATACTACAATATGTATTTACATTTGGACATTTGACTGCCTTAATCCCCATACAAAAAATCGGCACTAATTTTCCATCGGAGTTATGAATTGGTAATGTAATTTAAGACCGCCTAGTCTAACTTACCAGTAAAGTGTCTGCCAAGGCGCAGGTGCCCGGATTCTTTATTTTTTTGCCTGGGCGATTTTGATCGTCCAACATACCTCGCCGGTCATTTCTTCGTTGCCCCAACTGGAGTCAATTAAAGAAACTGCGAAATCGCAAATTGGTTTCCACTTCGGTATGGTGTTCTACCCTTAGTCTGCTTTCCCCGAAAGATGCCAATAAATATATGTACCTTCTGAGATGGATCATCTTTATTCATTCGCAGAACGTGGCCTAGCCAGTGAAGTAGACGGTTTTAACTCGCTGAACTATGTCGGCGTCTGCGTAAAGCGTAGAGGCCCATAAATCTTTCAAAGAACCTTTCTCGCGAATACTTCCATAGCCGCATCCTCAGATGTTGTTAGTGTCCACGCCTCTGCACCTTATAGCAGCTATAATTTTTACACGCAGTCTTTACTTTCGAGAACATGATATGGTATGATAACTTTGGTGCAATACTTGTAGGTACGTGAAGAAGAACAGATGGACCCATTAATAAGTATAGAGAAATTATCAGGATGGAGCGCTAAAGTGATTTATCCATATCCGTTTGCCTCACGCCCGGCTGTGTCTTTGAACGCATTCTAGTCCCTTATTTTCAGAGGTATTTGGCTGAAATTTGATGTGGGGCGCTATTTCATAATGTATTACTTAATCATTTGACGGAACCAACAAAAAGACAGCGCTTTATTTACTTGTTTAATATATTAATGTGTAATTCCGGAGGAAAAACTGGAACTTTATTTGATCAGCCCCTCTAATGTACACGCGCGTATGCCTTAAACGCACCTGTATTTTGTGTATTTAATAATCGTATGTATGAAGTACATATGTACGCTAGTATAAGTGTGAACGCACATAAGGTTATTGTGTTATCGTAATACAGTAGACGATATCGACCTACAAAAAGTTCATTAACGGCGGCCATTCAAATATGGCCTAGACAGATCCCAGACAGTTTCCAGACAACGCAACACACTGACTGTATGTCGACTTTATGAACAGTGGCCAATTTAGTACAATACATAATATTATAAACATAGACATTGCATACATAATATGAAATTTGGAATTGTTATTCACGTGGAAGGCAGCTACTCTGTGTATTGAAATACTTCGTGTATTAGGACACTTCGACCTCAAAATCTCTTCATAAAAAATGGATCTGCTTTAACAAATGTTTCGCAGTCGTCATATAAAGCAGCATGCAACAAGTTGGCAAATCGCGGCTACGAGTAATATTATGATCTTCCAACAGATATGTATTTCATTTAGTCATTGTTTCCTACGACCATAAAACTAACAAATATGCCGAACATGTCAATTTAAATTTCGTATTCAACTGTATGAGTCAATATGAAAAAGATTTGCCATTCACTACGCAATAGTGTTTTCGAAAAGCCCCTATAGTACCTATAAATATTATGTTATAATATACCTACGTACATACGTTGTATGCATATTTGAGAATGAATACATCGAAATATTCCACAGTGAAATTCCTTTTCTGATACTCGATGCCACGGTAACGAATTGCAACAGGCGCTGCATCGTCGGCCCATACAGATGCCTTTGCAAGCACAATTTGACACCAACAAAAGCAATGACGTAGACTCCAACGTTGACCGCGATGCCAATGCTGATGCTAATGTTCGTCGCGAAGATTTTGTAGACACAGCCACAGACATATTGAGACAAAGTGGCGACCAAGCTGAATTCAAGTAAATGCCACAGACTCTCTGTTTCGCTTTTATCGTTGTTGTTGACGCTTTTTGGTATATTACAGTAGTTACCCTGCAAAAAATGCAATTAGTCAGGATGCGTCCGGGATGAGTCGCCAAAGAGGATGCGACTAATGCCAATTCTGATCACTTTGTATGTGATGGATAGAGCACATTTGTTTGACCATATATATATACATGGCGCGATATATACAACAGTTATATCATCAACCTCCTAGGAGATTTTTGCGCCGAGCTTCTCTTCCAATTTGTGGTGTGCCGCTTTTGAAATTTTTCCTACAAATTAGCGGGACCTACGGTTTTTCGCCGACTCCGAACGGCATCTACAAAGCAGATGAATTTTTGCTGAGAAGCCTTTCATGGCAGAAATACACTCGGAGAGTTTGCCAAACCACTGCCGAGGGGCGACCCCGTTTTGAAAAAACTTTTTCAAACCACTTTTTGATGTAACCTGTACCAGGGCTCGAGCCCGGACCTTCGGTGTGGTAGGCCGACAACACCACCTCCACACCGCCGCCAATATCCGACGGGTATAAAAAGACTAAACCGTTTTTTTTCCAGAATGATACTTTTAACACTAATAGAAATTTACTTATGTATAGTGAATTATAGCCAACTGTAGGCTAAAGGGATTAATCACGGATCACTTTCTTTAGAGACTAATCGCACAACTTTCCGTAGTGTGTATACATAAATACCTATTTGCAGGACTTTTGATAAAAAGGTAAAAAATAATATAACAACAGCAATGGTATGCCACGATTTGGATGCATTAATTCGAGCAGACTTCACATGCACATAATGCGTCAGGTATATTTTGGCCACTTTGATCGTCTGCCTGCCTGTCTGGTCGTCTGAAAGATTGCCGGAATGCTCTGAGGAGCATATGTGGACATTGACGAGCGCCTGTCAGCAGCAAGTGACGTTGCAATAAAATGGCAGAATCATTTAAGGTTGAATATGTAAAATAATTATTTATATTAAAATAAAAAAGGCACCCAGCAAAAAATAGTGCAAGTATTCATGATATATTAAAAACGTAGTATGCCGTTTCTTGCCGCATGAGCTATACAATTATAATAAGGTAATTAAAATTCTTGTTTACGGCTACTAGTTTGTATATCTTCCTTGGCGAATCGGAGTGAAAGGAGGAAATCGCGTTCAGGGTTGCTTTTAAGTTTTGAAAGTACTAGGTAGGTGCTCTATAGAGTATCAGAAGCAAAGTAATGAAGTCCTCCGAAATTGAGTAGATGATCCAATCGGCATGTAACTAGGACCGCCACTATTGGATAAGTGTTGGAGAAGGTACTCTGATATCTTAAGGGTGTTTGCAGGGAAGTTGCGCTACTAGTCGGCACATACCGCGATTATAATCCATGTAATTCATACTAATAGGCGAATTCTGTAAGCTGTCTCTAGTCACTAATAAGACATTTTGTGGTCAATTTCAATTTTGAGACAATTTGGTATTCAGTAAGCTGTCTCGATCTTGGGTTCGAACCTGCACAGCTCACGTGGTACCCCGAGACACTTACTACCCCAGCAAACGCAGCCTCTAACGTTAGAGAAATACTGTAGTTTTACATTAGAATTCTAATGTAGGTATCTAATGTATCTCTAATCGAAAATCACGTTAGAGAACTAGGCTAGAGGACGATTAGAGAACGATTAGAGAAACACTCGAATAGCGAAGATGCGTGTATTGTCAAGAATTGTATTTATAAACTAAGGTATAAAAACTTTGAATTTTATTCCCATAAGATATTTAAGCTTAAAACATGTCAAACATATTTAAAGCAATAAATTTATCGAAATAGAATTAAACAAGAACAATTGGATTTCATTTCATTTCAGTTAGAAATTTCTCATTAGAATCCCATTAGAATTTCACGTTAGAATTCGAATCGATAACTAACCTTTTTCTCGATATCGAGAACTAAGTCCCCTTTTTGTCGAGAATGCTATAATTCGCGACAGTTTCACAAATCGTTCTCTAACCATCTACCTTAGAGAATAACATTAGAATTCGAGTTCGAGAGAAAGATTCTCTTCGATATCAGTTTCATTTGTTGTAAATTAAATAGGTATATCGCTCTTGTCCAAATTTTTTATTGTTTTTGTCCGTGAAATTGTTAAAATAAAGCAACCAATTTTTAAAAGGTTTTAAATGTCGAGGTTTCACATCCGGACTAACGCAGTGTATTTAGAATACTATACCAAATAGAGTGACGATATCGTGAATGGTTTTAAAATAGTATTATAACTATGTCCTGTATACGTTTGTTGCTTTCTATTTTTCCTTTAAGTATAATAACACTGTTGTAGTTGAAAAATCCGACAGACATGATATAGATCATTTCTATAATACATACATATGGGTGTTTCCACGGTCGCGAACAGTACGTTCGTACGCGTTTATGGGCCAAAAAACAAAGTAAACATAGGTTTTTTTTTTTTTTTTTTGCTACTTTGATAGCATTTTGGAAGGTAAATTTTAGGTGCAAGAGGCAGGTTTGTTCGATTTTTAGTTTAGACTGTGGGGGCAATAAACATGTGGTCGCGAACGTACGCAAAATGGAAGTGACTTTTTTGTGCAACTGGAAAAATTCAAAATTCAGCGAAATGGAATGGATTTTTTCAAAACGGTTGATAACATATTGAAGTGGCATAAAGTGACTTTCTTTTCGTTTATTTAGCTTTAAAATATCTTCAGTACATTTTTATATATACGCTTAAATACCGGTCGCGAACGTACGGGTCGCGAACGTACGATTTTTCCATACACTCTCTTTTCCTATTTTCGACATAATGTTTTACAAATTATATGAATAGGAACACTTAATTCACAAGTTTAAATCTTATATGTTGTATTTATAAAGAAAGAAGATAGCATAAATTATTAGACTCTACTGAAATCCCGCGGCTCACACCGAAAGACTCGAAAGTGGCTTGCATAACATAAAGTATACTCACTATAATGTATGGTTGGAAAATTTATGAATAACTTCATTAAAATTATTCAAAACCCTATGATCCATTATTAACCATGCAAAAAAAGTATATTAACAACCTATTTTTTCTTGCTTCAGTTTTTGGTAGGAAAAAATATATCAAAATGCAAAACGGTCGCGAACGTACGCAACTTTGAGAATTAAAAAAAAATGTTTGGTAAACCCTTCAAGAGAAGTAGTTTTGGTTTTCAATTAAGTACACTCAACTGGCTTTAGCAATGTAGTTCTAGACATATCCTTACACTCCTTGAGAAGTGGTAACAAAAAATGTATTTTTTTGGTCGCGAACGTACGATCCAGGAAGAGTTAAAAGTTTCAATAAAAATTTACAGTTAAGACATCGTCGTTCACTCTTCTTTCATTTTGATGGTCTTAACTGATATTCAATGGGGTTTTTTGTTGCAAAAAAGGATCGCTAGTATAAGTCGAACAAGTGAAAAAATTGAAAAGAAACAGGCCTTTAAAACTGGCTGGAAATGAAAAAAAAAAATTTTCATGTTTCAAGCCCAATTTTTCATAAAAAAAATTTAAATCAACTTCCAAAGCTTTATATTTATAAAAATTTGGATAATTTTGTATAACAGGGTTAAACAAGAATTTATTTTTATTAACATTTAAAATTTTTGCTCTGGTTGACCATTCTACGGAAATGCCCATATACTAGTTAACGAGAATTAATAAACAATATAAGCACTTTATTGGTAATTTTTAGTTTTAGAAATTTACCTATGGTTGGGGTTGGTCACATTTAACACCTAGCAAAATTTTCAATATTGTACCATGAATACTTCCAGAGATATGTATGTAGTCCGGAAAATATCAGGGACCCCCGATAGTGATTATTTTGATATTTTTAATGAAAAAAATCAAAGGCTCCCCGGGATCGGAGAACAGTTTAAAGTATACAAATGTGCATGTCTCGTCATGCTCTACTGTAATCTGCATTGATTGATATAAAACAAATAAAACTGACTCCTGCGAAATATTTTACTTCTTTTTTTAATTTTTTCACCGGTTATGTGTGACTGAGACGTGATTTTCAGGTGATTTGGATGACTCTCTTTTTAATATTCCCAACTACAGGCTAATTCGAAATGATAGGAAGCATAAAAAAGGTGGTGGTGTGGCAATTTTCTGTAAAAACAACATTAGTATGAAGCCCAGGTGAAAGCGTTGAGTATTTATTTGTTGAGCTATATGACGGCTGTACCAAAGTTTTATTATCTTGTGTGTACAACCCTAATAAGACTAATAGTCTTGATGCATTGTTCTTGTCATTGGCCTCTTATGCCGTTGACTATGATTATTTAGTTATCTGTGGGGATCTAAATGTTAACATTCTCGCTCGTGAGATACATAGTGACAAATTACTGGATAATATTGCCGCGGCTGGCCTCTCTCTTGTTAATAGGTCAATCACTAAACGATATGCCAGACATTGTGTTCAAAGTCTATTAGATTACTTTATTGTTTCTGGCCCTTCAGCTCTGTTAAGCTTTGACCAGTTAGCTTTTTCGTCAGGCCATGACCTTATTTACTGCTCACTGGATTTCAAATTTAGCCGCACCAATACTAGTATGATATGTAACTTTAGGGACTTCCCTGATGTCAATGATAAGCTAGAATTTCTCAACAATAAAGTAATGGAGTCGTATGATAACCATATACCTGTTCGCACTCGCAAGGTTAATGGGGAAAAGTCGAAATATTTTGCACAGCGCTTAGATCCTGCTCTTCCGCCTAGTACCTTGTGGAAAAACTTAAAAAGTCTATGTGTGTGTCGTAAGACTGTGTATGAATGCACTCTAAGCGCAGATGCTATAACAACGCCTTTGTAGTGTCAACTGTAATGATGTCCGGCCGTTTATCTCTGCCTGCTACTCGGGTAATAATTTGCGTTCTCGTCAGTCTTGGAATGTGACATCGTGAGATGTGTTCATAAAATAAAAACAAATGCGATAGGAGTAGATGGAATCCCGATTAGGTTTGTCAAAGTTATTCTGCCGTTTATTTTGGGCACCATTACTCATATTATAAACCACGCTATAACCACGTCCTGTTTCCCAGCACAATGGAAAGTTGCCATGGTGAAACCTGTTGCCAAAAGTAAAACAGCAAGTTCTGCAGGTTATTTTAGGCCAATTAGCATATTACCAGTGTTGTCCAAGGTATTTGAGATCTTGCTTGCGGAGCAAATCAGCTCACACTTGCTTCAGCATAATCTAATTTCCCCATATCAATCAGGGTTCAGAGCCAAACACAGCTGTTCCACTGCTGTAATAAAAATATTGGATGATATACGCATGCCTTTTGACAAAGGTCAACTTACACTGCTATGCTTGCTTGATTTTTCTAAGGCCTTCGACTCCGTAGACCATAACCTACTATGCTATAAGCTAGAAAAATACTTTGGATTCAGTAATAGTGCGCGGAAAATCATTGAGAGCTATCTGTCAGATAGGTCACAATTTGTTTGTAACGGGACAAATGTTCCAGAGCCAAAGAGAATAACTAAAGGTGCTTCCCAGGGGTCCATACTAAGTCCCTTGTTGTTCAGTTTATTTGTTAATGATGTATGTATTTAAGGTATGCAAATTTGTTAGTATGCATGCATATGCTAATGATATTCAGCTGTACCTGTCTGCCGATTTCAGTAATTTGAATGATTTATGTCTTAAGGTAAACAGCGATCTAATGTCAGTTTTTTGTAGGTCGAGAGACAATGGCCTAAGTCTCAATGCGGCCAAATCATACGTATTACCCATTGCTAAGAAAAATGTCTCAAGCATTAGCATTCCTCCAATTTACATTGCGAGCACCCCGCTAAAGACTGTCAATAAAGTTACTAATCTTGGCTTTGTGATTAACTCTAGTCTAGTTGTGACCACATAAATGCTGCTGTGGGTAAGGTGTATGGCACCCTGCGTAATTTACGGCAGTCTGCGATCTACACACCCTTTCAAATAAGGAAAAAGCTGGCCATGCAACTCATTCTACCAATACTAACCTATTCTGAGTTAGTCTATAACAAGCTTGATTCTACATCCGCTCACAAAATTGAAGTTGCATTTAATTATGTCACTCGCTCTGTGTTTGGGTTGCGTAAGTTAACCATATTTCCGCATGGAAGTATAAGCTCTTAGGCTGCAGTATATTTGATTACCAGAAGGCTAGGAGTTGCTGTTTCCTTTACCGACTGATCCAACAACGATCGCCTTTGTATTTATATAACAAGCTTGTGTTCAGCAGATCCACTCGTTCATGTTATTTAACTGTTCCCAGCTTTACCTACGTTAACTCCACAAGACTGTTTTTTGTCAACACCACGCGTCTCTGGAACTCTATTCCAGCTGCTTTAAAAATTACCTTAAACCAAAACAACTATAGAAGAATTCTTCGCTGCTCTTTTTCTAGCACCACAACTTAAGATGACCACTAATTAAATATAAAATAAAATAAAATAAAATCTCCGAATACTAGAATCTTTGACTATAACTATCTTTTCTATGCTATCCTTATTAATATTTCTTACATATTTTTAATCATGTTACTATTTTTATCTTTATGAAATCTTTCCCTGCTCTAGTAAGACCTTTCAATAACCTACATACATATGTACATATTCATCCACGAAAACATATTGTATTTCATGTTTCTTGTTTGTTTTAAGCTTGTATTACTTAATTTAAGTCTTTTTATTAATTTTTATTTACATGTACGCATAAGTTAATTCATACTTTAATTGTAATAACTGTCTATTGTACTATAATAGATTTAATTATCTTAGGTACTATACCAATTGTGAATCTTAATAAATGAAATAAATAAATGTATGCATGTGTCCATAAATATGTTGGAATTATTAAGTGCATGTGCTGACGAGATTATATCAACCAATATTTTTGATAATTAATTGCCGTGAAAAAAATTAATACTCTCCTTTTATTTTTGAGGAATAAAATATAGCTCAGGAATAAGTTTTATTTGCGACTAAAAAATAAAACTCAACCATAAGCTTTATTTTCGATCAAAAAAATAAAACTCAAAAATAACGATTATTTTTAGTCAAAAAAATAAAACTTGAGGATAACTATTATTGTTGATTTTTATTAAAAAAATCAGAAAATAATGATTAATGAGAGATTTTTATAATAAAACTCATAACAGTTGCGGTCCCTGGAAAATATCAATCCTTTAAGTACAGATATAATAGTCCGTATTTTGTAAAAAACGATAAAATCGTGAAATCTCTAAACACGCAGTTTTTTTATTTTTGTTTTCAAAATTCGAATCTGAATACCAAGTTTATGGCTATAAGTTTTTTTTTATAATATTTTCTGTAGCGCCCTGAATGCATTTGTTCCAAAAATTTAAAATGCAACGTGCTAGTTCTTTGTAGGTTAACACAAGAAAAACAGTTTAATGTTCCCTCATCATCAAAGATCTTTTCAACTGTTCATAAGCACCTACCCTTCCAATACTACTCTCGATTTGGCACAGCCCTGCATTTTTATTTTGGATTGTTAATATTTAAAGGTTTGAGAAAGGAATCAGTATTAAGATTAATACATTCGTACACACATAAATGTCGAGCTATATATTCCCAAAGTCCCAAAGGCCAAAGTATTCCGGACTTACTTGTACCCTCAACACCGAGTTTTTGAAAAATATTTCGGGACTGGAAGAGCTATTATTATACTATTAATATGGAAACATTCTTAAACATATTTGTTTTACCCAGCCCTTAAATAAGAAAGAAAAAATATTATGCAAAAGGGCAATCAATTTAAGTTTTGGCAACTAAGTATGCATGAAATCGTTCATTTGTTGGCTTTTGTTTATGAACATTTTGTAAAAAATTTAGCAAATTTGCAGTGATTACATTTTCGTGCTAATAAATTTTGTTATTTCGCCCATCTGTACTTTTTCAAAATTTTTAAGGTACATTGTATACTGAATTTGCAACTTTCCTATAAACAACTTAATGTTAATCGCCAATGGAACAAACAAAAATCCTTACACATTCCGTACAATAGCACATACTTAAACAAATTTTAAAATACCCTGTAGTGAAAAACCAAACTAGTCAAGGAAATAATAGTTTTAAATTGGAAAAGCTGTTTCAATTACAAATTAAAAGCCGTGGAGAATACTGCGTGAACTAACTCGTGGTTACAGTTTTCCAAGGCATAAATGAGGCACGAGCTGCTATAGTTAGACAATGCAGACCATGAGTTTAGGTTGTTATATACAGAGAAAGATTTAAATAGAACACTAAATATATTAGAATAATTAAAAGAAAACGAATAGATATTTTAATGTTTTCGTCATCGAGTCTCGAACTCCCGCATGTCATCATTTCTAAACGAAATCTGACAAATGCTATGAGGTAGAGCGCCCCTTGCTAAAAATACTATTTGTAGGTTTCACTACAGGGTTGCGTACAATTATTCAATAAATAAAACTCTTGTTTCCAAGCGCCTATACACAGGCTTATACTCTTATTTACATATGTGAATATAAGTATACGTACAGTGGAATCCACTTATAATGGATTGACTTCCCGGCAAACAAGCGAATAGTTTAGGATGAGTCGCAAAAGGAGCATGCGACCAATGAGAGTTTTGATCTCTTGGTAATTGTTGAAATGATCCCTTTTGTTTGAGCCCTATGAATATACCTATTGGTCTCTTTTATGTCCAAAAGGCTAGTGTCGGACAGATTCCCTTTGTTCTCCTACGGGTACGGTTGGACAAGTTTAGTCACAACCACTTGAAGGGGACTACGGAAATTAAAATCGACTTATTCCAACTATGCCTGTAGCGATAGTTTGATTATGTGGATGTTATCAAATTTGCTTACAGATGCTCATTCTAGCCACCCTAATGTATATACATTTATAAATATGTACATATGTATGTATGTACGTACGCTCATACATATCAACTAATTAGATCGTATTTTACTTATATTTAGAATCTTGAAACGTATTTATGTAGGTGTTAAATTGCAAAATTTGTTTGTAATACAAATGTTTGCAAGTGAAAGGAAGGTCCAGAGGAACTACTTTGTTATAAATTGCAGCTGATTGATCTGAAACCTTTATTCATAGTAAATTTTTGTACATTGTTGCGCTTAGTAAGTTAGTACGTTCGGTGTACCAGCGAGAAATAATCTAAATAGATAAAGAAATATGCTCAATATATTAAGACTATCAGTTCTAGAAAAAAATTGATTGACCCATGTACGACTGTCTTTAGACCTATCCCTATAACTATGAATATCAAAACTACTCTGTATACATCTTAACCAATTTCGGTTTGTTGCTCTATCTGTCTCTGGCATTCTAGGTATATTGGTATTAAAAATGAAACAGAGTTGGACTATAAGCCCTATAAAATGTCATGTTATCCGAATTAATGAAGGTAAGCCGGCCTAGAAGCTTTTCTTATCAGCATACATGGGTGTAAGCAAAGGGGTAGGGAGGCCACACCTCCGATTGAAGGATTAAGGACTTGAACCAAAATTAACCAATCATTGCCCTTGTGGCAATATGTATTTACTGTTGCATGTTATGAAATCAGATGGCAGTCACACTATCATCATCATCAGTGTTAAAAAGATGTGCGTGTGAAATTTGAAATGCAACATGCCCACTTTCTTGCAAACGCTATGTAATGAATGTCATACATATAAAAAAAGGAAGTGCCCTGTTTGCATGTCAACTATGAAACTTATGTTTATTTTTTTTAAGATATGTTAAGATATGTCTATAGGGCAGTCCAGAGCAAATGTATAGTCAAGCTACAGGAGCTATCATTAAAGATTCAAAACGCGCATAGAGTAACTGTGCTTCATATAGTACTTTGGCTCTTTAATACTACCATGAAGCATATCTAAGATTGTGTTCGAAAATTGTGTTTGAATGGTAAAACGGCTAAAGTTCGAGCTCCTTAATTTTACGAAACCTGGGATAGGCCTAATAGAGTAAGTAAAGATTGACTTCGGTCGATCTTAGCCTTTTTAGCGCTATTGTACACAGCCGGAAAAGTGAAGGTTTGAAGCTACAATTCAATTTCAGGTAGAGAATCAATTTTCAGTTATATGTGTATCAATATCAAGTCATTATTGCGTAACATGAGATAAGAAATATAATAAACTAAGTTATTTATGTATTACACTTTGATTAGTATGAAAGAAAATAATGACGTATTAGGTATGTTAAGAATTCGCATGTGGGGATATGTGTCATTTCGGTCCAGTTTTACTGATCTACATATCTACGTATCTATACATATTACGAATTAAAATGCCCATCTGTTCATATCTCTGTAACTAAAAAAATCAGACATACTTACAGCAATGGAAGGTTATACGTATGTACATACATAGGTAAAAATGATTGTGAGCACATCCAACAACAACCAGAATGTACCGCATTCATTTGCTCCCTTAAATCTGCTTATGTTTCGAATTTATCGGTTTCTAACGGATTAAGGAAAGGGGATTCGGTTGAAACTCCCTGAAGTATCATCGAGAAATTTGTACAAATGTCAAGCAATGTACATAAATCATGCATACTGTTACTGTTTTAGTTCTTCAAATTATTTTTATTTTGTGAAGAAAAGCATATGAATTTGTAAAGAAATACACAGTGAAAGCTACTATTTAGGCTTGGTCTGTATGTTATAAACTTTTTGTTTCTTCATTGAAAAATCATAAATGAAATAAACCTAAACTATTTTTCTATTTTTACAGTTCAAGTTCTCACTATTATTCACATGAACAAAATGTGGTGGCCTTTCAAAAATAAAAATATATTTCATCTGCAAACGGAAGCATTTGTGAAGTGATGTCTTACTGTAACTGGCATTTGAAATGTACATATATGATTCTACTTCTAAATACTATTCGAAGTATCTATCTATAAAAATACCATGAGGGTTTGACCCTGAATATTGAAATTTAGGAAATATTTTCTATATCCGCGCCTAAGGGACCGGTAGATTTATCAAAATAAGGGATGTTTTAGATTTTAAGTTAGATGTAATACAATGGTGAAAGGTGCATTCAATTAAGTGATCCGCAGCCAAGCATACAGACAAACAGACACAGATAAATCCTAAAAACTGCACATTTGGATTCTATTGGCTTAATAATGCTCCTTCTTGAATATCAGCAATGCATGGATATCGGCCTGGTACAATTTATTATATGTAGAAAGGTAAACGGTCCTATGCTTCAAAAAGTTTAACTGATTTTTGGTTTTACCTATATGCTTTAAGCTCTGCTATTTCGGTTATAAATCAGTTATCAGGAATAACTTTTTCAAATGTGGTAAACAATGAAAAATAATCAAAATCTAGTCTTCAAATATCCAAAAATTGGGCTGGGTTTAAACGCCAGATGTTTAAGGGAGTTTTTAATAAATAGTTATATGTTAAATATGGGATCGATCTTCAGTTTACGTTAAGTTGCTATGAATGTTTGTTTTCAGAACGGGACTAACCCACAAAAATGGGCTTGTTTTGTCTATTATTGATTGATTATTCAGTCTATAAAGGATTTGAATAGATTAACAGCCGTTTTCTAGTTTGTAGTGCCTGACAATGGTTATAGCTGTTCATATAATTAAAAAAACAAAGAGTAAGAAATTTACAAGAAAAACTTTAAAATGGCAAAGGTTAATTTGCGTATTCGATTCGGAGTGTAACCGGCAGTTTTGTACTGGGAGGTTATCTAACCGAAAATCGTAACCGTCGGCATTGCACTTCATGTAACATTAGAGAATAAAACGTATGTGTTGTTTTGTGTCCACAAATATATTTACAAAACTCGCACACTTGTTCTCAGTTATGTGATGCTACCACCTACACATTTAGGTGTTTACAAAATGCAATGCCATTGTTACAATCCTAGAATTAGGGCTTTAATGTTAAAGAATAACGATAAGAAATGTCATATTGAGAAATGTATCAATCACTAAAGGTATTAAGTTTAGTAAACAAACACTTAATTTACGCCTCTAAAATGAATATGCATATGTAAGAATATATTCATATACATAAAGTAATCGTTGTCACCTACTTAAATAAATAAAATAATAAAATTATTAGCTTCACTCACCGATACTCTTTAATTACATGAAAGCGCTGCGTGTCGCCTGGATTAGCATTGTCTTCATTATTCGGATTCTTGCTTTGCATAATGCTATTCATTTGCTCTACAGTTAAATTGAATCTAGCTAGAATTGTGCGATTATTGCGGTCGACAATTTCGGTACGTATTGTAGCATCGTCGTCCAAAGACGAGGCGCCACGCTTTAACATATAACCGTTAGCTTGGTCCATAGCCAAACTCAAAATAATGAGTTTAATAAAGTTGCAAACTGATACACTGTTCAACCTGTTCAACGACGACATTGTTTCTATTTGTCCTTTATCCGTTAATATATTTACTATTTTTTAAACAATTAAAAATTTCACTTGATAAATATTTAAAATCACTGCTCGAAGAATATAACTTCTTTATGTCTATATGATTATGTTTTAACTTAATTTATTTTTTTTTTATATAGTTTTTTTTATTTAATTAAACGTATAATAAAATTTTCAGTTCATTCAAAATTAGTTCTTTATGTACATATTTTATTCCGAATTTGGATGTCTTCACTCTAAGAACACCAAGTATGAAGTGATTTGCGCGAGACGCTTCAGGTCTTAAATAACATTTTCACATATATAAGATACAATATTTGGTTTGTGTTTGGTACACTTCGCATACGAACCGTTGTTATATCGTTTCGTAAATGCTTGCTTGCTCCCTATCACTACGCCATACGATGGTAAGGCAACGACACACCGGAAAAATGCTGTGCACTGTTTGTATGGTTAGAATGCTAATATGTAGATATGTATGTATGTATGTACGTACATTATTGTGATTTATAAAACAATTCTCCATTAGTTGCTTTTGTATCGAAATCAGGAAGTTTAATTTGCTTAGACTAGGATTAGAGACCGGCTACTACTCCGATGGAAAAAGGCCAAGTGGAGAGATTTGCGATGGCGTGGTGTCTCTAAATGACGCCAGCAGTTAAAGTGAAGAAAGGACTGAAGAGCTATGTTGGACGCCCAAGACAGTCGGCGACATTTAAAGAAAAATAGTTGACTTCAGAGTATCTCTATTAATTTTTGATATCTTTGCTTTCTACAAAATAATGATGGTGGTAATGCATGTCGTAAGTATGCAAAATATTAAATTCAAATTTCGAATCAGCTGAGATAGGGTAAATGCAGTAGTGTACGGATACTTAAGGTGTTCCTAAACTTTGATTTCGACATATTTTTTTTTCGATAAACGGTATTGAGAATGGTTGCGTTGTTTATTACTGATCGTTTTTTAATTTACATTTTATAAAATCATGGCCCAACTATAACAGCCGTTCCGTTATCTCAACAATAATGATTGTAATTGGTAGTTCAAAACCATTAATCGCCGTATTCACCCTTGTTAAAATCTGAATTCGCCAGCAAACTTAATGTCAAATTCGTCGGAGACAATCTCATGTGCTGTTTATGCTGAAGTCTTGGAATTTTCTAACATTGGTTTCGAAAAAGCCCTGTATAAAATTAGAAAATCTCAGAACTATCCCTGAGCTAAAACGTTTAACGACACCATCTCTATAGCAAAACCATCTTTCCATCTGCCCACTTCAACATGACGACGTCATTCGCGGTGGCAATTGTCGCCTGTGCATTACTTTGTTCTCAACCGGTTCCAGTTTGGATAGTTTGGGGGTAGCTCTGCTTTTGGATCAGTGACTATCGATATCCGAATTTACTATCTTTTAACTATTACTTCTGGAACTGGTACAGGACGATTCACAAAGGGTGTAGCTTAAGACTCTTTTGGAGACTGGTTCGCATTTTAACTGCAGGGAAGCGTTTCTTTTGCGCATTTTAGAAAATGCATATTACCATTATCATAAGATTTTTTCTTCAAGTTATTAAATTTACAGCACGTGTGCGAAAGTGTACACTATTTTATTAAATCATTCATTTAATTTTAATTGCAAGCACGGTTTTCACAGCATGTTTTTTTTTTGGACCAAAAATGGACCTAATTTCAAAAAAAAAAGGACCAAATTTATTTTTTCTTACTAATACACGAACTATTTAATTTTTAAAAAATAATACATATAACAATAACAAAAAAGAAGTGATTCAATTCACGTTGCACGTTAAACAAATTTGACACATATTTATACATATTAAAAATACTTATTTTGGTAGGTATCTGCCACAATACTTCGATGTGGTATAGGTAAAAAAATTAAAGTTACAAAAAAGTTGCCTATTATGTATACTCGAATAAGGAGCAGTGTTATGCAATTTTAGCCAAGTGAAGAAGAAAAAGTACCAAAATCGTGACCACTTGCCAAATGGATTTTTATGGACCAAATGGATTTTTATGGACCAATTTTGGTCCAATTGGACCAAAGTGGTAACCGTGATTGCAAGCATACTATTAACTTTTACATTGACTTAATTTAACAATATTTCATAACATGCGACGTAAATTACAAATTGAATAAATTTGCTGTTGTTTACGAATTACAGAGAATGCCAAAAAAAAACAGATATTGTAATGAACGTGAAAACCGAAGAAGGTCCAACGCGTTGAATAGCGGGAAACATCACTGCAAAAAAGCGTGTGACTAATCTCTAAAGAGAGCAATCCCCGATGGAGCCCTTAAGCCTACAGTTGGCTATAATTCAATTTGTGTAGCATGCTCATAGAGGTGTAAGTCAATTTAAGTTTTTGTAGCATACTTATAGGAGTAAAAATATCCCCTTTGGATGGAAAGTGGGTTGAAAATTTTCGACTGGGGAAGTTCGCGTTTGAATCGCGAGTTTTAAGACTGGATATTAGCTTTTATATTTTTAAGCAAATTTAATAATTAAACAAATTATTAGAAAAAATAAAACAATAATAATTTTCAGTATAAAAATGATTATAAGTGGCCTGGAGATCAGACCCGTTAAATCTGGACTAAAATTAAAAATCAATTATATTAAACTCCTCTACTTATTTAATTCATTAATTGATTAACACTTTTAGAATAATTCATTAATTAGGATTAAATTTTGTGCTCGGTTAATGAGGATTTATTACGTTTTCAAATTTAATCCCAGGGATCATAAAATTAATCTAAATTTCAATTTGATTAAAATTTTTTATTAAATGCGATTAACGAGGATTTTAAATTTTACATTGGCTTTGAGTAAGTTAAATAATAGAGAAATAGTTGTGGCAACAGTGCACAGGTAATATATTAACTACATAAATGCTAATTTCTCTGCAATCTATTGGCAGAAGGCAGCACAGGGTGCTGCTACAGCACTGACACTTGCACCTAGAAGAAATAGAGTGCTTACCGATTGTACCAGCAGCAACCCCTTTACGATTTCTGTGCGATCAACATTTGAACATATTTTATGCAAAGACCTGTGTTATTGTCATTCATATTTTATTATTATTATTTATATGAATTTCGAGACCATTGTCCTCCTTGGCTCTCGAACTCGCGGCTTTCGTTTATTTCTCGAAGATCGTCGTTTAGGCGGTCCATTCGACTTCAGAATTATTAGTTAAATACCAACTTGTGTACCTTAGACTTGAGCTAAATGTTAATAATTTTTCCTTAAAAATTCAAATTTAAGAATTACCTGTCCTAGTTACACATTTGAACTAGTGATGGGAACTATCGAATAAAACTTATGATGTTATTCGATAGCTCAAAAATATTCATTCATTCGATAGATGAATGAATGAATTTAGTATTTTAAGAATGAATAAAGGTTTTCTTCAACTACTGAAAAATTGAGTATAATTTTTTTTATTGATTACTAAATTCTCATTCGCTACTAATTTTTCACACACGAATGATTTCACAACGGAATGATTTGTGTACAAGTTGGCGAATGAATCACCCCTATTGCGGTTGTCAACGCCATTGTCGACGTAAATTCGTCTTCGACATCGCTTCTTATCAACACCGTCATCACATCACGCCAAATGGCGCATATATTGATACAGAGGTCAAAACGCATCTTTTGATACCGCTCCTGATATTTTTGGATTGGTATTAACAGTTGACATTCGATGGAAAGTATTACCGATTTGTTGATTACTTTAGATTAAATAAGTCAGCGTTCTACATACAATAGAGCCATCGATGAAAATAGCGAAGCGATCTACATGTATGTACATCCCCACAAATTAAGTTAGCAAATTAGTTTTTCCCAGTTCTACCAGTGGCGAAAATTGGTTCACGTTCGTTATTTTCACCATTTTCTGAAAAAATATAATAAAAGCTTAATAACATGTATATGGAAGCCAAAATAATGTTTTTACGAGTGATTGTTTGTACCCCTGAAACAATTAGAAAATTTTCATTCATATATTAGTAAACATTTTTATTAAAAACAGTTGTGCCTTTATTATTAATTTTAATTCAAATAACTAAAATAAATAGAAAGGTTTTGCCCCTATATTCTAAACATAGGAATTCTCGCTCGTCGGTTTTTATTCTCCAACAACTACAATTGCTTTACATGGTAGCATTTGCTTTGGTGTTACTACTAAATTTGAATGAATGAATGAAAAAAATCATTCGATAGTCGAAATCATTCAGTAACTAACTATCGATAGTTGAAATCATTAAATAGTACCCAACACTAATTTGAACAATGTTTCAGAATGATTTACATATATTTTCACCATCGGCATATAAAAAGTTAATATAAATTCTTACTTTATACGCGCTTTAACCGAATCTCCAATATTTTATTTCGCTGTAATTTGAAAAATGAAAGCCATCAAGATGCACTTCATTGCGACTTACATGATTACCTCGGGAATATTCTGAGCCCCTAAGCCGTTGCTTGGAGAAATGGATCCGAAAAAATGTGCTAACATGAATCCTAAAACCGATCGAAAAAGTATCTCATAAACGTATAGAAAACACATGCTAGAATGTACGAAAAATAAATATAAAACGCATAGGAAAATGTGTCAGTTTGTTATACGTTTTTTATATTTTTACACGTATGTTTGTATGTACGTTGCGTTAGCACACTTTTGTGGGAAAACGGCTACAGAAAAGTTCTGTAAACGCAATATGAAAATGGATGTAAAATAAGTTTTTTATCAACAATTTCTTTCATTTTCGGATACATTTATGGATTTATTGCTGGCTGGGTCTTGAAAATTTTTGTCTGTGCATTGCATATTTTTTTGAAAAAATTGCTGAAGTTGACATAAAAATAAGTTTGAATGCAGATATTTTCTTGCAATTTTCACGCTCTCTAGACATTTCTATAACAGTATATGGTAATGTACTAATATGTATGTTTACCGCGCCTACAATTTTCCAAAAATGCAATTTCTAAAAATAGGGTTGTGTATGTTTAGGTAAAAGATAGTTGTGTTTCATTTAAATCTGAGGGAATCAGGTTGGGAGACTGTAGAGAAAATGTTCGAATTAGAAGTAAATTTGACTTTGGCCTTAAATAACTTTTAACTGAGTTTATTTATCGAAAACTTGCCCAAAACTTTTTTGTAGAGCATTAAATTTTCTATAAAGCTGTAAAACTTTGTGAGCATACTTATGTATGTACATAGATCTTAAGTCACTGGAGTTTGAATAAAAAATTAAAAATCTCCTATACAATTTGTATCTATCGTTGTGATTAACTGCGCAATTTTTCTCTAATTATCAATTTTTCCTCTCATAAAACCTTCAAAAATATGTAAATGAACAGACAGTAAATACCAACAACAAAAATACATTTAAACCGGAGTACGGGTTTTCGTACATAAATATGTAGGGACAAACAAAAGTTCCAACACACACAAATAGGTACATGTAGACAGATTGTCTAAAATATGTATGTGTGCACACTGTTGGCAGAAAAACAACAAAGGGAATTGATTGAAGTGGAGACGAATGCATCGTGACATCACAGCGTTGTTGTTGGCTCCCGTCATACATTCAGACAACAAAAATTTAGAAACACATTTTTTCAGAAAACATTAGTCAGAACCCTTATTTCAGAAAGCCAAAATTAAGAAGTCAAAACTCAGAAGTCAAAATTCAGAAGTCAAAATTCAGACGTTAAAATTCAGAAATCAAAAATTCAGAAGTCAAAATTGGGAAAGTAACCAGACGGCAGAAAAAACATTAAATTTTGCGCAGATCCCCAAGTCGGGGCCCGAACCACGTTTTTTATGTGCAGAACACCTTTCCGCGTAGGCGGCCTTCGGCCGCGCTTCAAAAAATAACCCTGGGCTACGCCATTCCAACTCCGGATGTGTGCCATAGCCGTAGCTACCGCCACGGTGATGTCCTTCCGCGTTCCACCCTTTTCTCACAGGGTAATGTGATTACAACAACCACATGAAAATGACAGAAAATTGTGATCTTTAACTGCAAATACATATCTCGCAAAATTCTAAAAATATCGGATTTCCCCCTCCAGATTATTGTTACGAAGGAGTATAAAGATTTTGTGAATTTTTCATTCTGATTTGTTGTTTCTGAAAAAAGTTTTCTGAATTTTTCATTCTGACTTTTTGTTTCTGAAAAGTTTTTTCCGACTTTTTCATTCTGACTTTTTGTTTCTGAAAAGTTTTTTTCTGAATAAATGTTTCTGAAAAACAGTATTTCTGAATTTATGGGGGGCACCGTTGTTGTTAGTGTATTCTAACAGCGGCTTTGGTGCAGACACTGGTTCATATCCCAGTGTCTGATGATGAGCTTGGACACTCTGAAACATGTAATCCTATCCATCGCTATGATTAACTATGCAATTTGTCTGTAATTATCAATTTTTCCCAAAAAACTGACAATATTAATTCACTTAGAATTATTGTTAACTGGTCTTGAGCTCATACAACTTTCAAAAATGTGTATGGAAAATTTAAAAGTGCGCTGTGCCACTACTTAACATTAAAACTAACGGATCCTGTTTTTAAAGTTCTGTTTTTCGATCTAAACAAAATTTGCGAAAGCTCGGCGAATATCATTTTATTATTATATACTCACTGTCCCTACTGCTTTTGTTACAAATTCTAGAGTTTGCAAAAAAAGCATTGAGGTATCGATATAACATCGATGAATTATCGATATAACATCGGCGCTCCTTCCAGCACTGGTCTACATTTATTTATATTTTTATTGTCATAAAATCTCTAACCATTCAGTATTATCTAATCCGATTTGCATAGTTACTCAATTAGTATACGGAAATCCGATGGCGAGACATCAAGGACGCGACACAACCATATGAACATATATAAGAAGCAGACATACTTTCAAGCTTATAACAAAACCAACCCAGTGATAAAAAGATATGTATGTACATACTACACTTTTTTGTTAAAAACCGCATTACAGCGATTGCAACTATGGCTGACTTCCTAGCCGTTAGTTGCTTTGTTCTAGTACAAAAGTCGAGTTCCAGTTAGCTGACGTGGGTCGTATCACGGTCATAATTTAACAGGAACGATGCGGGTCAGCTGCATGACAGTTGTTTGTGTAAATAAGTGTGTAAGCATATGCATGTTTGTGCTACTAAGCAAATAAGGGTTGGCTGTCAAAAAATCTACTACAAAAAACAAAACGAACAGAATTACTATACGGATCCGAAATTGATCCACAAAAATATCAGGATCACAGCGTTGTTGTTGCATTTATGTACATGCAAATTTTTATACAGTTCTGGGTTTCTGTTTAATTGGAACTAGGAGTGGGATTTTTTTCGAATAATATTCGAATAAACACTATTCGAATAAACGAATAAAAATATTCGTTGCAAAAAATTCGAATAGTATTTATTCGAATTTTTTATTCGTTTATTCGAATATTATTATTCGTTTATTCGAATATTATTATTCCTTATAGTACTACTTATTCGAATATTTTTGTTAATAGATTTTTAAAACGATATTCGTTGTTTTCTTTGCTTGTACCTATGAGCGCGCATTTATGTTTTGTATGTTTTGCATGTATATGTGTATGTTTGCGTGTACAAACCCTGCAAAAAACCGAAATACTCCGTTCCATAGTCCATAGAGTACTCCCTAAGGAGTATCGGAGTACTCCAACACTTATCCTCGCTAATATAAAAAAGGTGGTCCAATTTATATGGCGATGGCCGGTAATTGGATCACCTAATCCGACTCGGAGTACTCCATTTCTTTGCTTTTGAATACTCTATAGATCACCTACATGAGAGTGCTCCCAAAATACTCCTATCGGATTACTCTATGGAGTATTCAACAGCAAAGCGAGAGAGGGAGTAGGTGGTCCTCAAAAAGAACACATACTCCCTCTCTCGCTTTACTGCATAGTACTCTATAGAGTAATCTTTTGGCAGCATTTCCAAAGTACTCTCACGTAGGTGTTCCATAGACTATTCAGCAGGGTGCTCCGATATGGATTAGGTGATCCAATCGCCGGACATGGGCTTATAAATTGGACCACCTTTTTGTATGAATGAGGATAAATGTTGGAGTACTCCCATACTCCAACGTTTTTTACAGGGAATGTGTGCCCAAGCGGTTACAATATTTCTTTGATTATTCGAATAGTGGTAACGAATAGTTGTATTTATTCGGTTAATGGTGGTTGAATAGTTTTTGGCTTATTATCTTAATAATTAAATAGCTATTTGTACAGTGTTGTGGGAATAATAAAATACAATTACTGGTAATAATTGAAGCTGTAAATAGACATTTACTATAAAGTTACTATACATAAATATGTATTTGTACATTTATATGTTTATTGCAGTTACATTTGCTTGGTAGGTTTTGTGCTAAGGCTTCAAGCAAGAGATGCCAGGGCCGAAATTCATTATGTATACTGTTTATTATGATAACAAAAGGACGGGTTTGTGATGATTTTTCATGTTCACATGTGTAAATAGTTTAATTTGCGTAAGGTAACATACACAAAATAATACTACCTGCTTCCTAATTTTTGTTAAATACTCATATACATAAATGTACTTACATACATATGTATGTAAGTATGTAGGTATGGTCATGGAAATTTGCGAACTCTTTGTATTGAATGGGCTGGTTAAGGATGATCATTATTAGGTAGATTTTTTATTGTGTTTCATCAACTGAAGAATTGCTTTACAACATAATTGCAATTTGTTTTAAATATTAAATATTGCATATTTGTTTTAAATTTGGGTGTCTAAACTCGTTAACTAAATGAACACAAAGGACTTACTTGCATGAGGAATTGCGAATTCACCCGGCAGTAGCAGGTATGTATGTATGTAGCTATTTTCTTCTGTTGTCTTCTCTTGAAAAGAATGATATACATATTTAAAGAATAATTAGGTTAGTGTACCTAAATTATATAAATATAGGTTAGCGTTTAAAAAAATTTAAGTTTCCGCATACTATGTGTTAAGATGCAAAATTTAGGCGCGTATATAAATGGTGCATAAAAAGTTTTTTTAACCAAAATCATTGAACGCCCCTACCTACATACTTACATACTTATGTACATATGTATGTAAGTACATTTACATATATGAGTATTTAACAAAAAATAGGAAGCAGGTAGTATTAGTTTGTGTATGGCTTTACGCAAATTAAACTATTTACACAGGTGAACATGAAAAATCAGCACAAACCCGTTCTTTTCTTACCATAATAAACAGTATACATAATGAATTTCGGCCCTGGCATCTCTTGCTTGAAGACCTAGCACAAAACCTACCAAGCAAATGTAACTGCAATAAACATATAAATGTACAAATACATGTTTACAGCTTCAATATTACCAATAATTGTATTTTATTATTCCCACAACACTGTACGAATAGCTATTTAATTATTAAGATAATAAGCCAAAAACTATTCAACCACCATTAACCGAATAAATACAACTATTCGTTACCACTATTCGAATAATCAAAGAAATATTGTAACCGCTTGGGCACACATTTGTACACGCAAACATACACATATACATGCAAAACATACAAAACATAAATGCGCGCTCATAGGTACAAGCAAAGAAAACAACGAATATCGTTTTAAAAATCTATTAACAAAAATATTCGAATAGTACTATAACGAATAATAATATTCGAATAAACGAATAATAATATTCGAATAAACGAATAAAAAAATTCGAATAAATACTATTCGAATTTTTTGTACCCGCCGAATAAAAGTTTTGTTTATTCGAATAGTCCCATGCCTAATTGGAACACGCTTAAAGTCAAATGCTCCTGAACTAAAAGGCGATGATGCGCCTACATACATACATCTGACCGCGTTCTCGGTCCATATCAGATGCTTCGCGCATCACCAAATTTGTCTAAGCTTTTCATATTATCTATGTATGATCATATTGACTGCTTGATGAAAGATCACTATATATCAAAATGTTTTTAAAAAACGCCCTAATAAAATATTTTAAAATAGGGTGATATTCCACTCAGCAGTCGATATTATCTACATATACATATATTGCAATTGCGAAATAACCAAAGCTGAAGCTTAGGCAGGCATATTTTTATGTAAATTATTTATTTAAGGTAATAACAGACCTCAAGCCTGCCAACAGACAAACCATTTACCGCAGGTTATCTCATATTCTACAACCTGAATGTACGCTGGCGATGTAAAACTTTGCTACACGTATTATTCCTCTGACAAGCCTCCCAGACTCATTCCAACCCTTACCTAAAGCTGATGTTGGTGGCAGCTCGTCCCTCGTTTTTAAAAAAATCGAGAACTCTCATTAAACTTTTAAAAATCATTGTTAATAAATCAATTGCAAAGTAGTTTTCATAGTTTCTATCTTAAAAGCTGGTAGGAAAAAGTATATCCGCAAATACATGTCCATATCGAAGCTTCCTACTATATTTAAGCTCTTTAAGGCATTGCAACATAAAAGCTCTATTTGCTATCTTACCTACATATATAATAGAATTTGTGTTGTGCCTATCGATAGTATGTACTCAGAACCTTTGATTGCTACATATGGTGTTCCGCACTCTAGGCCCTCTACTATTGTTTTAATATGCCAATCGGGATGTTTCGCAATACTTGCCACCAAAGGTATACGCCGTTTCGCTTGGTTTCGTCCATCGGTATTCCACTAACTTTTCCGACCCTTATGCTCTTGAAATTGTATATGTTCCTTCGTACCTTGAGTATGCAGTCATCATTTGGAGACCATATTTCATTTAAAATAATCGAACGTATTCAGAAGGTGTGCCTTAAATTCGCTTTACGAAACCCTAACATTTGAGGTTCCTATATCATGCTAATTGGCCTACAATCTTTTGGAAGTTCGTAATAATTCTATGTCTATCTTTAATGTTTAATATCATTCAAGGAGTTATTGATTGTTCATATCTTTTGAAAACGATTACTGTTAATGTCCCTAGGCGTAATGTTCGTGTCACTTACCTTGTTAGTGCAAAGCGATTACAACAACATTTGACACCAATTTTATGTTACAAAGTTTAGGGAATTTAACAGTTTTCTATTTTCTTTTACTATCATTTTTGGTACCTACTATATCTGTAAATTTTTTATGCAAATTTACATATTGTTAAAAGTCTGTAAGAAATGTAGTTTCATAAACTGTATTAAAATAAATAAACAGATGTAACCCCTACACTTCCCACTGGGAAGATCTACATACCTACATATGTACATATACATATGTATAAATAATACAATAGCTTATAAGAAATACACTATGTACTACATTAAAGCGTATTCAAAATAAGTTGTACACGACCCAATATGATTCATGTATGCAATGTTATTTCTCGCTAAAAGTAATATTTATCCCTGGCCATGAGACCTTTTCTTTCGATCATATCATACTTATGTACATATACAATTTCCGTGTTCCAATGGGGAATAATCCAGTGGTGGAATTCACTAACTTCCAACGAAATGCGTTATCGAAATTTTGTTTTAACGATGACTATAAAGATTTTGGCACCACTCACTACCTATTTTATATCGACATTCATGCGCTGTGTCGCTAAGTAAAAAACGCATAATTTCAGGTTGTTAGCGAAAAATAAAATTATTATATTAATATTCTTATTATAAAATACATGACATTTGATCATTTTGTGTTCATTTTGTGTTCATTTTAAGCCCGAATCGTTATAACTAAGTTAGTGAATAGCATCAGAGCGACAGAATCGTTATATAAAATCTAGAAAGACGCATCGTTATAAGTTAGTGAATTCCACTACAGGGCAGGATAAAAATTGTACATGCAACTACAATCCATTGAAATAGAACTATACTCGTAATTCAAAGGTTCACACTTTTATTTTTAAAGAATATTTGCAATTTGATGTTTTTGAATGTTTTGCTTTCGTAAATTTTCATCACCATTACAGGTAGAAATTTCGCATGTAATTGCAACAACAATGTTGTAATCCTGTTATTTTCTTTGTTCAATTTCGGGTCTGTTTGTTTCGTTTTTGGCAGTAGATTCTTTGACAGCCAACCCTTATTTGCTTGGTAGCATAGACATGCATATACACAAACTCGAATACAACCGATCCCTATCGTTCCGGTGAGATTTTAATCGTGATACGGATCTGGAAAGCTGATTGAAACATAGCTAATGCTTTGAAATATTTTCTAGGTACAGCCGTTTATTACCGTATGGGTTACCTCTACATGCGAAATCAGCAGTGCTTTTGTTTAAGCGTATTTTATAAAAATTAATTTGTTTAAATAAACCATTGTGAATGTACAAAATAATCAATTTGTACTGCAACGCCATTGTGAATCAGAGACTTTATCTACTGGGTTGTAGATGTCGCTGAGGGTAGTGGTGAAATTCTTTGCGCAAGGAGCGCACGGGTCCATCTAGTACCATATAAAAAAGCTCAAGAAATGCAAGAGATAATTTTGTGTAGTCAATTTTCTTGAGGTATTACGCAGTTCGGAAGAAATATAATTTGAAAGTTTAGATACTATTTTACCGTGAAATTTGAATATGGCAACACAGGGCTCCCCATGAAATATATAAATTGGCATATATTTCTTGAAGGAAAAAGTAAAAAAAAAGACGATTCAGCAATTACTTGTGTTATGCATAGGTACCATGCTAAAAGCTTTAATTTAAAGGGAAAAATTAAGAAATAGCCGAAGTTGAAGCGTAAATGCGCATATTTTTATGTAAATTATTCCTTCAAAGTAATAAATTTGTTACTTTTCACATTATATTAACCAAAACAAAAAAATGTAAGTTGTCTTCATAAAGAAAAATTATCATTATAATGATCACTTCGGTTTTCGTTCTGCATTGCAACCTTATGTGCCTTTTTATACGGTCTAATATAAATGCATACTTACATAGTATGTTTACACAAAATGTAGTGGACAAGAAATAATTTATGATTGGATTGTCTGGGCAAAAATTTAATTTGAAAGTCTAATTCAGCTACTTGATGCGTAGTTGAATTTTGTTTTGCAAATTGTACGAGATTTCGTGTACGTTTAGCGTACACCTCATCATATGAAACCTAGATGAATAGTATCAAATAATTTTTACTATAAAACTGGTCATTGGACTTACGTGAGGTGATTGCCCAAAGATAGATTTGTACTACTTGTTACTGCGGATCCCCGTCTGCAAAACAAGTGTTAAAGGTTAATGGAAAGTATATAATAAGTGCGATGCTTTATGAAGAGTACGGTTGCTACCTTTTTATTAGTGTCCGGCCCATGCATAAGTTTTCTGTACAAACGGAGAATGCTTAATTTTTTTCAGGGTAATTTCTTAATAGTTTTAAGGACTGTGGTACTTTCTCATTTCGCTTGCACTGGTTCAAGCAGATATAATTGATGAAGTAAAAGTAATAAAGATGAGATCAAACACATTTACGACGTATTGTATAGAGAACAAAACAATCAAACTTACTGACACGCAATTAAAGATGGAACTTTGCAGACACTTCAATACAGCGGCGCCTCCGATGCAAACCAATTCCTACCAAGATAGAATTTAATAACCAATCATATATTATTTACCCTGAGTTCATATGGTTTTTAAAATATCCAAATGCAAAGTGGCAGTTCTAAAAGCTATCCAATTCGAGAGAAGTTTCGCGCAGCCTATTTTTAGAACATAATCTATCATATTCAACCTTAATACACATACGGCACGCGCCGCCTACCATAGTAGACCACTGTTATATTTTTGTTGATAACTTAACAATTTTGTATGTTAGAGCGGCGTAGTTCCAGGAAAGCCCTATGCATTAAATTTGTCGTCAAGTCACTACCGTGAGATCTTTATGCTCGTACACATACTTCTGTAGATTAGCGCAAAAGTCTCGGGCCTACCATAGCAGCTAGAAATCGATCATCAAAAAGTGGTGCAAAACGTGCAAAAAATGGATTTGTCCTTATCACCATGCTGTGATGTGTAATAAATGTTACAAAAACGGGGTTTTAATAAACTTTAATAATGTAAGACAAAAATTTTAGTCATTGATCTCAAAAGTGCAAGTTTTGGTATTTTTTACTATTATAGAACAGAATTATTTTTAATTTTAAAATTTTGTTTTCTATGGATAAATAAAAGCTTAAATTCTTCTTTTAAATTAATATAAATACCCTTTTAATCATTAGTGTCAGTTATATGTAATGAAAAAAATTTGTATTGCCATTTTAAAATGGTCTATCATAGTAGGCCACTCGTGCGTTGGTGGGTAGGGTTTTAGAACTATTTTTTCATTTGTAAACATGATTTAAAACTTTAAATTGGTTTCCCCGTAAACGTCGTTTTTGAAGTTCGTGAACATTAGAACGCAAAGTCTTATGAACCAATCCTTTTGAGTATTTGAACAATACTTCTTCACATTGATCACCCGTAATCAGAAAGTCTTTTTTTTTCTATTTTCTAATAACAAGTTAACCGCGATTTTTTGAGCTATAGTCGGGGTATTCACTTCGAAGTGCTGCAAGAAATAGAAAAAAACTCTTCCTAACTACTTAGAGAAATACATCATCTTTCAAATGCATATCAACGGTGTCCTCGTAAAGTAAAAATAAGCGAGGGCTTCTAGCTGCTGTGACATGTTTCAGATTATCTGTTAAAATGTCCATATTCTTATAATGAAACTTGACTGTGAATATTGTGGTCTGCATAATTTGCAACAATGTTACAAGTAAGAAGGAATTTATCCATTAGATTTTGTTTCCTTTACAAACCTCAAGAAAGAAAACAAATTGTTGGTCGAAATACTTGCAGTGCCTAATGAATGCAATGTTCTAAATTAATTGCTATTTATTTGTTGTATTTATGCTAATACTTACCGGAAAAATACCCTCATGTACCCAGAGTTAGCTAGCTCGACGTCGAAAAGTTGTTCTGCAACGAATTGCTTGAGTTGAAGAGAAATACCTAAGTTTAACTATAAATTTAACCCTGGATCTGGTGCAAGTGGGCCTCAGGAAAATTTTTTTAAATCATAATAATTGTGAAAAGGTTTATTATTTTAAATAAAAAGGTAAAATGGACATTAGTTGAGCTGTGCTGCAACTTGCTGCTTGTCTCTCTCCCCCAGCAATTGGCAAGGTTTATTTTTTCCAATACATATTAGGGACAATTGATAGAAAAAATGGCAATCACGATTCGTTCACTATCTGCGGTAATAGACCGATATACTTCACTCGCTCTTCGATTGACGTAATGTTTGATCGTACTTGTTAACACAAGAATTTCAGAACTAGTAAATTTTGACCGTAAAGTAGTGTAATTTGCAGAAGTTCGGCGAAGCCGGAGCTGAATATCTATTAAATTTTAGCGGAATACCGAAACTAGCCGAACATTCGCCTATGGTAGCTAATAAAATTCAATGAGCACCAAATATGTTTAGTTTGAATAGGAAGAAGCAAATAAAATTATAACAATCAGTTGGATATACATACGTACATACATGCATACATATGGACAGCAAACAATGTGAGCTTCGCTTCTGTTTATAAAATAGGTAGGCTTTCAATTTAATAATAGACTATTATTTTTTAACTATCCTATTATATTTCATTTTAAATTTAGGCGTAGGCTTCAGTGTTGCCGTTCTGGTTAGTTTTACCCAAATTTGTAATTTCTCTCACTTTAAAACGTTTTTGGTATCTAATATTTTTGTCCCGTTTGGTTATTTATTCGATCCCATGTGGCCAATATATAGATCTATGCTAAATATCCTGCAAGAGCTGGAAGAATGATAGAAAAGTTAATAGCTTTTCTATTGAAAAATCTAAACTGGTTTAAGAAAACGTCTATATTTTGATACATACATACATACATACGTACCTGTAATTTCAGAAAAGATTGTATGTGTTCGTTTTCTGCAATGGTAGTTTTTGGTAATTCGTTTTTAAATTTTTGGTTAATTCTGTTTTGTTTCTTTGGCAACACTCATAGGCTTATTTATTCGACCATTATTCTATGCAACAAGGTATTCGTTGTTATTCCAAATTTTTATTGCTAAATTTATTTTTAAAATAATGGCCATTTATTTAATAACATCCTATCAAGCAGAAAATGTCATATGCATTCCTTCCACATTTGCCAGTGGGTGTATTTGGAATTCAAGGAGCTTTGAAGGTCGATAACAGCTTATCAAATCTAAGTGTCAACCACGTGTACCTTAGTACAGTGAGCTTGTACACATATGTACATAGCACGTTAAGCTCTGGGGTGCCGAAGTCCTTGTGCTGCTCATCAGCGGAATCCTGGAAGTCGCTGGAACTTAATCTTTCGCTTAAAATCTCTAAATGCATTTTGGCAACTCCCTCCCTTAGGTGCTCTATAGATTACTTACAAGCAAAAGAAAGAGTACTAGGATATGGATTAGGTGATCCAAACAGCGACAATCGCTATGTAAATTGGACTCCATCGTTTTTTACTACGGAAAAGCCCTAAATGTCGATCGACGGAAGCTGATCTATGCAAAACCTTTAGGTATATTAGGAACGGGTTTTCTGAAATCAGCAAAGATTTTTCATTGCTGACTGAAAAGTTAAAAAACTGCGAAAATTTTTTCAAAACTTTAAAAACTCTCGATAGTTCGGCTAACTTGGAATGCTCTGACAATCGATCACAACTTTGAATCAACCTCTGGTGTAACTGAAATTGATTCCAAAGTTGACTAATGTAAACAGCTCTTAAGCATAAGCGTAATTGGTAAAAGGTAGTTAAAAAGCATTGTTGAATTAAATCATCCGCAATCCATTTTTAAATCTGGATGGAGCATCGCAGTAGCAATATTTAACGTCAGTCATCATAAAGTCGGTTTGTAAAAAAATAATAGTTTAATTTGTTTGTGTTTAATGCTATGTATGCCATTATTTCTTATGTATGCCTCCTTCATTACTCTCCTAGGAGGTTTTCTCAAAAGTTCCCCATTATTCGATTGCGATTCATAAAGAAGTCAAAACAAAAACCCCATTATCGTTTTTTGGGAGGTGAGAGGGAGTTTATCTATTACTCGCGCTCTTAGGATGCAATGTTAAAAGGAAGCTTACAAAATTATATGAAAATACACATAAGTATAGGGAGCAATAGGGTGTAATCCAATACTTCGGAATTAATAATACGATAATCTCTGGTTCTACTAACTATAACTATAGTTTCTGGCAATGATTTAAAAAACATATTCTTCCTCTTGGATTATTTATATTGCAAATAATACTCGTCGATTGAAACATAATTCGACCATTTCGGATCATTTTTCGATGTATAAGGAAAAATTCGAAATTCAGCGGAATGGAATGGATTTTTTCAAAACGGCTGATAACATGTTGAAGTGGCATACAGTGACTTTCTTTACGTTTATTTCGCGTTAAAATATCTTCAGCGCATTTTTATATATACGCTTAAATACCGGTCGCGAACGTACGATTTTTCCATAATTTTTTTTACTATTTCCGGCATAATGTTTGACAAATTATATGAATTGGAACACTTAATTTACAAGTTTAAATCTTATATGTTGTACTTAAAAAGAAAGAAGTTAGCATAAATTATTAGACTCTACTGAAATCCCGCGGCTCACACAGAAAGGCTCGAAAGTGGCTTGCATAACATAAAGTATACTCACTATAATGTATGGTTCTAAAATTTATGAATAACTTCATTAAAATTATTCAAAACCGTATGATCCATTATTAAGGTTTGGTAAACCCTTTAAGAGAAGTAGTTTTGGTTTTCAATTAAGTGCACTCAACTGGCTTTAGCAATGTAGTTCTAGACATTTCCTTACACTCCTTGAGAAGTGGTAACAAAAAATTTATATTTTTGGTCGCGAACGTACGATCCAGGCAGAGGTAAAAGTTTCAATACAAATTTACCGTTAATACATCGTCGTTCACTCTTCTTTCATTTTGATAGTCTTAATTGATATTCATGGTGGTATTTCGTTGCAAAAAGGGATCTCTAATATAAGTGGTACATGTGAAGAAAATTGAAGAGAAACAGGCCTTTAAAACTGGCTGGAAATGAAAAAAATAATTTTCAGGCTTCAAGCCAAATTTTTCATAAAAATATTCAAATTAACTTTTAAACCAGACCTCTTAAGTAATGATTAATAATCCTAATGAATACCGGTTTGATTGATTACTGTTTGGAAAAGCATAGTAATGATTGACTACCCATTGTTTACGGGTTTTAATGATTGTTTTAATGATTATTCTAAAAACAATCATGATTTTTTATGATTTAAAAAAAAAAAATCAAAAACAATCAAAAATAATTAAAAGTAATCAAAAAAAAATATTTATGATTACTTTTGATTATTTTTGATTACTTTTGATTATTTGATTACTTTTGATTGTTTTGATTATTTTTTGTATTGTTTGATGGATGGAAATATGCATAAGCGATGCATAAAGTCCGTTTTTATACAAATTTTGTAGAATTTAAGAACATGCAAACATACATACATATGTGTAGTCCATTGTATCGCCGCAGCCGTTTTTGAGAAAATCGCGAAATAACCGCGTTTTTACAGTTTTTTTGCAGTTTTAGAAAGCATTTAAATTGTATTGTATTATATTCAAAGAAAGTAGATATGTATATATGTACATATGCAAGAAAATAAAAGATAAATAAAAATACTCTGTGAAAACTGTGTCGCTGAACCATTATATCAAATCGATACGTATCGTCGGTGAACACTTAACTTCGAAAATGTCCATGATACAATAAACAGGTAGACGCATGAATAAAAAGCAACCCTGATATGTATTTTGCTGGTCGGTAAATTTTCAGCAATTTCTTGTGTCAAAGTGATGGAAATAATGGCTGGTTATTGCTGCAAAGTTTGTTGCGCTGATACCATGAATAAATCGCATTGCCGGTATCAGCGCAATGTGTTAACGCAATTGCGCATAGTATTATTTTGGCACTGCTCAATTGTATTTTTGCTCAGAACAAACGCTGGTACCAATTTGGTGGTAGCGCAGTTTGAAAAGCACCACCAATCTTAAGATAAGGAAACCGAACTATAAACCTAACCTGAAAATTATAAGAAAAGCAATTTTTGCTCCTGTTTAGGAGACACCGAGCTCAAAGCCAAACATTTTCATCGTTTAAAACAAAAATAAATTATTCAAATATTATTTATAAATTTTCAATGGTTTTATACATGGTACAGCGATATCAACGCAATAACACTAAGGCACCCAACGTTACTCAGCTTTCATATAAGAAGTTGACATTTTGTTATTGTACATGTGCACAAAAATATATATGTAAAAAGATATAAGAAATGAAAATTAATGCTTTTGCAGCAAATTTATATTATTTTGCGAGTTCCGTGGTTAGTTTTAGAAGTCCGGCGGTGATATGTATATGAATTAAAAAGATGTGATAGATTGAGTGCTTCACCAAAATGGGAAATCTTTTTAGTTAGAGCCTGAAGCCTCTAGAGAGAGGCTTTTCCCAAGTCCCGCTCCCTTTTGAGAACTGTAAAATAACGTTTCCCGATCGTTTCACTTGTGAACATCTTATTGTAATTCCACAAACACTTTTGTGAATTGTATTTTATTGTAATAAACCGAAAAGATATAAATTAGAAAATTACTGCTCAACAAAAATGTAGACAAAACAAAAATATAAACAGACATTGACAATCGGAAAACCACTTCGAATGAAAAAAAATAAAAAATGCAACTCTGATGCGGTTACCTGTTAATTGTACCATGAAAATGTCGCAAGCCATAGTGTAATAATCAAAGGTGATATCTGTTTTGACAGACGTCAAAGCGAAAGCCCTTATGGTTCAGTTATGCTTGCATAGCATGGCAGTACATTGCATGGGTTCTGTCATTTTCGATATCTGTTAAATGGGTTTTACATGTATTCGATTATACAACGCATGGCAACCCAGAGCATGGCATAGAAGTCTGTTGAATTTTGATCTCTATGTAACTTAACATACCTACTGTCAAAGCTTTTGCTTATTATTCTTATAAATTTTAGTAAAAAACAAATAAAAGCGTTGTAATGGAAGAAGAAAAGCTGAAAGAATGTATGCGAGCTCATGAAATTCTGTATGTTTCGCGAATATCTGATTTTGAGGGGCTGTGCGTTGTGCGAAGTATAATCAACATTTTCTTTTGCGTGCTGTGTATTGCTATGCTATGCCCTGCTATGCAAGCATAACTGAACCATTAGGAGTTTGGAAGGCCGTGTTGTATTTTGGAAGTACACGAGAAAGGGGGCATAAAACAAGACCCCTATAAAAATAGTACTAAGTTTCATACTTTTTATACCCAGCGTACTAGTACTAGCACAAGGGTATATTAATTTTGTCCACATAACGGTACTATGTAACGTCGCAAAATAATCGAGTTAGATATAGGGTTCCATATATGAAAGCTCTTAGGTTGAAAAGAGGAATTGATTAAGACATGTCCGTCCGTCTGTCCGTCTGTGTACACGATAACTTGAGTAAAAATTGAGATATTTGCATAAAATTTCGCATACAGGTTACTTTCTGGCCAAGGTAGGTTGCTGTTGAAAATGGGCGAAATCGGATGATAACCACGCCCCCTTTTTCGATATCGAAAATTTCGAAAAACGTATAAAACGGGTTAATTCAATACCAGAAGCAGCTACAATGATAAAATTTGCAATATGTATTGATTTAGATGTTCTAAGGCCGATTTTATCAAATTTTTTAAAAAGGGGCGTGGCCCCGCCCACATATATTTGAAGAAATGTTAAAATTTTGGCTCTTAATAACTTGAGAACAGTTTATGCTAGTATAACGAAATTTTGTAGAGGGCATACTATTGTTGTGTTAAATTCAGATACTTTTTCATAAAAGTTATATTGAAAAGAGGTGGAAATATTGAAAAGTCCATATCTAATTAACTGATACCGCTATAATAATATAATTTGGTACATACATCAATTTTCATATTCTTTACATAATTTTTGCAAAATTTTGGAAAGTGGGCGTGGCACCGCCCACTTATGAGTCAAGCAATTTTCAAATTCGACTGCTAATAACTTCAGAACGGTGTGAGATAGGTTTGCGAAACTAGGTACCAGGCATGTTATGTTTATGTAGAGTACTACCACAGAAAATAAAAAAAATCGGTGAACGACCACGCCCCTTTTTGGACTAAAGTTCTCTAAACGAGAGTTAGGAAACCAGGATATGCAATATCTGTTTAACTGATAAAGATATAATGCTAAAATTTAGTACACTCATTCACTTGATGATGTTATTAGTGTTGTTTAAAGGTTTTTTGGTAATATTTTGGAAAATGGGCGTGGCACCGCCCACAAGTGAATAAACAAAATATCAACATTTCACTACTAACAAGCCACTGTGAAAGTCTCATAAAGATCTGCAATGAAACTGATCTTCAAGGTAGGTTGATATTGAAAATGGGCGACATCGGATGATAACCACGCCCCCTTTTTCGATATCGAAAATTTCGAAAATCACATAAATTGACATAACTTGCGTAAAAACTGAGATATTTGCATGGAATTTGTTATGCAGGCTACTTTCTGGCCAAGGTGAGCTGCTGTGAAAATTGTCGAAATCGGATGATAACCACGCCCACTTTTTCGATATCGAAAATCACATAAATTAACACAAGTTGAGTAAAACTTGAGATATTCGCATGAAATTTGGTTACTTTCTGGCCAAGGTAGGATGCTATTGAAAATGGGCGAAATGGGATGATAACCACGCCCCCTTTTTCCATATCGAAAATTTTGAAAATCACATAAATTAACATAACTTGAGTAAAAATGTAGATCCTTGCATGACATTTGTTACACAGGTTACTTTCCGGCCAAAGCAGGTTGGTGTTTAAAATGGGCGAAATCTGATGATAACCACGCCCCCTTTTTTGATATAGAAAATTTCAAGTAAGATTCTAGGGCCTATATCATTGCCATGTCATAGTATTTGTATCTCGTTCTGAAAACTAACGCTGGGTATTTAATGTGCGGTTCACCCGAACTTAGACTTCCTTACTTCTTTATTTACTGATTGAATAACGTAGAAAAAATACTTTTTAATCATTTTCAGGAAGATTTCCAAAAGTTTAACTGTCGGTTTAAATTTGCGACCGTTTTAAGGGGGAAGCATGAGAGAGCTTTTTATAATATGAAAAAGCCCTTAAAGTTTGGGCATGGAAGCAAGACCTTATGTTTTTATGTTGATGGCTTACATTTATGTAGCTTACTGATTTCTGTCGCCAAACTCTGGCCCGCAAGAAGGGGAAGTGGGTATGGGCTTACTTCCAGAAGTTACAATTAGCAGGGGTCCTACCGTGTAAAGTGTTGCTGCGTTAGGGTGTCAGTGACAATGGTAGTATTGCCAGTCGTGAAGACTGTATCTAAAATAGGCTCCGGTGCTCCGCCGTGGCATCACGAGTTGTAGGACGCCCTAGGGCATCAAGAGCCAAAGGGCACCTTAGGTCATAAACAGCCACACAAGTTCTGAAGAAACTGAATACCTTTTGAACGAATCACATTAAATAAAATTTGAACGTTTAACATCCCTTAATCGGGTGATTCCGATGCAGAGAATGAATTAAATTCAATTCTACTACCCTTTAGGTTAGCATGACCCCAAGATAGGTATGATGATGCCCTGAAAGGTTTCCCTTGAAACACCAAATGGGCCGGAGAGTACTGAGTTCATATCCAGCAAAAGGCCTGTCATTTTCTACAGGGCTTTGCAAAACCTTTATGTTTTTGTTATTAACGAGAAGATATGAGGTAAGAAAGTGGGGGACAAAGCTTGCAGAACAAAGTCACAACTTAGTAAACTTTACTACTTTATTACTCAAATAATTTCAATTATGTATTTAAGACCCTGCTTCCGTAAAAGACGGGTCCAAATTAGTAGTTGGGAATTTCTGAAAACAATTAAAATAATCATTAACGATTGAAAAAGCTATTCCATCAATTGATTACTCAATTCTAATGGGAATTTAACAGGTCTGTTTTAAACCATTATTTTTTATAAAAATTTGGGTAATTTTGTATAACAGGGTTAAAAAAGAATTAATTTTTATTAACATTTAAAATGTTTGTTCTGGTTGACCATTCTACGGAAATGCTCATATGTATAAGTGCTGCAATGAGAGATGCTATTTTTATACAGCTGTTGACAGCTAATTAGAAACGATCTCTATCTTGAAATAAAAGTCGTTTTCCATGTATGCTTTCATGCACATGTATCGCGTAAAATATATATTCAAAGTCGCAAAATTTCCAAAATTGTCTTGTATAAAAATATATACATACATACGCAAAATTTATATTAAACATATTCTAATCATATCGCGTCACACGATAATCACCTATACATTCGTCATAAACTGATATTACGTCAATACTCTCTTGTGGTAACACTCCTGCATCGGTAAGTCGTCTTAAAATGTTGGCAGATTTTGTATCGAACCGGTTACCATAAACTTCGATCCGATGGAGTTTGACGGGTTTTTTAACTGTTGTGAATATCAAATTCATTGCGTCAGGGCAAATGTCATTCCATGTAATATTGAGATATACCAACAAATAGCAAGAACTCAGATATTTTGCCACCGTTCGACCACCAATGCTTCCTAAGTGATTACCACCAATATTTAGATGCGTTAAAGTATTACTAAGAACGATTGCACCAAAAATATACTCAGAACCGTCAGGCCCAATACAATTGTAAGCAAAATTTAGTTTATTCAGATTTCTATCTGGAGATACCATATACTCAGCTATAATTTCTATATCGCGCGATTGAAAGTCGCATTTTTGCATTTCAAGTTCGTGCAATTTATTTTGCCAAATCAGGGATGATACTATGTGTGCAACTTTAGTTGTGTCCAAAGTCATGTGCTTCCCCACGAGTCGATTGCATATGAAGCTGCGCATAGAGATCGATTTATGTACGCCATCAGCTAGTAATGGAAAATCGTATTGAGATATGCTACAATTCGAAACGTTCAAATGCCGAAGAATTTTAGAGTTAACTATAAAATAATATAAATCCTTAATATCCGGTGTAGTCAGAATAGTTCCTAAAATGCAGATATGAACAACGATGCTAATTATGTAATTTGTAAGCTAACCTTCTAATATTAGTTCTTTTACTTTCATGACTGCCACTCTATCGCTTAATATCTCAAAAAATCTGGTAGGTAAATTCATCAAACGTAGCTCAATGCGTCGAATCTTTAAGAGGCTATCAACGAAGCTATGCAGTATTTCGTGCTCATAAGGTAATAAATGAATGCCTGTAATTCTTGCTGTACACAACGTTCGTTTTTTCAAGAATGCCATAATAATTAAGAAGTCATAAACCGGATGAAATTTTCTTCGCATGCGCTCCTCGAAGCCAAGGCGACTGAACTGGAAATTGCGATACGGTCTTTTATCATATTCTCGTTGCCAACAATCCAAAAGCAGCAACGTTAGCAACCTTCTTGATTTTTCCTCGTTTTGATTCGGACATGACTTATAGAATTCGCACATGGCACCAGAAAATCTCAGCTAAGAACCAAAATATTAATTTGTTTAAGACTTATATGTACATATGTATTTGTATTTTTATATTGTAGTGTCATTTAAAGTTCAATCCCAACAAACCACAGCAGTCTTAAATGAGTCAGAAAGGAGTCGTAAATTGTACGAAAATAACCCTTAGCCTGTCCAACAGTATTTCCGCGGGCTTCAGTATATTTGCTCAAAATGGACTTCTGCACTTTTTGGCATCTCTATTTCTGTGGTCAACAACCACATCAAAATTACAGAAAATTGTAAACTCAGATTGCAAATATCTTGTAAACAGCTAAAAAATATTTGATCTCCGGAGGCGGATTCGCATTGATGGAACCGTCTTTTGATACCTATCCCGACATTTTTGCACTCGGTGGTGGAAGTTATTTATATATGACACCTCTTTCTCTCATAATCAGGGATGTAAACCGATTTTAAACCGAACCACAGCAATTTTTCAGTTTTTGAACAGAACCACGAACCGAACCATTTTTTTTTTAGATGTATGAACCGAACCGAAAACCATTAAAAAATATGGGTCGGTTCAAAATTGCATTCCTAAAACATAAATTTTCCTAAAAGTTGCAATCACTGTTTTGTCATAAACAAAACAAAACATGCAAAACTGGCGTTGCCAGCAAGCGGAAACTTTATTTAGTCAAGGTTTGACTACCCAGTGGGGAAAGAAAAGATAATGTTTTATCCATAAGATGCATGCAAAGTAATGTATGAAAAATCTGCTTAGATGCAGAATAGTTCCAACTCCCAAATTAAAAATACAGCATGGGGGTCGAAATTTTATTAAATACATGTAAATGTTATAAAAAAAAGACACTTATGTGATTTAAAGTTAAAGTTTGATTTAAAAAATCTTATAAATAAAAATGATAGTGTGTCTGTGTGTCGTTTATAGGCGTCCAAAGTACTAAACCGATTTTTATAATATTTTCACAGTATATTCTTGGGATCATGGGTTAAAGCATAGGCTATATTAATTTTTGGAAAAGTAGGCGGTGCCACGCCCCCAGGCTATATAAAACTTAAATTCTTCATACCTCTGAACATATTGGGACTAAAGTATAGATTTTTGGACATGTGTGTCCTTCAGTCAAGATTTATATAATTTGGGAAAAGTGGGCAGTTCCATGACCACAAGCTAAGTAATATTTCAATTCGTTATATCCCTGAATGTATTTGCTTTAGTGAGATTTTAACGTTCTTAAATCTTAATCAAAGCACTAAATTTTTTTTTTTTGTTATTGTTGTTTATACATATCCGGAGTATTATAGGATTTTCATAAAATCATAATAGTGGCGTTAAGTGCTAGATATAGGATATAATTAAATAAATACTAACTATACATCTGCTCAGCAGCGCATAATGGTTTTTTTCATACCCATTCAGTTCAAAAGATCCGTTTTTTGAGTTGGACATCCAACAAATTTATTTGTTTATACCAAAGACGTTAAAACCAAAAGCATTGTATATCCTAAAGCACTGCAATAAATGGAATGTTAAAAATTAATAGAAAAATATTTGAAAATGTATTTCTAGGGAAGTCACTGTTCAGGCAGAACAACGTCTGCCGGGTCTGTTAGTTATCTATAAATGACAATAACAAAGCGTTTTATTTTTATATATTTATCATCATATTTATAAAAGTTAACAAAATTTTATAAAACTCTTAACAATTACATTTCCTTACAATTTTTATTTTAATAGCCTTTATTTCTAATTTCACAAGTATCTGAGCAGATAAGAGGGATTCTTAACTATATTTGATATGCTCAATTCGAATCTGCATTCAGTTTTTCAAGATTAACAACTTCCCTGTCCCCATACAAAGTGTTTTGTGACTGCCCCACGTCCACTAGTTTTTTTTATTGCTTAACTGTGTAATATAAATATATATTATAAAATACTATTTTTGTAAACAATTTGACCTTTATTGACCTTTTTTAGGCTATTTTATTTTGTGAGTCAAATGTGACTCACGAACGTGGCAAAAACAATTTTTTTTGCCACGTTCATTGGCCACGTTCAATGAGTCACATGTGAACATATACGACCATAAGTAAATTATAATAAAATAATCTGCATGACAGATAAGTTTTTAGGCGCGTTTGTCTAAAAGTTCAGTACGAATTATCCAGCAACGAATTTATTCTCAATTTTCAAGTATTCTCGCTCAATGAGACATGATGGACAATTTTTACAATTTCAGAAAAAAATTGAGAAATTTTCTTTCAATTGCCTAAAGTTTGGGTCTTTTGCTATACGCTCACATAGAATTCACAAATATATAAAGACACGTTCACAGCAAGAAAGCTTCTTAAAGTTGTATAGGGAAATGAGTCACATGTGACTCATGGGCTTATTTGAAAACGCTCTCGTGAGTCACATATGACTCATTGGACAGGGAAGTTGTTAATTCTAGTTTCCGAGATCTCGCATGATAGCACCATTGTGCTGTTATAGCTGCTTTTAAATCGTGGGACTGCTTAATAAGTAAGTAAAAATGGCAGAATGTTCATAAAAGTATGAACGTATAACTACGCCGCTCTAAAATAAGTAAATTTATACAGTCCACTAGAATTTAAGGTAATATTGTCATACGCACATACTTACAAAACAAACAGGATAAGGCACCTAAACCTATCACACATACACACATATATGTTCACATCCCTACTAGACAGTTGAGCCTTTTATAAGTACTTATAAAAGCATTCTCATTAATGACGAATGCCCTTAATAATGTGTTCAATTTTGTTCAGGCCGTGTGAAGAATTTGAGCACTTCCCCTCATCGATGTGATATGATATCTCGTTTTTACTAATTGTATTGTATTCAATGAAATCATATATCGACTTTGCTCTAACAAAGCCTCAAACTATTCATTCAAATGCTTACAAATCACTTTGAAAAAACCAACCAAACTGCTCAATATTTACATCTTCAACACCTTAGAACTAAAATTCAATGTGCTGAAGAATAACCATGATACAAAAAAGAAGGTAATTTCACTGTCAAAAATGAGTTGTCAATCTAGCTTCACTTTTGATTAAAAAAAAGTTTTCTGTCTTTTCCTTTGTTTTCAAAAGATAGCATAGCGTTGCCCAATCACATATATTGAGAAAAGGGTATTTTAGAAAAATAAATTGGGCATTTTCAAAAAAAATTTGTTTGTGTACTGATTTTTGAAGTATATCTCTTTGAAAGTATTTATAGAATTTTTTTCCAAGCCAACACGATTCGAAAAGCTCAAGTAGAGCGAATTGGTTATTAAAGCATAGTTCTGTCACTCTTAATTAATTAATTTTAAATTAATTTTAAAATGAAAATCAGGGTATAAAGAAAAACTATTTTCTAAAACCTGAAGGCTAATTTAAACGGATAAATAGCGGTTAGATTTTCTCGTCGATTTTGGTCAAATTGCGGTGGAACGACAAAAATCGAATAGCAAATTGACCCGTTTAAATCAGCCTTAAAGGTTGAAGAATGGAAATAAAACACAGCTATTTCAGTAACATTTTTTTATTAACAAATTTATATATTCAATTATTTATCAAATTTTTATATGGCGTTCAGGTTGAGCCATAAACTCGAGTTAAAGGGTCATTTTTTTTGTTTATTTTATCTAAATTTTTTGTTTAAACATCAATTAGTAATTAACAAAAATCGTATGCTGGCCAACGAGTGATCGAAGTGCCAAAAATAAAACGGAGACAAGCGGAAAATTTTGTACATATAAAGTTACATAGTTAAGTTCGAAAGTATAGATAAATTGCAACAGTTCGAAAATATTCCCACTCCTAGTAAGTAACTAAATTGTTTAGTTTGAATATGAATACGCCCCTATATGCTTTAACGTGTTTTTTATCTTACTCAGTTTGAGTTGCAACACTTGTGGAATTCCTTCTAACTAATTTCCGGGATATTCCCACATGGTCCAGCTCAGTGTTAGATTCTCTAAAAGAAACATTTATCTTATTTAGTTTAGATGCAAAATTTCATATATACCTATACCCTTCCAAATGCTCAAGATGGCAATCCAAATTTTCCACATCTACTGCAGTGCTTATTAAATTTTGGTCCAATGTCATAGGTTGATTAAGCGAATTTTGATCCCCTCTAATTAAATCATCATTGTTTTTCTACTTAAATATAAACAAATTTAATTTACATACCCCTCCAAATATTTCAGATATTGATCCAAATCATCTTCTGCTTCCTCCACAAATATGGCATTCGTCCTGCAACATTCGCATTTACAATATTAATTAAGATTAATCACCCCTATCATGCATTTCGACTTGGATCGAAATTTTCTCCGCTTGGCAACTTTGGTATCATGCGTTCCGTTTCCGTTCAGTTCAACTTCGAAACTTACAATTCTGCCTATCATGGACTTTGAGCGTAGCTCCGTTTTTCTCAGTTGCAATTTTGTTGACGGATAGCTGCTTGGTTTTTATTTTGCAAACAATATTAGATTAATTTCCGCGATTTTTTGTTAAAACTTTTAAAACATAAGTAAAACTCGTATATAAAAGTTGTAAAACGCTCGCTATATTTGGTTTTTGTGCTCTAATGATGTTTTTTGATATGTTTGCAGGGTAATTGTTTGCGACCGGTGCCGAGTGCTAATATTTGTCCAAATTGTGGGAAGGGGTATCAAAAGACGCGTTTCGATGCCCGGAATGTGAATCCGACTCCGGAGATCTAATATTTTCAATATTTTTGGACGCGCATTAGCACTCGGCACCGGTTGTAAACAATTACCAAAAATTGGACTAACATTCAAAACACCAATCTAACAATTTTAGTAACACCATTAAAACTAACCAAACGTGCACCGGCAGCCACTCCACACCACCAACACATACTCGGTAAACTCCTTTGTCAGTTCCGGATGTCGAATGTCTTCATCCAGCGAAAAGTACCATCTGCGGTCAGACTTAATCCTGACATGTCTAATGTTTGCTCGGCGTATGTGTGTATCTGCGTGCCTGGTTGATGAAGCAGACTCTTCTAGCACCAACTCTATTGCAAATGCCAGCTACCTCCTACTGACGACATGGTAACATCCACCAACAGTGTCCCCTTGCTTTTTGTTGGTCCTCCGACGTCTGCTATAATCAATCAATTGATCTATGTATAAAATTTCACTAAATTTATTACATCATGCTCAATACATATGTAATTAGTTAATTTGTGGAATTAAGTTAATAAATAATACAATTGCACTTTTAATTCAAAAGCACTAATTTGTGTATTTTTGCTTTGTTATGTTCCAATTCCACATATTTCAAGGCAAACAGCTGATTTCGAAAGATTTATAGCTCTTCCTCTTCTTCTTTCAATCCAATTTAAACGCATGATACCAATTTTCGATTTCGGCGGAGCGTAGAACGGGAACGTAATTGAAATCCATGATAGGGGTGAATATTAGGATAATGATTAAGATATAAGGTGCTTACCCTTCCAAAAACTCTAAGTATTTTTGCAGGCTGTTTGCCTCTTCCACTCGAATATGCGACTCTTGAACACTAAAACATTTAATAAAAAGTAAATGTAAATGTTCAACCGTTCATTTGGATTAAAAAAAAGGTTACATACCTTCTATTTGTTGGAATTGCGCTCCGGCTTATTCGGATTTGTTTTTTTACGGTACACATTTCATCACTTGCAAAGTGTGACGAACACACATAAGGCACTTTAGGCAAGTCGCATTCGCGAAGCTCGCATGCCTGCAACCACTTCGCTCGAATGTGTGGATTTGTTGGAAAAGTAAAAAAGTTTATTTACCCAACTTGGAAAAAGGCAACTCATTTTATTATTCTTTATTTTTTTATTAAAATTTATTTGTTTTCAAATTTTTTATTTTTCTTTCAGCAGAAAAAAATTATTTTGAAAAAATCTTTTTAATTGTCAATATATGACAGAAAAAGGTGGATGTTCTCAAGAATAAGTGGTAGCATGAAATGTCAGAACTTTTTACTTGTCAGGTAGTGAGCAACAACAACGAAAATTTGACAGTGAAATTACCTTCTTTTGTACCATGAGTGGTAGCATGAAATGTCAGAACTTTTTACTTGTCAGGTAGTGAGCAACAACAACGAAAATTTGACAGTGAAATTACCTTCTTTTGTACCATGAGAATAACCTTACAAACTGTTCATTCCTAATGTTCAAAGTACTTATATATGGCCTCACAAACTATTCATTCGAACTACTTATATATGGCCTCACAAACTATTCACAGCAAATGCTCAAACCCCTTATATTTTCTCTCCAAACTACTCACATTATCTCTCCAAAGTACTTATAAGGAAGAAGAAGATTCAAATTTTTGATTTTTTATACATATGACATATGAAGAAATTTTATTTTGAATTTATGAAAAAACTACAAATTGTACTGCATTTTATAAAATATTTATATGCTAAATAGCTTTGTAGACAAAAACTATCTTAAAAATATACATACATATTTTCATAAACAAATTCACGGCAGCTGAAACTACGGAATGGTGTCCATTGTGGCCGATTCCCTTGAAAAACGAACCTAGATCCGTTCACGCAACTGTAGAGGTTTATTGGCGGACTGTAGAAGGGTACGATTATTTTATATTCACAATTCAATTAAATATATATTTTCACCGCACGAATTGTTTTTCCAAATTTGAAAAAATTTTATATTTTAATTTTTTTTTTTCATTTTGACTTTATTTTGCTGACATCTATCAAATTCTAAAAGTCAATCAAGCAGAAAACATGACACAAAATGATATGTACATCTATGCCCTTCTATCTTAAGCATTTTTAAATATAGATAGTTCCGTCGATATTATCTCTTTCGTGCATTAGAAATTCCAAAAACAAAATTTATTTTGGAAATGTGGATGTGTTGGAAAATAAGGGGGGATTGCACAAATGAGCTAAATTTTTTGCCCAAAGTACTCAGCATTGTCTAGTAGGGATTAAACTTGGCCTTATAAAGAACTTCGTCAAAGCAATAAACCGTGAAGGACCGGCTTTTCAGTACTTAGTCAAGTTGTTTCCTAATTGTCATATGCAAAAATCAAAGAAGGAATATTTGTGGGACCTGATTTTAGAAAACTAATGGCTGATAAAGAATTTACAAAATGTTTAACGACCGATGAAGCAGCCGCGTGGGCATCTTTTCAAAATATCGTTCACCACTTTCTTGGTAATCACAAATCTCCTAATTTTGAGGAAATTATTGGCGATATGTTGGAAAATTATAGAAAAATTGGAGCTCGGATGTCTCTAAGGATGCATTTTCTGCATTCCCATCTCGATTTCTTTCCCGAAAACTTGGGTGATACGAGCGACGAACAGGGATAGCGGTTACATCAAGATCTAGCCAAAATTGAAAGACGATACCAAGGATTTTGGGATGAAGGCATGATGAGCGACTATTGTTGGACTCTAATACGCGAAACAGATACTAAACAATACAAAAAGCAAAGTTCCACCAATCTTCATTTCTGATTTGTTACTTTTAAGTTAATAAAATGAATATTATTTGACAAAAATCTTAAAAAATGAATTTGCATTTTGTTGAAAATTACAAAAAAAATCCCCAAACAAAGAGTTTTTGCCGGCTCTGCCTAATATTTTGCTAAAAGTGTTTGCTATTTTTAGGAAAAAAAAAATTATCCTGATTTTCACAACTTCGTACAAAAAACCATTTTAAAAATCAAAATTTTTTCAAAAATCGTAAAAATTCGACCAAATTACGACTTTGGCCAGCTATTGCTCAGCGATGGTTTGACCTTTCCCTACATGGGAAACTCCATCGTGACTCCTGGGCTGAAAACTTTGCCTTGAAAAACTGACATCGGGACTTAAATTGATATGAAATATATTTATCGAGGTGGATAAATATCCAATACAATTAATGCATTAAAAGAATTGGCCAAATAATAACAAGTACCTTTGTAACTACTAAGAAACTGAGTGTGACTCCTGGGACACCGAAAAATCCCTTTGTTGCATCTTTGTGAGCACGAATACGAATTTTAGTTCAACTATTCAACTTTCACCTACAATTTGTATATGGTCGAAAAAACATACTGCATAGTACCATATTCTACAAAAATATTTTATATATTCAAATTCAATAAACTATTTGTAAATATTTAAATTGTGACTCCTGGGACAAGTCTTTGTGACTCCTGGGACAAGTGCGAAATGTGTAATATACCAGATTATTGAAATCAGTTTTATTATTGTTTCAACCCTTTTTGACCAAGTTATTCATAAATTTCTCCCACCAGAATTGAAACCAAGCCAATTAAATGAAATAAAATAAAGTGAAGGCAAAATAATATTTATATTTACTTCAAAATTCTGATTAAATATTTATTAAAAACAAGTCGAATTCAACATCTCTCGAAACAATTATTTAAAACTATATAATAAAAACTAAAAGCAATTCAAAAACAAAAATTCATCTGAATAATACATGAGTGTTTAGACTTGTGCGACTCCTGGGACATATTTCAAAATAGTTTAGAAACCATAGCATGACACTTTTAACTCAAAAAGTTTATTTAGACGGTGAACAGCCTCTTTATCATTACTTCCAGAAATATCTGGTTTCATAGGGTCATTCCTAAGGTTACCAGACCAATTTGTGTGCCTTTTCGTGTGACTCCTGGGACACCCCATATGAATCAATTTAATGAAGATATAAACAAAAATCACATACCTTTTTATACCTTTCATGAACATGAAATGGTATTATAACTTTGGTCCGATGTTTGTAAGTATGAGAAGAAGAAGAGATAGACCCACCATTAAGTATACCGAAATGATCAGGATGATAAGCTGAGTTGATTTAGCCATGTCCGTCTGTCCGTCCGTCCGTCTGTCCGTCTGTCTGTTTGAACGCAAACTAGTCCCTCAATTTTAGACCTATCTCGATGAAATTTGGTATAGGGCCGCCATTTTGCATGGGATTAATCATTTGTCGGAACCAGCCAGATCGGACCGATACAAAGCATAGCTCCCATACAATCGATTGTTCCGATAAACGGGTTTTGGTCTATAAATCTTGCAATTAAAAAGCTAGGACCGCAAAATTTTGCACTTTTCGTACATATTGTATAAGTAACATGTGTAGTGAAAATGACTCAAATCGGACCAACCAAACATATAGCTCCCATATAATCGATAGTTTCGATAAATGGGTTTTGGGCTATAGATTTTGCAGTTAAGAAGCTAGGAACGTAAAATTTTGCAGGTTTGGTACTTATTACATATGTGATGTGTGCAGTGAAAATCATACAGATCGGACTAACATAACATATAGCTCCCATATAATCGATTGCTCCGATAACTCTGGTTTGGGCCATGTATTTTCAAATTAACAGTTTTGAAGAGTTTGTACCAATTGTAAGTAAGGATCGGACACTTAAAAAAGTTATGCGTATTCATGAAAGGTGTGAAGCCTTCGGCACAGCCGAAGACAGCCCTTTCCTTACTTGTTTTATTTAAGGTTATGCAATTATTTTAATTTTTCTCTGCTTTACTTGAATGACTAGCAAAATTTTTTCTATAAATAAAAATATTGCTAATGCAGCAATGTAAACATGACCAAACTTTTTCCCCCAAAATAGTAAGATGTGAACTCAAAGTTATAAGGACAAAAATTTTGGGTTTTTACATATTTTTCTATATTTCTGTTAACATATTAGGAAAATATACACATTTAGTTACAGATAACTGAATAAATAGGAATGATTAGTAGCATTTAAAATTTTATGTCGTTTTCCTCTTTTGGCTGGAATGTCCCACATACATATGTATGTATATACGTCGTTAGAAGCGTATTTTAATTTCCTTTCGAACGAGCTATTGCTTCCCTTCGTCGCTTTTGTAAAATTGGCGAAACGATTTTTTGAATGAAGTGGTACCTAAAAAAACACAAAATTACCGATATCTCGAAATCTTAAATCAATCTTAAAAAACGGAATGCAGATTCGGATTCAGAGTCATAATTTGACTTAAAGACCACTTTTAGTTGCCCAGATCCAAAACCGTGTATACTTGTGTTTTTTCTTTCTAGTTTTTGGCTGAGTTCAAGGTTTAACGAGACGGTTCGAACCACTGTACCGGACCGCAGAGATTTTGGAGCGGTTTGCATCCCTGCTCATAATCCACACGATATATGTTGGGCCGCTCTAATGTACATACATATGTATACCTATGCTAGCTTTTGGCTGTATGTTATATTTTGTACCATTATGTAGACTGGCTGTAGAGACCGTGAAATTTGCATAAACCAAATTGGGATTGGTTAAATTCTTTAAACTAATCTAAAAATCGTTTTTCCAGCCTATTAACTATATTATATCACTAAATAAAAAGTATAAATTTCCATACTATTTTACCAACGGGTCTTTTTTTATGCCCCCATTGTCGTGTACTTCCAAAATACAACGTGGCCTTCCAAACTCCTAAGGGTGTTCGCTTTGACGTCTGTCAAAACAGATATCACCTTTGATTATTAAGGCCCGTTCATTGGTGCCGTTTGTCGTATCGCTGTAGTCGTATCCAATCAGCTGATTCGACCAACCTTATAAGAATCAATGTAATCGATTATTGGTGCTGTATCGTAACGCTAAGGTCGTAACCGTATCGTAGCCAACCAATTGGTTTTTGGTTTTTCGCGGCAACATTAAACAGCTGATTAGCTTTTTCGTTCATTTAATTTATTTGTTTTGCATTAATTTTTCGATTGCGTCTATATTATTGGTTTCTGTTGTTTGGTGAGTTATCATTTTAAATTTTTTAAGAAAATATTAATTAACATTGTGTTCATAGCTGAGTACAATGGACGATAAACTAATTGAGCTGGTGCGAGACTGCCCTTGTCTCTATGACAAAACACACAAAGATTTTAAAGATGCCAATAAAAAGAGACTTGCGTGGACACAAATTGGGAGAAATCTAGGAGTTGATGGTAACTTCTTCCTTATTATTTAGATAAGTACATATATACCTACATCCTTAAATACATTCCCTCACTATAGAAAGTGGAGCGATGAAGCGATGGGGAAACCTCCGGGACTGCTTCGGTAAAGAATTGCGCAACTTAAACAGAGCTTCTGGAAGTGGTGCTATTAATGGAAGGCAGTGGGAGCTGATGGAAAGCCTCCAATTTTTAAGAGCGCACATTGTTCCTAGGGCGTAAGTAATGTGGTTAAGTGTATTAGCATTTTGTGTATAAATATTATCAACGTTCTTTTTAACAGAATGCGGCAAAGCTCCCAAATGCTTGAATCTAGATCAAACGAAGCATCTTTAAGTTTTTCCGAGCCCCTCATCTGCAGTACACCCACTCCACAGTGTTCTCCAATTCCTGCAGCTCAACCACCGGCCTCTGAGCCTTCAACAATTACGCCATCTGAGCATGCGCCAATAGGGTAAAACCGGGATAGATGCCCCAACGGGATAGATGCCCCATATTCAAAAAATCTAACTTCCCGAGCTCGTGACTAACAATTAATTTAATAATTAGCAGCCGCAGCCACAGCGCATTTTAGTTATCTAAGGGCTTCGAGCAGTGAACACGCGTTTTGTTAGTATAAAACATTTTGTTTGCGACGAAATTAAAATACCCGTAAAAGTTTTAAAGGTAAGTATTGTGCTTTGTATAACTTTATAACTAGTAATAAATTCCATTATATTTTTTAGTACCTTAATAAACTGATTCATTGAGACTGCATCTAACTAAAAATAGATGTTTTTTTGTTTATAATTTATTCAAAAAATTCGTAGGCATCTATCCCTATCAAAAAGGATAGTTGCCCTGATTTTTCGAGGGATAGATGCCCTTAGGGGCAAAGGAGTAAGTATATATTTTTTACATACTTTTGGAGTCTGATATATGTTTTATGTACTACTTTATGGACTTTTAACAGTTTTCAGCAAAATTATGCGAAAGTACAAAAGGAAGGGACTACAGAAAGCCTGCAGGCCGCGTTCGACGAAATGAACAAAAATACGATGGGGATAAACGAATTATCCTAAAAATATGGGATTCCATCGAGGACATTAATTCGACGATATGCTGCTAAAAAACAAAAAAGGGATATAATAAACGTTTATCTAACTATTGGCTGCCTCTAGTTTCCTATAGATTTACTAAGTATCTTTTATTTTAGTGTAAGATTGTATGTAAAATGTATTTTTATAAAAATATAATTTTTATTTTTTTCTAAATAAACACGTACCTATAAAATTGAATTTAATACACATATATAAAAATGCATGCCAATTCTTGAAAGCAAACGCTTCAATTTAATAAGGTAGGTATGGCCATTGATGTACCTAATACTAGATTTAGGTATCTTCTAATGATAGTAATTAAAAGATTAAAAACCCAACATGTTTAATTTATTATGGTTTTGAGTAGGGGTAGAACTACATTCCTTGCGTTCGATTTGTGTTTTTCGCTTACATGCCATAAAGGGCATCTATCCTTCGCAATATTTTCATGGTGGGGCAACTATCCCTAAGGTAGGCATCTATCCCTCAAAAAGAAGGTTTCAGGAAAAAGTAATTTCTGGAAAAACCGTGTACGATAGGTAAACCAAAATTTAAATAATTAAAGTTAAGATATTGAACTAGCTATATTAAAAAAAATTATTCAAATAAAACTATTTTCAAATTTAGGCAGCTTTTCCAAAAAGTGGGGCATCTATCCCGGTTTTACCCTAAATATTCCGCCAGTTGAGCCATCATCAATTCCGCCCGCTGACGTTTCACCAACTTCGTATGCGCCGCCGACGTATCGACGAAAACGAGCTGCTGAGAAACGTGACAATTTAGATGCTGCTATCCTTGATACAGTAAAAACGTTCAAGGAAGTATGTGAACGCAAGGCTCGTCGCGAAGAGTTCAGCTCAGATGTGCGGGGATTTGGGTTGATGATGTGCTCAGCAATTTCAAAGTTAAAGGAGGCGAGACAGGCAATGGTTATGCAGCGCTGCACTGAACTAGTTATGCAGGCTCAAATTGAAGAGCAAGGCGAATCGCAATATGAAATATGCTATGAGCCCACCGACTTAGACTACCTTCATGGTGAACCACAACCCGAGTTTATTAAATATAATTAAATTTAATTTCTTTACTCTTTATTCATTATTTATTATTTTTCGTTCCTATGTACAATGAAGTGCCTTTTTTATTTGTTTACTTTTAGTTTTTAAAATTAACTTTTTTACAACGTACCTAAATCAAAGTACAATACCTAAATACTTGAAAGACTGAAATTTTAATAAGTTATTTTAAAAATAAAAATATACATATCGTATCGTATTTAATTCCATCTCTTCTAATTTCTCTATGTCTCTCACTCTGTCTCTTTTATTAAAAATGAATTAATATCTACATTATGGTTGGTGGGTTTTGCGGTAAACGAGGACAAGACAAAGTATTTGCTGGCAGCAAAGAAACCCCAAGCACATTCGCGTCTTCGCAACAACGTCACGGCGGACGGATATATGTACATACCTACATTCGAAACTGTGAAGAACTTCGTCTGCTTTGGAACCAGCGTTGGAACGACATAAACCATCTTCACATTCAGACTGTAATAAGATAGAGTGCTATACGAAGAGCAAAACAATATTTGTGCATTTACCACCCACAATTCTGTAAAGAATTTTCATGTTCAAATTGTTCTAGTTTGAAAAAGTTCAAACTCTAATTACCTTATATGCATTCTTTTCACTATGAAGTTATTAAAACAAAGTTTGCTTTTAGTTTTTATTTATTTTTATAGCTATTATATGTATTTTTCAGTTGCATTGACCTTTTTCAATCAAAATTTTAAAATATCCTTATATATAATATGTAATCATGAGTTTATTTTCGTATATTTATTATATTTACAGGTACTAGTAGATGACTGGTATGTTCTGGTCGAAATCTGACAATTGAAATTTCGTAGGACATCAACATTGTAAAAATACCAGTTGCTTATATGAAAATATGACAGTTGGCTGACTAGTTGGGCTTAGTGCACATACTAGTTGTTTAGTTTTTAGGTTTTAACAATCGAATTTTTAATTTAATAGTTTTTTAATTCCTTTCATTTACAATTTTTTAACTTATTTATATTTTGTTTCATTTAAGTTCACAATTTATTATTAGTTTACATTAGGATGAGTCGAATTCAAAGGTAAGTTTAATTTAGGGTAATTATGGATGCAAATGGTAAGTATAGTAGGAGGTAAGTATAGTAGAAGGTAAGTATAGTAGAAGGTAAGTATTTAATGGTAAAGGTAAGTATATATGAGTATTTAACCAGGTAAGTATACAATTCACATTTAAGTATCAATTCAATATTTTTAGGATTCATTTCGACATGTAAGTTTGAAAATATATATGTATATACATTAATCAAATTGGATGAGATCTTCATCCATGTCTTCAACACTAGTTGTAAAGTAGTTTTCAACTAGTTGGTTTGATTGCAGGGTTCTTAACAATTCTTAAATTTTAACTTGACATTCATTTAGTGGTGATGGTAGTGGAAAAGTATTATCGTAACTTGAAATGCTGGTATTGGTGTTTCGGTCTAACTACGCCGTCGAGGCGACGATGAAATTTCCTTAATACTTAAGAACTCCGATTTTACCTCCACTGTTTCCTTTTCCATATTTATATGTTTTAACGTTGCCACGGCCTCTTTGTGTGTTTGCTGTATTTGTAGATAAAACTCATGAAATGTTTGCACTGCTTGCCAACATTTTCGGCAGACGATTCTCAACTCAACTTGGGACATTATTAACAGCTAGAGAAAGAAAAAACAGAAAACATTTGGATGTTGAAAAATAATAACAACTGCGCTGGCCACCTACCTCTTTCTTGAAATATATAAGTTGCTGGCGGCATGTTGGCGGTTGTTGTATTAACTGCTGTACTTCTTGCGTATATGTTGGGGGGTCTGCCACTGGAGGAGGTACTAAACCTATGAAATATACATAAATGCCCATATATTGTTGTTTTTTCAAAGTATAAATGTAGGTATATAACATAATCTTACCGATGAATGTGTTTGTTGTTTTTTATTCAACATGGTCCTGAAATGGTACTGCGCCTTCGTTATTTAAATAATTTTTCAAATGATCCCGGAGCTCATAAGCACTGGTTGGGCCTCTACGTTTAAAACTTTGTACGGTGCGCAATGGACCTCCACAATTCGTTAGTTCGTTTCGCCATTCTCCATCAGAAAAATTCTGTGGGCAATACCACCGTTGCGTATCGTGCATCATTATGAAGTTGTGTAGGACCAAACATGCGAGAATAATTTTTTCGGCGTTTTCCGGGTAAAATTCCATAGTTGTTTTGAGCACTCTCCACCTTGCAGTCAAAATTCCAAATGCGTTTTCAATGACGCGCCGAGCTCGCGACAATCTGTAATTAAAAATTCGTTGCTCTCTGATGGTGTTTGAACCTGGATATGGCTTCATCAGATTGTTTTTTAACGGGAAAGCACAATCTCCAACAAAAAAATGAGGAAAAGGCTGCGATGTTGAGGGTAGAGGAACGTCAGGAGGCAGTGGCAATCGGCTCTCTATAAGATCTTCGCCAAACTTTGTTGCATGAAATATACCTCCATCGCTTTGGCTGCCATAAGCTCCTACACTTACAGCTGTAAATGTATATTTTGCGTCACATGCCGCTAGCAACACGATGCTGAAAAACTTTTTGTAGTTGAAAAACATTGATCCCGATTTTGGAGGGCATTTTATTGCAACATGTTTTCCATCTATAGCACCTACACAATTGGGCATATTCCACATCTGGGCGAAATCATTTGTAATGTCTTTATATTGGTGTTGCGTAGGTTCAGATAAATATATTGGCGACAGCGTTTGCCATATTGCTTCGCATGTCTCCAACACAATTTGTCTCACTGTGGTCCTACCAATTTTGTGGCTCCAAGCTAATTTTTTTAGAGGAATGCCATGTGCTAAGTACCTAAGAATAAAATTAATATAAAATCTGTGGTAAAGAGTAAAGAAATACTTACTGAAGGGTGATAGACAACCGTTCTTCCGCATGAATTTGCTCTCTTGGCTTGCGAAGCGACGGAGATATTAAGTTCAAAAAAACTTCATAAACCGGACGAGTCATTCTGGTGTGCGCAAAAAAATGGTCTTCATCCATTTGTTTTATTTTTAGGAATGATTTTCGGTGATAACCGCTTTCATGACGGTTGTTGTTGATGGGGTTATATCGCCATCGCCTTTTGTGGACTAATTTCCTTCGTTGAGCGTACAAACCCATAATAGAAAGAAATAATGAGTCTATTTCTTCGTCACTGGACATTTTGGATTTCGCGCCTTGCTTTTATATGCGATATGATGCAATTTTCCAATGGTATGTTAGTCCTGTTTGTAGATAAGATTATTATACCTAGTAGTGCTTCGCACACAAGGTATATTAACTTCATTGGCCTAACGGTAGTATGTAACGGCATAAACGAATCGAGATAGATATTGACTTATATATATCAAAATGTTCAGGAGGAAAAGAGAAATTGATTGAGCCATGTCCGTCCGTCCGTCCGTCCGTCCGTCTGTGAACACGATATCTTGAGTAAATCTTGAGATATCTCAATGAAATTTGGTATGTAGGTTCCTTTTCACTTATCTCCGAGCGCTATTGAAAATAGGCAAAATCGGTTAAAAGCCACGCCCTCTTTCTATATATATAATATTTTCGAAAATACAAAAAGAGTGATTATTCAGTACATAATACACCTATAAGGATAATATTTGGTATGCACTTTAGCGTTAAGGCAACAAATACATTTTTGAAAAAATTTTTAAAAAGGGGCGTGGTACCGCCCACTTTTGATATAGTCAAGTTTGGAAATATTATTAATCATAAATCAAAAACCGCTCAAGATAGCAAAACAAAATTCAGCACACATATTTATATTAATACAAGCAATATTTCGAAAAAAAATTATTGAAATCGGGTTAGGTCCACGCCCAATTTTATACGAAAGATTTTGAAAAGGATCATAGATATATTGAATATGCTATAACTTTGCTTAAACTAGCTGTATATCATTTCTATTTCACCTCTGAAGTGTTCGTGGGCAAAGAAAGTCGAAAGCACAAAATTTTTGGAAAATGGGCGTGGCCCCGCCCCTTTATGGGGGATTATTCCACAAAACTTTACATGCCATAACTCCGGTAAAAATTGACTTATTGGAACGATATTTAGAGAAAGTGTTCAACATATAAAGCTAACTCTTTGCTGTAAAAATAAACAAAATCGGTGAACGGACACGCCCACTTTTTGAACACAGTTCTAAAAAATTTCTTCGTAAAATTAAAATCGCGATATTTCCATAATTGTATAAGTTATTTAAATAAGATTTTACACACATAATAAGCTTTTTAACCAAAACTAAACTGTATACAAATTTTGTGGATTTTGGTGAAGTAGGCGTGGCGCCGCCCACTTTTTAGCATAAAAGCTCTGCTATTTTCAAAAGCGATTGCTTGGAATTTGAAGAATGTATTTCAATGAAATTTTGTGAGATACTTCCCAATAGTATGTAGTATACTCCTGCCAAAAATTACGCAAATCGAATAACAAACAAGCAAGATTTACGGGCAAGTAGTTAACACTCTACTGCCTTTTTTTTATTTTCATACCTTTCATGAACATGAGGAAAGGTATTTATATTTTGTTATTTAGTAATAATTTAATTTACCACTCACAACAGAAGTGTTTTTATCGAAAACAATCAGTTGCCTTTATAACAAATTTTCAGTTATTAAAATACGCCTGAGTAAATTAGGATACCAAAACAGATCACTACTAGGTATTTAATGTTCGGTTACACACGAACTTAGACTTCCTTACTAGTTTTATGTATGGTAATACTTTCCGGTTAACGTCAAGTGTTAATACACGTCCAAAAATATAGGTAGAGGTATCAATAGACGCGTCTTCACCTCCGTAACAATAATCTGGAGGGGGAAATCCGATATTTTTAGAATTTTGCAAGATATTTGCAGTTAAAGTTCACAATTTTTCTGTCATTTTCATGTGGTTGTTGTAATCACATTACTCTGTGAGAAAAAAGTGGCCCAACATGCCACCGTTCGGGGAAACCACCTGGAGTTGGAATGGCGTAGCCCAGGAAAGGTGTTCTGCACATAAAAAACGTGGATCGGGCCCCGAATTTGGGATCTGACCCGGGTCAATTTTCGGTTTTTCACTAATAAATTTTCACAGAAACAAAATATTGCTTTTCCCCCTTCGGGTTATTATTACGGAGGTCAAGACGCGTCTTTAGTTTATCACGAAAGTATGTTTAATTTTAGCACTGTATGTTTTAAATGAGGTTTTTGCACAGCTACACACAATTACTAATTTCCTCAAAATTTATTATTTACGAGTTTTTGCAGTCAGTCAGCTGTTTACGGTTACCGCACCAATAATCGATAACAACGTATCGCATAGGGTTGCGTTAGGGATACGACTACAGCGTTACGACAAACATCACCAATGTCTCCAGCTTTATTAGCTACACCGACATGACCATTGTGTATCAGTACAAGTGTGATATGTTATCTGTCAAACGTTTGACAGGCACTTCAAAATGGAGTTTTTTCAGTTTTTTGTTTACATCTGAGGCACTTCAGCATGGCGGCGCATCCGCTGCTCCTATCTTCTAACGAATGATAGAACGAGATGCAGGATGAATCCAACATAGAATATAAAAAAACAGGTGTTAATTTTTTTAAAAATTTTGATATCACACTTGACATGGTACACAATGGACATGACTCAAGGAAATCAAAATGAATTTGATATTTTGCTGTGACTCGCCCGTCAAATTTTGTTAGTCAATTGCCGAACCGTTTAAAAAATAAAAAACGAAAAGAAAAAATATATTTTAGTTTCAAAAATGTGTGCCAATAAGTTCGATATAACCCAACCAGCCAAGCAAACTTGAAATAAATTTATAAAAAGCTTTTCCAAATAAACATTAAGCTTACAAATTTCTGATTTTTCATTTACAAAACGCTTGAAAGTAAACGTTTTATAACTGAAACGACACATTGGTTTTAAGTGTTTGAAATAAACTTACAAACAAATTTCAAAAGATAACTTTTTTAAAGTTTTCTATTTAAAGCTTATAATAATATTTTAAATGTAAGCCTTTTATAAACATCATCTTGAAAAAAATAAACTTAAAGTAATTTTTTTTTATGTTTACTTTTGTAAGCCAAACCCTTACAAAATGTTGATTTTTTGCTTTAAAATAAGTGTATTGTAAGCGTTTCTTTTAAGCTTATTTATATAAGCTTACAATAAATATTCAAATGAAAGCATTTTATTATCATTTTTTTAACCTTTATTTGAGATCTATTTTAATCCATAAATGAACATATCACAAAAATGTTAAAATAAGCTGAACAAGATGCTGATTTCTTGCAAACATTTATAAAGAATTTAGGTTGATTAATTTCTAACAAATTAAGTTTTAAGTGAGTAATTAATTTTAAACATATGAATATTGATTAAAACTATCAAATTAGGTAATAATTTAACATAGTATATCAAAAAAAGTGATTATGATATAAATTAATTCTTTTTAGCACGTGCCACAGCTTTCATTTTCAGCCGATTATAATCGCAAACTCAAAAAACGATTTTGATGCGGCTATGTACTACGCTTCATTCCCATCATTTTCATGTATAAAAGCTTCTGAAAAGAAGTAAAAACATGTTTAGTTAAATTATTAAATATTGAGCCAAAATCATGTATGTATGTATTCAGAAATTTAAGAATATTTGTGTGTATGTATGTACATATCGTAGGTGATTATGCAAAACAACGTAATGGTAATCTAAGAGGCAGCGTAAGCCCCCTGGTTATTAAGACTTATTTATCCATACATATATACTCAAACTTAAATATCACATACGCCGTTTTAAAAATGTTAATTATGTCGTTTTGCAGAATCACCAACGAAATATACTATGTATATATAAAATATATTAGAAATTCTTTTCCAATGTTTAAATTGTGTTTTAGGTATTAAGTTAGGTAATATGAATACTTACGACGTATAGCTAAAGCAATCGTCAAATGCACGTCTGTACGTTTTGGAGTCTGTTCCTCTCCAACACATTTTTTCGGCAACCACGTCCGTCATCACCTTCCATGAAAAAAAAAACCACTTGAGGGCACAAAAGCTTCACCAATTGGTGCAGAGAACACTTGCTTGCAATTATCACCACTGATTAATAAATTAATTATTTCTTTGCACTGTTTTTTCACTTCTTAAGCGCGACATTATGTTTTATTTTCGACCGTGATATTTTAGTTCAACAGAAAGAACTGAAAATTTGCAGAGCGAGAGAAAACACGTCTTACTTCAGCGAAAGCTCAATTTTCATCTTAATGACATATGAAAACTATTTTTTTTTTCATTCCTGTCGTAAACATTTGCATTTTGCTTAAAATTGTAATAAATTTATTAACATTTTCTCAAGCCTTACAAAACGATTATTTAAAAAGCTAAATAAAAACTTAAAATGAAAAACACTTATTTAAGGTTTATTACATCAAGCTTTCATAAAGATATATTTAAAAACATTTTCTATAAACATTTGCATCAAATTTAGAAATTTAAATGATTTATAAAACTTTGTTTTTGAACTTTATAAAAAGCTTACATTAAACTTACAAATAAATTGATATTGAAAACGCTTATATTTCGCTTATTAAAGCAAGTTTACTTCAAGTTATTTTTAAAAACACTTACAGAAATGCGGGCTGGGTTTCGAAACCTCTGCAATGAAAATTATTCACAAATGAATGACGCAAGTGAGCCCAGACTGACGGCGAGTCAATATTTACATAGATACCTTAAGAGTCAGACCCACTGTGTATAGACCCCATTACACTATGACTAATTTAGGGGACGAAAAAATAAATAGGATTTTATTTATATTTCAAAAAAGTTTGAGTCATGGTAGGTACAATAAGAAGGTAATGTCAACTCTACAGCAACAACACACTGACGTAAAGGTTGTCAAAAGCAACTGGCTGGTGTTAGGGAACGAAAGGAAGAGAAACCAGAAAAAATTTCATATGTATGTAAGAAATTATGTGGTGTAACCATGGTTAAGAATTGATTGTTAATGAATAATGTCGCCATATTTGCAATTTTTTTTTGAGTTGAGCGTTAGAAAAACCACAAAATTGCAAATGCAAATCGAGTTTCGTTACATTTTGGTTGTTTTAGATTCTGCCGTTAGCACCTCCCACTCGAAAGAAACGTATGTTAGCGAGCATAAGAGAATTACAATACTTAGTTTCTCATAACTTGTTAGCTCGCCACATGTACGAGTCTCGGATCTTGAACGGACGATTTTTTTTTTTTAGGTAAGTTTTTAATGCAAATTAGTTTGGCATGTTTGAAATTTTTTTTAATAATAACACAGTGCAACAGCCATTTTACACTTTTGAAGCGACCTAGTGGAGATTGTTCATCTGGTCGAGTTAAACGTCGTCATTATATCGGTGAATTCAACCATGTATGTAAATAGACCGAATTCTGAAATTGGCAGAACTAGTAATGGAGTGTCAGAAATAGCAACTCATGTGCAAAATGATAACTTTTTTTTTCAAATGGCGACCTCATTCCCATAAATTCGAATCATACCTCAACAAGTTTCAATATTCTATTAGCACAGTGGCTTTCAATAAACAACGTAAGCACAGAGGCCTCGAATAGTTTACTGCTACTTCTATCCGATGAAATAAGTAATTTGCCCCGAGATGTACGCACTTTAAAGTGTACTCCTCGCACAGGGATTAAACGGTCTGTACCTCCCGGAGAGTACATTCATTATGGGGTAAAAGATGCACTAACGGACTGTTTGCGTACTTTTCAATATCACCTTCCAGACATTTGGTTAAATATAAACATATACGGTCTTCCTTTATTTAAAAGCTCCCGGAAGCAAGTTAATCCCTATAAGTGTGTTGGGCAAAAAGCCGGTAATGGTTGCAGGAATATACGCAGGATGCTCAAAACATCAAGACCCCAATCTATTTTTGAAAGATTTTGTTGACGAGCTTCAAAAACTAATTATTGATGGAATTGTTTTTGAAAACAATTATCTTAATATAAAAATCAGATCTATAATATGCGACGCACCGGCCCGCGTCTTCATTTTAGGAACTAAATAACATTCGGGGCTGTATTCCTGTAACAATTGTGATCAGAGGGGAGAGTCATTTCAGAGTCGTCTTATATTCAGACAAGTGGAAGCTTGCCCTTGCACTAACGACGGGTTTAGAAATCGCTCGCAACCAGAGCACCACAACATAAAGAGCGAATTAACCCTTAGACGGGCAAAAGAGAAATAGCAAGATGTTCTTTTTGAAAATTTTTATTTCGGGTTAATTTTTGTACTCTGAACTCATATTTGAAATCCGTTTTCCGAAATTATGTTTTCTTTAGGCGCTAGGTCAAAAAATTTGAAGACCGTCTGTAGGCGGTCTTGCCCGGGTAAGAATAGAAAAAGGCAATAAGTTTATAGAGGCATTAAATGAAAGAAAACAATTTTCTTCAACAAAAATAATTCATTAGCGTAAAGAAAAAATATTATTATTTAAATTTTATATTACTCATGTGAGTGATAGTCTCTAAAACAGTTTTTGGTACTGGAGTAGCATAGATGTAATTGACATTTTGAACACACGGTGTGTGTATCTGATTTTTTACACAGTTTGCACGCCTTTTTTGAACTCCACTCAGGAATATGGTCAATTTTATCATAACGCATATCCTCCGAAGGATGTATTGCTCTTTTACCAACGGTATTATTGCTACTGACAACATGGGTTGTAGTTGGGGGCCGACCAACTGCTGGCTTGTCCGTGGAAGCACATAGACCTTTGGCTAACTCCAAACGGAACTGGTATAAAGACAAACCCTTTCCCCCTTGGATTTTCTCTATATCTGAGGAGTTTTTTCGACGATACAGAATAAAGGCATTGGTTATTGCCATATCTATGTAGTAGGTGATGAAATATTCGCGTCATAGTATCCATGGTTTTTATACGCAAGCCGTTTCTGCCCATATATGAATCCATAAGGTCTACTCCACCCATGTGTGCGTTGTACTCCCGAATAATTTGCGGGCAATCTATCTCTACGTATTCTCTGGCCTTTCTGTTATAACGATGTGTCTTCCGTGGATGGACATCAGCATCCGCTTTTGCAAAAGGTTGGATACCTACATATAGCGTGAGGTAGCTCAGTGTTACCGCGAAAGACTACCTCATTTACATGCATCCTCATTGATTTCTGACGCCATAAAATGTTTGAGATCTCAGTTGAATTTTTGTCGATGCCGTCCAAACTGGAACCAGTAAACCCACCTGCTGATGGTCTTACCTGTGGTCCTGTGGGGTCAACTGTGGGTAATGGTGAATGCGGCCTTTTCGGTGGCTTATAAGTTTTCATCGTATTAGTGGCACTTGCTTCTACAGAAGTAGTTATTTGGCAAGCTTTAGAAGTAGATGGGCCAATTGACACGTCACTAAGTGTGCTAAGGTGCACCGATAAGCCAGTTTCGTTTCCAAGGGCTCCGTTGTCCATTTCATCTAAAACTTGCGTAATCATGTCTTCCTCCTCAGGCGTTATGGAGTCTACGACGTAATCTGGATCTGCTACACTATCGTCATCATCTTCGTACTCCGATTCCTCATCAGATAAAATAGTTGAGTTCATTAATTGCTCAATTTCTTCTTCTGTCATTGAAGATAGTTTGAAGTACTTTTTCTTATCTTCCATAGTGAGCTCATGCGGTTTTTTCGCACAATATTTTCTCTTTTTATGTGGTATGTCTTCTTCCATCTTCTGAAAATATATATAATTCTCATAAAAGTAACTAATAATAGTATAAAATGTAACCAAAATATCAGTGAGCATAAAAAATTAGTGTCACACTACAATACCGAACCATGAAAACTTTTTCCCGTTCACGGGCAAGACCGTCCAGAGACGGTCTTCGCAAAATACTCAAAAGCATCGAATTTTTCTATTATTCGATATAACAGTAAAGTAGAATTATGAGAGCTAACAATATTATTACTTACCTAAAAAATTCCCAACTTAAACAGCGCACTCGAAATCACTTATTTATTCACTTAAAATTTGTAAAATTTTTAATGCAATTTATGCCGCACTTTTAACTTCGTCTCTCACTTCAACTCGCAAAGCAGTCAAATTATTCTAATGAAGTCAGTTTCTTATGAATTATGGGGGAGCAGTATTCATTGTTTACTGAAATGCAGTCTTGTGCCAAACGATAATCACACGATTTTAATTTAAATGCGCAATAAGTAAAGACCTTCTGCAGACGGTCTTGCCTGGTAAAGGGTTAATTTTGGAAAAGTTACCAATAGACATGATTGTACAGTTCCCTTTGGACTACGCATATTGTTTGTCTGGGTGTCGTCAAAACGTTACTCGTTGCACTTGTCCGAACAAAGGGGCATCCATTCTAGTTAAAAGTACAAGCGATCAACGCTATCAGCTCTTACTAAACTGCAATATTTGAGGAAATGTATTCCAAAAGAATTTAATCGAATCTCCAGGGGTCTCGACGAGTTGGAAAGATACAAAGTAACTGAATTTGGTTCGTTTTTGCTCTACACTGGCCCGATCGTTTTGAAAGACATTCTAGATACCGATAAGTACAACCATTTTATGCTTCTTAGTATATCCATGAGACTTCTTCTACATAATGAATATTATGTAACGAAAAACTTGAAAAACTTTGTAAGAGATGTTTCTTCTCTTTATTCGTTTACAATGTTAACGTATAATTTCCATTGTTTAACCCATCTAAGTAGCCAAGCTATGATTTTTAATTCTCTCGAGAGTATAAGTGCGTTCCCATTTGAAAACTTTTTGGGCCAATTAAAGGACATGGTAAAAAAGAGTGGCTTTCTTTTAGAGCAGCTTTACAATCGCTTATACTATACTAGATGTTACTCAAGTAGAACAAAAGCCGAAGGCAAGTATACCCGAAAAAAAAAATTTTATAACAATTTTTACTTCGATCTTAAGCTTCCTAACTCTTTCTATTTCATTAAATACAACTTAAATTTTAAAATATTCAGAGCTTTCGATATAGAAAGAAAATTCATTCACGGTAAGGTCGTGCTGGATTTGCATCCATTTTTCAGTTTCCCAATAGACTCAACCTTTGGTTGGCATTTTTTCGTCCACCACATATTCTTTAGACTCTTAGCTAATCAAGCATCCTATAGATACAATTTCAGGGAAAGTAAGCCATTTTTTAACGAAGTTCATATTTACATGCCATTAATACATCATTAAGCCCAAATGTCTGAGCAATATATACGACTTTTCAACATTGATGACGGAACTATTTCCGATGTAGGATTGCCAGAATCCAGTATGAGTTCTTTAAGCTGCAACAGGGAAAATCCTTTATCAGGTACTTAAATTTGATGGCCATATTAATATATGTATGTAAATGAGTAAAACATAATGAAACACTGATACGATTTTGGTTTTTCAGAAATTCGTAAACTTTTGTTACAACTTAATCATAAAATTGAAGCTATTGCAAAGCAAGGTGCATGGAGACATATCTATTGAACGCGAAGTAGCTCCTCGTAGTCCGTTTACAACATTCAATGAGCTAACTCTCTTGAAGAAAAACTGAAAAACGAGGAGATTTTGAAAAAGTTTGTAAGTGTCTCAAAATTTTATTCTATTTAAAATATGTATGTATGTATATACTATGATCCAGGGCCGTTCGCAGGAATTAGCCTTTGGGGGTGTTTTAATTTAGATTTGCATTCGCATACATTTTTCACTAAGATAAACATATGTAGGTATTTGCTGAAACAGATACCTAGACCCATACATCATAAATTTAAATATTCTTTAACTTTTCTGAAATTGCATACTCTGATACCTAAAACTATACATAAGAAAATTTTTTTGGTTGTACACATTTTTCTGTATTTGATAGAGAATTGGTGATATGATGGCATATCCCAGCTAACTAAGTGTGCAAAAAAATACTCCTTTCGGAGCCATAAAACGCTCATTTCTCAGAGCTTTACTCTCCAAAATGAGCTTTTTTCGGAGCCCAAATGGTGCGAAAAATCGCTCTACGCGGGCACTCCAACGGAGTCATAAAAAAGAGTCCGAACCTTTTTCGGAGCCTTTTATTCCTCCATTCTGAGGGTTTTTGGAGCCTTTTCAGACGCCTTTCGGAGCCCTTTAACTGGTGCTTTTCTTTTATTCATCCATTCAGAGGTTTTTTGACTCTTTTCGGAGCCTTTTATTGGTGTTTTTCTGAAGTTTATTTGGGGTCGTTTTTTATTTCTTTTGGGTCATAATTTCTTTGCGCAACTTTTCACTTCTAACTATTCTGCCGTCAACAATTCTGACGTTCTAAATTATCCCTATGAGCTACATGGGAACAATTTAATTAATTGTCCAACTATATGCGCCAATGATGTTCTTATTTATCTGAAAACCTTGAAGGAATCTTTTAAATGCGGTCCTGATAGGATTCCTACGTGCTTCTTGAAGAAGTGTGCTAACAATATTTACCTACCAACCGCTTACCAATTTGTTCAATCTGTCACTAAAGTGTGGTGTTTTTCCAAAAGCATGGAAAGAGTCGTTTCTTCTACCGCTACATAAAAGCGGAAGCAAGGCTTCTATAGAGAACTATCGTGGCATAGCAAAGCATTCTGTGTGTGAAGCTATTGTTACCAATCAGCTTACGAATCCTATCTCTACCTTGATTTCCGACTGTCAACACGGGTTCTGTAAGGGAAAGTCACCCGTTACAAACTTACTTGAATTTACTTTGATTTCAGCAAAGTGTGTCACTCTTTACTTAAGCCGTGGTTTCCTCGAAAAGCGGTGCCGCTATGTAGCGGTCGCTATATAGCGGTCGTTATGCTTGCCGTCATGAGCGGCACCGCTTTTCTGTAAACTTACATGATCGCCGTTCCGTAATTTTTTGATTTGGTTTGCCGTATTTTAATGTTTCTTGTTTTCTTTTTTGATTTTAAAATGTGTGAATATTTATTTTTAAAAAATTGACATGTTTCAATTGTTGTATTTGTAAAAAAAAGTTTGAAATATTTGATAGAATTCACACCGCTATGACAATAGCGGTGAGAAAAAACGGTGAAGAACTAGTTTTCACCGTCATGACGGCCGTAATATATCATGCTTGCCGCTATATTACATTACGGTGAACTACACCGTCTTCTAACTTTACACCTAATTACTTTTACATTGAATTGTTTTTGACAACGTACTCTACCGCTATGTAACGGGCGCTATATAGCGGCACCGCTTTCGAGGAAACCAAAGCTTTATTCATAAACTGTTGCTTGAAATTTTTGCAACTCTTCCCGTTTCCACTTCGTCAGAGCGCACATTTTCAACGATTGAAAGAATGAAGACTTATCTTCGCAATTCTATTGGACAGGTATTTTAAATATCAATATATGCTTCATTTTGATAAATATTCTGATTTATTTCCTTACTATTAAAGGAGCGGTTGAATGGTTTAACAATGCTGGCAGTTCACCGTGTGATGTACCAATAACACCAGACAAAGTCATTGAAAGATTGAATGTTACGGGAAGAAGACTCAACTTCACCTACAACAATCCAATGAAGTACATTCCAAAAAAAATGTTCAACTAAATTGAAATAAAGTAAAAATTAATTCAGTCAAAATTGAAAACTAGTTGCTTTGTCTCATTTTTAATTTCACCCGAAAAAAAATTCTCATCCCTCTCATCAAAATCATTGTATTTTGTATGCCCTTTTAACATTAGCATGCCATTGCAAGTGGCATCCTGCCACACACTGCAGACTATAGGCCCTGAGAGTTCTCAAACCCGAAAGAAAAACGTATGGCAATTTTATTGGAATATGTATGTTATTTACAACTATAGCATTGTAATTTAAGCACAATATGTATTTAATCATTCACTATATGTATTATGTAATATTTACTTTATAATTTCAGGACAATTTTATATTTTCCAATCGCTTTTGATTTGCAAGTTGATAAATAAACAATATTAATTTTAAAAGCACTACTTTTCTATACATTTAGGGCTTCATAAAGCTCGAGGGAGCAAGAGCATGAGAAATAGCAGGTTGAGATGGATGTGTTGTCACTGATAGAACTACTGGGAAATGTGGTGTTTATTTGTTGACATCTATTTTCCGACAGGGTGAATGCTAGATTTATATTGGAACGATTTTCCGTCATCCCTTGTCAATGTTTGTTTCGGCGATCCGCCATCTTCAGTGTCAGTTTTCGTTTTGATCTGTGTCTATCCGTTGCCCTGTATTTATAGTTATACCTAAATGGGGAATTAGAATTAGAGTTAGAATTAGAATTAGTGTTAGCTTCAGAATTAGAATTAGATTTAGAATTAAAGTAAGAGTTGGAGTTAGAATTAGAGTTGGAATTAGAGTTAGAATTAGATTTAGAATTATAGCGCAGTTAGCCAAAAAACGAGTTGCCGCACGTCATTGCGGTCACTCGCATCTACGTATGAGCGATTTATGTAACCCGCAGTGGCAACATAGAAATCAGCTGTTTTCATTTATTTACATTTTGTATAATGTTGCCATCGATCAGTTTTAATGCAAGTGTCCACTTATCAATTTACAGTTTTTCACTTTTTAAAAGGTCGCAACTAATATTAAATATGTATGCCTAGTGAATTTTTTCATTACTTACCATTTTTAGTATTAATTCCGCGTTATTTTGATCATATTAGAAAAATGTTTTAGGAATATTTTGTAAAAACTGCAAACGGGCTATACTCAGCATACAAACATATTAATAGGCAACTCTGTTGCTTGAGAGAGCAATCAGCTGACACGAATTTACGTAAAAAATCAAATCTGATTTTTACGTACGGTATTGCGTCAGCCACGGGTTTCGGTAATCGCTTACATTGATTCTCATACGGTAGGTTGGATCAGCTGACACGGTAACTCGTCAGCTACTCGTCGTTCGCTTACTGCACTATTAGAATTAGATTTAGATTTAGAATTAGAACTATGGTTAGAATTAGAGTTAGATTTAGATTTAGAATTAGAATCAGAGTTAGAATCAAAATTAGAATTGGAATTAGATTTAGAATTAGAGGTAGAATCAGAGTTAGATTTAGATTTAGAATTAGAATCAGAGTTAGTATTAGAGAATTAGAATTAGATTTAGAATTAGAACTAGAGTTAGAGTTAGATTTAGAATTAGAATTAGAATTAGAATTAGAATTAGAATTAGAGTTAGAATTAGAATTAGTGTCAGAGATAGAATTAGAATTAGATTTAGAATTAGAGTTAGAGTTAGAGTTAGAGTTAGAATTAGATGTAGATTTAGAATTAGAATTACAATTATAATTAGAGTTAGATTTAGAATTAGAGTTAGAACTAGATTAGTGTCAGAACTAGAATTAGAATTAGGTTTAGAATTAGAATTAGAGTTAGAGTTAGAATTAGATTTAGAATTACAATTAGAATTAGAATTAGAATTATTGTCAGAACTAGAATTAGAATTAGATTTAGAATTAGAATTAGAATTATATTTAGATTTAGAATTAGAATTAGAGTTAGATTTAGAGTTAGAATTAGAATTAGATTTAGAATTAGAATAAGAGTTAGAATTAGATTTAGAATTAGAATTAGAGTTAGAATTAGATTTAGATTTAGAATTAGAATCAGATATGTATATAATATACATATGTATGTACAGTGAGCGACAAAACTAAAGCACGAAATTTCTCATACTGCCTCGTAGCCAAACTAAATTTGCAAGCGTTTATTAATTCAAGTTTTTTCTATGCTATTTACAAGAGGGTACACTTGTTGCTTTGTTAAGAAAACTAGAACAACAAAGCATCACATTTAACGGAAATATAACTTCAAACATAACAACAGTCTTGAATATAGTGCGACAAAACTAAAGCACATTATCGAAATTATTTTCCCTTTCTCTCCACAGTTGGCCATGAGCCATTAATCAGGTAGAATTAGGGCATACATCTTGTTTGCAACTCATAAGCAAAACATAGTCAGTCACGTGGTGTATTTTCAGCTAAATTTAACTCTATTGTCGGGTCTAAATAAAAAAGTTAAAAAATGTGCTCCTCTATTTTTGTAAAAAAATGATGTTCTGCTAGCTTTAGGCAACAAGACAATTAGCGCAAATGTTATTATGCAGAAATTATGTGCTCCAAATGTGCTAATTAAGTGCCCTAATCCCAAAAAATGTGCTCCTCTATTTTTGTCAAAAAATGATGTTCTGCTAGCTTTAGGCTAAACCTAGCAGAGCAATATGCGTAAACAGTGAAAAAAGACAGTTAGCGCAAATTTTATTATGCAGAAATTATGTGCTCCAAATGTGCTCTTGAAATAACCTACCCCCCAAAAAAGATGCTCCCCTTTTTTTTTTTTAATTTCATGTTCTGATAAAGTAAAGCGTACTAAATTAGCATTAAATATTGGGCAATTTAGTACGATTTCCGTTTTTGATTGGTCTAGCTTAAGGGAGCTAAAAATATCATCCTGTGCTTTTATTTCATAATTACTAAATACAGTAGAATCGCGCAAAAGTTAACTCGCGAGAAAGTTAAACCTTCGGCTAAGTTGACCGATTTTGAGCGTCCACGTACCGCTCTAAAAAGTTAACTTTTCGTCAACTTTTTCGAGCTTATCTATTTTTTCAAATCCAACCGTTGGTTTGGCAAGAAACACAAGCTCGGGTATTCCCCTTATTGCTATGTATTCCCCGAAGTTGTATGTAAAAAATTATTGTCGGTGTCGGTTGGTACATACGTAGTTTGTCATGAACGTTTGAGCTTGTGAGTTGTTTATAGTTAGTGTGTTAAAAAATGTCAACTAAGCAGAAAAAATCATTGCAAATCAGATTAAATTTGCATCAAAAAGCTGAGATTTTAAGAAAAATCGATGAAGGTATTCGTGGAAATCGATTGGCAAATCGATGCAAATCAGATATCAGATCTTACACAAAAGAAAAGAAACAAACAAGTCTCGACCGCTTCTTTAAACCAGCCCTTACAAATTAATATGTACATATATGTATGAAAAATGTGAAAAAGTACAAACTAAATCTAAGTTTCTGTTTTGTTACGAGTAAAAATGAGTCATGCAAATAAATTGAACGTATTATATTCCCAAAATTATGTTTATTTCCGTGTTTTTTTTCAAATTCGAGAACCCTTTGGAAAAGTTAATATTTCGGAAAAGTAAAACACCCTTGGAACGGTTTGGTTAACTTTTTCGCGATTCTACTGTATTTGTACTCAATAAACATTTATTAACTCTTTTTGTAACCGCCGAACTATATATAATTTTTTTTTTTTCTTTCACTACGTAAAAAACTTCTGTGATTTAAAGCAAATCAATTGAAACAATATAATTAATCCTAAAAATTATAAATCTCCTATATTATGCAACACTTACAGTAGTTTCTAGTGATTGAAAAGAATTCACCGTAGAATCCAATGTGAAATCGTTATTCGATTTCTCAAGGCTCGGTAACTCACCAGCTTTACTCTTATTTGTTTTACCAAAATGTCGCTTTAAATTAGTTAAAACACAACCAAAAACTAAATATTTAGGTAAGTGTATTTCAAATAGTACAACACTTTTCACGCACTTTAATTGATATCACACAAGAACAACATATATATGTAAGTATAATGATTACAGAATGTGTTATGACTATTTACAGAAGAGAATATGATAGCCCTAACATTTTTCTTTACTACCCAATGTCAGAAAATTATATGTCAATTACCAAAGAAAAGTGAGGTGTCTTTAGGTAGATAGACCATATGCAATTCTTCCTTATAAAAATTCACAAGTAAAAAATTTTTTTTTCATACTAATTAAATTTTGGAAAGCTAAATAATAATATGACTACAGTAAGTGTTATTATATTAATTTTATTTAAACAATTCAATCAATTAAATATGCAACATTGCCATCTTAAAATATGTGAAAGTATTGAACGACTTCAAAGAAGTAGTCAACTCATGCTTTGGAAACAATTTGGACACGAATTACACGTTTGGCCTAGAATCCTTTAAAACCAGTTACATGCTGCTAGAAATCCCCATTACTCCGAAAGTTCAAGTAGTATTCTTTCATGTGGAACAGTTCCGCAAATTAAAAGAAATGGGTCTAGGATTCTTCAGTGAGCAAGCCATGGAGTCAGTACATCATGACTTTCAGAAAGCTTGGGAGCATCATAAAGTTGCAAGCAATCACCCCTTATATTTTGAATAGCTTCAAAGAGCGATTTGCGCATACAACAGTTTGCATATTTAATTGATTGAATTGTTCAAATAAAATTAATATAATAACACTTACTGTAGTCATATTATTATTTAGCTTTCCAAAATTTAATTAGTATGAAAAAAAAAATTTTTTTACTTGTGAATTTTTATATGGAAGAATTGCATATGGTCTATCTACCTAAAGACACCTCACTTTTCTTTGGTAATTGACATATAATTTTTTGACATTGGGTAGTAAAGAAAAATGTTAGGGCTATCATATTCTCTTCTGTAAATAGTCATAACACATTTCCCGGCCGACATATAGAGGTACAAAAATGGCCGAAATGTAGATTTTCGGAAAAAGTAGTGCCAAAAAATCCGATGCTAATAATCAGCAGTGAAGAGGGGATGACAAAACGTCCTTGAGTGATAGGGATAAATGTTGTGGCTTTCATGTTCTACTACTTAAACATAAATTTTTTTTCAAATTGCTGAGTTATAGAGGGCCAAAAAATAGGCCATCCGAGCTTTTAGTCCAGATTCTGGGAGAAGTATTGCTAATCTAAAAATCGTAATAGCAGATTAGGGTTGTCCGTAGAAGACTCCTACAACCCCTATACTCAGAAATATAGTTGAGGTCACTTACACGTGTTTTAGGAGGGGGATGCGGACTCCCCCCTAACAAAAAAACTGTGCAAGTTGCCTCGTGCCAACTTTCGAAGTCATAATCTGCAAGCTTTTCTTAAGTCAACCGCATTGAGAGAATACTGTCTTCCCCTATTTTTTGACCAAATAGCCTCCAAAACTGCTCTAAAACCTGATTTTATTAACCTATTTTAATGAAAATAAAACCGAGTCACCTTACAAAAAAAAATCGCCAAAAATCAACGGTAACCCCTAGGTAGTTAAAATTTACACTTTGTTATGCCGAAACTAATTTCTCTATAAAACTGCGTACTCGAAAAATTTCTTTTTCTTCTTTTTAATTTTCCTTAGCACCACGGGGCGTATAAGTAACAAAAAATGCATTTTCAATTGCACTTTACAAGAGCAAGTGACATGATATGTTAAAAGTAAAACATGTGCGGGATGCAGTGTTAGGTCCTCTTTCAGAATATATGACGTTTTTTTAAATCTGAAAGGGAATGTAGTTTTCCGAAGCCGTGCAAAAAATTGCCATTAATTCGCGATTTTTTCAAAAACGGCTCCGGCGATGATTTTCTTTTTTGCGTCACATCAATTTATTTAGCGCATATTCTCATAAAGTAAAGCCAAATATACTGTACTCCGACTTTGAGGTAAGGATCGTTTCAGGCGCACCGTGTAAGGGTATATGTATGTACAAAACAATACATAGAAAGCCAGATATGGTTATTATAGGGTGAGCATGTTTTTTAGGGGTAGTGTATTTCAAGAGCCCATTTGGAGCACATAAGTTCTGCATAATAACATTTGCGCTAATTGTCTTGTTTCACTGTTTACGCATATTGCACATCATTGTCCATAAGTTAGTTTTTTGTTCTGCTATCTTTGCTCTGCTAGCTTTATGGACCTAATAAAGCGCGAATTTTGCAACAACAGAGACTCCCTGTTTGTTCAAGTGAAACAGGCATGGGAGAGCATTTCACCAGAAGTTTTAAACAAATTTATTGAGTCCATGCCACGAAGATGTGCAGCAGTACTAAAAAATAATGGATATTCTACTAAATATTTAAAGTTAGAACTTTCTTTTTCTAATTAGATACCTTGTGCTATACTTTTGTCGCACTATATTTGAGATTACCTTTATGTTTTACCTAATATTTCTGTTAAACTTGAAGTTTTATGTTATTTATTTTATTAACACAACAACATGTATATCCACTTGTAAATAAAATAGAAAAAACTTGAATTAATAAACGCTTGCAAATTTAGTTTCGCTACGAAGCAGTATGAGAAAATTCTTGCTTTAGTTTTGTCGCACATTGTATGTGCCGAAAAATACCAGGCGGAAATCAAAAGGGCTATAGAAAACGCAACGTGTATAATTGACTTCAGGACTGGACATACTCTGTCACAAATGAATTTGGAAACAAACAAACATTGACAAGGTATGACGGAAAATCGTTCCAATATATGTACAGTGAAATTCCCCAAGACGGACAGTCCTTATAACCGGACAAATTTTATGTACACAGGTTTTTCAATAATTTTTTCTAATAAACGGACGTTCTAATAACCGGACGCGGACACTGTATTTCAAGCCATTTCCATTAAAGAATTTTTCATAAACGGACAAAATTCAAAAACATCGCAAGCAAGCTTTCTTGCTCATTACAAAAATGAAATAGGGGATTCCCCTTTTAACATGTGCGCACACATTCAAGCCGTGCGTGTCAAGTAAAAGGTGGTTTTATATTCTGTTTGCCAAGTAAGTTGCATGCGAGGGACCTACGTTCAAAGTCCGTAATAATATGGCACCGAAAAAGAAGCTACTTTCTATGGCCATTTATCTAAAGCAATACTTGATTTCCTTACCGTCCGCCGATAAACAATAAAGGATTCACCCGCTACACCTACTAATAGCCATACCGTCCAAGTTATTTAATACAATCTAAGTAGTTGATGAAAGAGAGGGTGGATTGGAGACACGGCCTCTCCAACCACCAGTTTTTTTTTTTCTCAGATTCCTTAGAATACACTCAACCTGAGCAATTAAATCAACCGAACGAGAAGGTGGGTTGGAGACTCGGCCTCTTCAACCATCCAGTAGTTTCTTCAGACTTCTTCGTGCAACTTTAATGGATATATTGTTTGACTGTGAGGGTGGATTGGAGACACGGCCTCTTCAACCACTCAGCCTCAAACTTATAATTCGTCCGAACGAGAGGGTGGATTGGAGACACGGCCTCTTCAACCATCCAATTAGCCGCATAAATGAAAAATAATATCTTATAAGTAATATTCTTGCTTTTCTCAGTTCTGTTAATTAATTTTTCTCTCTTATACATTTTATATACATATGTATTTGTATTCACTATTGTAATATTGTTTTGTAAACCATGTTGATATTTCTACAGTCGACCCTTGTTTTTAGCGTCGACTTAAAATAAAATAAATAAATAAAGAGAAAATGGAAATTATTAATTTTTTCGAAAAAGAAAAGTTATCAGTACGTGGAGTTGCAAAAAGGTAAAGTATAATGAGTCCAAAATTTAACTTGTAGGCACACGTTTCCTTTGCTTTAAAGTTTAAACTTTAAAGTTTAAAGGTTCAATATTGGCAAAACGCAAGCTGCTGAAATTAATAAAAATAAAGAAAAAATTCGTTCTAAATGGGAGTCTGGATGTAATATTCACCAAAAGCGAAAGAAGGCGGATCGGAAATAGACAGGATGTGTTTTGATTGGTTCGCTAAGGCTAGAGGTCAAAAAATTCCAACTTCTGGTCCCATTTTGAAAGCAAAGGCAATGGAAATTGCAGAAAAACTGGGAGTACCTAATTTTTATGCTTCGGATGGAATAATTGATATATTTAGCTTGTACGCAGACCTAAAGGGCAACGTCTAAACCCACGTTACTTTAAAGGTACTGTAAACTATGGTGGAGGCAGCGTAATGGCCTGGGGGTATTTTTCAAGCTACGGATTGGATCCAATTCATAGAATTAATGGCACAATGGACAGATTTGTGTACAAAGGCATTCTCCAGACCCACCGTGAGGAGGAAATGTCATTGAAGTGGAACATGACAACGATCCTAAACATACGATCAACATGACAACGATCCTAAACATACGGCGAGGTGTGTCCAGGAATGGTTTTTGGACAATAAAATAGAGGTATTGCAGTGGCCTGTACAATTACTCGATCTGAACCCCATATAGAATCTGTGGAAGATTGTAGATCAGAAAATAGAACGCGAAAACTGCAAAAACAAGGACTCCCTGTTTTTTCAGGTAGAACGAGCTTGGGAAAGCACTTCCATATATGTTTTAAATAATTTGATTGAATCTAGGTATGCCACGAAGATGTGCAGCGGTATTGAAAAACAAGGGCTTCACTACGAAATATTAGAAGAACCAACTTTTCTTTACAGGTATATACCAATGTGCTTTAGTTTTGTCGCGGCATATTTAATACTACTTTTATGTTTGAATTAATATTTAAGTTAAGAATGAAGTTTATTGCATAAAAAGATTTGCCATTACTATTTGTTGGAAAGTTTATTCTCTGGTTGTGGTGGTGTGGGAAGTTTTGTCATACACTGTAAATGCAAAAATGTTACTGCTTCTAAGTGCTATTTAATGTTAATAACGAAGCTGATAGAAAATTTGCCTGATTTCTGAGATGCATTTCGTCGGCTTAGGTCGCAAAGGTGCTAAGTCCACCTTTTGGGTTTTTTCAGGTTTTGATGCAGAATGCTAGAAACAGTTAATATACACTACTTACACCATGAATTGCATAACAATTCTGTTTTTAAATGCGTTTTTTGTATTGATTAGAAAAGGTGCTAAGTCCACCAATGAAAGGAAAAGGTGCTAAGTCCAAGCGAATTTGAAAATTTAAAGTTAAAGTATGTATATGTGGCATATTCATATTCGAAAAATAGTAGCTAATAAAGTTAGCGTGGGTTTTTTGACACAATTTCCAACGCCCTATATGTCATAAAAACCGACATAAACTTAAGTACCTACTTTATTTCGATTATGAATGCATATGTTAAATGGGATCATCTACCTCAGCTGACCTGACTTCTCCTTTTCAACTGACACATAACTTTTTGACCTTGATTAGTAAAGACAAATGTTTGGGCTATCATATTCAGACTTCCAAGAACCTAAATCACATTTACTTGTCGACTTTCACAAAAGTCCATTTTCGTCAAAAGTTGTGCAATAAAATCTACTCCTGCTTTTCTGCTATGAATCGGCGATAGTAAAACGCTGTTGTGTGATCAAAAGAAATGTCTAGGCTTTTAGAATAATGTATTTTGATCCAAATATTGTTACTAATTGCAGAGTAACAGAGCTTCAAAAAATAGGTCATTTGAACTTTAAGCGTGGATTGTGGTAGAACTAGGCTTAATATAATAAATCTAAGACCAGGTAAAAATTCTACGGAAGAACCTCTAAGAACCCTCATACTCAGAAAATTGCTTTGGTTCACTCGCAGGTGTTTTGATTTGGGAAAAGGTGCTAAGTCCAGTGAAAAAAATTAAAAGTAGCTGGCAAAAAGGTGCTAAGTCCCAAAAATGCATATAACTCGGCGAAAATTAAAAGTTTTTGTTTTTTTATGAGCGTCCACTTATTGTACTCTAAAATTGAGTAACATGACGTAAAAAACCGAAATCCCTAATTTAAATTTATGTTTTTATATTGTTTTTTGTCTCTCCTGTAAAATTTGAAAAATGGTACTTAGCACCGTTGCGACCTAAGCCGAAGATTTGCAAATAACTCTTAAACTCAAACTCTAATTGGAAAGATTTATATGGTAGGTTGTTAGGGCAAGATCTTTAATAAGATGAAAATGATTTTTTCACTTAATAAATGGGAACCAAGTTTACGGCCATCAAGTTTTTTATATGATCTGATGCAACCTGAGTGCATATGGTTTTTAAATGCAACGCGCGAGTTCTAAGAGTTATCCAATTCGAGTGAAATTTTGCACAGCTTATTTTTACAGCATCATATTCCGCCCGGCGAACTTACAGTTTGCAAAAAAAAATTTAATAAAGAAAACCTTAATGTACATACATACATATGTCTGTTGTAAATATCAGTTTACGTGTTAATATTAGTTCGTAAAAACATCTACGGACTGTATTATTAATATTTGTTCACTTGTGTATGTATGTACATGTTCAATTTTTATTGGACACTGTTTGAAATTCCATTTAAATTTATAGTTTACACTTTGTATGGCAGCAGTAGTGAAAAATGGGCGTGGCCCATTCATTTTTGCCACAAGACTTTACTTTCATCTATAAATACCCCATGCAAAATTTTAGACCGATAGCTTAACCCCATCTATTTTATTCCCAAAAAAATAAATTTTGAACCATAGTGCATTGTGGGGTTTATTTCTTGTTCCACAGGCATGTTTAAGCTGATTACTTAAGAAAATCAAGGTCAGCTTCTGAAACATTTTTCTTTATGCCTTCGCCTATGAAAAGTTTAGCTGATTTTGCTTGCTGGACGGCTTAAAATTCTTTTTATACAACTCGATTTTTGTTTAAAATTTTAAAATCTAATAGATAACAGGCTAGGGTAAAGCTAACATTATTTGTCCGTGTGGGGGAGGGGGAGTAGGCCCGTCTTATCCCCGTTTCTTTCTACGCTTATAAACCAAAAAATCGAAATGTCCCCCTGGATTTGACAAACTCATTACCAAAAACAAAAGCTAACACATAAGGAGTTTTTCGCTTTTCGCCGTGCGTTCAACTTATTTATTTCGCCATGGTTAAAAGTTTAAAATTTTTGTTGTTGCTTTTCCTTGTCACGATCAGCTGTTTTTTACTCACAATTTTTACGTAGTGAAATTCCCACAGTAATCATTTGAAGCTCTCTCTGTCAACGAAATGTCAAAATGCGCTCTCTCGCTGCAAGTGTTTTGTGTACGCAAACACTATCTCAGTAAAAATTTAATAAAATTTTTAAAAAATTTAATGTACGCGAACAAAGCTAATGACTGGTTCGATATAATTAATTCTACAATGGATAATTTTGGTTACCCTGGAAAGGTATTACTTACTATCGCATATTTGAAAAATCACTCGCTGATTCATTCCTCTACCTATAGCAGCCATTTGGAATTGCGCTGGACAAGCAGCTATACGTTTTAACACGTGTAAACGAGTTCATACTTTGTTTGATTGTTCCAGACACGAAAGTGTTGATGGATTTTCAAAAAGGCGTTCTTATGACAAACAGAACATTAGTCTTGCTGTTCGATTACTTAAAACAGAATTCAATAGTGGAATATATTTTAACCAAACGGCTCAACAAGGATATACTTTAGCCATTTTTCGGTGCGATTCGCAGCAAGGGTGGCCTTAATGACCATCCGATTCCAAAGGAGTTCAAGTATAGGTTACGTAAGTGTATCCTAGGTATTTTCATTCAGCATCAATTGAAAACCCAATTATATTGTTATATACATATTTCTTCGCAGCTCGAAATACGGAATATTTGCAGGGAAGGGGAAATGTTGTAGCAGATTCAACAGAGTGGCTGGGCGCATCCGATATGAATATGCTTCCGCTGTCAATTAACTCGAGTAGTACCTCATATAAAGAGCTTAAAGCCGATAACGAAATAGATTCAACTATTGAGCCAGAATATAGCGGTGATAATAATGTTGACGTTTGGGCAGCTTAAATTGAAAATGTCAGAGTTACCTATGCGGTTGATAGAAACACAATACGTCTGTATTCAAAGCCGAATTTCGCTACTGGAAGTTTTGTGCAATCACTTACTGAATGAAAGGAAGTATTTGGTTCCAATCAAAGTAAGCTGGTTTTACGTAGACATTTTGAAATGCGTAAGTGGCTGCATCGTGAATATTTAAATAAAATTGGAAGAGAAGGAATCGGTAGAATATAAGTGTATAAGTGATGAGCATTTGCGTGTTCAAGGCTATCTGCAGTGTTTTACAAAAAAATTGCAATTATTACAAGCATGTTCCAAGGTAAAACAAAGGTAGTAGCAGTTCAGTCTTCAGCTGTGGCAATTGTAAAGAATGCAAATGTAAGGTGTTACAACTGTAGTTCCATGGGCCATGATGCATCTGAGTGCCGAAAGCCTCGCAGGGAAAAGGGAACTTGTTATGCTTGCGGAAGTAAGATGCATCTTGTTGGTGAGGGCCCTGAACGTAAGAAAGCAGTGAACTTTTTGGGGGACAATGATCTTTTTCATTTATTGTAAAGCATTATGGTAACTTTTGTTTTTCTTTAGACTGCTTAGTAGATACCGGAAGTTCTATCAGTTTTACTCGAAATCAAAGGTTGAAACTTTTGGAAAATTTGTGTGTTCTGTTTTATTGTGTCAAAAAGAGTTTTCCATGACATTTGTAGCTGATGGGACAGTGGTTTTGGGAAGAGATTTTTTTAAAGTTAGTGGATTTAAATTAGTAAGCGAATGTAATGAAAATAATTGTTTGAAGATAGTGCGAAGGCAAGTTGAGTCAAATATTAAATATGAAAATTTTGGAGAATCGAGTATTTTAAATAAAGATGTTAATGATAAAGGTTGTGAAAGTGCCGCAAAGGAAAATGAGTCCATTAAGTATGGAAATTCAAAAATAGAGAAATATCAAAATGATAATGCAATTTTGTTAAAAGATGCAGAATCTGCTAGAAGTGTTGATGATGGTATGTACAAAGATAATTACAGTATTAATGACAGTATTAATGACGAGTTTCATCTAATGAACAATGTGATGACTGTATTAAAGTATGAAGTATTGCAAAATTATCAGATCAAACAAAATTAAAGGAGTTGTTTTCAAAGTATTACGTTAATTGGCCTCGTCCACTAGAGCCATTGATGAAGTGTCTGATGAAATTAACTATAAATAGTGATACCTAAACCCGCCTCGACGTTTGTCATATAGTAAAAAAAGTGAGCTTCAAAAATTATTAGATGAGTATTTGAAAAAAAATAATAACTAGGCCGAGTGAGTCGGAGTTTGTATCACCAATAGTATTGGTTAGGAAGAAAACAGGTGATCTTACGATGTGTGTTGACTATAGGACTCTTAACAAAGTGACAGCTAAAGATAATTATTCTATACCGTTGATAGATGATTTGTTAGATAGGTTAGTACAGAAAAAGGTATTTACTAAGTTTGATTAAAAAAATGGGGTTTTTCATGTTTTTATGGCTGATGAATCGTTTAAATATATGTATATGTATTATTTATAACCTCGTTAGGACAATTTGAGTTTTTGAGAATGTCATTTGGTTTAAGAAATTTCAAAGGTTTGTTAATAAGGTATTTTCCGATATGATAAGGTTGAACAAAGTTATTATATATTTTGATGACATTATGATAGCGACGTGAAATATGAAGGAACATTTTGACAGAAGTTTTCCAAAAAATATTTGAAAATAATTCAGAGCTAAGGTTAGATAAATGTGAGTTTTTGGTAGGTAAGGTAAAATACCTTGAGTATACTATTACAGCAGATGGCATACAAGCTGATAATAAAGACATTGAGGCAATTACAAATTTTCCGATTCCAAATAAATTACAATCTGTACAAAGTTTTCTTGGGTTATGTTCGTATTTCGATAGGTTTGTTAAAGATTTCTCTTTGATCGCAAAACCCGTATGTATATGAGGTAGAGTCGAAGTACCATAGTTTTGAACTTAAAACTTTGTCAATAATATATGCTCTTAAAAGGTTTAGAGTTTATTTAAAAGGTCTAAAGTTTAAAATAGTGACGGATTGTAATTCATTAACTGTCAGTAAATAAGAATTACCTGTAAATAAATACATATGTACCTATATTTTTACATATTACATATTTATACTTTTATTTATTTGAAATTTTTCTCTTTCTACACGGCTAAAAATTTGAGCCTAAATTTTAAACCATTCATTGGTTTATACAATTTTCAAAACTTTTTGGAAATAAAATCCAAACCATTCAATCACCTTCTCAATTTTTTGCCGTTTAGATTTAAAACTTAACTGGGATAAACAAAAATACAACAAAAGTCGTATACGCAGCGAATATGTGTAGTTTTCGCACAAAATTGCATTGCGCATCAAGAGAATTTTGTTCAATATAAAAATATTACGCTTATAAATTTGTATGGAAGATAACGCACTTGGTCGGGTAGAAAAAAATTGCCAAAAATCGAGTAACTCTTATAGCGGCTTAAGTTTGGTATCTTTGTTCACTTCAATTGAACGAGCTACAAAACTGCATACTCGAAAAAAATCTAAAAATTTGTACTAAAAACTTAGAAATTTTGATGAAAGTTTTCTTTCATTTTCATGAATTTTCCACAAAGTTCGTAACTTTGAGTTGCAGTATTTTCATTGTGTTTTTACTCATACTTTCATACAAAAATATTGACATTAGTCAAAGGAAGTTAATATTACTGGAAATTCCAAACAACACTTTGAACGCAGACATACTGGTCTAGGTGTATATGTAGCCCCAAAAGGTTTTAAATCAGGAGTTAATTTAAAAGTAGAGTGGATGTTAAGTAGAGCCAGCCTCTCCTGCCCTATTGTACTTCTTAGATAAGTTTTTAACCTTCGAAGGGAAGAGAAAGACCGTTCGCTAGGAGCAACGGAAACTGGAAGCGTTGCAGCAATTTTTATATATCGATGTACCATAGGGAAAAAAGACACGGAACAATTATTTAATGGGATTGGAAAATATTTTTCTTTTTCAGGGCTTTAGCTGTTCAAAGGAAATCCAAAAACTCTATATAAAATGACACTTATGAAACGCTTAAGAAAAATACATATGTTGCGTCCATTGTGTATCAGTACAAGTGTGATATGTTATCGTTTGCAAACGTTTGACAGGCACTTCAAAATGGAGTTATTTGAATGACCGTAATAGGTAAATTAAAGACAATATCTACTGCTCCCATAGATAATACATTGCAGATCTGGATTTGGCCAACTAGCAACATGGCTTACGAAAACAACACAGCACAATAACAGCTCTTTGGGCTATAAGTACGCAAATAAAATATGGTTTGATCCAACACCCTCCTAACCACAGGACGATGTTCGAGGCATTTGACTTGTCAAAAGCGTTTGATACAGTCAAACATGTCATGCTCCTGAATGATCTGAAATCACCGCTCCCAGGCCGCCTGTAAGGTAAACCGCTAATTACCTTTAGTCTTCTAACAAAACTATCACTCTGGTACAACTCCGTTAAAACTTCTAATTTCCTTGGACTCCCGTTAGAAGATAACAATTCTCATAGTGATAGTGCAAATGAAGCATTTATAAAAAAGTACACTGTCGTACACACCAACATTGCAGTTATTCAAAATACGTCTTACAATACTTAAGTCATGTTTTTTTTGTTTATATACATACATATTTTTTTTTAGAGTTTCGTTCATGCATTCCCGAAGAACAAATAAATAGCAAACAGAGAGACGCATGTCATTTGGTTGCGTATACGCCATGTACAACAGAGAGCAGTTCAATGGCAGGGATACTAAGGACGACTCCCAACAGCTGTTGGGAATGGTTATAGAGAATTTTCAAAGCGAATGCCGAAATGCCGAGTATGATGACGATTTATTCTCTCTTAAGAAGTTCGACATTGTAGTTAAGGCCAATGATATAGTTACTCTTCGGTCGTAGAGCGGTGAAGTAGCCAAATAAATCAACTTTCGGCAAACACGTTACCTACTATATTTTTTTAAAGCAATTTATGTAGCTTAATAGTGAAGTATTTGTACAATAAAATATAAATACATATACTACTGTATTAAATTTACACTGCATCAGTTTATAATACAGTGAATGTTCAAGCTACATGGATGCGTTGTAGTTATCTAATTAGATAGTAAACATGAGAAGTGAATACTAAACAAAAATCAATCAATTGCAAACATATGCCCACCGAATAACAAGTATAATTGAACGAAGTGAGAAACGAGTCCTCGGGATAAATTCATTTGAACATCACGTAGAGGACCTTCGCAATACCTTTTATAATGACAATGAAATTTGTAACACACATACGAATTATAAAATTGTTCAATTCAAAGCACACAAGCACATTTATACACTTCTACCACAGAGCGCACAATTCACATGTCTCATTTAATTTTTCAGGAACTTACACTCTTAATTTCATACATACATATGTATATACCCTGCAGTCAAAGCAGCTGGTTGAAGTTTACTTCAAAAACAAATATGTTTTTCAAGCCCAACTAGTCAGCCATCTAACTTTTATCATATAACCAATTGGTATTTTTACCATGACGATATCCTACGAGATGTTAACTGTCATTATTCTGACAGAAATATACCAGTCTCTAACTAGTTCATAATGGACAAGAGAAAGTCATTTCAATTATGGTTCCACTCCCAACTTTGGACTTTTTAGCAGGCTGCATAACTTTGAATTTTTACCCGTAAAAGTTTTGTCCTTTTTGGACCGTTTCGGTACCTTATAAAAAGCCCTAGTTGCATACTGGTATGTTTCCCGACTAGTTTGGTGCTTCACTGCAGGGTATTTACATGCATAAAAATATATGTATGTGTCACGTCAATGAAAATGTACTGCCGCGTATCCAGCATTCTGGGAAAGGCATAATAGCGACCGGCGGTTTCTATAGCAGGATTGATTGAGATTTTTTAAATGTTAATGCACTCGGCGGTCCTCGTGTCATCTACTTTCATTCGACTGCCGTTGTTGATTGGATAAGGTCTAAAATTTTGCATTTCTAAGTTTTTGAATGTGGTAACATTGCGCCAAAAATGCAAGCGGAAGTTAAAGTGCTGGAATAATATATCGACAGCCACACTGCAAACCCCTGTATGTTCAAAACCAAAAAGTTTTCAGGAGAGGGAAAAAACTGTGATAATTCAATCCTATGAACCGGACTTTTTACATTTACGTGTCGATTCTGAGCGTAACCGGAAACTTTGTACCCAGAAGATTATCTAACCAAAAATCGTAACCGGTGCATGTACCCGCGATTCTAGCGCGCATGGTAACGATGTCAAAAACAAACAATGCGCAAAAGAGAATAAAAGGCAAACGCGCACGAAACTTCAGGTAAAAAAGTGGTTATATTGTTTATTAATTCTTCTGATCTAGTATGTGTATAAAATTTGTGCTATTTTCTGTCCAAAAAAATATTTACAAAACACGTGCAATTTGTCGCGGTTACATGGCGTTACCACCTCTCTAGGTGGTTACGAAATTGAACTGCAACTTGAGCCGGCAGAATACCAAACGGGTGTAAAAGTTTCCAAGATATTTGTTTGCCGGGTAAATCGAATGTTGTTACCACTATAGAATCGACCCGTTATTATTTATTACATTTCACCACTGAAAAGAAGCGGGAAGTTGTAACCCGATCTTGACTGCATTTTAATGCGCGAAATATCACGATCTATGCGAAAGGCTCAGAACCTTATTTTTGGAAAAATAGTGACTTACGGGGTTTCGCAGTGGGGCTGTCGATATTCTGGTGAAATTTTTATAAATTGTAAATAAATATAACTCAGATGAGATGTTTTGTAGCGATAACTCAAGGATGCCGTTAGCATTAATGTTCGGCTTATTTTCAAGGCTCGGTAATCACTGGCCCACTCGAAAAACAATGCAGGTAGTTACAAACTATGTATTCAGCCTAAGGCATGAACACGTAAGAAAATTTCAAAGAATCGTTAACAGTGGAAAATTGCCTAGTTACATACATATGTACCTATGTGTGAAACACAATACAGCAAATTAAAAACAATTAGCGTCTAAATAATGTAGGGTTGATTATTTACGAGAACCCTTGAATTTGTTTGGATGATGGCCAAGATGACATTTTTTTGTTCTTACTGAGTGAAAAATGCGAATTATATTTCTTTATAACTTTCTTTCACATCATAATTTATTTATATTATACATAAAGAAATAATAAAATATTAAATATTTGTTTATTTTTATAAGATTTTCCCTAGAAAATATATTACTGTAGCGCAGCACAACATTACTACCCTGATCGTAAACTTAAAAAACCTAAAATATTAGAGTATAGTCAATGAACGCCGGCAGAGACATGGCGGCAGTCTAGTTTAAGTAGGTGTAACACGGAACCACCGAGTCGCAGTACCAATCTCCGGACTATTTGCTTCTGATAGTCTCCATAATTTCGAGTTATAAATGCGGGCGGCTTTGATTAGAGATGTGTAGAATGTGATCTTTGCTAGTCGAAATAAGACTTAACATGCCGATTTACTCAAGACCATCTCGTTGAAAATAGTCGCAACGCATCCGCATAAAAGCTATCTCTTAGCTCTAAACTATTTCGTCCTTTGGTAGGGAGATTTTATCACGAATTACACAAACAAAGTACATTGACAATAGCCGTGTTTTTTTATCTGCGTCTGCGTTTGCGCTTAGTATTTGTATGGACCGCTAAGCGCACATCTTTATCTGCAACTAAGAAATAGTGGCTGAGCAATCTGTTTATCATCCCTTAATAATAACCGGAATGTCAACAGAGGAAATGTATGTATGTGTGTGCGTTGATAATGGAATACCCTGTAAAAAACGTTGGAGTATGGGAGTACTCCAACATTTATCCTCATTCATACAAAAAGGTGGTCCAATTTATAAGCCGATGTCCGGCGATTGGATCACCTAATCCATATCGGAGCACCCTGCTGAATAGTCTATGGAAAACCTACGTGAGAGTACTTTGAAAATGGCGCCAAAAGATTACCCTATAGAGTACTATGCAGTAAAGCGAGAGAGGGAGTATGTGTTCTTTTTGAGTACCACCTACTCCCTCTCTCGCTTTGCTGTTGAATACTCCATAGAGTAATCCGATAGGAGTATTTTGGGAGTACTCTCATGTAGGTGATCTATAGAGTATTCAAAAGCAAAGAAATGGAGTACTCCGAGTCGGATTAGGTGATCCAATTACCGGCCATCGCCATATAAATTGGACCACCTTTTTTATATGAGCGAGGATAAGTGTTGGAGTACTCCGATACTCCTTAGGGAGTACTCTATGGACTATGGAACGGAGTATTTCGGTTTTTTGCAGGGTAAGCGCAATTGCAGATGACCGTTTTATTTTAGTCGCAGCCGCAGATGTACATATATGCGTGTAACGTGTAAAAAAAACAGGCCTAATGTATGGATGTGTGTTTGTAATTCGCGTGGCTTCCACCTTCAATTCGCCTTGATTCTGATCGAAGAACGCCAGCAAACATTTATCACTTTAATATGAAATTGCATACAGACAAGACACATGATACTTTAACAAGTCCGCTTTTATTTATAAGATTAATTAATTTTTCGGAAAAAGGATCTCTTAATCGTATTGCTGATACCAAATATCTCTTAAACTGCTGAACGGAGAAAAGTCTTACGTATTTGTTCAGCCCAATGGAAATTATTCTTCATTAAGAAATTTTGTTAGAAGAGATACATAGATGAGAGTTTAATAGACAACCCCTGCGGGCTAGTGGCTTAGAATATGCCCGCGGTAAAAATACCGGTCGTAAGAGGCGACTAATATGCACAAAGGTAACGGGGTGCAACTCAATGGTTGATATACGGATATGATGCCTGTCACCTCTGATTACCCATCTTCTCTTTCGTTTCGGAAGGAGGGATGACATGACCTAGAAGGTTACACTGGTCATAGCAAATCGCTCCCACGACAGTCGGGCAGTACCGAAAAGGAGTACCGGTATCATATCCGGCAAAGGACGGTCAATTCGACAACAGTCCCCAAAGCCTTCAGGGAGAGGTTTTCTTGTAAACAACCAACAACAACCGCAACAGCAACAACAGTTCGATACAGCTACCGACTAGGATCCTTGTCATGGAATATCACCCCATACTATAATGATACAGTGCTTATGAGTATGGGGCAAGTATCCCCGATCATATACTTTCTTTTGCCAAGCATTGGCTGGTGGTAGGGGACATGAGCTGGCTGATCAAATAGAAGATTGGACGTTCTCCACGGTAACTGGAGATACCCCAATAGTCAGCGCAGGCCTTATAAGTTGTATCAATCGATCGACCCACCGACTTTGTCACCGCTTAGAACCACATATTTACAAATTTCAGCAAAGGCGATTGGTCTGGCTTCAGAGTTTTACAGAGAGCACCTTCGCTGCTCTTCCTGCTCCGTATGACGTACGAGAAGGGGAAAGTATTTCGCATGGCCTTATATTCAGACTCTCACCAATACATTCCGTCAGGTAGATCAAAAGACCAAAACCCAGAATAGTTAAACAAGTGGTGCAAAAGGGTGGTGTCCTATCTCCGCTTTTGTTTAACTATTATATATCGAGGCTTCCGCCCACCAGAGGGTATCTCGATCATCTCATACTCGATGACTGCACGATACTGGCAACACGCCCATTCGTAGATGAGCTCTTGTCACTGTATAAATTCATATCTCCAAAACCTGTCCAATTTTTTCGCTGGGAGAAGCCTGACATTATCACCTACCAAATCCTCGACCACCATATTTACGACGTGGACAACGCAGGTGAACATGGAACTAGGCGTCTACGTCAAACTACCAACTCCCTCGGACTCCAAAATCTCAAGGGTCAGATTTGATAACATGTTCAAATACGGTGCTAAAGTAACCGCAATTGCTAATAGTCCAAAGTCGTACAAAATTCTCAAGTCGTTAGGTGGAAGCACTTGGGGTAAAGATAAAAAACCATTACTAGCCACATATAAGGCAATTGGTCAGCCGTTGCTGAACCACGCGACGCCGATATAGTCCCCGGGGCTTGTAGACACACACTGGAGGAAACTTCAGGTCTGTCAGAGCACCGCAACTAGAACCGCGACAGGATGTATCTATTGATTAACGAAAAGCCGCCTCTCAGGAGAATAAGGAGCCATCTACACTCCTAAAGCGAACCGACAGGCCCTTAACCTCATCCACGTAGAGTCGGTAAACTCCTATGTCAGCTCTCGGGCAGCGAACGCCGTTCTTCAGGATCCAACACCACCTGTTACCGAAGAGGAACGTGAACTGCCTAGGGAGACAAGGGCTATGCTGGCCCAACTTCGCTCCGGATACTGTAACAGGTTACACTCTTACGCATCCAGACTAAACCCTGACTTGGCAAATGATTGCCCGGCATGGCGTGTGCCCCACATGATACAAATCTTCTAACACCCGTTACCCTCTTGTCCACGCTTATTGAAACGCGAGGTTTCTGGGACTACAATTAAAAGAATTTGATGACTGAATTAGGTAAGGAAATTTACGACTGGGCAGGGTACGTAACGCTACAACAACAACAGTTTCTTCAAGAACGTTTTCGTTTAATTTATTTTCCCTTTCTTTCGTTCTTATACACGCATATTAAGCCAAACTTAACTTACACCAATATCAACAACAAGACACAGCCAGGTGTTATATTTTGTCACGCCTTACTTTGCAGGGTTGCCCTATATCGAGTCCAAATACAGCTATGAACACGTAGTCACATATGCATAGTATGTATTTATACACATCTAAATTTAATATACTATACAATATATAATAGTCTAGTTCGTCAAAACTACAGTAAAAAGTGATTGGATTTCAGCTTCCACTGTTAGTACTCAATATTCTTCAAACACAAACTGAAAAAAATGAGCGACAGTCCGCGAAATACAGCAACCGAATTTAGTTATATCCTACAAAGACAGGTAAGATTGTATGTCGGCAAGGTTTTCTGTGAGCCTTGGAATATGGTATGTGCAGGGTTGGGCCACTTTGAATAAAAAATTATTCAAATAAAAAATAAAAAATTATTCATCATTTTTTAAATTTTGAGTGATGAGTGACTGGTTATTTCTTATTCAAAACAAGTAAGGGAAGGGCTGTCTTCGGCTGTGCCGAAGGCTTTATACCTTTCATGAATGCCAAACCACACTTATCGGAACAATCGATTGTATGGGAGCTACCCGTTATGTTGGCCCGATCTGGCTGATTTTGCCTACATATGTTACATATATAATATGTAGCAAAGGTGCAAAGTTTAACGTTCCTAGCTCTTTAACTGCAAAATTGATAGCCCAAAACCCATTTATCGAAACTATCGATTATATGGGAGCTATATGTTATGTTGGTCCGATCTAGGTGATTTTCACTACACACATTACTTATATAGCATGTACTAAACCTGCGAAATTTCGCTCTAATAGCTTTTTAATTGCAAGAGTTAGAGGCCAAAACCCGTTTATCGGAACAATCGATTGTATGGGAGCTATGCGTTGTATCGGTCCGATCTTGCTGGTTCCGACAAATGATTAATCCTATGCAAAATGGCGCCTGCTTGCAAAATTTCATCGAGATATCTCTAAAACTGAGGGACTAGTTTGCGTTCAAACAGACGGACGGACAGACGGTATACTTAATGGTAGGTCTATCTCTTCTTCTTCTCATACTTACAAACATCGGACCAAAGTTATAATACCATTTTATGCTCATGAAAGGTATAAAAATAAGTACCCTGAGATCCCGGAAAATTATACCCATATGCGCATTATATTTGTCGTCATTTTCGGTATCATTTCGGAACTGTTTCGGGACTATTTTCGGGATTGTTTCGGGACTTTTTCGGGATTGTTTCGGGATTATTTCGGGACTTTTTCGGGATCATTTCGGGATTATTTCGGGACTATTTTCGGGACTATTTTCGGGATTGTTTCGGGATCATTTCGGGACTTTTTCTTGATCATTTCGGGACTATTTTCGGGATTGTTTCGGGATCATTTCGTGTTTTTTTTCGGGATTATTTTCGGGATCATTTTGAAACCATTTTTGGATATTCTTGGGGCTGGTTTGGTTCTAGTTTGGGATCATTTTCTCACCATTTTGGTCCCGTTTCCTGGATTATTTCTGAAATGTTTTGGAATAGTTTCGGGATCAAATTTTGGAATACTTTCTTAAGTGTTTTCTCTGCTTTATTTCTGTTACCATATTAGGAAAATATACACATTTAGTTACAGATAACTGAATGATAAGTTTTGTCTGCGAGCATATCGTCCCCTCAATATAACAATAGCGTATGTGCTCATACGCCATTATTTTTTTATTGCATATTTAGAATCTCCATCATTGATTCTATGTCTGGTCAAAATTTCGTCAAATTCTACTTCCACAAAGTGGGTCAAAATGTCATTGGAAAAAATGGTGTATAATTTCTTGTTCAAAAATTTCCTTCAATAAGTGTATAAGCTCATATGCGCTATTTTACTTGAAACTGCCACTGCAAAGTTGTTAAAAGAATAATAGTGTATGCGCATTATACTCCATTTTAGCCTGTAGAAATAAATACAATTTATCAAAACTTTAACTCATAAAATAGCTTATAATAATATACACTATTGTTTGAGAAATAGTTTTATTCCGACCATTTCTATACCCCACATAAGCTGTTTTATTTTCAATACAAATTCGAAAATTTTATCAGAAATTTACAAGAGTAGTAGCCTATGCGACTTTTACGTTGTTTTGACTACATGAATGCCAAGGAAATATTGTAGTCATTTGAAATTTCAGCTTGCGAGTTCATTTCGCAGAGAAAGTTTGTTAATTAAAAATATGGATTCTAAACATCTGAGTGAGTATCGTCTATTATATAATGTAAGTGAAGTAAGTAAGGTAAATATCAACAGGCTGTGACACGAAACCACCAGTCGTTGTGGAAATTGCTCCAAAGACTGATGAGTTTGATTTCGCTGTGGGATTGCCGGACATAGAGATACCTCAAACAGATGATGAGAATGGTACAGACTTCTCTGCAGGATCGTCGGACGAGTATGTCCCCGATTCGGATGATGATGCACTGACTTCGGCAGATGAATTAGATAATTCAGTGATAAAGACAGCAGATGTAGTTTTAGAAGAAATCGCAGACTGTGGTGATACTTATATCAATAACAACAATGAAAATGGTAGAAATATACTTACGCGAAAGAGAAAGGTGAGTACAGCAAACAGCTTTTGAGAAATATTGTTTGGGTCTAGCCACGTCTAACTCTGAAATATTTCCGATCAATAGATTGAAAGTCATAAATGGCTGCAGAAAAAAAGGAAGTATCATCGCAACAAAGGGAGCCCGTATGTCACTAAGAATGGCAAAAGAGTTGAAGAACGTGTTCCGAAACCCATTGACTGTAAGTGCCGCCATAATTGCACAGAAAACTTCTCAGAAGAAGAGCGCGCAGAGATCAATGCAGAATATTGGAATTTAGGCGACTATTCGAGGCAGCGACTATTCCTGTCCAATTGCGTGAAAATTGAGAGGTGCAAAAGGACGTTGTCAATTGGATCACGGCGGGCGAACACATTTAATTATACTCTCAAAGCCAAACAGGTATGCAAGAAGTTTTTTTTAAATACTTTGAACTTGTCAGACGGCGCAATATCTGTGTTAGCCAAGAAGATGTGCCAAAATGAATTTACTGATAAGAGGGGTCAACATGGCCACCAGAGAAAATTAGACGAAGAGACAGTTGCGCTTATCAAACAGCACATCGAGTCATTTCCAGCCGTCGAAAGCCATTACACTCGAGCGAAAAGTCAACGACTTTATCTTGCCTCCGACTTAACAATATCAAAAATGTACGATTTATTCAAAGAACTCCACCCGAACGCTATCATTAAAGAAAACGTTTATCGCCGGATATTTTGCATGAACTATAATTATTCTTTCCACCGTCCAAAAAGGGACACCTGCTTAACATGCGAGAGGTACAAAAACGCTGAGGACAAAGACTCCATTCAGAAATCCTATGATGAACACATCTTAAATAAGACAAAGGCAAGAACTAACAAGCAAACTGACAAGGAATCAGCTAAAAGTAACAGTAATTTAAAAGTATTTACTTTTGACCTCCAGTCAGTGTTAACGACTCCTTGTAGCAACGTAAGCACGATGTATTACAGTCGAAAGTTCGCCACGTATAATAACACATTTTACGACATTGCCAGTGGAGAAGGTTACTGTTTTCTATGGGATGAAAATCAGGGTCAACGAGGATCGGACGAAATTGGGACCACAATATGGAAAATGATGAACTCGTTAGACGAATCGGTAACCGATGTTATTCTCTACTCAGACTGCTGCGGGGGACAAAACAGAAACAGGTTCATTGCTACACTATTGATTTATATCAACAATACCTTGAAGCTTAATTCGATAACAATTAAGTACCTCCAAAGCGGACACACACAAATGGAGGCAGATTCGATGCACTCTGCAATAGAACGTGCGAAGAGGAGTATATGCGTTTATTCGCCGGAAGAATGGCCAACTATAATGAGACTGGCAAGACGGAAAAACCCATATGCTGTAGAGAGGCTTCAATACAGTGATATGATTGATCTCAAAGCCATGTTTTCGAGGTTAGGCCATAGCCTTAAGAAAAATATAAAAAACGACTCGGTAAATTGGCTTAATGTTAAATTACTCCAAGTGAACAAAATTCAACGAAAACAATTATTATACAAGGAGGAATGGGATGGAGACTTGGAAGTAATTGATATTGGAGGAACGCGAAAAACAAAAGAGGTGTTCAACTTTCCGTTTACTGGCAAATACAATAAAGAGCTGCCAATTTGTAATCGAAAGCTGCATGATCTTCAAAATTTATGCAAAAAGAGTGTAATTCCTCGTGGCTCGCAGTCATTTTTTTTTAACTTACGAGGTGGAAAGAAGCGAAATTGTTTAGATGAGCCAGATGTAGCAGAGGAAGAGAATGAAGACGAATGAATTTCTAGTTATTTTTGATTTACGCAATGTATACCTTCATTTGTCATAATTTTTTGTTTATAATAACCCAAATTGGAAAGTAATGAATAAATGCCACTGAATTAACAAAACTATGAATTAATTACTGTTTTGTAATGTTACAAATTGATATTTTAATAAATTAATAATTATTGAATAAAACAGCGTATACCATACAAAATAAAATAGTGTATCAGATACATCATACGAATTCCTTAAAAAATAAAATGGCCTATATGGAGGACTTACGCTTTGAATAACATAATTATGGTCTTAAAGGATGCGTAGAATAAAAAAACTTGGTAAATTTAAAGACAAAAAATATAATGCATTCATCGAAAAATCCACTATGAAGAATGTGTATTTACCGCGATATTGAGGTTTTAATAGACATCTGATTTGACAAAAACTTTAAACTCGATTTTCTCAAAACCCAAAAAAAATTATACGCTATTGTTATATTGAGGGGACGATATGTAACTGGCATTTGGCAGATATTGACCCACTGCCACTAGTACCTCCAAAGAAATTAATCAAAAAAAATTTGCCATCCAAATATGCTGTGGAAGCACATGCATAGTCCCGAAATGATCCCGAAAAAGTCCCGAAACAATCCCGAAAATAGTCCCGAAATGATCCCGAAAAAGTCCCGAAATGATCCCGAAACAATCCCGAAAATAGTCCCGAAATAATCCCGAAATGATCCCGAAAAAGTCCCGAAATAATCCCGAAACAATCCCGAAAAAAGTCCCGAAACAATCCCGAAAATAGTCCCGAAATGATCCCGAAAAAGTCCCGAAATAATCCCGAAACAATCCCGAAAAAGTCCCGAAACAATCCCGAAAATAGTCCCGAAAAAGTCCCGAAATGATCCCGAAATAATCCCGAAATGATCCCGAAAAAGTCCCGAAACAATCCCGAAAATAGTCCCGTAATAATCCCGAAACAATCGCGAAATGATCCCGAAACAGTTCCGAAATGATACCGAAAATGACGACAAATATAATGCGCATATGGGTATAATTTTCCGGGATCTCAGGGTACTTATTTTTTATTTTTAAATAACTGAATAAAAATGAAGTTTTATCGTTATTCAAGAATTCCAAAAATAAAAATAACATGTTATTCATCACTCAGGATTTCTTGAGTGACGAATAACATATTATTTTTATTCAAGCACTTCTTTGGATTTTTATACCTTTCATGAGCATGAAATGGTATTATAACTTTGGTCCGATGTTTGTAAGTATGAGAAGAAGAAGAGATAGACCTACCATTAAGTATACCGAAATGATCAGGGCGACGAGCTGAGTTGATTTAGCCATGTCCGTCTGTCCGTCCGTCCGTCTGTCCGTCTGTCCGTCTGTCCGTCTGTCCGTCCGTCTGTTTGAACGCAAACTAGTCCCTCAGTTTTAGAGATATCTCGATGAAATTTTGCAAGCAGGCGCCATTTTGCATAGGATTAATCATTTGTCGGAACCAGCAAGATCGGACCGATACAACGCATAGCTCCCATACAATCGATTGTTCCGATAAACGGGTTTTGGCCTCTAACTCTTGCAATTAAAAAGCTATTAGAGCGAAATTTCGCAGGTTTAGTACATGCTATATAAGTAATGTGTGTAGTGAAAATCACCTAGATCGGACCAACATAACATATAGCTCCCATATAATCGATAGTTTCGATAAATGGGTTTTGGGCTATCAATTTTGCAGTTAAAGAGCTAGGAACGTTAAACTTTGCACCTTTGCTACATATTATATATGTAACATATGTAGGCAAAATCAGCCAGATCGGGCCAACATAACGGGTAGCTCCCATACAATCGATTGTTCCGATAAGTGTGGTTTGGCATTCATGAAAGGTATAAAGCCTTCGGCACAGCCGAAGACAGCCCTTCCCTTACTTGTTTATTTTTAAATAACTGAATAAAAATGAAGTTTTATCGTTATTCAAGAATTCCAAAAATAAAAATAACATGTTATTCATCACTCAGGATTTCTTGAGTTACGAATAACATATTATTTTTATTCAAGCACTTTATAAGGCTCCCAGAAGAAGTTGGTTCAATATAAGTTATATCTTTTTCGTTAGATTTTTCTTTTTGGTTCATTTCGTATGATTACACAGTGGTACATAATAATAAAGTGAATATACTTTAAAAGCGACCCATTATAGATTGTGCATCTGGTCGAACCACTTTCAAAAAATTCCCAACATCGCCAAAATCTTATTTTAGGGTCAAAGCCCCCATTTTTTTAGTATATTGAATATTAATAAAAAATATTTTTTTAGCAGGATTTTACAAAATTTACCATATTTTTATAATAATTACGGATTTACAATTTATTTGAGTTATTATCATGAAAAAGCTGGCTTCAACCCAAAAATCAACTTTTATTTTTTTGGCCAGTTTAAAGGACTTTTTATTTTTGTTGTTATTTGTAAACAGCAACTAAGTAACTTTATAAATATTAGATAAGATAAAAAAAAAATGAGGAGACAGAATCGAGATCGATAAACATGAATTTTTGATTGGGGTTTTTTCCTATGTTTCAATCGACCGAAAACATACCCTTTTTGTTATTATTCCCAAACTAGAGTAAGGAAATTAATTAAACAACACGAGTAAATCAAGTTGACTGTCCTTATTCAAGAAGCAGAAACGCGTGATTCCGCGACCGTTCTACGATTTTATGCACTCAAACCTGTTTGTATTAAGTATTATTCCCACAATTTCCACTTATCCGGAAATTTTTAGGAAAATGGGGGTTCGTGAACTCTACGATCCAACTAGTTCAACATACAACTACGCCACTATGGACAGTTTTGTAGAGCGTTCAATTGTATACAAAAATAGTTTACGGGTTTTGTGTTTGTTAAAACAGATCATTAAAAAACAACAAAAAAAATCCCGGTTCAATTGTATGGGAAAAAGAAAAGAGCTATTCAGGCAAATCTATCTAATATTAATTTTAAATGCTTATATTTTTACTGGCCTATTTTGTCATCATCCCAACATGTTTCAGCGTAGTTCTGGGGAAATAAATTTTTTGAAGTAATTTTTAATTTCAATATACACGGCATATTCAAAATACATATAAAAACATATCATAAATCCATCTTAAGTTTTTTATGTTTACAAATTTATGTACATACTATATGTACTTTCATTTTTTAAAATCTATTTTACTATTTCTTTTTTACCGAAACTGGAACAAAGAGGAAAAAACATAACTGTTTTTTTAGCCTCAATAGTGAACGAACCCTGCCTTCATGACCTTGGAAATGCTAGTATATATTTCAACGTACGCCTATCCAAAACCTTTGACAATTTTTAAATCGATGGAGTATGTGTTTTTTATATGATATTTTTAACCCCAAAAAACTGAAAAAATTGTTTTTTGACTCTAGAAAAGATTTTGGAGGTGTAAGGCATTTTTTGAACATTGTTTAGTATTTTATTCGACGAGGTGAACAATCTCTATTAGGTCGCCTTAAAAGTAAAAAATCACTATATCATGGTGTTATATTAAAATGGCCATATTTTTGATGGGGAAAAGTCAATTTGATGTAAAGTTTTGATGGTCCAGTGATAAGAGGTCAGCTCTCTAGCTGGCGTTTACTTTTGATACTCCCATTTTCTGGGTTTCTTTTGCCAGCAAAAAAAGCAGGCGTATATTTTAAATTTGTCAAGGAAATGGTATTAGAAAAATGAAAGCAGTAGTAGTAATACATTTCTCTGCCAGACTAACAGTTTAATTTAGGCTCATCATTAGGCTTGACATCATGCATATTCTTTTCAGGTCATAAAGACAAACGGCCGTAGAGAAAGTGGATAGTAAATTGGTAAACTTCAATGAGATAAGATTAGCTTCTATTTATTCAAGCACAGAAGTTGACTTAAAACTGTTTCTTTATACATAATCTTAGCCAGCACTGATTATGAAAGTCGGAGAGTAGTAGTCAAGTTTTGTCAAAAATAACAGAAATCGACTCACAGCAGTTGCTAAATACCGGAATGGCTAGCGTTTTAAACGTCCATCCTAAGATCTCCCAAAAGTCGATCTAAATAATAACGTAAATGAATCCATTTTTTACAACCAATCTATGTATAAAAGGCAACCCAGAATGCAAATGACAATTTTTCATGGAGCGATTTGGCGCCATTTGTTAAAATCTGTCACTACATAGCTAACCTCTAGTTTTTTTTTGGGAAAAGTTTTGCCGACTATTTTTTTCTCATGGAAGTGTATAAAATATGGTGAATATTCTTGTTTGAACCCTAATTATTTTGGTAAAAGTATTTGCGTAAAATAGAGTAAATAATTTTTCGATTGCTGGACCCTTATATACAAATATGTACATTTGAACATTTGATTCTTACTAGAAGTGGACTTCGATGAGCAAATGTTTCGGAAAACTTGCTAAATCTATAGACCATTATCTATCTCGAGAAACAAGTTAAATGGAAGTTTTCTTTTCCGTTCATTGTTTTTAGTGAGCATACGCAATAATCTCTCTACCCCTGTTTGGTTTTCCCTTAGTGAAGCACCAAACTAGTCAGGAGCCATACCAGTATACAACTAGAAACAGTGCAAAAAGGACTAAACTTGTAACAGTAAAAATTCAAAGTTATGCAGACTACTATAATTGCCAGAGTACGAAAGTTCTGAGCAAAGCTCCTTATTTAAATTCTACCTTATACCTCACTGGGTCTGAAACCAGTAACCCTGCCGATCTGAATCCTGTACTTATTTTGAACTAGCTTAGACTTGTATACAAGTGCTTTCCGAAACACAACAATTGACATCTTTTAGGACATCGCCATGTTTAACATACTAGTTGCTTATGTATATGGAAAAGGTACATTCTAGTTTTGAAGAAGCATTTGTTGGGAAGTTGACTTTTCCTATTTTGTTTTAGAACGATTTCAGAATTTTTTTTAATCATTCTAATGTTTATAAAATTATAAATTAGTATGTGAGTCAGTTTACGTGTCCAAGTGAGTTGTTCCCCTAGTGGAATAGCGGCCGCCTAACCAAACGTAACCTAACATACATATGTAATTCAAGTATATATATGTACATATATGTATCTTCCAGGGTAGCGATGTCTCACCAACTGAAAACCACGCCTTCGACGACTTCAATAATCTTATGGACGTAAGTAAACAGTATTTAGGAATGATAAATATGATTTCACTTAATTTAAACTCATGCATTTCATAATCGCTTCGTATAGAATATCAGTATAAAACTCAAAAAGATTTGGGTGAATCCGATCATTATAACCTTTTATGGCTATTCACCTTACGCAGGCCTATAAAAATATCAAATTTCACATTAGGCAATTTTTTCGCCGCTCGAAAAATTAATGTGTCGATGTACTAAATGTGATTTTTTTAAGTTAAAACAAAAGGGAGTGGCTCATATTCGAATTTACCTCACTTTTTAAAAGTGAGTTGAGTGTCGTGGAATAATTCACTATCTCCCGCACATTTTCAATTTATATTTTTTCGGGAGTCAAACAAAATAAATACTAAGTTATTTTTCGCCCAGTTATTGCGTTAATATCACTGGACATGGTCCTTAATAAGCAACATTGCTAGGAGAGTTTGGCAATGAAAAAAATAATAAAAGACAAATTATACGATAAATTGTTATATATAGTTACCCAACAAGTATTTGTCCATAATGTTGGAAACTTCTACTATGTAACTTACTTATTTCGTGAGAAAAAGGGTATAATCATTCCATAGCGCATAAAAATCTAAAGTTCTCCTCCAATATGCCAACTTTCAAGGGACGACATAAAAAGAAGAGATCATCATCTTTTAGAAGAGATTCAAAATATTACGGGGAGACAAGGTCACCAAGGATGCATCCAAAGTTGAATGATTCCATCACAATAGGTATAAGGATGACTTCGAAAACTCAGAAATGTAGACTCGGTAATCGTTGCGGTGGACTACCGAGCGCTAATATTTACACAAGAATGTCGGGAGGGATCTCAAAAGACGCGTCTCGGTCCCAGGAGCATGAATATAACTCCGCTGAACCAATATTTTTAGTAGTTTCCGAGATATTTGCAGTTAAAGTTCAGAATTTTCTGTCATTTTCATGTGGTTGTTGTAATCACATTACCCTGTGAGAAAAAGAGTGGCACGCGGAAGGACATCACCGTGGCGGTAGCCACGGCTATGGCAACCACCCGGACTTGGAATGGCGTAGCCCAGGGTTATTTTTTGAAGCGCGGCCGAAGGCCGCCTACGCGGAAAGGTTTTCTGCACATAAAAAACATGGATCGGGTCCCTAAACCCGGGTCATTTTTCGGTTTTTCGCAAATATTTTCCAAAATAATTAAAATATTGGTTGAGCGGAGTTATATTCATGCTCCTGGGACCGAGACGCGTCTTTTGAGACCCCTCCCGACATTCTTGTGTAAATATTAGCGCTCGGTAGTCCACCGCAACGATTACCGTAGACTCTAGACTAAATAGATTAATCGCGGATAGCTCTCTTTAGAGATTATTCACACGTTCTTTTGCAGGGTAGGTAGTTACTGAGTTCCCTGCAGGGTCAGGGTAGCCACGCATACTCGTATATATATATATGTAGATATGTATATTGTATGTTATGTATAAATGTTCGTATCTAATAAAATGCAGTGTATATAGAAAAACAAAATTTAATCGCGCAAAGATTTCGGATTACATAATATTTTATCCAGGGACCATAAATAACAATGGGAATCTAAAAAATTATCTCCAAATGGCAGCAATGCATTAGTCACGAAAATAAAAAATAATAATAATAAATTTTAAACGTTCAATTATTTGAATGTTTTCAAACATTTTCTGAGGTTTTTTTTATTTTACCTAACAGGAGATAAGGATCGCATTTTTCATGGACGTTTATCAATAGTCTGTAGAAAATAAACATAGCACATTTCATATTTTACGATATGTGTCAATAAAACTTCATAAACCTTATTTTTTATTATTTATGACCCAAAAGAAAAAACGACCCCAAATAAGCTTCAGAAAAACACCAATAAAAGGCTCCGAAAAGAGTCCAAAACGGCTTCAGAAACCCTCTGAATGGATGAATAAAAGAAAATCACCAATTAAAGGCTCCGCAGTTCATTTAAAAAGAGTCATAAAACGATTCAAATTCATCGAAATCGGACTCATTTCGGACTCTTTTTCATGACTCCGTTGGAGTGCCCGCGTAGAGCGATTTTTCGCTCCATTTGGGCTCCGAAAGAAGTCATTTTGGAGAGTAAAGCTCTGAGAAATGAGCGTTTCATGGCTCCGAAGTCCTTTTTTGCACTTTTGGTTAGTTTGGATACGCCATCATATCCCCAATTCTCTATCAAATACAGAAAAATGTGTACAACCAAAAAAATTTTCTGGGGTAAAGTTTTAGGATCAGAGTATGCAGTTTCAGAAAAATTAAAGAACATTTAAATTTATGATGTATGGGTCTAGGTATCTGTTTCAGCAAATATGTTTATCTTAGTGAAAAATTTATGCGAATGCAAATCTAAATTAAACCCCCCCAAGGCTAATTCCTGCGCACGGCACCGATTGGCAATACCGAAAGCATATGTATATGTACTCATATGTATGTACAGCGCACGCTCGATAATCTGACCTAATTAAAATATAAAATTATGGAATGCTCAAAAAGAATAGAATAGTACGAATTTATATATTAGAATAAAAAAATAAAGAAAATCTAAGTTTTGTTTGAAAAAATCAGTCATCCTTTTCTGTATCTTCTGTGTTTCTAAAAGTTGGAGCACAGCTTTCTCTCTTAGACGTCTTAGACATTTACATCATTTGGATCAACGTATTCATTACCAGTCCACCTTATCGCCTTGTTGAAAATTTCAACTGCTTCAGTCCCCAAATTCAGAATTAGCTGAGATCTGTGTAAACTACATTCAAATACTTTTGTTCATGTTATCTACCAATCCGCCAATCTCAATTTAATGAATTTCTTCTCATTTGAAAGTGAATTGATGGTTTAGTAGATTTTGGTTCGGACTTTTATTCTGTCCTTAAAAAATATAAGGACAAAGATAACTTTTATTGCTGGCGAGAAAAAATAAAAGTCCGGGGTTTTAAGTTATTATCGGACTTTTTCCAAAAAAACCAAGAAAATTACTTGTGGCCAGGATATTGATCCTAAAAGTCCAGGGATGACAGAAAATTTAATAATTTTCTTCAGGGAAACTATCTAACCCAGGACTTTTATGAGAAAAAAACTGATGAAAAGAAATGTTTATTATATTATTTATGACTATAACGGTTATGGTCCCTGATTTTAGGGAAATGTGTAATTCATATTTTCCATACATTCATACACATAACCTACTTATCTTAAACACACAATTATGTACATATGTATGTAATAAGAAACTTGTTTTCATCATTCTTGGCCAGACGAAGAATTCAACCCAGCATCAGCCGCCCTCTCATATGCATGGAGCGGAGCAATACAATGATTCGTCAGCACCATTGGATGGCGACACATTGTCCTCACTTCCTCAAGCGTCATTTAACTATATAAATTCCATTGTCGGAAGCGGCGTTATTGGCATTCCATATGCGCTGCATCGCGCTGGTTTTGGCTTGGGATTACTTTTACTGATATTAGTTGCATTTATTACGGACTATTCACTCATTTTAATGGTAAGTTGAGAGTGCACTTTATTATCCGTAGTAGCGATATTTTCAAAATCTTAGGCCTTATAGAAACTTCTTTGTCTTATTCTCTTGGTATGTATATTTAAAACTTTTTTGTTACCCAGAAATGAGTGCCCGGAGAGTTTACTTGTTACCTAGGTATACGAATAGATACTTTACATAAGGATGTAAAATGTATGGGTATGTGCTTTTGTATAGCTAGGCCTCGGTTCCAGCGAACAAAGACATTGAATAGTTTCATACAATTCTTACCTAGTATTTCAACCTTTTTAGGTACCTATGTATGTAAATTCACGTATGTACATACATATGTACTATGTATGTTAGATGCATGAGAGGATATTGAACTATGGACTACATTCGCCCCTTATCAATATTCGGAAATATTTCATCCCAAAAATATATATTTACAGTAAAGAAGTCGAGGCATTTTCATGATGCTTTTGCGATACATTGCAAAAATCATGATTTTCTTTATGAACGGAAGGTGTCACTTTGTCATTTTTCCTAATATAGGAACATAATACAAAAAGAAATAAATTTATTACTTAAATGACCACAGAGTCTCTAAAACTCGCTTTGGTTAGATCTTAAATTAAAATACGGCACCACTTAACTTTTCCGATTTGTTCTAGAAAATAATTAGATTTGCTATTTTTACAACTTACATGCGCTGAATTGTCAAAAATAAATACATTTTTCATAATAAATATGGAAGGGCAATAAGGAAAAAAACGAGCCGGGCGTCAAATACACGGAACCAAGATTTTTCAGAAGCTGGGGAAAATCTTTTGCCAGAACTTGTCGTGAATCACGGAAAAGTGTATCGTTAAGCCGGCATGACACCATTTCCTGGGATCCCAATAACAAGCTTAAAACACCAAGTTTCCGATTTAAAAAATTGGAGATTGAAACTCGATTGTGTCAGCCTCTAAACAAACCGAATTTCTTCCTAGATCGCGTCTTTAACTCGACAAATTGGGCAAAACTGAATTATTTATATGGAAATATGTGCATTCACGCTTTAGCTTCTCAATTGCAATATGCAACAACAATTGTTGTGATATCCAAGCCTAAATGTATGCAGCGGATCTTAAGATTGGGCTGACTTTGTAAGGCACGTTCCAATCAGAAGTGATCCAGACACAGAAAGAAGGTTTGCATGGAAATGCCACAGTAGCGTTCCCTGCAAGGGAATGTATCCGGAATGAAATGCAAATGAGCACGCGACGAATGCCAGTTTTAATCTCTGCGTATGGATTGAAGTAATCATTTTTGTTTAAGGATGTCCCATGAAGATACTAATTGGTCTCTTTTATACCCAAAATGGTATTGTCGGATGGATTTACTTTGTTGCCCTTAGGGTATGGCCACAAGTTTCCTTCCATAACCTTAAATTATGTTGAAAAAAATTAAAACTAAACTATGCCTATAACGGAATAATTGGGATCAATTGTAACCCACTGTAGACGAAAGGTATTTATCCCAGATCACTCTCTTTAGAGGTCATTCGCACGATGTTTGCTATTTTGATCCTGGTATTTTTCAGGATCCGTATAGAAGTTCTGCTCCAACCCTTATTTGCTTGGTACCACAGGCATACATATCTACACACACGTATGTATGCACACACACAACACTCATACAAGTGACTCGTATCGTTCCGCTGAGATTTTGAGCGTGATACGGATCTGGATAGCTGATTGGATCGCAACTATAGTTTAGGAATATTGAATTTGTAGTTATGTAGAGCAACTGACGTTAAGGTAGTCGTCCAATGCTTAGCAGGTGAAAGCATTACACATCGCCCTCTCGCAATATTTGTCCGCATTTCTATTTTTCTCAAAATTGGTTGCACGAACAACATACATACATATGTATGTATGTATATATCTCAGAATTTATTTAAAAAACGGGCTATGCCAAAATAAAGTGGACGATTTCTAATCAACAATTAAAAAGTTTGATATTCGTACTTCTAGGTAAGATGTGGTCACATTTGTGGAAGATTTAGCTACCCTGGAATAATGGAAGCAGCATATGGCAAATATGGATACTATCTTTTATCGATGTTGCAATTCATGTATCCATTTTTGGGTAAGTTGTGATAAGTACAGTTATTTTTTACATACATATTTATGTACATACATATATACAGTTTCTAATTAAAATGTTTCTAAATTAGATTAGAATCTAAAATGGTGTTTACATTAGTCAATTTGGCAGTAAACTTCTTGTTGATTCATGCAATTTGCATAGTGTCAACGGGTAGTGTAAAATTGTACGTAATAAGTTAGTAAGCAGCCAACTTTGAATTAACCTATCGTGTAGCTAAAATTTATTTCAAAGTTGACTAATATAAGCAGCTCTTAAAGAAAAATCCACGTGCATTTAGTATGTAGTTCAGGGATGGGAAATGGGTTTTTGATTATGGCTGTTTGCCAATCGGTAACTTTTTACTCAGAGGAAAAATGAGGTGAACAAATTTTCTATGGTGTACAAGTATTTTCCATTTTGCTGTGCCTAATGAAATGGGAAATTTTGACAGTTGTAAATTTTTACATCTAAGAAAAGCACATGCGAAAGCAAACATTCTGTGAATGAAATGTAAATACGTATTTTTTCTGCCATTATATTTGATATTTTTTGCTTAAAAATATATTTTACCGTTCAATAACGTATTGGCATATTGTAAATTCATTTGAAATAATATGAGTGACAATACCGAATGCATATACATATGTGTACACATTCACAGTTGTTAGAATTTTACCTAGCCCTAGGGAAAATTGTGACATTCGTATTCAACCCAACAAATGTCAGAATTTTCTCCCGGACTGTCAAAATTTTGCTATTTTCAACAGATTGGCACACATTTGTACTAAATGAGCAAATGTACCATCATTTAGGTGAACAAAATTTTTCTAAGGACTTAATTTAATCGCAAATATTGCTTTTCCAAGCAAAACCTCCTCTCTAAAAATAAAACTATTAAAGCTCAAATTCATATACATTTTTTATTAAACTCCTTTAGGAGCATACACAAATTATTTTTAATGCGAAAATATGTAGTTAACAAAACAAAAACGTCTTATAACCCATTTATACTGAACCAAAATGCGTGATTTCAGAGCAGTAATGCGAATGTGTTTATATCACCCTTGTGCGCATTTTGCCTGACAGTTATATTTGAAATATTTTTTGTTTTGACAATTTATGATAAACGAATTTTTTTTATCAGTTCAAAATGGAAAAATTAGCAGAAATTGTAATTTTTAGCGAAGTTAATTCCCTAAACGAATTGCTTGTAATTTTGGAAGCTCTAACGGCTTCAATTAGCTTTTACAAGCAAAAACGACGCCATACTAGCTTTTGCGGTTACAGCGTAACTCACCGCCGACCAGGCTATCTTCTTTTTTGTCTTCTCCATGTTTAAATAAAAAAAGCAAATGTATAAATATTAAACAATTTAAAGACAAGTTTTGATTTAGCTGTGTTTTTATTTTTTTATAAGACGTCAAAAGAGACGTCACAGAACAGTCACTTCAATGCGTTCGGTCTTTTTTTATGCAGTCCCTACTAGACAGCTGCGGGTTATTTGACTAGTCATATAACCTCTCTGCGTGACGATAGTTTGCGTTAGCTTTCTCAGTTATTTTCTTAAGGCCAATGTGAGAAATATAACCATGTGTTTGCTGTCCGTGTGTGGTTATGTGTGACGCAAACGTGTGTCAGATGTTATGGTTATCGCTAACGCAAAAGCAGGCAAAATGTAATAGCTATGTGTAACTCAAAGGCACATAATTTGTGCTAGTCATGAGTAACTGAAATACTTATCAGATGTAGATTTAGATATAGATTTATGTTTTAATGATTAATATAATACAAAATTACACAATTTTAACGTTTACAACAGTCATTAATATATATATAAATACTATAAATACATTTTTATATTACTAAAGCTTCACAAAATATAACTTTTCTCCGTTTGCCACAAATTGAAGGTTGCTTTGCTCGTCCATCTGAAAATATGAAATTTTAGGTGAATAAATATACCAACTCCGACTTGACTTGTGAAAAACAATAAATAGCACTATTTACTTGCCTTATCTGTGATTATAAGCTGGAATTGCACTGCAAAACTCCTTTTAAAACGTTTTTTACATTTTTTAAAGAAGAAGAAACGCAAAGAAAAAGCAAAACTTGACAGAAAGAATTGCATGTATTGGTGAGTGTGGTTAGGCCCGTCTAGTAGGGGTATCAATCAAGCAATTTTGACGCGTTCGAAAAAAATCTCATGAATTCTTCGCATTTGCTCTGTAATTTGGTTTGAATGCGTGATTTTGAGATTGCGATTTGTATGGGGAAATGCTACGCATTTGGACTTTTTTGTCCGAAATGACGCATTTGGTGCAGTGTAAATGTAGTATTAGGTACAAAAGATTTTATATACATGTTAACACTTCATCTTAGATTAATCTATTCTAGCAAGTCTTCTTCTTTGAGATCATGTGATATATGTATCAATAGATAGCAAATTTTTTTCAATACTTACATATCGAGCCCTATGCGCAAGAAAGGCGTAACAGCCACGATTTTCGATTTTATGAAAATCCATAATTTATCATTACACGCATAACCCACTAAGTCTTATTCCTGTGAAATGTACCGTTATGAGTTTAGAGGAAAAGCAATTTTGACGGACCTACAAGTATTTTGCTTTCCCATATTTAAATTAAAGCTCAAAAATTACAATTCAGATTTAGAAAGTTTACGATTTAAGTTCGAAAGTTACAATTCAAATACAGAAACTTACAGTTAATGTGAAAAATTTACAATTCAAATTCAGGGAATTATAATTCTCAATCTCAAAAATTACTATTTAATTTCACAAAACTACAATTAAAGCTCAAAAATTACAATTCAAATTTAGAAAATTTAAATTTTAGATCAATAAATACAATTCAAGTGAAAAAATTACAATTCAAATTTAGAAAGTTACAATTAAAGTTCGAAAATTACAATTATAGTTCAAAAATTACAACTTTCTGACCTCAAAATGGAAGTTCTGAACTTCAATCCTAACTTTTTCCACTTTAGTTTAGTATTCCAGCTAAAGCTAATATTTACAACTATCCTAACCCTTAAATACTTTTATTTTACTAAGATATTTTTTTTGATAATTTCTGTTATGACTACAGCTAATATATTTTCTTAAATCTAGCCTAACTAATTCCTTTGGTTTTTCTGGAAAAATATCTGGAAATACAAAAGACTTATTAAAAATCTGGGTTAATTGTTTTATATATACTAACCATACAGCAGGTCGATCACTTTTAAGTCTACTAGCGAGTTCTTGCCAGCCCTTCCAACTTAATTATAGGTACTCCCCCATTACGCAGTCTTGAAAAAGCTAACGCATGACCCCGTCCACTGTGCCTCGGGTGCCCTTTGCCCTGGCTAAATGACTTATCTGTATTTAGAAAAAAAGTTAAATGTAATTACATGAACTATGATTCATAATAACATATGTTATTGCGTCCGAGTGCGGCTTATTTTTTAGCTTGGATTCAACAGCCTCTACCTGCTCCACCGACAACATGGGGATCATACCAGCGAGTTCTATTGACTCCTCACTCTCCATGTCGCCGGTAATGCGGCTAACGGACTGTTGAACCCGCGCCGTTAAAACCTTGCAGTCTCGGAGCAGCTTGATTTGTGCCTGCACCTCGGCTCGTTCGGGTAACTGAAATAAGAAATAAAGTTACCATGTTGTTTGTTTGTGTACATGTGAGTTGTTACCTTTTCAGAAAGGGCACCTTGCATTGCTTTGACGGTGTCTCCAACTTCCACCTGCCGGGTCTCGACGCTATCCAGTTTTGCGTACAACTCATCGAGTCGCTTGTGGATAGCGTCTAGCTTGGGAGCCAGCTCTGCGCTGCTCGTAGTGGGAGATGACACATCTAGTGGAAGAGGTGGCTCGCTTGTGGTGGATCGCTCCTCATATGGACATTGTGTCGCAAATTTCCGCTTAAGAATTTTATTAACTGATACCGGTAAAATATATTATAATAGAATAGTTATGTACATACGCATTTAAAAATAGAATAGTATGTATGTACCATTATTTCCAGTATCGTTAGTGGCTTCCAGCTGCGAGCAAAGGTCATCAAACAATTCCACTTCAGAGTTCATTATTAACTAGAAAAGTCATTAAAAATATGGTGTAGTAAGGGTACAAGTAAATACTTCTCATTTAGAGGAATACAAAAGTACTTATAACTAATTTCATCTCTATCTACTTCATTATCAGCTATTATACTACACGTTATAATTCCCAACCAGGACGCCGACTCCAAAGGCTCTTCAAAAAAGTTTTCTGTAAATAAATGAGCTTTGAAGTGGTTAGGGTATTCTGGGATTTGGTTTTTAATTTGTATGGGACCAAAGGTTTTGCTGAAGCAAAAACTATCCGTTTCCTTTTTAAAATCTAAATTAAACTCACCCATTTTAGAATGTTTTGTTGGAATCTTCAACCATATCGAGGCGTTCTAGGGTTCGTAAATAAATTTGTTGCAAAATTTTACTTGGGCTTTGGATAAGTTTTTTTATATGCTGCATATGGTTTTCAAATTTATAGGCGGAAAACCCATCTAAAGGTCCAAACTGTTTTACACATTCGGGTAAGTGTAGCAAACCGTGAATATTAAAGCTTACTAAAAAGTCGCCATATAAATCACCGAATAAATTAACAAATTCTTTTAAAATTTCATTTGCGACATTTAATTCTACGTTACAAGACTTCTCACAAGAGAGAAGTCGAATTCCAGAATGGAGTAATAAAAAGTGAGAAGTGAAAGTATAAATCACTTGGAATGCAGTCTTTTAAAATATATATCCCAGTATATAATAAGAATTGTCTGAATTCCGTCAAGATTTCTAGATATTCGGCAAAACTCAGATGGAACACACTTTGAGAGGCTGTTCATCTTTTCGTCCATTCTAGTTACATTACCTTTTTTTACAAGCAATTGTAGTAATTTTTTCATTATGCCAAGGTCTACTAAATGCATAGGTTCTAAAGAAAATTGTGAAACCATGCCTATGTTTGCAGATTCCAGCAAACTTTCCTTATGCTTGTATTCCAAGCTATGGTGATCAACATCTTATCTATTTTTAAACGACGCATCTGTCCTTAGTGGACCTACTGATCTCGAAAAACAAACTCTTCTTTGCATATACTCATTTCCACATATGTATGCATCTCGGACAACTATTTTTCCCAGTATGTGATTTGACTCCTGTGATGAAGGCTCGAGCTGGAGAGTCACATGTGAAGAGTCTAATATCAAAATTCTTAACTACTTCATTCGAACCTACTTTTATCCCATTTTGTTTCAAATATTTTATTTCATCGCAAAATTGTCTTAAAAACTCCTCCACATTATTAGGTTTACTCATTTCGGAAAAACAAGCAATTATAAAGGGATCCTCTTTAGGAAATCCCACAACGTGCCCCAAAATGGGCCAAAGGGTTCGACTTGAGCTCTTGAATACTTTCAGCCCATTAATACCAATATCAATATAAACCGTGTCAATATCCATTAAAAACGAGAATTCTTTTGAACCAAAATGAAACTGAATTCCGAAATAAACTAATTCTCCCCCCGAAATCATTTCAACGCACACCTTCTCCCGGCTTGTACTTAAAAGGGTTTTCCCAAAAGAGGAAGTCCCTTGACACCCAACTTTGTTACTGTCTGCAGAAATAATGCACAGTGTCTACAAACAACCAAAGAAGTTAACAAAAACCTAAAACCACACAATAAGCCTGATGAAAATAAAGTAGCACTTTTGAAATCTTTTATTACCCAGTTGCCTTTAGCACCTTCACATTACTGTCGTAATAAAAGCAGTAAACTTTATAAGTAAACATATCAACTCTGCATAAGTATTATAATCTTCGTCGAAATTATTATATTAATTTCATTGTGTACCATGTGGCAACTCAGTTTCCCTCACCGGATACAAATACCTAAATCGGTTAACTTTGTCGAGTAACATTCCTTAATGCCATATGTTTATTTTGCGAACAATAATCAAAATGGAAAGGTAAGTAAATTGTGTGTAAAAAACACTTTACTAATTTGCTAAAGATTCTGAACAGCCTTCCCCCCGATTCAGTCTTCATGATAAATAATCAGAAAAAATATTTCAAGTGTTTTGAATTCTGAGTCAGAAATAAAGTGACTTCATTTGGCTTTGACGCAAAAATAAAAGCTTCATAATTTTTCAAGAACACACTTAGATATTCTTTTTTTGCTGAGTTAATTATACTTTTTATATGTTTTAAACATTGTTATAGTTAAATCTATACTATAACCAAAAAGACCCGGCAGACGTTGTTCTGCCCAAATTTATGGAAAAAATCGCACGATAAATAAAAAGTTTGGAATATTTCGGTCCTTGGTCCACTTCCTGGAATAATGAAAAATAGATAACCGCCGATTCTCAGACCTACTAACCTTCGTTTCGGAGGAGTATGGGAACGAAAACTGTGTCACGAGAATTTTATATATAAGATAAATCGCTAGAAAAGTCGTACATTAAAAATTTCTTTGAAAAAATGGCTGGGGATGACTTGCGGAAAGCTATAGAGTTCATCTGATCCATTTTTAAAATTATTGTCTGTCTGTTTGTAGTTAAGGATCTCGGAAACTAAGGAATGCATTTTGATGAGAGTTTCACTAATGGACTGCTGCACTTTGTTTTATCAAAATCAAACAAAAAAGATTTTTAGGGAGGTTTGTAACTATGAAATTTTTTTTCTTACATAATTTTCATCGTGAAGTAAGACACGTGACACCAGTTGAACAGCTGTTACATTTTTTTCTGCTTTTTATTGATTTTCAAGTGTCAAATTTTTGTCAAAGCCAAAAGATAGTTTGTTCAAACATTCAAACTCACGATACTCCATGAATTGTTGATTCCCAACCTTTGACCTTACGATCCTGGAAAGCCGAAGCAACCAGTTTAGACTAAGGGGACCACGATACACTATCAGCCCGATTCTAAATATATTTTTATTCGCAAGGAAAATTTCCGCCAATTCTCTTTCACTAGTGAACAGAAAAATTGGTGAAGAGGAATTTCGAATTTTCGAAATCAGCTGTGCTGCCATTTCACGCTTGATTTTGGTACTACTTTTTGTGCAAAATATTAAAATTTGTGATAAAAAGTTGTTAAATTAGATAAATTAAGACTAAAAATGCATAGTATTGCCTTTCGAATGGTAGCATGTGTATAAACGAAAGATTTTGTAGCACTGGATTGTAACAGAGGTTTAAAGTCGGGTTCAGAGGTGACGTATCGGTAACCTTATAAAACAGCTGATTCGACCAACCTTATGAGAAACAATGTAATCGATTATTGGTGCTACTATCTGTAACGTAACCTTACCGACCAAATGCATGTTGGTTTTTCTCTTACGTTAAGGATACGACTAAAGCGATACGACTACTGCACCAATGTCCCGGCCTTAAAACAAGAAGGTTGCGTGATGATACGAGGCCACTTCTTCTTCTTCTTTAAATGGCCATCTAACCGCCTGAGCGATTTTGACCGTCCAACATAGCTCGCCAGTCATTTCTTCTTTGCGCCAACTGGCGCCAATTGGAGACCCCACGAGATCGCAGGTCGGTCTCCACTTGGTCCTTCCATCGGAGTGGTGGTCTTCCTCTTCCTCTGCTTCCACCGGCGGGTGCCGATAAGTATACCTTCTGGGCTGGAGCGTCTTCGTTCATTCGCACGACGTGGCCTAGCCAGCGAAGCCGCTGTGTTTTAATGCGCTGTACTATGTCGACGTCTGCGTAAAGCTCATACAACTCATCATTAAATCTTCTTCGGTACTCGCCGTCGCCAACGCGTAGAGGCCCATAAATCTTTCGCAGAACTTTTCTCTCGAATACTCCCAATGCAGCCTCGTCAGATGTTGTTAGTGTCCACGCCTCTGCACCATATAGCAGGACGGGAGCGATGAGTGACTTGTAGAGTGTGATTTTCGTGCGTCGAGAGAGGACTTTACTTTTCAATTGCCTACTCAGTCCAAAGTAGCATTTATTTGCAAGAGCAATTCTTCGTTGGATTTCTAGGCTGGCATTATTGTTGGAGTTTATGCTGGATCCAAGGTAAACGAAGTCCTTCACTATTTCGAACTTTTTGGTGCCAGCAGTGGCGTGGGTGCCAAGGCGCGAATGCGCTGACTCTTTGCTTGATGACAGCATGTACTTCGTTTTGCCTTCGTTCACCACCAAACCCATTTTTTCCGCTTCTTTTTCTAGTTTGGAGTACGCAGAGGTTACGGCACGGTTGTTAAGGCCGATAATGTCAATGTCGTCAGCATATGCTAACAGTTGCACGCTTTTATAGAATATTGTTCCAGCGCGGTTGAGTTCTGCAGATTGTATTATTTTCTCCAACATCAAATTAAAGAAATCGCACGATAGGGGGTCACCTTGTCTGAAACCTCGTTTAGTTTCAAACGGCTCGGAGAGGTCCTTCCCAATTCTGACTGAGCTGGTGGTGTTGCTCAATGTCATTTTGCAAAGCCGTATAAGTTTTGCGGGGAAACCAAATTCAGACATAGCGGCATATAGGCAGCTCCTTTTCGTGCTATCGAAAGCGGCTTTAAAATCAACAAAGAGGTGGTGTGTGTCGATTCTTTTCTCACGGGTTTTCTCCAGGATTTGACGTATTGTAAAAATCTGGTCGATGGTAGATTTTCCAGGTCTGAAGCCACACTGATAAGGTCCAATCAGTCTGTTCACGTCAGGCTTCAATCGTTCGCACAATACGCTTGACAAGACCTTATATGCGATATTCAAAAGGCTGATTCCGCGGAAGTTGGTGCAGTTTGCAGGATCACCTTTTTTGTGGATTGGGCAAAGAACACTTAGATTCCAATCTTCGGGCATGCATTCATCCGACCATATTCTGCACAGAAGCTGGTGCATACGCCTTACCAGCTCCTCGCCGCCATGCTTGAATAGCTCAGCAGGCAAACCATCAGCGCCAGCTGCTTTATTGTTTTTTAACCGGGATATTGCTATTCGCACCTCATTATAGTCGGGTTCTGGGACGTCAATTTCGTCGTCTTCGATTGTGGGTTCGGGTTCGAGCTCTTCTCTGGTTTCTTGCTCAATTTCTCCATTTAAAAGGGCAGAGAAGTGATCCCTCCATATCTCTAGTATTCTCTGAACATCAGTCGAGGCCACTTTAGTTACGGGATTATTGGAAGAGCTAACAAAACTCTTTTTACTGAATTTTATTGATTCAATTGTTTTGCAGATGTATTTAAAACTATTGGATAAATAAAGCCGCATACAAATATTTGTTGGACATTTTAAAAGCATACACACAACAAGCCTAAAAACTGTTTGCGCTTTCACTAAAGAAGCCCATCTGAAACATGTGTTATAAATAAGATGGTGCCTTTTTCGATTCCACAATACATTCTACTGGTGGTCCGGCCGAATTTACCTCCTCCTCATTTTGCAGATTTGCCTATTATTTATACTTTTCGCCCTACAAATCCCTAAACAATACGATATTAATGTGTATTAGTCGTTTTTAATTATTAAAAGTTAAATTTTCTTACATTTTGTTCAGCGTTCACTGTAAATTGGCTGGTGAAATATCTCCCGAAATACTGTTGTGTATTCTCCCCTTTCTTTTCATTTATGATACCTACTTTACTCGCCAAACCGCTTTCCGCTTTTTCGAACATCGTTTAGAATAGGCGAAGAGCGAGAAGCGAACAAATACGTGCGGATTTTATGTTCAGAATAAGGGAATAGGGAGAAGCGGAAAAATACATCTGAAACAAAATTTCAACAACAACAGCAAACACACGAAGCTTCTGACGACGCAACCTGTATTTATAAACCTTGATAATTTTATATTAAGAAAAATTCACTTACTTTGTCAAAAAAAAAACCTAAGCGTGCCTCTCTAAAATTTTTGTTCACTTTTTTCAATTTCAGCTAAATCAAAAATCAATTGAATACCCTACTAGACCGTCCTAACCACACTCACTAAAACATGCAAGCGAAATTTGTAAATTACTAACACACACAAAGCCTTCTTTCAAACTTTGCTTTTTCTTTGTGTTTCTTCTTCTTTGAAAGTATGAGCAAAATGCAACTACGTCTTTAAAAAATGTAAAAAATATTAAAAAATGAGTTTAGCAGTGAAATTACAACTAAAACGCCTCAATAAGGAAAGTATATACACCCCTATTCTGCATTTCGACTTGGATCGAAAATTTCTCCGCTTGGCAACTTTGGTATTCTGCGTTTCAATTCCGCTACGTTCAACTTCGAAACTTCCAATTCTGCTAATTCTGCACTTCGATCGTAGCTCCGTTTTTCTACGTTGGAATTTTGTTGGCGGATAACTGCTTGTTTTTTATTTTGCAAACAATTTACGTTTGATTTCCGCGATTTTTTGTTGAAATTCCTAAAATTTAAGTAAAACGCGTATGTATAAGTTGTAAAACGCTCGCTATATTTTGTTTCTGTGCTCTAATGATGTTTTTTGATATGTTTGCAGGGTAATTGTTTTCGACCGGCGCCGAGTGCTATTAACCCTGACATGTCTAATGTTTGCTCGGCGTATGGTGTGGCCCCACGATGCGACGCCACCCATCTATGTACCTGGTCGAAAAAGCGCACTCTTCTAGCACTAGCTCTATGGAAAATACCAGCTACCTACTGACGATGTGGTAACATCCACCAACAGTGTCCTCTTGCTTTTTGTTGGTCCTTCGTTGTCTGCTACAATCAGTCAATTGATCTATAAAATTTCACTCAGTTTATTCAATAATGCTCAAACATATACAATTAAGTTTATAAATCATAATAAAGCTTTACTTTTATTTCAAAAGTAATAATTTGTGTAATTTAAATTGCTTTGTTATGTTTCAATTTCACACATTCCAAGGCAAACAGCTGACTTCGAAAAACTTATAGCTCTTCCTCTTCTTCTTTCGATCCAAGCGTAACTCAGAATGCATATTTACGATCCAAGCGGAGCGTAGAGCGGGAACGTAATTGTAATGCAGAATAGGGGTGATAGTGCTTATAATTGTTATTTATGAAGTTAAGTACTGTTTTGAATATTTATGTTCATTCTGACTTTTTGTTTCTGAAAAATTATTTCCGACTTTTTCATTCTGACTTTTTGTTTCTGAAAAGTGTTTTCTGAATAAATGTTTCTGAAAAACAGTATTTCTGAACTTTTTCCGTCTGAATTTATGGGGGGCACCCAAAGCTGGGTACCCTTCTAGTATGAAATGAATGTAAAAACTTACATACAAAATACTTATGTAAGTGCTTTTTAGCTCTTTTTTTTACATGTTTTGGATTTTCTTGAACAAACGTAGCTTTTTTTTTCTCGAATCTAGCTCCAAAATAAATTGTATCCTGGCAACACTGTATGCGAGCTTTGATTTGCAGAATTTTCTTAATACACCCCATTTAAAAAGTGTAAATTTGTTTTACTCGAGAAAATACGCCTACTATAATGAAAGTGTTACAAGAAATGGTTTTTGCTTTTTGTGGGGCGAAAAGGACGGAAAATGGGGATGCAACGAGATCTGCACAGTAATTTTTAAGTACTTAAAACTCCTTCATAAAAAAGGAACGTATACCTTTACTGTGACAGTTGCGCAGGTCAAAATCGAAACAAAGCCTTGCTTGCTATGTTCGCTTATTTTTTTAAATCCAGTATAAATATAAAAACCCTAAAAATAACCTTTCTGGTACCCGGCCATACCATGATGACGGTCGACTCTATTCATAATACAATAGAGTAATTTACGCGCCAAAGAAATATTTGGGCTCCCAGCGAATGGTATACCGTTATTTCCAATGCGAGAATTAACCCAAAAAATTGCGAGTGTGCAATAATGGAATATTCCGATTTCAAAGACTGGAAAAACTTTGCGCGTACTATGTTTCCTACCTCAACCAAAATAGCATTTAACTCTCTTCGATCTGCTATGTTCCAAAAGGATTTCCTTCTTATGACTTTAAAGCATGGATACTGCAATAAGTCACAGATAAAAGAATACAATCTAGCTTCAATGGGCCAATGGAACCGCAATATTTCCATAAGTAACGAAGGACCCCTTTCTCTATTGATAAGCCCTTGAAAATTTCTTTAAAAAAGTTTGAGGGATGACATGACCTAGAAGGTTGCACTGGTCATACCAAATCGCTCCCACGACAGTCGGGCAGTACCGCAAGGGAGTACCGGAGCGTACCGGATTCATATCTGGCCATGGACTGTTATTTCGACAACACTCCTCAAAACCTTCGGGGAGTGATTTTGGGGAGAAGGGAAGAAAAAAAAAATAAAAAAAATGCAATAAAATTAATTAACAATAGAGACTGTGAAAAGAAGAGAAAATAAAATAAGATAAAAATGAAAAGAGCAGCGGAGACAAGAAGGGACAATTAATGAATCGCTAGTAACCAAAATAAATACACATATTGTCACTTGCTAAGATAATACTTTTGGGAGTCGAACTCAACTAAAATTTGCATTGTGAGTGGTGAATGAACTTTTTCATCTGACATGTGATGTTGCCATTCAAACAAATTCAAAAAGTTCATCCGAATTTGATGTTTTTATCATTTTGCTGTAATTTACATGTTTTGATATACATATTTATTTGTGGAAAATGTATTCTCCATCAACTAAACAAGCTTTTGTGGTGTTGTGGGTCTCTATCTATAAACTGAATTTTGTTTAAAAAATTAATGGTAAAACTTAATCTTCCTTAACATCAACTGTAAAAAGGGTGTTCTCTGGAGAAATACTGGCTGAGGGTTATTTTTTTATGAGCGCAGCCGAAAGCCGCCTGCGCAGAAAGGTGTTCTGCATATAAATAGTGGTAACCAGAATGAAAACGGCAAACGACAAGCGGCATCTGTCAAATTATTTTTACACGTGTTCTTATGGGGAGGAATTTTTTGAACACGACGCGACAAAGCGGCAATCAATCACAGTTCTATTTTGATAAGCGGCAGATGGTGGCGTTTTGTTTTTTTTGACAATAAAAACGAGTAAATAACTTGTAAAATAAGTTCAAATTATTACAGAATATGTCTCTGTCACACTTTTTACAAAATTTTTTGCTACTTTTCAAGATGATTCGCACCTGTCGCCCCTGCTCTCATTATAATCATGTCGCCAATGCTTGACGGCAAATATCGTCAAGCTTCAGTTTTTCGTCGTTGTCGTTCGCCGCCGTCGTGTTCATTGTGGACGGGCCTAATATCATGGATTTCTTACTGAAATTTGGATGGGACCTGGGTAAATTTTTGCTAATAACTTATCACTGAAACGTCTTTTTTGATACCTCTCCAGACATTTTTGGACGTGTTTGAGCAGTTGACATGGATTGTAAACAATTATCAAGTTAATTACTCTGTTATTTTGTTGTTGCGCCAGAAAAATACTCAAAAAAATACAAATAAGTCGTTTCTATTACTACTCACTTTTTTATAAATCTTTTAGTTAAAATAATTTTTTGTGCCTGGAAAAACTACAACGGTGAATAAAATTCGCCACTGGCAATTCGAAAAATTCATCTTCGTCACTCATTCGAATTCGCTGGAGATTCGCATCTCGCAATTCGAGACCGCGAAATTCGACAAAATTTTATTCGCTTCGCAAGTGACAATATGCGAAAAATAAAATCTGTGTGGTTGAAATTCAAACTCTACGTGTTATTGCTAATCACACCTATTTTGTTTGTTTACTTACAGCTATGATCTCGTATAATGTGGTAGTTGGAGACACTTTGTCCAAAGTGTTGGTTCGCTTTTTCCCATCATGGGGTACATCGATGGGTGCTGTCCGCCTTGGGGTTGTATTTTTTGTTACGGTTGGTGTCGTTGTACCGTTATGCTTGTATAAAAATGTTTCCCGACTAGCCCGAGCAAGTTTTATAAGTTTGGCCTGCGTCGTTTTTATTTTGTTTGCTGTAATCATAAAGCTATTATCAGGAGACTACACTGTGTAAGTATATGATATTTACAGTAATACTATACTAATATTGTGAACTAGGAAAGCTCGAAAACTTCCTTGCTTCACTTGTTTTTGAAAATGTTTCCCGTTAAACACCACCTTTGTTTAAATTATTTTAAATATGGTAAAAATTTAAATGAGCGCAGTTGGACTTTGACCAAATGCAACGAAATCAGTAATTTGGGAAATGCGATGCCTTTGGAATTTTTTAGCGAAACGGAAGATTTTCTTGAACAAGCAAGCGAAACATATTTACCTATCTTCCTTTCTTTACAATCAATTATTGTATTTTATTACAAAATTGATTGCTCCATAAAGTATTCAACACCAAAGCGGGAGTCCCTAGGTGTTCTTTTGATGACCACGTGTGTAATTCTTAGCCTGTGCCCCGAGGGCCAACGAGACAGGAAATTTAAATAAAATAATAAGCTTAAAATTCGAAAATTAAGAAAATACCGTTTGCATATTTGCAATCAATAACACGGTGCTACAAAAAAAGTAAATACACTCATCAAGCGACCTAACTAAGATTGTTTATCTAGTCAAGTGTAACATGAAACGGTATTTGAAAAATCCGCTATACCCTCAAATTTTTTTATTGTTAAAAAACCGGTTTTTCAGTTTCTACTTAAAAAAAATTCATTAAAAAACCAATTTCAAAATTCTTAACGGTTTTGGGTAGAGAATTGTCGACATTTTCGAAATATATATAGTGTTTTATTCATTTGAGAAAAGTGGCATGTTTTTTAAGTCAGCAGTTGAAATTTTTGGAAATTTCATCCGGTTTTCCGGTTTCGACGTCATTTTTTTGCCACTAATTAACAATGAATGAACCTCTTTGGGCATGTGTCATCGAGAGGCACTCACTTCTTAATTATACCAGTTTTTTTTTGGAAAGGACTTCAAGTTTTCAAGTTATGCAGCCTAATCCAATAAATTTTGGCCTAAAATGCATCTGGTGTCAAAAAAAAATATTGTAAAATTTCATGGAAACAAGAAATTATGAATCAAACCATCGTCAAAAATCACTATTTGTTGTTTATAATTATAATTGATGTCCTAATAGTAAGCCCATTTTTTTACTTACACGGGGTGCCCCTGGAAATGGGAGTGTTAGATTTTTGATTATGCTTCATAACGTAAAAACTTGAAGTCAGTGAATGCCTCTCGATGACACATGCCCAAAGAGGTTCTTTCATTGTTAATTAGTGGCAAAAAAATTTCCAAAAATTTCAACTTCTGGCTCAAGAAACATATCATACTTTTTTTAAATGAATAAAACACTATATATATTTCAAAAGTGTCAAAAGTGTCCCCTACCCAAAACCGTTGAGAATTTTGAAATCGGTTGAAAATTGGTTTTTTTATGAATTTTTTTTTTAATTAGAAACTGAAAAAACGGTTTTTTGACAATAAAAAAAATTTAAGGTATAGCGGATTTTTCAAATACCGTTTCGTGTTACACTTGACTAGATAAACAATCTTAGCTAGGTCGCTTGAAGAGTGTATTTTCACTGTAGCACAGTGTAATTGGACTTCGTTTTGCATTTTCGAAAATAAATTAAAATCAACTTAACTGTCTATTTCAGCGCTGATACTCCGGATTCATGGAGGTTTGCTAATGCTGATTTAATACCAGCGACGGGTATTATGGTTTTCGGTAAATATAAATATTTTTCACACTCTTTTTGAGTTATAAGAAAAAATTTATGAAAACAGCTCAGTCCTTTTAAGTCTTCTGATGAAGTTGTGAAAAATCGAGATCGATATCGTGCCATTTAAACTTTTATAGAAGTCAAAGGGTCAAGAAAATCAAATATCTAGAAAATAATTTCTCTCAGAGTGTTTGTTACGAAATTTCCCCTAGAAAATGTATTGCATTATAAGGTGTAAACACAATTTTTATGGAAAATATTTTTATACCCAGCGTACTATTACTAGTACAAGGGTATTATAATTTTGTCCACATAACGGTACTATGTAACGGCGAAAAAAAACCAAGTTAGATATAGAGTATATATGAAAGTTCTTAGGTTGAAAAGAGGAATTGATTAAGGCATGTCCGTCTGTCCGTCCGAGTACACGATAACTTGAGTAAAAATTTAGATATTAGCATGGAATTTTGCATACGGGTTACTTTCTGGCCAAGGTAGGTTGCTATTGAAAATGGGCGAAATCGGATGATAACCACGCCCCCTTTTTCGATATCGAAAATTTCGAAAATCACATAAATTGAAATAACTTGCGTGAAAACAGAGATATTTGCATGGAATTTGTTATGCAGGCTACTTTCTGACCAAGGTACTTTGCTATTGAACATGCATGAAATCAGATGATAACCACGCCCCCTTTTTTGATATAGAAAATTTCAAATGAGATTCTAGGGCCTATATCACTGCCAAGTCATGGTATTTGTATCTCGTTCTGAAAACTAACGCTGGGTATTTAATGTTCGGTTCACCCGAACTTAGACTTCCTTATTTGTAATGATTTTTTTTTTTCAGATAAGGTTCATATGAATCTTTGTTATAGCAGTTTTTGGTATACTATGTCATGCCAGAAAAATTGCTCAAACAAATATTCATAGAAACAGAACGTTCCAGCGCAATCTGCAAAAAGAAGTTATAAATTTCCATGGTTGAATAATTATATGGTTGAAGCAGATGACATAGCGTCTTCTTCTTCCTCATCAAACCCTATGTTAAACTATCACAACTTTTTTGTGGTTTACACTCTTGTTGCAGTTCTTGGAAAAACTACTAAGTTCGCTTGCGTGTTTTCTTGATTTTTAATAAAAAAATTATTGATAATATTTTAAGAAAATGTATGATTTATGTGTATGATATAGGAGGTCTGATCATGTTTACATATCGCAAACCTAGACCTAAAGGGAGCTAACTCCAAAATCTTAAATTGTGAGCTGAGAACGCCATTGGATACCTTGGCTTATTGCCCTAAGACCACTATAATCAGTTCTACAATAGCCCCAGTAATCAGAGCTTGGTGGCTTTATAAGTCATTTTTGTTGGTAGAATGAGCCCCACTTCCTTCAAACTTCACCAACAATATATGTAGAGAGATTTCGAGGTGACTCCGTATTGTTTGCGTAACCAAGAAAAATGTAGTGAAGTTATTTTGAGTTGTCGCTGTTTAGGAGGATAATATTAAACAAATTTTATTTTCTTTTGAGTTGGATCTATTTTGTTGGTGAAATGAGCACAATTTATGGATTTATTTTGAGTTCTCCCTTTATTGCTGGCAAAGTTTTCAATTTAGAGTTAGCTCTGTTTTGTTCATTCAGTTTTCAAACTCATTTAATTCGCTCAACAACAAATGGATTTAATTTTATTTTGTAGTTCTTAATGATGGGTGTTTATCTAAATACATATCTGCCTTGTTTGGTACAAATTACAGGGCCAATACCTATTTTATTGGAGTTTTTGAGTTAGCTCTGTTCTAGTATCGGTACTTGAGCACACAAAGTTATAGATCTCTCAACAATGCATTTTTTTCAAAGTAAATTCTGTAAAAGTATGGGTATGTAGACCATTTTTTAGATCCACTCTTAATTTAAGTTATAAAGCTATTTATACAAACGGCACTCTCAAGGAATCTGGAGTTTTGCAAGCAGATTTGAGAGGAAAACATGGACATCAATATCAAGGATCGAGTCCCACTATTTGAGAGCTCAAACTAAAAGAGAGTTGATCTCAAGTGAAATAACATTAGCCGATATTTACAGGGATTATAAGCAGTTTTGCGAAAATTACAGTGTGGCTTTTGCTAAACATTATACATACATTCAACAGAATATTTAACACAGATTTTAATATTCCCTTTTTTATTCCAAAAAAAAGATCAATGTGATCTTTGCGAAAAATATCAAAATTCTGACGATGAACAAAAGCAAAATTTAAGCGTGGAGTATGAACAACATATAAAGGAAAAAGACCTGGCCAGAAAAGACAATTGCAAAGGAAAGACTGATGGCACAATCGTAGCTGTTTATGACTTGCAGGCAGTACTACAAATTCCGAAGGACAAAATCTCCGTTTTCTTTTATAAGTCCAGGATAAACTGTTTTAATTTTACAATCAGCTATTTAAAGGCAAGTGAAGTAGCATGCTTCTTTTGGGACGAGAATACATTAAAAGTCAGGTAGACCAAAATCCTAATAAAAATTCAACATAATTTTCTACTCGGAAAATTGTGGGGGCCAGCAAAAAATAAGTTTTTATTGTCCATCCATGCATATGCAGTCAATCAATTACAAGTTCAGTCTATTACTCATAAGTTTTTAGGACGGGGACATTCCCAAAATGGAGGTGACAATGTACATAGTGTAATAGAAAAGCAAATTAAAAGGTACCTAAATTCGAGTCCAATTTATGTACCCGAGCAATACAAAACTTGAATTGGCGCAGCGAAGAAGACAGGAGAACCATACAAAGTTAGAGAAATGGTGCATAACCGGTTATTTATAACGTTAAAGCTTTGCAAGAATCCTGGGGAGCAAATTTTAATGTGGGCGAGGATAAAAATCCTGTAAAGTGGCATGATATAAAGCTACTCAGAGTTGAAAATGAAAACCCTGAAGCTTTTTACTTTAAAACTTCTTACGCAGAAGAAACATATCGAACTGTGTATATAAAAAAGAGAAATCCGCGCTTAAAGGGATCCGCCTCTACAACAGATCATCCGTGGTTTTCAATTGGATTGACACAGGCTTACACCAAAAAACTACCATTGTCTGATTCAAAAAAAAAAAGACATGCAAGAATTGGTTGAAAAAAAGTCATACCTAAATCTTACTATGAAACTTTTTATAAGTATGCTTTGGGGTGCTTTTTTAAGTGTTTGTTATAATCTGTATATAATTACTTATTACAAACCTGGGTATGTTTAGTAGTTTTTGAGTACATATCTCAAAACATGGTTTTAGTTTTTGTAACGCATTGCAAATATGTTAAATGAACTATTTATTATTAATAAATACAGCTTTGGATCGCAATAAATCTTATTTCCTTTTATCCTACTTAACTTCATTTATAGTTTGCAAGAACTATTTAATATTTAATAAAAAATCGGACAAAACTTCAACAAAAGAGACTCAACTCAAAATAAATTCATCAAAATTCAACAAAAGGGGGTCAACTCGATATGTATCCCAAAATATAATTAAGTTTATCAAGCAATAGGAAGCTAACTCAAAATTTAAATTTTAGCTAAACTGTATGTTTAAAAGAAAAAGCCATTGAAGCATTTTTTCGGTCGACAAATGCATTGTTTTGACCAATGCAAGAAAGTCCTGCGGTCCACAGGGTTGTAGTAATCAGTTTTTCACGTTGCCTGAGAAAAATGATTTTTTGAGTTTTTCGTTGTTTATACATATCTAGGTGTGCGATATATACATATATTTGATTTTGGTATTTTCTTTTATGTTGATACACATATGAAGGGCGAAGTGCAAAAGGGCCTAACCCACACTTTTTTCGAAATTGAGTTTTTAATGGTTTCAGTTTGCCAAAACACGTCTTGTCACGTAGGCGTTGACCAAAAAATTCTAAAATTTTTTTTGAATTTTTTATGAATTTTCAAAGTTGGCCGAGGTCCTAACCCGCGGGGTAGCGAGAGTGCAAAAGGGCCTAAGCCCTCATTGCGCCTTATGGGGAAACCGTGTTTTTGTTCATATCGCTCAAGTTTAAACAAAAACCATAAGTCTGCGACGACATCTAGGGTGTTTAGCGTTAATGAGAAGCTTCAAGTAATTATCCTACGACAGTGTTTTTTGATTGTGTTTTCGTAGGTTATGTTGTGGCAGTTCAAAGTGCGATCGGTATGTTGACGTTTATGTAAATCGTTTTGTATTGGCAATTTTTGATCAAAATTTAAAAAAACCGCAATCAAGGCGTTGTGGAGTAATCCCCACTAATCATTTTCCACTTTATTTCATTTCTCTAGATTGAAAACTAGCGGAGATAATAATAATAAATGTATTGTTTTATTCAACAATACATAATAAATGATCTGAAGGTCTAACAATCGTATTTTCAAACTCATAGTAAATGTGTATTATTGGTTTCATAAATTTGATTCATAAAAAACAGGAAATGAACAATAGCTGACCCCGGCAAAGTGAAAGGCACCTTCGGGTTAGGCCCTTTTGCACTCTCGGCACCCCTTGGGTTAGGCCCATGAGAAATTCGAAGTCTCGTAACTCCGAAACTACTGCACCGAATCGCATGAAATTTGAACCCCTAAGAAATGCTATCAAGACCTAAAAGTGATTTCACTTTCAGATCAATACACTGAAAATTCGAAAAATGCGAACGTTTTTCTCGCGCCTTGAAAAATTTTGAAATTGTGGGTTAGGCCCTTTTGCACTCTCGCCCTTCATATGTATCTGTTATATTTGTTGGCAATATCAGCAATTTCGGATTGTCATTTTGTTTTTGACAGATAAAAAGGTTAGTCGTGTTTTGGTGTGCTCTTCGATTTTTTACTATTCGAAAAAATGGATCAAAGAAAATGTATTAATTTTTGTGTAAAAAATTAAATTAAAAGTGAAAGGGCATTTGAAATGTTGACTGTGGAGTTTGACGAGTCTACTATGAGGAGAACACAAGTTCAATTGTGGATATGTGTATTATATCTGAAGGGGACAAGACAGTTATTGATGAATAAATAAATACTTTTTGGAAAAATTTAAAATAACGGTTATTTTTTAATCAGACCTCGTATGTATCAAACGGTAATTTCGTGTTGTTGAGCGATTGTCCATTCCATAAACAATTTTTTTGACTCCTTACAAATATAAAAAGAGATTTTCGATGATTTATTAATCCTTAAGACTCTTTTAGACGTTACGCTACCACGACTTAATTACAATGCAGGGTTGCATTTTTAATTATTTTTAATCGAAGTAGTATTTGGAATGGTAAATTTTGTTTACACTTTTGCGTTTGTTTACATTTACCAGTGGTTTTCTCATGTATAGTTTTCTTGTCCTTTAATATATGTAGATATATTCTGCTATATACTAGCTTCTGCAATCAAAGTCCATTTTTATCATAACAAATCATACATATCGACAGCCACACTGCAAAACCCCGTACGTCACTATTTTTCCAAAAATAAGGTTCTGAGCCTTTCCCATAGATCGTGATATTTCGAGCATTAAAATTCAGTCAAAATCGGGTTACAACTTCCCGTTTCTTTCCAGTGGTGAAATGTAATAGCCGTCGCTCATATATATACGTTATAATTATTACAGTTTTTTCCCTCTCCTGAAAACTTTTTGGTTTTGAACATACAGGGTTTTGCAGTGTGGCTGTCGATATGTATGTATGGATTTGTACACATACATACATAAACGGTAGGTCCTAAGTCCAGGTAACCAATTGAGCTCTCACGTTTTCGTCAAATAATAATGTATAGTCCAATTTTTTATACCAAGCGTACTATTACTAGTACAAGGGTATTATAATTTTGTCCACATAACGGTACTACGTAACGGCGCAAAATAATCGAGTTAAGCTGAGATCACACGATTGGTCAAATGTACCAATTTTTTGTCATTTATATGTACAGATCGTGTGACAGCCAGAAAATATTTGGCATAAGGCAAATTAACAAAATTTTTGTGCAGATAGACCGATAAAATACGGCTCTGTTGTACCAATCATGTGAACTGTTGTACAAATCAAGTAAATACAAAAAATGGACAAATGTACCGATAATTTTATCTGCCACTGCAGGACCAATCACAGTGACCAATCAATTCAAATAAAGCCAAAACTATGTTTTTTTTTATTTTTATTATTATGTATTTAGTTTGTTTCATACAGATAATGAGTATTTTTTAGGATTAATATGTTTCGAAATAATACCCTAGGATTAATACTTAATTTAATTTAATTCGATTAAAGGACTTATTTTGATTTATCATTATTAAACGACATTGAATCCTAGGAATACTTTACACCTGGCTGGAATTTCATTATTTACTGTTTAGTTTGATTATTAAACTAATAATAATAAATAATTATTAAACTTGGCAGCACTGATATCTGCAAAAACAATTGATGCACCACTGCTCTTTATTCAATTTGTCCGTTATTAAACAAGTCACTACATCTATTGGTGGCAATGCGAAAGTCAACGGATAAACTTTTGAAGCTGTCTCCAGAGTCAAGGAAGCGAAGTGTAACCGCCAAACGTTCATTGGCTGGTATTGCTTTGCGCATATTGGTGTCACTTTTTTTTATGTTTGGAGAGACTAATTCAAGAATATAATTAAAAGTGGCTTCGTCCATGCGAAGATAATTTTTAAACAAATATTTTTGATTGTTCACTTCACGAAACTCGCGCAGAGTCAGTACTTCTCCTCTGAAGCCAATCCAGCACCCAAACACTTCGCTTCTTCAATGTTCGTTTTTCTTTTATTTCTTTCTTTTTATTAATTAGTTGTACACAAATACACATAATTGCCACTATTTTCCTTTTTCTTGACGAACAAGGCAAATTGATTGTTATGGTAATGGCAGAGCGAATTCGGCAATATTCGCCTCTATTCGCTTCAAGTTTTTGTAATGTAGAATGTCATACTGATAAAAAATTTGAAATGACAACCATCGATTGTTTTTTTATATTTCATAAAACTTTAATTGTTCAATTAAAATTTGAAATGACAACCATCGATTGTTTTTTTATATTTCATAAAATTTTAATTGAACTAATGGTGTCTAGAACAATAAATACGTGTTTGGACAACTCATGCGTGCATAAAATTTAGTTAAAACCATCGCCATCGTATCCTTTTGGTAAGTTGCGATAGTTTTTTGAAAATATATACCAAATACAATATTCAAAGTCAACCGTCAAATCTTTCTTTTTATGACATTCTACATTACACGGCGGGCTAAAAACGGGAAGAAGAGGAAGTCAGCTGTTCACTTAACATTACCATAAGAATGAATTTGCCCTGCTTCATGAAGAAATCATTTTTATTTAAAAATTATAAAATTACGTTCAAATATATGTATGTATACAAAGCTTATCAGCTGTCTACTGTATTCAAGATGACAAACCCAATCATGTGACAGGGTTGCACAAATATCTGTCATATAATTGAAGTGTACAAATCAGTACAGAAAAATTCTGGCTCAAATACGCCAATCGTGTGAACACTGGAAATTGTATCGGTACACAAAATTTATTTTGTACAAATTTGTACAGAAAAATTTTGTCAAAAATCGGTACATTTGACCAATCGTGTGATCTCAGCTTTAGATATAGAGTTCCAGGTATGAAAGTTCTTAGGTTGAAAAGAGGAATTGATTAGGGCATATCCGTCCGGCCGTCTGTCCGTGTACACGATAACTTGAGTAAAAATTTAGATATTTGCATGCAATTTTGCATACTGGTTACTTTCTGGCCAAGGTAGGTTGCTATTGAAAATGGGCGAAATCGGATTATAACCACGCCCCCTTTTTCGATATCGAAAACTTTAAAAATCACATAAATTAACATAACTTGAGTAAAAATATAGGTTGCTATTGAAAATGGACGAAATTGGATGATAACCACGCCCCCTTTTTCGATATCGAAAACTTCGAAAATCACATAAATTGACATAACTTGCATAAAAACTGAGATATTTGCACGGAATTTATTGTATTGGTTACTTTCTGGCCAAGGTAGGCTGCTGTTGAAAATTGTCGAAATCGAATTATAACCACGCCCCCTTTTTCGATATCGAAAATTTAAAAAATCACATAAATTAACATAACTTGATAAAAAGTATAGGTTGCTATTGAAAATGGACGAAATCGGATGATAACCACGCCCTCTTTTTCGATATCGAAAACTTCGAAAATCATATAAATGGACATAACTTGCATAAAAACTGAGATATTTGCATGGAATTTGGTGTATTGGTTACTTTCTGGCCAAGGTAGGCTGTTGTTGAAAATTGTCGAAATCGAATTATAACCACGCCCCTTTTCGATATCGAAAATTTTAAATATTACATAAATTAACATTTTTCGATATCGAAAACTTCGAAAATCACATAAATTGACATAACTTGCGTAAAAACTGAGATATTTGCATGGAATTTGGTGTATTGGTTACTTTCTGGCCAAGCTAGGTTGCTATTGAAAATGGGCGAAATCGGATTATAACCACGCCCCCTTTTTCGATATTGAAAATCACATAAATTGACAAAACTTGCGTAAAAACTGAGATATTTGCATGGAATTTGGTATATTGGTTACTTTCTGGCCAAGGTAGGCTGCTGTTGAAAATTGTCGCAGTCGAATTATAACCACGCCTCCTTTTTCGATATCGAAAATTTTAAAAATCACATAAATTAACATAACTTGAGTAAAGATTGAGATATTCGCATGAAATTTGGTACACAGGTTACTTGCTGGCCAAGGCAGGTTGGTGTTTAAAATGGGCAAAATCGGATGATAACCACGCCCCCTTTTTCTGAAAACTAGCGCTGGGTATTTAATGTTCGGTTCACCCGAACTTAGACTTCCTTACTTCTTTAGATTAGAACGGTGTTTTGTTTATTGAGATTATTTATTTTTAACACTGGAAACTTATGTTTTTATCAACATGCACTATCATTATTAATTTTTGTTCATAATAATATTTATACATATTTACAAGGCGACACAATTTGTTTAATTAATTTGTTTATTTAAAAATAAATGTTTTAAAAGTTATTTCGCAGATATCCACGCACAACAAGAGGTTAGATACGCGTTAAAAATATAACTTGTTTTATTAAATCATAAAATCAGTTTTTAACATAGAAGAGAAAACGCTAGCAGGGTGCTTCGTTATTGGATAAGATAGTTTCTTAACAACTATTATCCATTATCTAACTGTAATAGGTTGTAGCAGCTCTACAAACATATCGACACAAAATTTTCCATGAATTTTGTTTTTTTAGTTTGTGATTTTTTGAGCAATAAAAACACTTCATCAAACGCACGATGATATAAATATGCACAAACATACGTACGTCTATACATACATAAATAATATTTTAACCACAATTACTTTTGATTTATATTATTTTTTCGTATAGCGTTTATGTGCCACCACAACACATTTCTTGTTTATCAGTCAATGAGAAATGCGACACTACAACGATGGGAAAAAGTAACTCACATTTCAATCGGATTTGCGCTAGCAGTTGCAGCTCTTTTTGGTATCGCTGGATACTCTACATTTCGTGCGTTATCTCAGGGTAACTATATTTATGTGTACAATAATGTGGGCTCTGAAACAATGGAGCTTGTATGTATGTACGTATTATATTATATGTGAAGGCATAGCAATGGAAATTGTATTTATAAAACCGCTTAAGATCGCCATTGGTTTCTTTTATGCCGAAAAGGAAACTGTCTGATAGATAACTTTGTTCTCCCACGGGTACGGTCAGACAAGCTTACTTACAATATTTAAAATACGCCTACAGACAATAACATCAGCTTATTTCAACTATGCAAAGGTAGGTTGCCATTTAAAATGGGTGAAATCGAACCATAACCACTGAGTTTCTCGTTTATATGTCGGATCTTGCTTTACATTACTAAGGACTACAGTGGGAGAAGATTTTTAAGTTTCGGAGTGGGCCATCAGAAAATCCTTTACATTTTGACGTGGCCCAGAACTTTTCCACTTGAGTTGGTTACCACATATTGTACATATATGTATATTACTTCTTCGAGAGTAGATAAGTATTTTACTGACTACTGTTTGCTTGTTACCGCTAGAAAAGTTGCCAAATGCAACCCCGTCACACCTCAAATGTTATGTTACAGAATGAATAGCTTAGTTGTTAGACTATTGCTCGAACAGCGGCTTTTGTGCAACCACTTGGGTTCGTATCCCAATGTTGGAGAAAAAGTCTGGTGACAAGATGGCAAACCGTTGCAATTTTTCTATAATCTATTAATATATATACATACATACATAAAAAGTGCAGGCTGTTTATCTAAAGATTTTATTGGTCGAATTTTCGATCACAGGCGATAGGTACTAGTATCAATTAAAAAAGGGCACTGCACATAACAATTACCTAACCGACGTTGTTAATCAAATTTTTTTTATTTTTCAGGCGATCTTTTGGAAAACTACTGCTGGAACGATGACTTAATGAATTTTTCAAGAGTTCTTTTCTCCGTCTCTATTTTGCTAACATTTCCTATTGAATGTTTTGTGTCACGAGAGGTTGGTTTAAACTACTTATATGAATGCATCTTCAACATGAAACAAATATCGCACACCTGGAAAAAGTGCTAATGTTTTATGAAAACTTATTCTGAGATAGTCATTTTTGTACCAAATTTTGAAATAAAAAGTATCTAGAAAAAACATTTGAGATCGGGAGCTCTTACCGATGGGGACAACCGAAAGCTAGTTAACACTTTAGACCTTGGTGTGCGATGTGTACGAATACCTCTATTTAGCACTTGAAGTTGGAGTTATTGAAGCGTTTGTCGTATCGTGTAGTCGTATCCTTAGTTGAATTGAATTATTTCTCACAAAGTTGGTCGAATCAGCTGTTTTATAAGGTTACCGATAACGCACCAAAAACACCAGCTTAATGTCTAGTCTACGTAGACGCAGTCTCAGATATCAGCAAAATTATTGTAGGGTATTTACAACAGTGGAACAGTGTGCCAGCAGTTATATCAAACAGGATATTATCAAACCACATATTCTTAATAACATGCCCCCACTGTCCACCGGGAGCGAAATAAATACATACATATGTATGCATTTAGGCAATTACCCTGCCAATCGGATAAAAATCTGGATAATCATTGAGTCGCGCTTACCAAAAAAGAGGATAAAAAAGTGGGTAATTTTGTTCAGAGAGGTTCACTTTTTACCCATGTTGAAAAGATTTTTGCGTGTAAGTGTGAGAGCATAATTTTAGGCACTTGTCGTTTTCCATACAAATTCTAAAAATATGTGTTGGTGTTAGTAGAAATTTGTGAATTTTTGGAATCAGATCTAACTCGAGTTTCACCATGGTTAGCTATGGTTGGTAGGGTAGAAACAATCAATACTTGTGCGTAAATAAATATGAACTTGCTCTTTTTGCAATTCCCCGCTACCCCTCATCTGTAGTACAAAGCTGCCTCATTCCGGATTTGGAGGAGCTAAAACGGAAGATCGGGAGCAGTGGCGTATCCAGGATTTTGCCAAGGGGGGTGAAATTAAAGGGAGACACACAGCAACTAGTTTTTAACTTTGGCTGAATTAATTTTTACTTTATTTCAAATTAGTTGAAACATTTTCTTGGAATGTATGCATTTCATTGGATTGCTATAAAGTGAAGTTGAGTCTTCTTTCCGTAACACTCAATCTTTCAATGCATTCGTCTGGTGTTATTGGCACATCACGGTGAACTGCCAACATTGTTAAACTATTCAACCGCTCCTTAAATAGTAAGAAAATAAATCAGAATATTTATCAAAATGAAGCATAGGTATATTAATATTTAAAATACCTGTCCAATAGAATTGCGAAGAAATGTCTTTAATCTTTCAAGCGTTGAAAATGTGGGCTCTGACGTCGAAGTGGAAACGGGAAGAGTTGCAAAAATTTTAAGCAACTTGAATAAGTTACTAAGGTGCTCCCCATAAATTCAGAAAGAAAAAATTCAGAAATTCTTTTTTTCAGAAAACACTTTTCAATTGGAAACATTGCTGTGTTCCGTGAAGTGGCAATCCAATATAAGTTACTTCGAAATAACTTAACAAGTTTTGGATTTCGGAATTATATTCCTTTTCTTCGTCATCTTTGTAAAATTCCAGTTCGGATATCAATCTATTATTTTCGCTTCAGGTACAAAAGCAAGCGCCAATAAATATTTCAAATTCATCGCGAAAATGGCACTGGTTTGGTATTGTACTTGAAGCCCTAAAGATTGGATATGCCTCCAAACATTTTTGGCTAAATGAAAAAAACACCCATGAACAAATGCTTCGGGAAATGAACTTTTTACTGAGTTGATCGCAGCTCTTTCGAAATCCAGCATAACATATTTTGGTTTAATGGAGCTTTCTTTTTCTAATATGGCCTTAAAAATGATGTTATTTATATGTTTCTTGTTTTTTGTTACACGCTAGTACATAAACCAAAGGAACTATTAAACCATTTAAACCACCTGTATATAAAAGAAATTCTATAGAATCGAGAATTGGAATCAAATCTATATAAATGCAGTACTTGCCATGTAAAGTGTATAATTGGGAAAAAAGTGGAGGAACAACAGAAAACGTGCCGTCCATATGAATCGAAGAGCAATTTGCTAAAAATTTCAAATTTTCTTCGGTGGAAATAATGATAAGCCTCTGATCGTTTGAGCCACTGTCATACAGCAAAAATTCTTTTCCCTTCATTGTTTTGGTAAATTCATTTTCATGAACTAATTCTTTAAGGTTATTTGGATTTTTCGGGACCAAATTTATAGCACGTGTTCGCCTGACGGTGCGCATCACTTGTTCGACTGGAGGGAGAATCGGCTTAATCGCTTCATTTGCATTTGATGTAATTTGTCCCACAATATCTCTCGAGGTGCTAGGCTCTTCATTAGCCTTTCGTTTTAGGTTTTTTGTCAATCTATAAGCTTCCACTTTTCTAGCATCTGGTGCTTGTAAATGTATGCCTGTTACCTTCACGTTAGTTTCACCTGGTACCATATAGTTATATCGAATCAATCTATCACCACACTTCGATTCACGTTTTTTACTAAAAAACATTAATGGAAGTCAAAAAGCCATTCGAATTTCATGATATCTGTACATGTTCTTACTCGCTACAGAAAAAATAATATGTTTCGTCACGCGACCAGTCGAATGTATATTCGTACCCATCAAAGAAAATTGTTTCATGTCCTCATCTTTGTCCTCATCTTTTCCACTCTTTAATAATTTTTGTATCAAAACGTGGTACCTACATCCCATTCATGATAATAGCTGGTTATGCTAGCGTATATACTCGTACATACCCACATACACTGAGGTGCAAAATTGAGTCAATGAGGAAAAAAATTACTAACTTGGAAATAATATAAGTTGTCTAATTTTTTCCAGCGATGTTTTTACGCTATTTTGTAGAACATAGCTAAAGCTACTAGAATCCACAAAAAAAAATTAAAATTGTGCAATGGTATGCAATTTTCATAAATTTTTGCAAATTAGCTCATTGACTCAATTTTGCACCCACCTTAACTCAATAAAAAAAACGCAGTTTTATTTAGTATTTTATCCAATATCCTTTATTTTTTTTAAATTCAGCTATCCTTTTTGGCATACTTTTGTACAATTTGATCACAAACTCTTCTGGGATGGCATACCATTCTTCCTCCACTGCGCACCAAAGGTCACTTTGCCCTTTGGGTATCGATCTTTTCGCCATTTGTCTTTTTAAGATCTGGACTTTGCGGAGGCCACTGCATTCCATCGAATGTCTGCTCTTCTAACCAAGTTTTGACTATGAGTGATGTGTGTTTCGGGTCGTTGTCGTGTTGGAAAATTGCCCGATTTCGATTTAATAGCAGCATGTCCACTGCTACTGGCAAATTTTCTTGCAAAATGCTCAGGTATTACTTCTTACGCATTATGCCATCAACCCTGACAATTGGCCCAACGCCGTTTGCTGTAATGCAGCCCAAAACCATTATCGATCCACCCCCATGCTTCACTGTTGGTTGAATATGCGAAGGCTTTAGCGGATTTCCGCATTTGTCCCAAAACCAAGATCTTCCATCAGTTTGAAAGCGATTAATTCTAGTCTCATCGGACCAGATAATCTATCAGTGTGCAAAAAAATTAGAAAACATTTCTAGTTCGCCGAGATTTCAACAATACCTGGCTCCAATCAAAATCGGCCCAAAAAATATGCTTTGCAGCAAACTCTATCCTTAATTTAACGTTTTTGCATGATAGGAGTGGCTTTTTTCTTCACCATTGCCTTCAACCCGACCTTGGGAAGCATCCTGCGCACAGTCCATACGCTTACATCTTTACTAGTACACGCTGCAGCTTCTTTAGCGGTAGATATTCGTCCAGAAGTTAGAAGACGCCCAAGTTTTCGCCCCTCTACTTCAGTTATTTTAGGTTTTCTTCCTGATTTTTTTTTTCAGCTCGGGTGCATGAAATAACTCCCACGAAATAAGTCCCACTTTTAAAAACGAAATAAGTCCCACCAAAAATTGCTCTTTTGAAAGTGGGAGTTATTTCGTTTTTAAAAGTAGGACTTATTTCGTCAATTGGTGGGACTTATTTCGTTACGCGTTTTTATTTTAAGTGGAACTTATTTCGCTTTGATTGGTAATAAATTCGTTCCGTAAAGTGGGAGTTATTTCATACCCCTAAATTTATATTTTGAGAATCAATGGATGCTAGGGACACGAATTTCGATACGATACGATACCATATCGATACTTTTGCCCTTCGATACCGATATTTTGTACTCGATGCTTTTTTAACGATACTTTTCGGCATCGAGTATCTAGACCCCGGTATCGTATCGAATTTTTTAAAAATATGGAACTAATAGAGCAAAAATACCGCTCTCCTGGTTGTCTCTCTCTAACTTGTGACGCGAATCGAAGGAAAATCAGAACCAAATAATAACAGTTAATTTAGCCGGAAAAGGCAGACGCCAGAAAAGTAAGAGTTGCCATTGATCTGTTGCAATATGCACTTAATACGTCCAAAAAGGTTACAACAAACTTGAAGTACTAACTTATTGTGATATTGTTTTGCCTTTATACTGAAAAAAAGGTAATACTATCCATCCAACGTCAACTGTTAATACACGTCCAAAAAGAGCGGGAGAGGTATCAAACGACGCGCCTTGACCGCTGTAACAATGATCCTAAGGGGGAAATCCGATATTTTATTTCGTTCAAGCGATTTTTGCAATTAAAGTAGAAAATTGTCTGTTATTTTCATGTGGTTATTGTAGACACAGATATAAGGTGTTATAAAATGTTTTTGATTAGTGGGGTGTTTTAGAAACACGCTTCAAAAATATTGCATTTTCTGATCCCTGCGCTTATTCCCTATGTATGTCTAAGCATAAATATCCTCATTTGTCGAAAATTGCTTTACGATATCTAGAAGTACCAGCAACTTCTGTCCCATAAGAGCGCCTATTTTCAAAAGCAGGTTTAACAATGACAAAAACACGTAACAGGTTGAAGGGGAAGAGGTTGGATAAATTACTATTCATGGCAGATTGCACAGAGGAAGAGTGGGGCTTTTGATCTTCGTTTCTTGAAGTAAAATCTATCAAATTAAAAAAATCAAATTTGCTCATATTAAACTAGTTTATGTTATTATTTATTTTATTGAAGTTTATACGAACCTATGGTAATCATTTACAAAACGTATGAATTTGCTTGCAGCGAACCATTCGGTTATTGAAGTGCTTGTTTGTCATGTACATTTAGCATCAATATTTTGACTATCGAGTCTTTTTGTTTCGATATTATCGGGTACCCGATATATTTGAAGCGATACTTCAAATGAGTACAGAATCGATGCTTTGCATTCGATATCGTGTCCCTAATGGATGCAAAAGGTACAATATTCCCTTTTACAGAATATTTACAAACGATTTCATTATTACAGATCGGTCCACATAACTTTTCAGTTTTCGATTCTGAAATCCGTACTACGTCTGCAATAGAAGCTTACAATAGCGTCATAGGAAAAAGCATTCCAAAGAAGGCTACTTTTTTCAAATTTGTAGCACTTTTTTAATGCAAAATGTTATATAGTGGACATTTCGTAAAAGGGACAACCATAATTTTTTGTCCTTATCTTTCATGGCTCTCCTTTTTTTGTTATTAATTACTTTATACTTACTATAATAAAAAAACTTAAAAGAAATGTGTACAAATACATAGGTATCGAACTTAACTACTGGAAAAACAATATTAAAAAAAATTGTTGACGTAATTACGTATGTATGTGTCTTATTATATTTTTAGTAGGAATTTGGAATTCGTGTTCCATGTTTTCTAATATCACCATTACAAAATACAACAAATCCCAATGCCACGTTAAAACTATAATACCGTCTACCATGCACTGGATCTTCAAGCCATTTATAAAGGTCGATAATTTTAATCTGATGGTCCTTCCGAAACGGTTTCCATCTTAATAATAAGAACAATTGATCTGTACTTAATCCATTTACGAATCCAAACGTTGTTACTAGTAGGCGTTCTCTATACGTTCCTTGACCGAAAAAAGAATTAATATTAAATTCTGGAACTCTATCAAAATTTGTAATATCCATTCCATTAAGAAGCCTTCTGCAAGCTTGCATACGATTTTTCTGTATTGATTATTTCTCTGCTTTGATTATTCATATTATTCGACGTGTGTGAAGAGCCAAATACTTCTTATTTGAAATCGCATTAAACAGTGAATAAGTGGGACTTATTTCGTTTATGAAAGTGGGACTTATTTCATTTAAGAAATATATTATTCAAGGGGGAGGAGTTATTTCATTTTGAGTGGGAGTTATTTCATTTCAAGTAAATTTTTAAATCATTTCATTTTGGTGGGACTTATTTCGTTTTCAAAAGTGGGACTTATTTCGTGGGAGTTATTTCATTTTTTTAAGCAATTTTTGGTGGGACTTAAGCTGCAAACAGCCATCGACGTGTCTGACGGACGGTGGCGGTGGACGTACGTGAGCAAATTTGCAATTTTTTATGAACGTTGGGCTTACGTAGAAACATTCAATACAGTGTTACCATTCCTCAGTTTGCATGTATGCTTACCCAAAACTCTACTTTTGTATTTGTAATTTTTCATTTTGTAAAATGTCGAAAATAATATTAAATAACTAGATATAGTATATTCATTTATTAACTTTAACATAAGTCAAAATTTTTAAGATATTTCGACAATATTTAAAACTTTTTTGGGTATTTTTGTAAAATAATTGCAAACGGCCCAAACTCAACATGCAAATAGTTGAATAGGCAACACTGTGTTGCGAAGAGCGATCAGCTGACACGTTTCTTACGTAAAAATCAGAAATTTTTTGAGAGGAAGGACATCACCGTGGCGTTAGCCACGGCTATGGCAAACACCCTGAGTTGGAATGGCGTAGCCCAGGGTTATTTTTTTAAGTGCGGCCGAAGGCCGCCAATGCGGAAAGGAGCTCTGCACATAAATACCATGGATCACGCCCCGAATTGGGGATCTGACCTAAGTCAATCCCAGATTCATGATATCGCGCCGCCCATGTTTTGAAAATGGCAATAAGGCCATACTGGCTTTATTTCCATTAGCAATTGGAAATAATGCCATATGGCTTTATTGCGTATGGCTTCATTACACCCCACCGTCATGTCATCCCTCCTTCCGAAAGGAAAGAGAAGATGGGTAATGCGAGGTGGGAGGCATCATATCCGTAGATCAAGAATCGAGTTGAACATCATTACCTTTGTGCATATTAGTCGCCTCTTACGACCGGTATGCCTACCGCGGGCATATTCTAACCCCCTACCCGCAGGGTGGGTCTATCTCTTCTTCTTCTCATACTAACAAGCATCGGAACAAAGTTATAACACCACTTCATGTTCATGAAAGGAATAAAAATGCTAGGTTTTTCTTGAAACTATTATAGGGCTAAAATTCTCTTCTGAGGTTTATGATGGTATACCAGTTCCATCAGTAGCTAAGCCTAAACACAAAAGGCACGGGGGCTACAACGCCAGATAATAGATCACAGCGAAAGCATAAATCCCTAAAGCGCTGCCAAAAACTCAAGAATAAACAAATTAGGCCCACGAATAAGCCGAAGAACAAAAGGAAATTCCTGGATCTGTCCAGCTCTTCGGATTAAGAGCAAAATATACCTTTTGATGACGGGTCTGATGAATTAGAAGAGTTCAAAGAAAATTTGTGAGGACATGATGATGAGTACAGCATATGCTATAAAAAAGTGGCAGTATGTGGTCTGCAAAAGATGGTCGCACCAAAGTTGCATGTCTTACATCTTCTTCTTTAAATGGCCATCTAACCGCCTGAGCGATTTTGACCGTCCAACATAGCTCGCCAGTCATTTCTTCGTTGCGCCAAGAAGTCCCTCACTATTTCGAACTTTTTGCTGCCAGCAGTGGCGTGGCTGCCAAGGCGCGATTGCGCTGACTCTTTGCATGATGACAGCATGTACTTTGTTTTTCCCTCGTTCACCACCAAACCCATTTTTTCCGCTTCTTTTTCTAGTTTGGAGTAGGCAGCGGTTACGGCGCGGTTGTTAAGGCCGATAATGTCAATGTCGTCAGCATAGAATATTGTTCCAGCCCGGTTAAGTTCTGCAGCTTCTATTATTTTCTCTAGCATCAAATTAAAGAAATCGCACGATAGGGGGTCACCTTGTCTGAAACCTCGTTTAGTTTCCAACGGCTCGGAGAGGTCCTTCCCAATTCTGACTGAGCTGGTGGTGTTGCTCAATGTCATTTTGCAAAGTCGTATAAGTTTTGCGGGGAAACCAAACTCAGACCTAGCGGCATATAGGCAGCTCCTTTTCGTGCTATCGAAAGCGGCTTTAAAATCAACAAGGTGTGTGTGGATTCTTTTATCACGGGTTTTCTCCAGGATTTGGCGTATTGTAAAAATCTGGTCGATGGTAGATTTTCCAGGTCTGAAGCCACAGGTCCAATCTGTCTGTTCACGTCAGGCTTCAATCATTCGTACAATACGATATTCAAAAGGCTGATTCCGCGATAGTTGGTGCAGTTTGCAGGATCACCTTTCTTGTGGATTGGGCAGAGAACACTGAGATTCCACGTCTTACATAAACATCTAAAAAAGAGCTTTAAAAAAATAGTATGAAATTTCACACCAACCACACTTGTTTTTTTTCTCAGAAAAGGGGCCATATTTTATTTTCCAGTTTACTTGTAAAATATTTGGGCTAAGTGCTCCGAAGGCCTCGGTAATGTTGAAGACATTCGACCCTCATAGCTATTTTGCGATTTATTCAAATGTTAAATTTTGTTATATTTTTAGATTGTCCGAGCCTTGGTACATCGATTCGTACTAAAAGAGCCCATCAGTGAGCTAACATTAGACAAGGATCCTAGCCTAGAGAAGGGTGCGGATATTGATGAATACTCAAAAACTATAACTTTGGCTATAGTCTTCAGTGCATTCATCATTTCACCATTAACCGACTGTTTGGGATCTGTGTTGGAATTAAATGTAGGACAAAACAAAACTATTCATATGGAAATTATGGAAAATGCTTATACATGTATTTATTTATATAATTCATTTTTCCAATTTCAGGGTCTTCTGGCAGCGATTCCTCTAGCCTACATACTCCCCGGCTTGGCTTACATACAAATGGAGCCACATTCGCTATTTAGTCGTGAAAAGTTACCTGCATTGGGATTGGTTGTTTTTGGAACTATTGTTACTATATTGGGAGTGGTTGTACTCTTACCAGGGCTCATGGGCGATTGTCGTGCAGATGTTGTTATGGATTATTGTAAACAGGAATTTACGGAAGCCTCCCAAGACAATGCAACTGTTTTAGCAACAAAAAACATAGCTAACTAAGCTACTTAAGTAATTGTTATGTAAATATAACTTCAAAAATGTACTACATAATATGTACCTACAAGGGAATTGTTTCAGATGCAAAACATAAGCATGCACTTGTTAAATATGTGTGTTTAAGTTAAATTACACATACATATGAACACAAACACACACACACATACACTAAAGCGCACAAATGTGCATATATTACAAATATTATACACATTTGTAATTACTTTTAATCAAAATTACATTAGGGAAACAAATAGTTTTAAGCAAAACTACTATTTATCTAAACATAATATCTACTATTTATAAAAAGAATACTTTGTTGTATACCAGAAAGATATTAACTAAATAACATCAGCCGAGGTCAGCTCACATAATATGTAGGTACTACACATAACTTTGTTAAGACCATTTCAAATAAACACTTGCAACAATCGGTAAACAATGACACCCATTAGACCTAAATGAAAATGGGCTATTAATTCTGAATAGCGAGTTTTTAAAAGTACAGTTTTACTTAAATCCATGGTACAACAATAGGGCAGCGGGATTCTGGAAAAATCTCTAAATGCATTTTGTCAACTTTTTTTGGCACATTTTATTTAAGCTGTTTTGCCAACCAATTTAACTAAATTCGAGGTTCTAAAGTTTTAATCATCTAAAGGTAACTGATTTTGACAACGAAAAAATTCTCTGGCTAAAAGATAAAGTATATGATAAAATTGTATAAAAAATTTATCCATAAAAGTTGAAACTAATCTAACATCTATTTATTCTAATATGTGACTCACCAATTTGGTCAAAAAAAAATTTTATTATCGTCCCAAGGCTCAGAAAACTCAAAAATTATCAATGATTCCAGCAGAATAGGGTAATAATGCGGTATACAGATGAGTCCAAACCCCCAGAAAGTATTGAAGTGAGCTTTTTTGGTTCCCGCACTATTTTAGGGTTTACGTTATCGTGAAGTGAAAAAAACTTGTCACTTTGGTTATCACTTGACGTTTCTTTACTCAATTCACTGAGCTGATATGTGCGGTGAAAACTTTGCTGAAGAACATTTTGCATTACGTTGACACAAGTTGGCTTTGCTAAATGTTGTTTTATCATAGAACTGTAAGAATACAAGTAATTTGTAAAAAAAAATCGATGTTTTAATTCTTTGAAATGTTGACGATAACACTAAACTTATGTATATTGTCATTAACTTTTTTCGCTTCACTTAAAATTGTAAATTTAAAGAAAACGAGAATCGGAAATAGTGGTGAATTGACATATTTACTTTTCACTGCACGATAAAGCAAAACCAGAATTCAGCCCCTATACAGAAGTATTGTGAAGTATTTAAAACAGAAAGATTACGCTAGCAAATTTGGATATTTTTACATGTACCAGTAAAAAAGGGGGGAATCCTATGAGCGATTATGGAGTGATCGATAGGGAATATGAGAGTGCTCCTGGACTGTCCAAAATATGCTCCCTTTTAACAAGGCATGTCCTAGGCGGGCGAGACCTTTAAGCTGTTAATTAAACACCTTTACACCTCGCTACACTTTCATCGACTATTAAAAAATTACAAATAATTTTTATGAAAATCTCTGCTTGATTTCTGGGATTTTAAAAAAACAGTTACTTTTCAATCGATTTATTGTTCTTTGACGAAAAATCATGATACAAAATATCACATTTGAGTCCCCAAAAACCAGTAAGAGATCAAACAAGGAGATCCCTTTTTTTTCCAAAGCACCAAATGAGATCACAAGCTATTGCGCTGCTCCACATTTGATCCCCTGGTTGCTCAAAAAGACCGCTCTACGCCTGCTCATCATAAGAACGTTTGTTATTGTATTGTAGGAACATCTTTTAATGGAAATCATTTTAAAATTAAACATATGTACGTGGATAGCAAATCAAAGCCAACTTGTCGCTGCATTTAAAATTATTATCTATAAAAATCAAAATAAGATAAACCACTGTATGAGTACTTAGTAAAGTTGGAATTATTGGGGACTTAGCGGCAAAGCTATAGTAATGGACCATTATTGATTCTGAACTGCAAAAACTGTGGAGTTTCATTGAAAAATTATAAAGAAGTGTTGCACTTGCATTATATAAATAATTGAACACCAAATATAAACGCAGCTAGAAATCCCGCGAATCATTATGGATGTGTCCAAAACCAAAAATTCCATTAATCGCCGATGGTGCATTATATTGCTTCCCAAAAGTTTAGTTAGTTTACTTAATATGCTTTAATGTTTCGAGAGTAGATAGTATCAGAAATCAGCTATTTTTTGTGTGGGGAAACCTAATAGCAGACTTAACTGTTTCGAAAAATATCTCGTAGTCATATCTATAAGGGTCGAAATCACTCCGAATAGAGCTTGACCCGGTTTCGAAAATATTTGAAGAAAATTGTCAGCATATAAAGCAAAAGGTATCCCTAATTTTTAGTCCCAAATTTAACTAATTGAACTGAAGGTAGTACATACAACGAAAAAAAAAGAGAAATTTATAGAGCGCCATTTAATGTCTGAGTATAGTACTTATAGATAGCAGCACCTGCTCAATTTTTACAAACACAGACAAGGCCGAAGTTTTTTTTTAATTAATAGATATGCATGCACATAACAATTTTGTAGATGCAACGTAGGCATTGAGGAACTTTAAGAGATTTATTAGTTAGTACTTTTAATAAATGAATATGTAATAGTGTGCATATTTTAGCCCTATTTAAAAAAAGTGTTTGTTATAATTGCAGTACCTCAAAACTGATTTGAAGAATATTTCCAAAAACGCCATCTGAAAAGAAATCAAATTTAAATACATTGACCATTTTACATTAGCATTCACATTGTAGACCATTGCAATTCGGAAGGGAGACATGGTTTTGGTACAGGCAGCATCTCATTTTCGCTAAGATTGGCATACCAATTATTTGAAACATTTTTACCAATAAGTGTCTGGCAGTAACCCCAGGATGTAGGACGAAGAGTTATTTAGAGTACCTCATCAATTTTTCTTTGCGTCCACTCAGAAACTGAATCTCAGAGTATAACATTCTGAAAGCCGAGCCATTTGCAGAGCTTGCAAGTCGTACCCACTTTGAACCCTCCGTCTTGCTGCCGTCCATCTCCATTTCTTTGTCTCTGAGTTCTCCTCCACCTTTGCACGGTTAACCAAGCCTTAAATTTTTAAACCCAAAGCTGACAGTGGTAGTCCAAGAATTTCCCTTCTTTACAGCAACTTGGGATCATCTTCTCCGAGCTCAAGCTAGAAATCCTGCAACATCACCCAAGCTCGCGAAATCTTCGCAGATACATACCTCGCTCCCTTATGGGTGGGGTGGCATGTCTGTGGACAAACGGGAATGGCATTCTTTGGTTGTCGTTGCTGGTAGTCCTCGGCATTGCAGAGTACCACCCCACAATCCTTAAAAAAAAACTTTTTTTGGTGGCTCCAATTCTTTTCCAATTCTCATTATTATTAAGATCCAAATTCATTATAGTATGTACCTAATACAAAATAAAAGCAAATTGTTTGTCAAATAATTAATAGCAGTATACAAAACTAAGTAAAAAGTTAGCAAACAGTTTTTAATAGCAACAAAAAGTGTACCAAGATACAGATTGATAATTTGATATATGTATATAGAATGTTATCTTTTTCGAAGAGCTTTAATACATATGTACATATGTATGTATAAATACATATCAAGAATCCTTTTTAAAACAAAATTGTAGTGCGAATTTAATAAATATTTAAATGCAATATTATAAATGAATAAAGTGCTTAATGAAAATACATTGTACCTACTTACATACATATACGATGGAGTATTAGAGTATGTACTTCAATACTTATTCTCATTCATATATAAAAGGTGGTGCAATTTACATGGCGGTGTCCTCAATAACCTACGTGAGAGTAGTTTTAAAATACTGCCAAAGCAATAGAGGGAGTAGTTGGTGCTTGAAAGCAATATCGCAGCGGATATACTAGCCAGCCTATGCTGAGCGTCAGGTTCATACCAGCCTTTATACTAGTCAGCCTATATGTCCGTGCCTGACAAAAAAGTAATAGTTTCAAAACAGTTTAAAATATCGGATATCGATAATAACCTAATTTCCAAAATTGCGTAGGTTGAGAACTACCCTGCAGCAAATTGGACAAGCTCAGGTTTGGGGGTTCTTGTGTAACTTGTGTATGAAGGATTATCGATATCCGATATTTCAAACTGTCTTTCAACTATCACTTTTGTAACCAGCATAGGACGATTCACAAAGCATGCAGCTCAGGACAGTGTCTTTTGGAGTCTGGCTGCAGGGTAGCCTCAGCTATGTATATCAGTACTGTCGGAATGGACTCTGATTAAGAACGAGTTGCACAGTAATGTACTGGCGACAATTGCCAATTGTAATGTACTGGAAGACAATTTTGTAACAAAAAAAGGCATAAAAGGGGAGCGAACGAGAGAGATAGAGAGAAAAAGTTTAAACTACTTGATCTGTATCATTGTTTTTTCCTTCAAAGAAATTTCCAATATACAGACACAACTTTTCTAGAGTTTTATTATAGTACAGATAAGCGTTAGTTTTCAGAACGAGATACAAATACCATGACTTGGCAATGATATAGGCCCTAGAATCTTATTTGAAATTTTCTATATCAAAAAAGGGGGCGTGGTTATCATCCGATTTCGTCCATTTTAAACAAGAAACCTGGCTTGGCCAGAAAGTAGCCTGTGTACCAAATTTCATGCGAATATCTCAAGTTTTACTCAACTTATGTTAATTTATGTGATTTTCACAATTATCGATATCGAAAAAGGCGGCGTGGTTATAATTCGATTGCGACAATTATCTCAGTTGTTATGCAAGTTATGTCAATTTATGTGATTTTCGAAGTTTTCGATATCGAAAAGGGGGGCGTGGTTATCTTCCGATTTCGTCCAATTTCAATAGCAACCTACCTTGGCCAAAAAGTAACCTGTATAACAAATTTCATGTAAATATCTCAATTTTTACTCAAGTTATCGTGTACACGGACGGACATACGGACGGACGGACAAGCCTTAATCAATTCCTCTTTTCAACAGTCGTATGGCCGAGTAGACGTGTTTCTCTGTGCTGCAGTTTTCGTCATAATTTATACGTATTTAATTCGTCTTAAAAATACCCTTAAACAAGTCCGGTGTAGCTAAAAACGTTGTTACTATTTGGCCCCAAAATAATTCGTGTCCACACGTCTTGTTATAATAAAAAATTAATTTAATTTAATTGTTATCCATCATGTCATCGGGTAATAGCAAAATGACAACGAGAGGCAGCAATAAGTTGTCCCCACCGCGGGGTAATACCCCGCATCTTAACAAAGGCAGAGAATCGGAGAGTCCGTTACCTACACAGTGGTTGCAGTTGTTGGACAAGAGAATGGAAAAAGTGGAGGAGAGTTTGTTTGAGCGGCTTAGTGCGAAAATAAAGAACAGTGAAGAGCGGTTAATGGAAAAGTTCGGCGAGGTGTCTGCGGAGTTGACTAGTGTGAAGCAAAATGCTAAATTGTTCGAGGTGAGGTTGACTGCCGTTGAGGCATCGTGTGAGGTTATTGCTTCTCTTCAACCAGAGGTCTTTGCACTGAGAGAAGAAGTAAAAGAAAACGAAAACAAAGCTGTCGCCACTGATTTTATTATAAGCGGCATACCCAAGTCAGATAACGAAAATTATTCTCAGATTCTCTCAAATATATGTAAAGCTGTGGGTAGTGAGTTACCTGCAGTAAGAGAAATATTTAGGGCGCCTGTTAGGAGTTCGAATAACAAGAGCATAGATAACAACAAGAGTAAACCACCACCAATTATTGTTGTGAAATTTTTCTCCTCCTACGCGCGTAGCGGGCTTTTCAAAGCGATCGCTGGGTTCTGTAAAGCAAAGAAAAGAGCTCTCAAGCTAAACGATATTTCTATGGATGGTGATGAAAGTATTCACGTGCATGAGAGTCTCTCGAAAGCGAACAGAAAACTAATGAATTATGCAGCTCAGCTTAAGCGCAATAAAATGTTAACAGCGGCGCACTCAGTGCGTGGACATGTGTATGTGCGAAAAAGTGAGGGTGATGAGGCGATCAAGATTATCGATAAGAAATCGATTGACGATATTGTTTGCACTGGTTGAAATTCATGTATAGAATCTATCGTTTTAAAAATCTGTATATGTTGGATTACGTTATTTTTATCATTTTTCTTCTTGTATTCTATTCTTCCTTATATCTCCTCTCCATTTGCACTCTGATTTTCAATGGTTTCACTTGCATTATAGTGAACATGTATGTATATGTTTGTAAGTTTGTTTCTATATCAGTACAAAGTTTGACCTAGCATGACTGGTATACAATCCCTTGGCGCTAATGGAAATCATAAGTTGATGATCGATATCTTATGTAAGCAATATTCTGGGCTAAACGTTGTTCATTTTAACGCGCGTAGCTTAGGTTCTGAGAAGATGGACTATGTAAGATACGTTTTTGAACAATCTTTGGTTGACATTATATGTGTATCTGAGACGTGGTTTAGTGGTAGCTCTTCTGACTTGCATTGTTATATTAAAAACTACAATGTGGTTCGACATGATCGTATTAATAAGAAAGGGGGTGGTGTGGCAATATATTGCAATAAATCGCTTGATATCAAAGTACTTTCTAAGTCCAGTGGATCTGATATTGAGTATATTATTACGGAGGTCTCTGATGGTTTAAATAAAATTCTTGTTGCTTGTGTCTATAATCCACACAAAAGCTATCCGTTAGATTGCTTCTTTTCCGATCTATCTGCATTTCTTATTGACTATGAGTGTTTTTGTATTAGTGGTGATTTTAATGTTAATCTGCTTCTTGAAGATGCATGTTGCCTTAAACTGCGTGACCACATATCAGCATCCGGGCTAGTTGTAGTAAACAACGTAATTCCTACTAGGTATGACAATAGCTCTAATCCCAGCCTTTTAGACTATTTTTTTACTTCCGATTTGGATTATGTACTTAAATTTGATCAACTTGGTTTCATATCTGACCACGATCTAATCTTTTCCACTCTTAACATCGTGTTTAATCGTCCAGCAGCTGATGCTGTATTTACGTATCACGATTTTCGGTCACTAGACAATAATTCACTCTTCGCTGACTGTTCGAGCATATGCTGGAATGATTGTTGGTATTGTGATTCAGTCCACAAAAAACTTGACCATTTCAATAGTAATCTTACAGAATTATTTAACCGGCATGTCCCTGTTCGCACAGCCCATTTTAGTAACAAATCTTGTCCCTGGTTCAACAGAAAGGTGTGTACTTCTATAAAGAAAAGGAATATGTTGCATGCTAAATGGAGAAAGTCGCGTACTGAAACCTCATGGAATGTATACAAAGCTGCTCGGAACAAAGCAACTACAATGATAAGGAGGGAAAAAACACGGTTTTATCATCGTAAGCTTGATCCCGCCCTGCCTTCTAAAAGTTTATGGAAAAACATAAATGATCTGCGGATTCATGGCAAAGAAACTGAGAAATGTAAGATAGATCCCGACATCTTAAATAACTTCTTTATTGGTTCTACGGAAATCTGCGATCCTCCTACATTTCATATACACTCAGTCACTGCCACTGCTGCTCTGGAATCTTTCACTTTTCAAGGAGTAAATGAGTCTGACGTTACTAAAGCCATTATGTCTATCAAGTCAAACGCTGTTGGTAGCGATGGAATATCGCTTAAATTTGCTAAACTGGTTCTTCCTTTTATTATACGTCCTCTGACTCATATACTGAATCACTGCTTTACAACTGGTAGCTTTCCAACTTCTTGGAAAAAATCAATTATTTTGCCTGTTCCAAAGAGATCTACTGCCTCACAGCCCTTTGATTTTAGGCCTATTAGTATTTTACCAGCTTTCTCGAAGGTCTGTGAGTCCTTGATGGCTCAGCAGATTTCGAACTATATTAAGGAAATTAAATTACTCTCACCGCTACAGCCTGGGTTCAGGCCGATGCATAGCTGCGCTACTGCTATGGTAAAAATCATGGATGACATCAGAATGCCATTTGATGATGGTGAACTATCTCTGCTCTGCCTTTTAGATTTTTCTAAGGCATTTGACACGGTCAATCATTATTTGCTTTGTTGGAAGCTGAAACACTTCTTCGGATTCTCCGAAAGTTCCGTTAAACTTTTAACTAGTTACCTTGGTGGAAGAACACAGCAAGTAAAAGTAGAAACAACTCTCTCACAGTTGAAAGCGGTAAATGTAGGGGTGCCTCAAGGTTCGGTTCTTGGTCCCCTATTGTTTAGTATGTTTGTCAATGATGTCTTCTCGGTGTGCAAATATGTCAATGTCCATGCGTATGCTGATGATATTCAGCTATATCTCTCAAATCGTATTGGTCTTGTTGAAGATTTGTGTTTTAAAATGAACAGTGATCTTTCTTCTATCCTGCTGTGGGCACAACAAAATGCCTTATGTTTGAATGCTTCCAAGTCATACGTTATGCCCATATCTAGAAATGTGGTTATAAAAGATATTCCAAAATTGCAAATTGGGTCATCGGACCTCAATATGGTTGACAAGATAAAAAACCTAGGCTTCCTGATAAACAGTAAACTAAGTTGCACGGACCAAGTGAATAAGGTAGTTAGTAATGTATATGTCATTTTACGCAGATTGTGGCCCTCTGCTTGTTTCACACCCCAAGAAACACGTAGAAAACTATCGATGCAACTAATTTTACCGCATTTTACCTACTCTGAGTTAGTTTATAGCAAATTAGATTCCACTTCGACACAAAAGCTAAATGTGGCATTCAATAATGTTACGAGGTATGTTTATGGAATAGGCCGCTATGAACATATATCGCCATTTAGAGATAAAATATTAGGATGCAGTATAATGAATTACTTAGCTGCAAGAAATTGCATATTCATGTTTAAATTGTTAGAGTGGAAAACTCCTAAATATTTATATGATAAGCTGCAGCTAACCCGGTCACAGAGACACAATATGTTAGTTATACCCAGACACAAATCTCTTACATCTGAACGAATGTTTTTCATAAGCGCTGTAAGACTTTGGAACTCTATCCCAGAAAGTGTTAAGATTGGACTGAATAGGAACAACTTTAAGACAAAGCTACATCAACACTTTAGTGACCTTTGAATTCAATAAATCTTTGTGCAAACCCTTCTCTATATCTATTCACCATGTTTTTCTTTTCTTTACAACAATATGTGAATTATTTATCTATTACTTATGTAAATACATGCATTTAAGCACTTATCATATATAAAACATTTTCATTTTGGATAAAACATTTAAGCTAAGTTGATGTACATATAAAAGACTATGAGGTCTTAGTTGTACAATTAATGTATTACTTTATTAAATAAATAAATAAATAAATAAACCTAAGAACTTTCATATATAGAACTCTATATCTAACTCGATTATTTTGAGCCGTTACATAGTACCGTTATGTGGACAAAATTATAATACCCTTGTACTAGTACTAGTACGCTGGGTATAATGAAAGCTGTGGCCATGCCCTTCGTTTGGCACCCATATTGAACGCATACATATATCAAAGTTTTATGGAAACAACATTTTGACCGATAACTCATTTATCGATAAATATATTGAAGTATCGAAAAGCTAGAACGAAAGCTGCCCCGTTCGTTTATACAGATATTTTACGGAAATTTTAAGGTTTTTGGGCAACACATTTTGACCGATAACTCAGTTATCGATAAATGTATCGAAATATATCGAACTTTAATGAAACCTGGGGACTTCCCCTTTCGTTTCATACCAAATATTGTAGAATAGATTTAAGGTTTTTGGGCAAACACATTTTGACCGATAACTCAGTTATCAATGAATTTATCGAAATACATACATATACATATATATATATATATATATAACAACCTTAAGAATTACCAAGTTTATAAAAACTACACCTTTTCCAAGTGTACTTCAGAATGCGTAAAATGATTTTAAGAAACCGTAAAATGTACTTCAGAATAATCAATTGTACTTCAGAAATGGTAAAATGAATTTCAGAATAGTCAATTGTATTTCAGAAACTGTAAAATGAATTTCATAATAGTCAATTGTACTTCAGAAATGGTAAAATGTACTTCAGAATTGTCAATTGTACTTCAGAAGCCGTAAATTGTACTTAAGATCCTAGAATGTTTCACTGCTCATTAAGCCAGTCGGGAAGTACCGGGGCGAACCGGGTTCATATCCAGCTAAGAACGGTCCCTGAAGTACAATTGCCTATTTTAAAGAACATTTTACAGCTTCTGAAGTACAATTTACCATTTCTGAAGTACAATTTACAGCTTCTGAAATACAATTCACAATTTCTGAAGTACAATTGACTATTCTGAAATACATTTTACAATTTCTGAAGTACAATTGACTATTCTGAAGTACATTTTACTGCTTCTGAAGTACTCTTGGAAAAGGTGTAGTTTGAAAGAAAATGTGCTACGTCGACCAAAAAAACAAAATTATGGAAGGAAAATGTGCGCTTTATTCTAAAATATGCCTATGACGGGTACTTTAGTACGATCACATAAGGAAGGAAACTGCATTTTCAGATTTTAAAAATAGCAACAACAAGAAAAGTTAGGAGGTTTTTGCCTCTCCTGAAAAGTTAGAAAATATTGACTTAGCACCTTTTCTTATTTAACTACCGAAATGCTTGTTGCAATAATACACAGCGTGTATGTTCATACTTACATATGATCCTAGTAATAAATATGTAGTAAAAATGAATTAAAATAATTAAATTCCTACTATGTAATATTTTGTTTTACTTTTTAAAAAAGGTTTTTCTTTGTTTATACTTTCATTTAAATAAATTTCATGTTTTGAAATACATAACCGAAATTAAATATTAATATATTTTTCAGGAACATAAAGTTCAAGTATAAATATTAGTAACAATATGTACATAGATACTTATGTACATACATGTGTATGTATGTATGTACATATGTATATCTTTATATGAACTCATGTAACTATGCACATCTCATTTTGTATATCTTCCCTTAGCTACCCGAATGAAGGTACTTAAGCAGGTTTCACTGTATGTGTACCACCTAGCGAAAAAAATATAAATAAATCTTGAACTATCACTGGGTTCTGAAGTCTGTGTTCAGTTTCAAGTCTCTGCTTATCAATAAGTTTCTCAAAGATTTATCGCACGATCCATATACATATATATCGCTTCCCTAGTTCAACAACGACGCAATTGTAAAATATAAAGTTTTGATGAAGCAAGTTTCAATATTTGTCCGCGCATACGTTATTCACGATTGGAACAACTTCGCAAGCGTCTAGCGCGTAAACTTTTTGTAATACAATTATAAAATTGATGCACAGCAATAATTAGTACTTTTTAAAGCTTTTGTGAGCGTTATCTCGAAACTGAAAACTGACAATTGCGTCTTTGTTGAACCAGGAAGGGATATGTAATACTTGTACATTGGCAGTAAGAACTAATACCGTTCGAAAACATTACAGTAGGCACATATTTTTTTTTATTTATTTGGAAGCATGTATGTACATATGTATGTTTATGTTTGCATTCAATACACAAAGAAGTATGTACATTATAGCGTATCGCCAAATATTCCCCCCTGGTTCGAATGTTTACTTGTTGGGGATTTCAAAAACGGAAAAAAAAAAATTTCGGCACCCTGTAAAAACAACGAAATTCGTTATTTGCTTATAACTTTTCTATTTGGTCTTTGATTTCAACGAGCAATATATTGTTGTAAAGGTTTTAATCCGTGTCATATTTCGTCCATATAAGCCATTAACCAACTTTAGCTTTTATTCAAATTTATTGAACCCCGTATTAAAAAAAAATGTTTGAATAAAGTAAATATAGCCTTGAATATAATTTTGACATCATTATATGAGTAAAAAGATTATTACACATATTATTTCGGCAATATGTCATTTGATAAGAATGACATGTGTAAACACGGAAGTAATTGCCTTATAGATGTTATATTTGACCTTTGATTTCAAAGAGCAATATATTGTTGAACAGGAGTTAATCCATGTTATATTTCGTCTATAGAAGCTTTTAAGCTAACATGTTAGTTTTAGGATTTATTTAAATTTTTATGAAACCAATACCCTTTATGTATTAAAAACAAGTAAGAAAAGGGCTGTCTTCGGCTGTGCCGAAGGCTTTATACCTTTCATAAATACGCATATTTTTTTTAAGTGTCCTACATGGCCAAACCACATATATCGGAGCAATCGGTTATATGGAAGCTATATGTTATGTTCCTCCGATCTATATGATTTTCATTACACACATAACATTTATAATAAGGAAAAACCTCGCAAAATTTTACGTTCCTAGCTTCTTAACTGCAAAATGTATAGCCCAAAACCCATTTATCGAAACTATCGATTATATGGGAGCTATATGTTTTGTTTGTCCGATCTGGGTGATTTTCACTACAGAGGTTAAGAATATAATATGTACTAAACCTGCAAAATTTCGCTCGCCTAGCTTTTTGATTGCAAGAGTTATAGGCCAAAACCCATTTATCGGAACAATCGATTGTATGGGAGCTATGCGTTGTATTGGTCCGATCTTACTGATTCCGACAAATGATTAATATAATACAAAATGGCGGCTCCATACCAAATTTCATCGAATTTCTCTAAAATTGAGGGACTAGTTTGCGTTCAAACAGACAGACGGACAGACGGACATGGCTAAATCAACTCAGCTCGTCGCCCTTACCATTTCGGTATACCTAATGGTGGGTCTATCTCTTCTTCTTCTCATACTTACAAACATCGGACCAAAGTTATAATACCATTTCATGTTCATGAAAGGTATAAAAATTAGTAGTAGTGAAACAAGTGTCTACTTAAATGTTATTCACGTGTCATTATTTATTTAATAAAAGTCTATTATTAACATTATTTTAAAAAATGCCGTTTGATAAGAGAGATATGCGAAAATTGTTAGGAAATTCTTTGTTCCCAAAGATGCTATAGATTTCTATAGTACATCGTACACTCAAATGATCAATTGGAGCTCATTTATAATTACAGAGCCACCATGCTTGCAATTTTATTCTGATACGGACTTGGAGGAACTACAAAATTCTAATGATGTTATTAAAATACCTGGTTAATATTTCCAAACAGCAGTGATTGATACTAATTATACTAATTATAACCTTTTAATTTACTTAGATTTTCTATGCCATTCTGAAAATACTGAGTGATTTGTTCACGTAGAAATTGATTCTTGTACAGAAATTGTCGAGGAGGAACGCCTAGGTTATATGTATATTCGCTAAACTAAGTAGCCGAGAACGTTCCAGCAAATTGGAGTCAAGGGAAGATTTAGCATAAGTGCATTACATTTATTTCCTCATTATATGCAGGTAAATATTTTTTTTTTTTACCTAGTAGTGCTTCGCACACAAGGTATATTAACTTCATTCGCCTAACGGTAGTATGTAACGGCATAAACGAATCGAGATAGATGTTGATAGATACATATCAAAATGTTCAGAAGGAAAAGAGAAATTGATTGAGCCATGTCCGTCCGTCCGTCCGTCTGTGAACACGATAACTTGAGTAAATCTTGAGATATCTCAATGAAATTTGGTATGCAGGTTCCTTTTCACTTATCTCGGAGCGCTACTGAAAATAGGCAAACTCGGTTAAAAGCCACGCCCACTTTATATATATGTGTATAATATTTTCGAAAATACAAAAAGAGTGATTATTCAGTACACTTATGTATAAGAATAATACTCGGTGTGTACTTTAGCGTTAAGGCAAAAAATAAATTTGTAAAAAGGGGTGTGGCACCGCCCACTTTTGATTAAGTCAAATTTGGAAATATTATTAGTCATAAATCAAAAACCGCTCAAGATAGCAAAATAAAATTCAGCACACATATTTATATTAATACAGGCAATATTCCGAAAAAAAAATTAGCGAAATCGGGTAAGGTCCACGCCCAATTTTATACGAAAGATTTTGAAAATCATCATAGATATATTGAATATGTAATAACTTTTCTTAAACTAGGTGTATATCATTTCTATTTTACCTCTAGAGTGTTCGTGGGCAAAGAAAGTCGAATGCACAAAATTTTTCGAAAATGGGCGTGGCCCCGCCCCTTTGTGGTGGATTATTCCACCAAACTTTCCATGCCATAACTCCGGTAAAAATTGATTTATTGAAACGATGTTCAACATATAAAGCTAACTCTTTGCTGTAAAAATAAACAAAATTGGTTAACGGACACGCCCACATTTTGAACACAGTTCTGAAAAATTTCTTTGTAAAATTAAATGTATAAGTTATATAAATAAGATTTTACACACATAATAAGCTTTTTAAGCAAAACTAAACTGTAAAAATATGTTTTGAATTTTGGTGAAGTAGGCGTGGCGCCGCCCACCTTTCAGCAAAAAAGTTCAGCTACTTTCAAATGCGATTGCTTGAAATTTCAAGAAGGTATTTCAATGAAGTTAGTGAGATGCTTCCTAATAGTATGCAGTATACTCCTGCTAAAAATTACGCAAATCGAATAACAAACAAGCAAGATTTACGGGCAAGTAGTTAACACCCTACTGCCTTTTTTTATACATTTTTTTTATTTTCATACCTTTCCTGGACATTGGGAAAGCTATTTATATTTTGTTATTTAGTAATAATTTAATCGAAAACAATAAGTTGCCTTTATAACAACTTTTCAGGTATTAAAATAGACCTTAGTTAATTGGGATACCACAACTGATCACTACTAGGTATTTAATGTTCGGTTCCACCCGAACTTAGACTTCCTTACTAGTTTTACTTAGTTTTAGTAAAAAAATTTTTCTTTTCCAAATAAAAGCTGAACTTGGCATAATGGGCTAAAAGTTTGTATGAATGAAATATGAATACCTTTCTAAAAATGTATCACTTTTGAAAATTGAAATAGAAATATAGAAATTATAGAAAATAAAAAAATTTCGCTGTTTTTACAGGGTGACAAAAAAATTAAAAACAATTGTTTTCAAAAACCTCATAAGGTAAGTGTTCAAACTGGGGGGGAACATTTTCAACTTTTTTCCCTTCTTACACCGTGATACGCTCCAATGTACATACTATATAGTACGAATTTCGGAACTCAGTACGCTGGAGTTTTGAGAAGCAAAATCAAGCAATTGAATAAAAAGTTCCTGTGCGACAGAGCTTAGCTCGATAGGAGCTCTTGTTGTTGTTGGAACGCCCCGACTATAATGGCAGCCCTTTTGTATGACCGGTGTAACTTCCTGGTCATGCCACCTCTACCTACGTGAAAAAAACGATGGGTGAGGCGCTTCATATCCGTAGATCAACCATTGAATTGCACGTCCCTCCTACATTGGTTTCGGAATTTTTACACACTGAGAAGATATATAACTTCCAAAATAGAAGTATTACATACTATATGGCGAGATTCCGCTTTTTTTTCAAATATTTTAAGCTAATTCGATCAGCGCACCACCTATCGAAATTATGATTTCTGAAAATTATATTGTTATCTGTCAAATTTAAAGGACTCTAGGTCAAGGGAAAGTACGTTAAAAATCAATAGCAAGATTCCCGATTTGAAATAAATTTTCAATATTGGTAGGCCCCTCCGACACCTTTTATTTGTGATTCATTTCTTAAATGAAGATATTTTTTATTTATGATTTTATATGATGTTTCAATAAAAGATACTCTTTGCTTATGATTGGTACATGTTAAAAATTAACTTGACTTATGATAAACGTATAGTGGTCGGCTTTGCCAAATACTATAAGTGAAGCACAAGCAAAACGCAAAAGTTGCAAACTTGGCACAGCCCACTTTTCCAAAACTTTGTAACTCTTGACTAAGGAGCTCATGTGCAATTAAACATCATAATTTATATCAAATACTTTTCCAAAACTGTATCTAGCCTATGTCGTACCTACCAAACTTCTAAGCCTATCATGAAAGTTTCATAGAGATCGTCTCTAAACTTTGGATATTAATGCAGCACAGACAGAGCAAAAGAAATGTGGGCGTGGCACGCCAATTTTAAAAATCTTAAGTAAAGGACCAATATATCCAAAAATCATTCAAAGACTTTCCGAGTTATCTCAAATTGAAGTTTTATACAACGCCCTCGTTTCCAAAAAAAATGTATGACCTGTGTCCTACCCAACCAAGTTTTGTTCGTATTCGGGAAGTTTAATAGAGATCGATCTTAAGGATTATTGAAGAACGAACAAAACACAATGCTATGCTTTAACCTGTGATCCAAAAAAATATACCTACTGAGAAAATTCCAGTATTCCATTTCTATACTCTTTAGACCACCTTCATAAGAGTACTCCCAAAATACTCATATTGGATTACTCTATGGAGTATTCAATAGCAAAGCGCTGGCAGCATTTCCAAAATACTCTCACGTAGGTACTCCATAGACTATTCAGAAGGGTGCTCCGAGATGGATTAGGTTATCAAATCACCGGACTTGGCCATAAAAATTGGACACACTTTTTATGTTTTATTTTTACCAATATCGTAAATCTCAATTCATACAGAAATATAAAAAAAAAAGCCCTTATAAATACTTTTTACGTCTATATGTACATGCGGTTATAATTTTGTTGTATCTCGATGTGATTATCTTATAACCCTTAGCCGGTCCTACACTGCCTTCACGATCCATAAAAAATGTAAGGGTTTTTAAAGTTAAAAAACAAGTGCATGATCCAACTACAACAGGTGGTAGCAGCTCGACAAACATACAAACACACAAAAATTTTACATGTATGTATTTTATTTTTGTAATCTGTGGGTTTATAGTTAAAATCGTACTGAAAAATATTTTGACTGTCAAAATTCGAGAAAAAAATAAAAAACAGCTGGCCTATCGACACGACCTGTATTATTGGATCATGATAAAAATAAACTGGCCTATCAACACGACGAAATAAATCTTTTGATTTTGATAGTCTTCAGTTTCATGTAGTTATAAAGTTGCTATTTTTTATTGTTTTGAGAATTTGAAAACTTCTAGAAAAGCAAATAATTATTATTTTGAGGTTTAATTTAAATTCGAGAGCTTAACAACTACTCTAGACACATAAAGATACCTGGATTTATGCCCTTTTATCTTGAGAAGTTTTAGAATAATGCCACACTTCTCTGCACTTATAATAAATCCAGTTTAGAGCCTGTGTATGGTTTCCTTGCCAGGTCAAAGATAGCATCAACAAAAGGAAAATTTACCGATGCCCTAGGGCCTAGGTAAAATCAATCTAGGCTTCTAGCTGGGAAACGCGGAATTTTATTATGATTCAAAATAAACCAACTCAAGTCATTCACATCAATATTTTCGATACTTTTCTTCCGATCTCTTTGTTTGAGTTTTTTTTCCATATATGTACATATGTACTTCAAACTACATACATAGCTCTTAATTTTCTTCGGTGCTTCGGATATACATACATATGTACATATGCATACATATTATTGAAGAGTTCAACTTCGGCTTCAAAACACTGGAAGTATTCGTTTCCGATTCAAAGCAGTTCTTTTAAGGAAGGATGCTAATATCTCAATAAATTCGTCATTACTACCCACCTTCGCAAGGACAAAGTCCTGAAATACCCCTTTCCCATGAACAACATGTCACTCACTAAAGCGATAACCGAAAAAATATTTTAGCGAGCTGTTAAACCAACAGCTGCGCCATATGCAACTTCAAAATAATCGCTTTGTTACTATCAGAATGTGTTTTTGTATGTGCCCCTTTTTACTTTTTTTATCGCCACCAATCCTAATTATTCACTATTCAGCATGTGAAGATTAAGTAGTTATGTGCATGCCGCAAATTAGACCACAAAACATTTTCACCGCAAATAAGCGATAAATAGCTTTTTCGTTACCGGGGTACGACGTCTAAAATTATTTTATTAGTATAAAAGGAGAATGTCACATTCAAATCTTATTAGTTACATTAACATATTCCACACAAATAGTCAACAGTGTTACTTTTTCTTAAATTTATTAAATTTTGAGTAAAAATAATGGCAGACAAAAAGAATTTACTACTTCTCTTCGATCGCCCTAACGAGCCGGTTTTTATGAAAAAGGGAAAGGAAGCTGTGTTTGATGTACCGGACAAGTTTCTCACGGACCGCTACCGTCCAATCGGTAATGAGGTGCAGAGCCGTTTCGGTGAAACAGCAGAAAAACGTATCCCTGTTCGTGATATATCCATCCCAGATCTTCGCATACCGATGTCATTGCCTCGAGATGCCCAATTTTCGCTTTTCATTCCGGCTCATCGTCGTATTGCAGGGCGTTTGATTGATATCTTTATGGGTTTGCGTTCTATTGATGATCTACAAAGTGTGGCCGTGTATGCTCGCGACCGTTTGAACCCCTACATGTTCAATTATGCACTTTCAGTGGCTTTGCTGAATCGCCCAGATACCAAGGGACTGGATCTTCCGTCGTTTGCACAAAACTTTCCCGATAAGTTTGTGGACTCCCAAGTGTTCCGCAAAGTACGAGAAGAAGCCACAGTAGTTCCCGAAGGATCTCGTATGTCAATTACTATTCCACGTGATTACACTGCCTCCGACCTGGAGCCCGAGCATCGCCTATGGTACTTCCGTGAAGATCTTGGCATTAATCTTCATCATTGGCATTGGCATTTGGTTTATCCTTTTGAAGCTGGCGATCGTGCAATTGTAAACAAGGATCGTCGGGGTGAACTATTTTACTACATGCATCAGCAAGTAGTGGCTCGTTACAACATGGAACGTTTTAGTAACAACCTGGCTAGAGTTGTCCGGTTTAATAATTTCCGCGAACCCATAAAAGAAGGATATTTTCCTAAGATGGATTCATTGGTAGCAAGTCGTGCTTGGCCACCACGCTTTGAGAATACAAAACTATCGGATTTGAATAGAGAATTGGATCAAATAAACGTGGACGTAGCTGATTTGGAGCGCTGGAGAGACCGCATATTTGAGGCTATATCTCAAGGTTTTGCTACAGATGTAAGTCCTTATTTGTTTCCGAATTTCATAACAAAAGTTTTAGCTTTCTTTAATAATTATGAATAATTTTACCGGCTTTAGGAAAGCGGTAACCGTGTGCCATTAGATGCGGTTCGGGGTATTGATGTTTTGGGCAATATGATGGAATCATCAATTATTTCTCCAAACCGAAGCTTGTACGGTGACTTTCATAACATGGGGCATGTATTTATTTCATACTCTCACGATCCAAACCATCGTCATTTGGAATCTTTTGGCGTTATGGGCGATTCAGCCACGGCCATGCGCGATCCCGTTTTCTACAGATGGCATGCCTACATTGATGATATCTTTCAAGAGCACAAGACCCGCCTAGCACCATATACTCTACCAGAGCTAAGTTACGACGGCATATCTGTTACAGGTGTACAAGTGAGTCCCGAAGGAGGCCGGCCAAACGTACTTCAAACCTTTTGGCAGCAGACAGATTTAGATTTGTCGCGTGGAATGGACTTTGTACCACGTGGAAATGTCTTTGCTAGCTTCACTCATCTCCAACATACACCATTCACATATACTATTAACATAAATAACGCAGGCGGCGCCCAACGATTCGGTACTGTACGTATCTTCCTAGGCCCAAAAACAGACGAGCGTGGACAAGGGATGCTATTCAAGGATCAACGTTTAATGATGGTTGAGTTGGACAAATTTGTGGTGTCACGTAAGTATTATTTATATTTATATTGTACAACTATAATAGACCCAAAAATTATTAGTTAATCCCGGAAAAAACACAATTCGACGTCGCTCCACTGAGTCGAGTGTTACAATTCCTTTCGAACGCACCTTCCGGAATTTGGAAGAGAATCGCCCAGTAGCTGGTAGTCCAGAGGAATTAGAATTCAACTTCTGTGGTTGTGGATGGCCAAACCATATGCTCATTCCGAAAGGTCTGCCTGAAGGTCTTCGCTGCGAATTATTTGTTATGGTGTCTAACTACGATCAAGATAGGGTAAGCAATACATACGCGAAGGGTTAAAAAATATGTATATATTTATCTATGTACACTTGATTTCAATATTCTACAATAGATCGAGCAGGAACTGGTAGGTAGTTGCAGTGATGCAGCATCATATTGTGGGGTGCGTGATCGTCTCTATCCTGATCGTCGTGCCATGGGATATCCATTCGACCGCCTCTCTAGGGCAGGCGCAGACAGACTTGTTAATTTCTTGACTCCAAATATGAGTATTGTAGATGTGACTGTGCGTCACGAGAATCGAGTCGTACCAGGCAATGCCTAATACAAAAAAGAGGATTTCATACCTACTAATTAATACATATGATATGTTTAAAAATTAAATGCTTGCATACAAATAAAATGACGTTGTTTGATAATAGCAATTTTTATATTTTTTTGTTTCTCAGTATGAAAAATAGTGTGGGGCATGTGGTAGACTCCTGAAATTTGTTCTTCTAGAGCGGACCCGCTGAAAATCACTCAAATTAGGGTGTTCTCCATTGTTATACATTTAAGTTCTTTGTTCGCAGTGTCCAGCTTCTCATCAGACCCCTTCTCGGACACTGGGATATAGATCAGTGTCTGCACCAAAGCCACTGTTAGCATAGTTAACAACTAAGGCTATAATGTCCTGTGACGCCACGATATCATTTTTCTCAAATGTGCCATTTTTAATTCGTATTAAATTCTTTTGGTAGGTACATATATATGCTAACTCAAAAATATGCAATTTGTTTCTTTTTTAAACTGGGTAAAATGGGTGGGGAGGAAGTTTATAGGATTAGTCTTGTTTTTGTATCAGGTACAGTTAACTTCTCCATAGGACATGGACGAACAAATATGATCAATTTATTCAATATGAAGATACCAAATAAAAGTATTACTCGTATGGTCCTCTGCGATTGATCCCGAACTAATCGTATTTTACAGGGAAGTATTTTATTTGATTATTCGCCGGCTATCATATCACGCAATGCAGGCAAGTCCGCATGGAAACTGAGGCAGTGCTGCGTTGCTCTAACTCAATCTCCCCTCTTTATGGTTACTCTGGCATCATCGATTTTACCTTCTAAGTACTGCAGCCTCTGATTCGCCAAACTAAACTTTCACTGAGGGAAAAGTTAAAGCGAAAACGAGGTAGATTCTACAATAACCAGCTATGATAGTCAACCAAAGCTGAAATATGTCAAAACAGCTTTGGAAATGTTATTCTTACCTTGCAAAATAGTGCTCCTATTTTAAGATTGTTTCTTTTCAATTCAAAATGTATTTATGTTGATTTAAACTTGCTCATATTCAATTCAACTTTGAAATTTAATTGATTTACCCTGACTTCGTTTTTGTTTTAACATCTATGTATTTCTGTCAATTTAAATACTTTCAATATTGAACTGAAAAGTACAGAGTTGTTCATTCAACATTATAAAGAACTTACTTTAACTATTTTTCAGGGTTATTTTGACTATATTTTAGGGTTGCTTTAACTATTTTCCAGGGTTGCTTTAACTACGTCTTCAATGTAGATTTAACTTTGTAGGATCCTTTTTTAACACTGGAACGTACAATGCTTCAAATTTCCAAAAGTAAAACTCAATCTAGGAGCCTTTTATTTCATTTTTTTTTTTTTAACATATAATATAACAACTACAAACATACACCTGTGACTCGAACCACTCTGAAAGTAGCGAGATTTACTTAATTACTTTTCGCAATGCTTTTAATAGTAATTTTGTTTTCGTTACTTTTAATAAAAACATAGTAGATAATATAACATAAAATCAATATTTCAAATCTGAGAACAATTCGAAAAAATTCATTAATATTGTACATTTTTAACGATCTTTTTAAAATAACACTAGGCAGGTCACAAGAGTGCCATATGCGTCATGTTTATAAACATATCACGTACAGGGAAAATCACATTAAAGATAATATTCATAATATCAAATATACTCAACTCTACTATAAGTACTGTCATTATTTATTGAATAGAGGTGCAACGGCTTACTTAAAAATTTCGATATGTCTATAAATGAATTCTATCAATTCTACTACCAACTTCGAATGATTAAAAATGCGTACAAAATTTTTTTATTTCGATTGGGTAGCATAATACATACAACATTTCATTTTGATATAAAAAGTTGTGTATTTTATAAAGTTCAAGCACATCGCTTTGGAAAGCTAAATAGAAGTTTGTTTTATATTTTGTGTTTCTGTAAACAATTTCGTCTAATATTAAGCAATTGTTATACTTTCACTGTAAACAATTTTATAGAGTACTTCTACTTTTGTTAAATTTGTAGTTTGAAAGGTGAAACAGATAAACATATTGAACGTTTTAAGTATTTTTTAGAAAGTTTATTAAAGACACCACATTCGACGACAGGTAGTCAAATTTTTTTCTTATTTCAAAAAAATATTTCTGAATAAAGTTCCAAACTAATTCCCACCCTTCAGGATATGATAAGGAAAAAACTTGAAATATTTTGAAGCAAACGTCTAAGCTCTCACGAAATGTCAAAAATTTGTATAAAGTGGAATCGAAATACATATGTACTATGTATGTATATAAAAAAACTGTGCAGACTATTAACGGATCCAACAACAATAAGAAAAGGTTGTATTGTTAAATGCCATGAATAATATTTACTAATAATTTCGTCAATTTTAGGTTGATAGTTATTTATAGACTCAATATTCAAAACCAAACTTTCCTGCGCATCAACGATTGTAATTTTTTTGGAGCGTTTTCCCAAGTTATTTGTAAACCTTGAAGATGTTTGTAGAACCGACGTTAGCAATATGGAAGTAATCCAGGGAATCTAACGGAAATTGCATTAGATGTGTCTTTAGTATGCTTAAATATTATATATACGAATTTTCCCAACGACAATAACTGCTTACACTTATCATTATTTATATTTATTTTATAAAAGCGCACTATATTCCTTTTAAAGTGGTCCCACTTTGAGTATAAAGAGTCTTGCTTCAATGGGTACAGAAGATCGAAGTCAATTTTGATCTGCCAAAAGTGAAAATTTAAAAGCAAATAGAAACATAGATCGGAATACAATCAGACAAAAAAGTATATGTTGTTTTACGACAAAGTTGATAAAAAAACTTTCCAAAAACCGAATATTAAAGAATATTTCTTAGAATATACATATTTCTATGAACCCGTTCTTCTGAAGTTTTTGGTTCAGTGTATTCGTATTAAATTTTACATGATAGGAATATCCAGAGTATTTTTATTTATTTACCAGCTCAGGTAATCGTTTACGTGGGGTACCGAGCGCTACTACACAACCAAAAGTGTTGAGATATGTATCAGGAGACGCGCTTTGGTCCCAGGAGCATGAATATAACTCCGCTGAACCAATATTTTTAGTAGTTTGCGAGATATTTGCAGTTAAAGTTCAGAATTTTCTGTCATTTTCATGTGGTTGTTGTAATCACATTACCCTGTGAGAAAAGAGTGGCACGCGGAAGGACATCACCGTGGCAGTAGCCACGGCTATGGCAACCACCCGGAGTTGGAATGGCGTAACCCAGGGTTATTTTTTGTAGCGCGGCCGAAGGCCGCCTACGCGTAAAGGTGTTCTGCACATAAAAAACATGGACCTGGGTCATTTTTCGATTTTTCGCAAATATTTTCCAAAATAATGAAAATATTGGTTGAGCGGAGTTATATTCATGCTCCTGGGACGGAAACGCGTCTTTTGATACCTCTCCCGACATTTTTGGACGCGTATTAGCGCTCGGTACCCCACGTAAACGATTACCCCAGCTCAGGTGCCCGAGCGTCGGTCAATTTTGGCCAGGCTTTTAAAAAGTCTATACTTGCCAAGTTCTTCAAGTCTTTTTGCCCGGCTGAAAACGTAACACATTTCTTCTATTAAAATTGCTATTACTTCCTCCTGGTTTATATCATCAATGCCAAACTAAAAAGATGAAATTAAAAAAAAATTAAATGAACGATAGCTACTAAAGGTTGAAATAAAATACCCAGCAACAAGGTGACTGAAAGTCAAAATATTTTCATTCAACATTTGCTGGTCGAAAGTCATAAAGCAATGACACAGAGTTGGTCGAAGGACTACAAGATCACTCCAATGACATATACTTTGTGGCTGGCAGAGATGTAAAAGAATGAATTTTTTGCCGATAATTATTCTTTTGATTTATCGCAAAAAGATTGCAGTCATTTTTTGAATTCTTTGACTGGGACTTAAAAAATTAAGTCACCATTCAGACTTCATTCTGCGAATTCGAATTCTTTTTTCATTAATTTTTTGGTTATTCATGATTGCATTCATTGAATAAAAAGTCTCACTGGAGTCAATTGAAGTAATTTGGAGTCAATTTACTTGTGGTATATGAGACATGATCGAAAACTATTTTTGTTGCAAATAGTTAGTGACTTCACTCAAAAAATGAAATCAGTAAGTGACTTCTTTAAATGACTCCAAAGTCGTGACTTCAAAAAGACTTTAGACTTCATTTTTTCATTCGTTAGTCAAAAAGCGAGTCAATGAGTGCATTCAAAATTTGAAGTCATTGAATAAGACTTCAACTGATTGCATTCGCATATGAATGCATTCTTTTACAACCCTGGTGGCTGGACAACTTTCTGGTAGGAGAGAATACTTTATAATTTAGATTTAAGTATCACTTCAACTTTAAGTAATTTTATTTATAATTTTTTTTTTTTTTTTTTTTTTTTGTTAGTACCATATTTTGTTTTTAGTGTTAAGTACCAGTAAGATGTTTGAAGTGCCTGGTTTTTGTTTTAGCTTTAGTTCCTGGTTTCTTACCTTTATTTTTAATTATTTTCATTAAACTCCTGTTTTGTTTTCTACTTTTTAGCTTTAATAAATAATTTTGTTTTCTGTTAAATTAAATGTTAAGTTTTATTGAAATAATTTAAAAAAAAAGTGTCTGAATTGTATAATGATCTTCATTTTTATCAATTGAAGTAGTAAGCAAATTGAATTAATTAAAAACTAAATTTAATATTACTCTTCATCAGGCGCGTAGCCAGAAAAAAAATTGGGGGGGGGGGGGAGGTTAGGTTGGCCAAAGTGGCAGTAAATAAGAATTACCTGTAAATACACACATATTTATATTTTTACATATTACATATGTTAAGGGACACTGAATGCTGGATCGCCTTGTGGAATAAAAACACATTCGTTTGTCAAGATTTATGATCCAAATGTTTTTGGCATAAACTTGGTTAGATAAGTATATTCTACCCATGCGTTATGCTTATCATTACAACCTGGTTTCTTACATACATACGTAGCAGAATGATCATGTCTATTAATTTTTATTTCCCCCGGAATCATAAGAACTTTGACATCTTCCATGATTTTTTCGTTTCTAATGTCTCTCTTTCGTTTTTTGGCAATTTTTTTCATTCGCACGAATTTGTGAGAATAAGCAACATGGTAAAACTCGTATTAAAAATAATACTGTGTGCTAAAAATGTTTGAAACCGCGTACTTCCTCGCCTGTAAGGTCGGTCTTGTTATGGCCCATATTATCAAGCACCGGCCATCCCTAACTCAATTTCGCTATTTGTTTGAAATATCAAAACTGGGTCAGGAAATCAGGATAACGATAAAAGAACATACTAATTTTTTTATGCAATAATAAAAAACACGATATTGTTTTTATTATCAGTAGTTCCCTAATAACATCTATCATTATTGAAAAAGGAATCACATTTTTATATTTTGAGTTTCAGAAATTCTTACCCAATATCAAAACTCTTGGATATGGAAATGCAACAAGGACTAAATAATATGAATTGATCTCTTCTCGACTGTCAAAGTATTTCTGAAAAATTTAAGTGTAGAAATATATGTATATCGTTATTTGTACATATGTATATATGTAATAATAATAATAATAATCACTTTACTTACTTTTTTGGCTCTCAATCCAGCCTATTTTGACTTTCGATTCTCGGTTTTTCGTTTTCAGCCAATCAAATAATGGCTCGTAATAGTCAAGTAAGGCGCCCCCGCTCAAACTTGAGTTGTTCCCTAAAACCTTTGCTAGAGTCACCTGCCATGCCTGAGAAGAACCCAAGGACATCATTGACCTGGGGAAAAAGGGAAGCACATATATGTATATTTTTTTTATTGATACTGAGCGCAATACTAGTACTTTAGAGAATTGCCGATAGCGTGGTTCCCATAAAAGTCGCAGTTATGTAAAGGTCCTTGATGTCCAGCCTTTTGACAAAAAGAGCGATAAAGTTGATATCCAAGGACTTCAGACACAAACTTTCTGCATTGAAAATTACACAAAAAAAACAAGATTTAACTACACATGTGCATCCACTCATATCTTTATGACTACAAACTTTGTTTGATGGTTTTGCTCCATATCCAAATAGAAACTGTAGGGAAAATCGATAGCATTTTCCGGTCGATCTGAAGGAGGCTCGACACCGGCGTATAATTCCATCAATTCCCAGTAATGCTTATTTATTCTTTCAATTTCAACTGTACCATTTAAAAGATCATTCATTACTTTCGTATGCACGAAATATAATGGAATATTTAGGATTGTGTGGATACCCTGTTAAAATAACAAAAATCTTAAAATTGTGTTCCAATTCGAGAATATACATACATATGTACATATGTATGTATGTAAATTACGCGTACCATTCGAAAAAGACGATTCATTAAGGTGGTTTCTGAAAATTCGAAATCTTTCGACAGACCAATGGCTTGTAAATGTTTGGGAGTTGATGCAGATAAGATGACTGCCTCGCCAACTGGATATTCCAAATCGTATGAACTGAAGAAGTAAGATGGGAGATTTTGTTTTTCCATGGCATAGTGTACTCGTCCTAAATATCCATGATTCTGTAAGAATTTTCTGAAATCAACCTTCTTGCAGTACTTCATGTACACATGAGGGGTCAAATCAAAAATGTCAGCCTTGCAATCACCACTCTCAGCACTCTCGTCTTGCTGTTTTAACTGCTTATCATAGAAATTAGGAGGCAACTGAACAAATCCGAGTGATTTATAAAAGTTTTCTGCTTCATCAATCATAGTTTTCGGCTCAAAATCTTCCACAAACTTGTCGTAAGGTGGCAGATTTTTCTTCGGAAAATATGGCTCAATGACACTATTTGCTTGCCACGCTTGCTCGCGAGCTTGCTGGAATAGATGATCGGGAATAGGCCCCCTTGGATTGACAATATCGCCACCATACTTTTTATAAAGTTCATTTCGAATGAATGAGTGTAGTTGCTTGTATACCGGTTTAATTTCCTTCATTACTTTATGCATTTCCTTCAAAAATTCTTGATTGTTGTAACCACGAAACCAAAATTCGAGAATTGGAATATCTAGATAGAACAAATAAATAAATCAACAAAATGAATAAACGCAATAAATCAGAGTAATCACCCTTACCTAGAATCTTTGCGACTTTCTGGAAAGCTTCAATAATGGTATAGAAGTTGACAGAAGACCAAACTAAATTTTTGTCGCGCCACGATTCCCAATAATATTTCAGTTCATCTGAATCATTGCTTTTTTGGAAAATCTCTTGAATATCAGGATAGTAGGCCAGCGGGCTATCGTCTTGATCGAGCATATTAGCGCCACCCGAATAGGGTTCAATATCTTTATCTGTTGAAAGTTCCTTAAGAGCGGAAAAATTTATCAACACAGAGGAAAAGTAATCTTCTCCTAGAACAAAGAGTTCTCCTACTCTACGGAGATTTCGCAAAGCTGCTTTAACTTCTTCGTCATGAATATTATCCGAATTGTATTCAGCTGCCTCTTCAGATATTTGTACCAGTTCGGCTGCAATTCTTTTGACGGTTTCAAGTTTCGAGAAAATAGTATCAAAGTCTTCATCACTGGTCGACGTATATGTTTCCTCAGCTATTTGATTGTACAACTTATAATAACGTTCACTAGCATCCGCGATAAATTTCTTGGCATCCAGCTCATTGGTTGCAGCTGTAAATACAGACTACACATATATATATATAAATAGCTGCACCGACATACTACAAATTGTAGGAAATCGGAGACAATATTTACAACTTATTTCATTAAACTCTGTTAAATTCGTTCAATCCAAATACCCAATAGAGGAGTTATTTCATTAAATTTAGTTTTTTGTCCCGGGGCGTGAATGAAGATGATTTGCTGACACCGAAACAAACCACATATGAGTGACCGTGTTGAAAGCATGACTAAAGAACTATACTACAAATACAGTAATACAAATACTGTAAAAAACATTGGAGTATCGAAGTACTCCAACACTCATCCTAATTTAAAGTGAAGAAAAGAAAACGACAAGCTATAATGATTTGTAAAGTTTCTGTTCACTTCACGGTAACGCTAGTTGAGTTAGACACTTCAAACTTGAAAAAAATGTTCGGCATCCGGTGATTGCAACCTGTGCTTATTTTAGATTAATAAAATGCATAAAGAAAGAATGGGGCGAATGTTGCTGTCTGTTTCCCAACTTTATTCGTATCTTGGCTTTGGCTTTTTGTCAACCTGTGCCATTTTAGAAAGTTCGGCAGTAGTTCTCATTGTGAACTTATTAATGTCCGATATTTCAAGCTGTCTTTAAACTATTATCATAGTATACTTTTGTAACCGTTACAGGTTCATTCCCATAGTGTGTAGTTCAAGACAGTCTATTTTGGAGCCTGGTTCTTGATTTGAGCATGCGACCAATGCCAGTTTTTATCCCTCCACTGCCAAAAAAATGGTGCGACTGAACTTTAAAAAAATCAACCGAAATCAAAGGTTATTTTTTACACATAAAAGTAGGCTACAGAGATTTAAATCAACCTATTGTAGCCCACTGTATACGAAAGGTATTGATCTCGGATCACTAAAGGTTGTTCCCATGATCTTTTGATTTCATAACACGCAAAATACTTTAACTTTCACTTACATTGATATAAAAAGCTGATAATATAAGTAAAAAATTAAAAACTTGCGAATTCATTATCAGTTGTATTTTGTGCCTATGAGAATTATTAATACGACCAGTAATCCCTAGGTTTAAAATGGAACTAAGCATGTATATTCTAAAGCGATTAAATATATTCGGTCTCATTGAAATTGAAATCGAAGCAAGGTGAGATTAAAATATTTAAAATAAATCATTCCTTATCTATCTTATCTTTTCGGCCTCTACCGCAAATGTACATATATTTGAGATGAAAAAGCTAAATGGGTATACTGTCTTCTTCTTTGTATTTATTTAACACATTGAGCGCCAATCGAATGTGGCGAATATCTTCCCCGGGTGCCATGCACATTTTTATCTATAAACTGGTGTGAACGTAGAAAATGTTGAGACATGAGGGTAATTAAAAATAGTATCAGAAAAGCAGCAACTAAATATGACAAATGGCGCTCATCTTTACATAACCGTGTGGAAAGCAAGATACTAGTCGGTGACCAAGCGACAAAGCTGGTTCCATTCTCTTATCTAACTTCTGAAGAGTAAGAACAAATTGCTCAGTGGTGTACCGATCTAAAAAATGAAAATGGATACAAGATCATTCACGGGCGTAAACGACAGTAGACGATGGCGCAGTTCTCTCCCTCCACAAACCCCACGCCAAATCTGCGCTTGTCGACATGCCCACTGCAGTAGATGTTGCAAGGGTCTTTGTTCATACTTCCTTTTGCGGGTGTTGTCATCTAAAAATGGGGTTCTCATATTCGCGGCTTTGTTGATTATATATTAATTTAGTTAGATTAAATATAAAGCTTTCTTTTAAATAACAGTTTTAAAATGAAATTATAATCCGTTTGAGAATTTTGTACGTAGAAAAGTACATGCATGTCAAACAATTGATCAAATCAGTGCCAAAATGAAACCACGAAGAAAAGTGATCATCTGTCCAAACGATTTCGTAAGTAAATAATATTTGTTTTTGGAATAATCACAGTCACCTTTTTCTGAAGAAAATAGAAATACTGAATTGTTGTTATTTTTTAAGGTTGACCTATTGTGATTGGAAAATGCAGTTTTCATAAGTAAATCAACAATTAATCTACATATAAAAACTATAACGCGACGATTAAAATCCTGCAGAAAATTGAACTAGCTCAGAACTATCCCTTAGCTATACGGTTTAGAGACACCAGCAGATCAATCCCTAGGCAATGCTTTCAACTGGCTTTATCATTGGCGGTGGAAATTGTCATCAGTGCAACCCGTTCTGAACCGGTTCTCATTCGGACAGGCCTAGCACATTTTCGTTGTGACTAGTTCTGAACTGGTTTTAATGTACGGTTACTTGTGGATGAATGATTATTGATATCCGATACTTCATAGTGTCTTTTAACTATCAGTTTTGTAACCAGAGACTGGTTAGTAGTTTTACTGCAGGAACATAAATAGCACTTTCTAAAAAACTTATTTACTAAGAACTTCCACATTATGTAATCGAACTCCATAAGTGAGCCGGTATTTTCAAAGGCCTCGGACTACAATTTTCACCATCAAAATCTTATATTTCCTTCAAAAACATTTTTCCCAATATGAATAAGATTTTATCTCAGATTAATATTTAAAATTTTCTACAAAATATTTCACGAAAATTTAAAGATTTACGTGAATTCAATTATAAAACTCATTGAAACTAGGACTTTTACTAAAACAGAAGTTGATTGCTTTTTATTAGGGATGGCCAAAGTTGAAAAAACCTGTGTGTGATTAATCGATTTTAAACTTCGAAAAGAAACTTTATAGAAATACAACATGTCGGTACTATACCATAGGGTTCTTCTCTCTACATTTTTAAAAGAACTCAAGAAGTTTTAATTCAACAAATATTTATTTTTCAGTTCAAGCTCAAATATATTCAAATTAATTTTGTAAAAGTAAAAAGTTCTGAAAATGGCAATACTTTTTTTTCAGTGTGTGTACAGTATTGTGCATATCAATTGCAACAGCACAAAACAGCGAGTTTTGAACATAAGGGTTTTTTGTATTGAATTTTGCGTAATTTCGTTGACAAATATAGTTCACTAGCTACTTAATCCCGTTCAAAGAAATGTTTCAAATTTTTCCCAAAACTCAGCAAAATTTAATACAAAAACCCTAATGTTCAAAACTCGCTGTTTTGTGCTGTTGCAATTGATATGCACAATACTGTATGTATTTTGTACTTATAGCAATATAACGTATTTTGACTATTATTTTCAAGAGTTATTTCCTCCAATTTGTATCTAGGAAGAAGAGAGACAAAGAGTGCACGAATGCGCACAAAGGAATCCGTTTGGTATGTTTTTGTTTACATGAATATTTTTTCTGGGCTCTTTTTTCAACAGTTCTGACTTCTTCATTCAAATTGGAATCATCACAACACAACACAACACATCATCGGAGTTCTTGCTGGTGTTACAAGGTTCATCCTTGCTATCCCAACCGGCATGATTGCGCTGGAGGTGTCCTTTTAAGTTGGACGTACCACCTCTCAAAAGATCGATTAAAGACGGATTCGATAAAAAGATCGAAAAAACCGAAACCGCCAACTGAAAAAACCGGTTTTCTCACACACCGATCTTTTTTGGTCATCCCTACTTTTTATAAATGTTTGACAAGGGTAAAATTGCTATGAATAGCGACTGTATTTTCAATAAAGTGGCTTGTAATGTAATTTTGAATTTCTGATACTGATGTACATATGTACTGACTAGTAGGTCAACTGGTTTATTGCTTGAGCAGAAGCGGGCAAGTGCCATCCCGTGTGAAAAATACCAGTTGGTAATATGGGAAAACTGCAGGACTAGAATTAGTTGAGCTGGTTTGATAAACTAGTACAAATCTAGTAGAATTAACTGCAGGGTTACTACGTATCGACACACACATATAAAATACATACCAATATCGAAATTTCATATGAAGTACTGGCCTTATGGTTCAATTATGCTTGCATAGCATAGCAATACATTGCATGGGATCTGTCATTTTCGATATCTGTTGAATTGGTTTTACATGTATTCGATTATACAACGCATGGCAACCCAGAGCATGGCATAGAAGTCTGTTGAATTTTGATCTCTATGTAACTTAACATACCTGCTGTCAAAGCTTTTGCTTTTGAAATTTCAATTTTGACTCAAGGCAATAAAAAGGCCATGAAAACTAATTATTATTCTTTTAAATTTTAGTAAAAAACAAATAAAAGCGTTGTAATGGATGAAGAAAAGCTGAAAGAATGTTTCGCGAACATGTGATTTTGAAGGGCTGTGCGTTGTGCTAAGTATAATCAAAATTTTCTTTTACGTGCTGTGTATTGCTATGCTATGCCCTGCTATGCAAGCATAACTTAACCATTATGTTTAGCAGTTTCAGTTGTTTTAGGAGTTTCCAAACCTTTCTTGCAATAGTAACGAACATGCCTAATATAAACTTGCAAAATTTGTGAGTATACATATGTATGTATGTACATATGTATACTCATATTATGTTTGATAACACGCTAGTGATGCTACGGTTGCGGTCAGCGGGTATCTAAAACCCGAATTGCCTGAACCGGCACCGCTTACTGCGGGCTAAAAAGGAGTACGAAATCTACATTCGCACCCAATCGACGACAGTGCTGAGTAAAGAAATAAGGAAATATAACAAAAATAAATGAATTTTAAAAGTTTGTTCACGACTCACACACTCTCTACCCGGGCAGGTACCGAAAACCGAACAGCGACCAGACCGCGAAAAAAACTTTGTCTACACCATACCCAGTAGCAATATAAAATACAGGAGAGGGCAAGAGTTGAAATTTTGAATTTTTTTAAAAGAGGTTTGAGCATAACAAATCCCTATATTAATAAAAAATAATTTAATAATTTTCCTATAATACTAATATTAAGAATACAGATGGGAGTTTCCATTGTAACGGGCGCTACAACTTTGCGCATAATTCTTTAATTTTGAAGAAAAATATTAAGGTAATCATTGAAATATTATACGCTGTCAGAAGTAAAGGCACTACCTTTAATGCGCCTAACCACCTAATGGGCGCTTGATTTGCTGGATGCGCTTACTTCAGTTGCCCTGGCTTTGCTGGGTCAGCTTCTATGGCCAAATAGAAGCTTTCAAAGCTGTCACAATGAAGCATTTCATGCAGGTAAGGTAAGGCTGTCACTTGGCCAACTTACATACACTTTAGTAGAGTTTAAACTAGTTTTGACAGTTCTAGTGGCAAAGCAAGCGTGCATTGGGCCGATACCTTGAAGTGTAAGTCGAAGTTGTCAAATAGAGATTTCGGCTATTCAAAACATTAAAGCGTTTCAAGCGAGTAAAGTAAAGGTGTCACTAGGCCAGCTTTCATACACTTTGGTAGAGATCAAACAAATTTTGTCAGTTCTCGAGGTAAAGTAAGCGTGCATTGAGCCAATACCTTAAGGCATTAACTCATATGAACTATATTTTAGAAATAAATCAGTACCAACCAGAAAATGCCAAATAAGAGCGTAACGGGAGCGAAGTATAAAATTGATAAATTGCGTGTAATCCACTTTCACACGAAAGAGTGTAAATTTTTTTTATTAAACTGACTAAAAATGCCTTGGCATATTTAAATTTAGAATGTTTCCCATTATTTCCGCATTCAAAGAAAATACACTTCTTAATCCATTCAGATTTATTAACATTTCAAAGTGTAACGGGCGCGACACCTCGTTGTAACGGGTGCGACATACCTATCTATTTTTTTTTTACATATTTCAAGTATTTATTATATTTTTTCATTACAAAATTTGTACAAATTTGTAATAATTTTCGCTAACTCCGTTCGGTGAACCAAAAGCTCAGCAAAATTTGCAACGAGAGAGCGCGATTTTGACATTTCATTTGGATGGGAAGTTGCTAATTCCTGCTGCACAAATTTCTGTTAGCAGAAATTAGCAAGCAAGAAAACATATGATTTGATATCAGCTGATTGCATTTTTTGTCAACTTAACAAAAATTTCAAAGAGATTAAAATTCAATTCAATTCAATTAATTTATTAAGTCAATGGCAAAAACCTTACAGACTAGATTTACAGATTCCTTAAACTTAAACTTAAAACTAATAAAATATTCACCCCTATCATGCATTTCGACTTGGATCGAAATTTTCTCCGCTTGGCAACTTTGGTATCATGCGTTCCGTTTCCGTTCAGTTCAACTTCGAAACTTACAATTCTGCCTATCATGGACTTCGAGCGTAGCTCCGTTTTTCTCAGTTGCAATTTTGTTGACAGATAGCAGCTTGGTTTTTATTTTGCAAACAATATTAGATTAAATTTCTCGATTTTTTGTTAAAACTTTTAAAATATAAGTAAAACTCGTATATAAAAGTTGTAAAACGCTCGCTATATTTGGTTTTTGTGCTCTAATGAGATTTTTTGATATGTTTGCAGGGTAATTGTTTGCGACCGGTGCCGAGTGCTAATATTTGTCCAAATTGTGGGAAGGGGTATCAAAAGACGCGTTTCGATGCCCGAATGTGAATCCGACTCCGGAGATCTAAGATTTTCAATATTTTTGGACGCGCATTAGCACTCGGCACCGGTTGTAAACAATTACCAAAAATTGGACTAACATTCAAAACACCAATCTAACAATTTTAGTAACACCATTAAAACTAACCAAACGTGCACCGGCAGCCACTCCACACCACCAACACATACTCGGTAAACTCCTTTGTCAGTTCCGGGGCCGCGAATGTCTTCATCCAGCAAAAAGTACCATCTGCGGTCAGACTTAATCCTGACATGTCTAATGTTTGCTCGGCGTATGTGTGTATCTGCGTGCCTGGTTGAAGAAGCAGACTCTTCTAGCACCAACTCTATTGCAAATGCCAGCTACCTCCTACTGACGACATGGTAACATCCACCAACAGTGTCCTCTTGCTTTTTGTTGGTCCTCCGACGTCTGCTATAATCAATCAATTGATCTATGTATAAAATTTCACTAAATTTATTACATAATGCTCAATACATATATGTAATTAGTTAATTTATGGAATTAAGTTAATAAATAATACAATTGTACTTTTAATTCCAAAGCACTAATTTGTGTATTTTTGCTTTGTTATGTTTCAATTCCACACATTTCAAGGCAACCAGCTGATTTCGAAAGATTTATAGCTCTTCCTCTTCTTCTTTCAATCCAATTTAAACGAATGATACCAATTTTCGATTTCGGCGGAGCGTAGAACGGGAACGTAATTGAAATCCATGATAGGGGTGATTAAAACAATGGCGGACTATCTCGGTTGTAAGATTCAATATCAGCCTTGAAATGGGACCTTGACATTGCGAAATCGAGATCAATAACTCTGCAGATGCGATTTACCTCATTGAGCCCTCTTATAAGTGGGGTAAATTTGAGATAATTCGATCTCAGAATACCAATATAAAAAATATTAGTAGAGCGTAGAGCTCTATTGGGGATATTAAAACATATCTGTCCAAGAAGAGCTGAACAGTCAATGGCACCGGAAATTATGTCAAAGATAAACATTAGATTGTGAACAGCTCGCCTATTGTCGAGCGGTTGAACATTAATTAGCATACACCTGGCAGGATAGAGTGGCAGAGGACTATTAAAATTGAGAGGGTGAAGAGCAAATCGTGTGAATTTACGTTGAACTCCTTCAATTCTAACAGAGTGTGCTTTATACATGGGATTCCATATAACTGAGCCATACTCTAATTTTGATCGCACCAAAGAATTAAACAATATTGTCCTAGTATAGGGGTCTTTGAAATCCTTCGCATAGCGTCGAAGAAAGGCCAAGTTAGAATATGATTTCGGTATAATATGGTTGGCATGGTTAACAAAAGTGAAGGAAGAGTAAAAAATTACTCCTAAATGACGAAATTCTCGAACCGATGCAAGAGCTACATTAGAAACCAAATATGAAGACGCAAGCGCATTCATAGACTTGGAGAACGTTATGTTGCAGCACTTACTACCATTAAGGCACAATTTCTTTTGAAAGGCCCAAGCGTTAACAGCATTCAGATCTTCCTGCAAAAGCAGGGCATCTGATTCAGAAGAGATCCTGCTGAACAGTTTTAAATCATCTGCATACAGTAGATAGTTTGTATGCTTTATGTGCAAGCCAACGTCATTGATGAAAATTATAAATAAGATGGGACCAAGAATACTACCTTGTGGCACACCTGAGGTTGCAAGAAAATTGTAAGACTTTACAGACTCAATTTGGACGAAAGAGATTCTATCAGTGAGATACGCCTTAGCCACAACAAAAAAACGGAGTGGAAACCTAAGTTTTGACAGCAGTATTTTGTGGGATACTGTGTCAAACGCTTTAGAGAAATCGGTGTAAATTGTATCAACTTGACAAACGGCTTTAAAAGCAGAAACGCAGAATTGAGAGAATACAGCCAAATTAATCGATTAAACCTTTGATCGCAAATGCTAACTTTTCCTTGACCACTTTCTCAAAAAGTTTGGAGCAAGTAGACAATTTAGAGACTGGCCTGTAATTTTTTACCTCATTTCTGTGGCCTGACTTGAATATTGGAGTGATAGACGCAAGCTTCCACAGATCAATGAAAGTTCCGGTGGATAGCGAAACATTGAAGATATGGCACAATGGAACACTAAGGGAATAGCTACATTTTTTGAATAAAAAGGAACACAAACCATCAACATCCTTTTTCGATGAAGATTCTAAGGACGATATTAATAGTATGGTAAACCGGAATTGCAAGAAAAGAACCTCATCGATTGCCTTAAATAATTGTGGAGAGACCATTACGAGTCCTATGGTAGTAGCCAATATTTTTAATGAGCACTTTTCTACGATCGGACAAAGTGATTTGTCATCTTCGTGCAAATGCCTTGAATTTGAAGAGTCAAGTGCAGAGAGTAGTTTTATGTTCGAACCTTTCACTGGACTAGAAGTTTTGCGAACCATTAAGTCTTTAAGCAATTCAAAATCTTGTGGCGAAGATGGTATTACAAACCAGGTTTTGAAGAATGTAGCTTTTTATGTTGTTGATATCCTTGTTTACCTTTTTAATGCAAGTGTATTTTCTGCAACTTTTCCTCACGAGCTAAAATGTTCTGTTGTAATTCCCTTATACAAAAAGGGCAACAAAAAAGACAAGAACAATTACAGACCAATTTCTTTACTTTCCTCTGTATCTAAAGTCTTTGAAAAATTGATTAAGACTAGGATTATATCGTTCCTTGATCATAATAACTTTTTTAGTCCGATGCAATTCGGTTTTAGGTCAGGGTGCTCTACTGAAGATGCCTTACTAAACTTCTGTTCCTTTGTCTATGGTGACTTAGATAGTAAAAAGAGCTGCGCTGGTCTATTCGTAGACATTACTAAAGCATTTGACATGGTAGATCATGAAATTCTGTTATCCAAGTTGCATAACGTCGGTTTTCGTGGGTTTATTCATAGTTGGTTTAAATCCTACTTAACTGGAAGAGTACAGAAGGTAAAAGTTGGTAATAGTGTAAGCAACACACTTACTATCAATTTGGGAGTTCCACAGGGGTCTGTCTTAGGCCCCCTATTATTTTTAATTTACCTAAACTCAATTTTCTCGCTACCATTTTTTGGTAAAGTTACCGCTTTCGCAGACGACCTCGCGATTGCGTATGGATCATTGAGTTTTTTGGATTTGGTGGCGGGTATAAATCACGATATGCATCTGCTACGGACCTGGTTCGCCAAGCATAAGCTTATAGTAAGTAAAAAAACTCAGATGGTGTTTTTTAATCTTCAAGCGAAAAGTGTGCCCAATGTTGATATTGTTTTTCATTCGAGAACCTGTAGATGTTTCACCCTGCATGACTTGTCTTGCCCTTTGAAATCCTTCAACTCCAATGCTCACTGTAGCGATTTTTGTTTCACCATTGATACAGTGAAAGACTTTCAGTATTTGGGGGTAGTTCTTGATCAAAATTTATGTTGGTCTTCACACACTTCTCGCTTGAAGACGTACTTGCAGTCTACAGTTCGACACTTTTATAACCTTAGAAAGGTATGTTCAAACGCCACGCTTAAAACTCTCTACAACGCGCTAGTCGACTCCAAAATTCAATATGGGATTAGTTGTTGGGGTGGTGCGTCTTTGAATAAGCTTCAACCCCTTTTAACTTTGCAGAAATGCGTTATCAGGAAAATCTGTAATGCGAATCGGTTTCACCATTCCATAGAGCTATTTAGGAGCCTGAGAATCTTGCCGGTAAAACACTTGTATTACTATAAGACACTAAAAATATTTTTTATTCGGTGCGGTTACTTACATACTTTGGAGTCAGTAAATTATTGTCTGAGGACCAACACTCAGGGTTTGGTCGCTATTCCGACATATCGTACTACTCATTTGAGTAACTTCTTCACCATTGTATCCTGTAAGTTGTTTAATGTTCTGCCTGCTAACATTCGACTCATTAGAATTTTGCCTAAATTTTTGAAAAGTGTTAAATCTTATCTTTTAGAGTTATCACATAATGATATTAAGATTTTGCTGAGACCTAGTATTTAATGAACCCTAAGTCTAAAATTGGTTTTCTTGAATATAGAAATTGTAATTTATTAGCATCTTTTTCACCCCACACACTTTATACATGTATATTATATTGGATTTTAATTTTGAAAATAGCATTCGACACTATTATATCAATTTTACAGAATGCTTTACCTTTTTTCTTATATTATAAGTAAATTTAATTGATCTTAACTTTAAGCTGTTATGTAACATTGTAAGAAAAAATGAATAAATAAATCTATCTATCTATCTATCTATCTATCTATCTATATTCGTTTCGGATATAGACATTGACCCAAAATCCAGGGATCTAGATATCGGTACATCTAAAAGGCCGCTAGCCATAGAATCAGAGTCAACAACAAAATTAGACTTGAAAAAATCAGCAAAAAGATTTACGGAATCATCTAGGCTGTTTGAGGAAATTATATTTAACACAGATAGATATCTTTCTTTTTAGTTTCGAATTAGATGAGAGTTCCACCAGCATGCTGTTGTATTACCGCTATTCCCTTAGAAGGACTGTGAGGAAGGATGGGTTTTACTATTGTAACAGCTTTTTTGAGGGATTTTTGGACTTAAAAGAACCAATTGGTGAAGTATTAGTGCAAGTTTTGCTTGTACTCTCTCCTAACTAACTATTAAATAAATAAAACAGCTTCTGACGCTTCCTATTGTGTTCTCTGTCTGTCCCGTATTTGCTCCATACGTAAATGATCTTTATACTTTCCGTCATTGTTCTTCAAAGTGTAGAGATGTTTTTGCATTCTATTGGCAAACTCCATTAGCAAAAAATTTATTAAAAATGTAACGGGCGCGACACGTACTAAAAAATTAATACAGAGAAAACGGCTTAACAAATTTGTTCGAAATTTTCGCAATATGATCCCTAGCAGTTACTTGTTACGTATGCAAAGATTAATTCATGTAACGTTACTAATCCTTTTACCACAAAACTAAATCCTTTTTTTTTAACGGGCGCGACACCAATTTTGCTTAAATTTAATTAAACACTGTGATTTCTACATACTTCGCAGAATCTTGAAAGTCAAGCCCAAGTAGTGAAAAAATATGTAAAATTTCACGTAGCTCAACTAAATATCCCTCAAAAAATGAAAATTAAAAAAAAAATACTATGCGACTATGATCACGATTTTAAAGTTGTTTAATTTCATATTGTTGTGGACTTTGGAAGGCGTTTACACCTCCATCACGATATCAAAATATAAAAAAATGGTAAACTATGGGGCGTTTATGACCAACAGAGGCGGCCGCTCGCCACCAATGTATACAGGCGTCCGTATAAATATCTTAACTAACTATTTATTAATTGTGTAATCTATCTTATGTCTACCTTGCTTAGCTGATGAGATTTTCTCTGTAGCTGTGCAGTTTTAGATCTGGATTACTTATTTATGAATAGGTTATTGCTAAATATCTCTACTCGAGCGATACCTGGCTAGTTAAGTTTTTGTAACCGTGTTCCTCATTACATAACAAACACACGGTCAAAAGAATATTAAAAATGGACAATAAATTGGGATTTTCTGAGTATTTCGGCTCCAGCGCCAACTAAGGGAAAAAGAGCAGCCCGTGTCGAGAGGACTTATTCCAACAATAAACTTTCCAAATTTGGTAAAAATCCGTCTAATAGTTTTCGAGCCATGTCACCATAAAAAAACGCCCTGCCACTCTATACATCTACATAGGAATAGATTTTATTAGAATCAACTCAGTAACAAAAATAAAATAAAATGGGATAAAAATGTTAAAGGAAAAAAAATCGAATGTAGTGATGATAACCGTAAATGGCGTTCGCTCTTTGAAAACTTCGTAGAAGAAGTAACCGGTAATTATACTGGAAACACTAAAAAATCTGAAGGCAGTTGGAATATTGCTAAGACGAAATTCACATACAAATATGTATGTACATATGAAAGGATAGCCTAATTTTTACAAAAATGTTAAATTATTATTATTGTTTGTGCACTTACATATGTATATAGCAAGATAAGTTCATTACTTTTTTAATAAGTATAGTTTCTTTTCAATCAAATAATTATTTCTGTAAAAAATATCAGTTTTCGGAAACTTTTTCGTTTTGTATTTTTGTACTTACTTTTCAAGTGCCTTATGCCACAGAGTGTCTTATAATCGGTTTTTATAGAATGAAGGGTTTTATGAATTAAACAAAGTATATATAACAATTAAATAAAAATATTTTATTACAAAATTATGTGTTTATTTTACAAAAGAAGTAACATTTTTATTGCTATTCCTAGGGACACGATATCGAATGCAAAGCATCGATTCTGTACTCATTTGAAGTATCGCTTCAAATATATCGGGTACCCGATAATATCGAAACAAAAAGACTCGATAGTCAAAATATCGATGCTAAATGTACATGACAAACAAGCACTTCAATAACCGAATGGTTCGTTTTGTAAATGATTACCATAGGTTCGTATAAACTTCAATAAAATTAATAATAACATAAACTAGTTTAATATGAGCAAATTTGATTTTTTTAATTTGATAGATTTTACTTCAAGAAACGAAGATCAAAAGCCCCACTCTTCCTCTGTGCAATCTGCCATGAATAGTAATATATCCAACCTCTTCCCCTTCAACCTGTTACGTGTTTTTGTCATTGTTAAACCTGCCTTTGAAAATAGGCGCTCTTATGGGACAGAAGTTGCTGGTACTTCTAGATATCGTAAAGCAATTTTCGACAAATGAGGATATCTATGCTTATTTTCCTCCCAAAAACGCAAAAGATAGCCACTTAAAGGAAGTAGTTTGCAACGAATATATTCATTGATGTTTTCGCTTTGTCGGATTGCACTTTCACTTCCTCGACCAGATGCTAAAGTTTCTATGTGATTACAAAATTCATTTTTGTCGGAACACAAATTCTTGGATTGCATGTGCGGCTTCTTCCCGACTGATCATATCACGTAGCCAAGACATACATAGGGAATAAGCGCAGGAATCAGAAAATGCAATATTTGACGTTGGATGGATAGTATTACCTTTTTTTCAGTATAAAGGCAAAACAATATCACAATAAGTTAGTACTTCAAGTTTGTTGTAACCTTTTTGGACGTATTAAGTGCATATTGCAACAGATCAATGGCAACTCTTACTTTTCTGGCGTCTGCCTTTTCCGGCTAAATTAACTGTTATTATTTGGTTCTGATTTTCCTTCGATTCGCGTCACAAGTTACCGGGGTCTAGATACTCGATGCCGAAAAGTATCGTTAAAAAAGCATCGAGTACAAAATATCGGTATCGAAGGGCAAAAGTATCGATATGGTATCGTATCGTATCGAAATTCGTGTCCCTAGCTATTCCACACCACCCAGGAGGTAGCAAGGTAGGCGTGTTACCGATTGTTTCGGGTGTTCGGTTCCCCAGGAGGCCTATTTAAACAATACTACTGAAAATAAAATGAATAAACAGTAGTACCAAAAAATTTTGTGACTAAAAATAGAATTATGACACCATAAATATTGTGACTAGACAATGACTAAAAATTAAATATTGCACGTTAAATATTCAGGAACGTTTTAATAAAATTTATTTACATACATAGGTACATACACATATACATATTTACAAACTTGCCCACAACAAAAGACTAGGAAAGAGGGTCTTAGGTAGTAAATAGACTTGGTGGGAAAATAGGGCCTGCACATTGAAGTACAGGAAGCCGCCTGGAAAACATGGATACAGTCCATTAAAAATTAAGCAATTTAATAGAGAGAAACATCTCACGCCTGTATAAAGGATAATAAATGTGCAAATTTATGAACAAGGGAATGAGCATAGGGTAAAGTGGGGCACTTGTGACTATGGGGCAGCATTGACTTTGCCATTTTCCATGTCAAAATGATTCAAAAACTTCGCAAATACAGAACTGTACACAGCCTAATAAAATAACAGGTGCTTATATGTAGTTTGCCAGTATTCGTTAAAAGTGTTAAATGCTTAGCGGAGCAACAAGTGTTTTTTGGTGATTTTCGATTGGGTAATATAATTTTTGTGTTGGTTGAGTAGGGACACGATATCGAATGCAAAGCATCGATTCTGTACTCATTTGAAGTATCGCTTCAAATATATCGGGTACCCGATAATATCGAAACAAAAAGACTCGATAGTCAAAATATCGATGCTAAATGTACATGACAAACAAGCACTTCAATAACCGAATGGTTCGCTGCAAGCAAATTCATACGTTTTGTAAATGATTACCATAGGTTCGTATAAACTTCAATAAAATTAATAATAACATAAACTAGTTTAATATGAGCAAATTTGATTTTTTTAATTTGATAGATTTTACTTCAAGAAACGAAGATCAAAAGCCCCACTCTTCCTCTGTGCAATCTGCCATGAATAGTAATATATCCAACCTCTTCCCCTTCAACCTGTTACGTGTTTTTGTCATTGTTAAACCTGCCTTTGAAAATAGGCGCTCTTATGGGACAGAAGTTGCTGGTACTTCTAGATATCGTAAAGCAATTTTCGACAAATGAGGATATCTATGCTTATTTTCCTTCCAAAAACGCAAAAGATAGCCACTTAAAGGAAGTAGTTTGCAACGAATATATTCATTGATGTTTTCGCTTTGTCGGATTGCACTTTCACTTCCTCGACCAGATGCTAAAGTTTCTATGTGATTCCAAAATTCATTTTTGTCGGAACACAAATTCTTGGATTGCATGTGCGGCTTCTTCCCGACTGATCATATCACGTAGCCAAGACATACATAGGGAATAAGCGCAGGGATCAGAAAATGCAATATTTGACGTTGGATGGATAGTATTACCTTTTTTTCAGTATAAAGGCAAAACAATATCACAATAAGTTAGTACTTCAAGTTTGTTGTAACCTTTTTGGACGTATTAAGTGCATATTGCAACAGATCAATGGCAACTCTTACTTTTCTGGCGTCTGCCTTTTCCGGCTAAATTAACTGTTATTATTTGGTTCTGATTTTCCTTCGATTCGCGTCACAAGTTACCGGGGTCTAGATACTCGATGCCGAAAAGTATCGTTAAAAAAGCATCGAGTACAAAATATCGGTATCGAAGGGCAAAAGTATCGATATGGTATCGTATCGTATCGAAATTCGTGTCCCTATGGTTGAGTAAGAATTTTTTCAAGGTAAAGTAATTGTTTTTTATAAGCTAAAAATTTTATTTGGTGCTTCGAGAATCAAATTTTGAGAAACTATCGGTAATTAACAATTAGTTTTTAAGAATAAAAAAATCAAAACAAATAATACCGATAAAGTCATTTGGGGCACATTTGACTTTTGAGTGTGGACATAGTGTAATAAACAAGGTGAAGTAAGCTGTCAGTTGTCTCGCTCGAAATTCTCTTTTATTCTGTCATTCGGCTACCTGAAAATTTTTAAGCAATGTTGTCCCCGCAAACAGTGTTGTTTTTCCGCAAGGTGTTGCTTTTTTTTAGATTTTTACTTGTATTGATGGGGAATTTCTGGTAAATTTGAACAAAAAAATTTGTATTACAACATTTCCACATTCTTTGACATTCCGCTGCCATTTCCTCAATCAAAAAATCGTGACAATTAAAATTTTCGCGTATATTTAAATTTATTTATCAATAATACCGAAAGCGGGCTGCGCATTCATGTCTTAAATAATCCAATTTGATGCAGACTACCTGGAACTGATCTCAGCGGCTGAATTCACATTGCTTGCAATATAACCGGGCATCATCATCATCATTTTACTTAGTTCCTATTGGAGCATAGGGCCTCGACGACCGGCTTAAATCGTATTCTGCTTGGTGCCGTTTTCGTGACATTCCCACGTGTATTCTGCCTCCTCCAATTCTTTGTTCTGCGCCAAGTTTTCGGTGGTGCAGCAGAACGTCAAATGCCCTGTGAATTCCATCGCAATGCTGAGGGTCTTCTAAGGCTGTGTCCAATCCACGACCACTTTCGCATGGTTATTTCAGAGACAGTTTTAGGCTAATTTGTTTGAACCCAAAAGTCGTCATTTGATATTGTTTATGGCCACCGAATTTTCAGGATTGGGCGCAGCCATTTAATATTTTGCTGGACCTGCATATGTTTGTCAGTTGCTAAAGTCTGTTCTTGCTTTATTTATGCGGGACTGAAAGTCCTCATCTGCGCCACTTTTATTTGAGACAATACTACCGAGATAAACAGTAGGTTCTATACCTTCGATTTGATTTTCGTCGACCGTGAAAACAGTCAGGAACAAGATAATCTAGTTGAGCAACAAAATACCCGCAACTGCAATCGCTTTATTTTTATATGTACTAATTTGTATTTTATTGCAATCGCACTGTATAAATCAAATTTTATATTTTATTTTAAGAAAACCCAGATATTAAAATATCATTATCATTCAATTACGTTAATATTAATTTTTTTTAGCTATTCCAGTATATTTTTATTGCAATCAGGATATTTTTTCTAAATCAAATAAATAAATTTTTAATTAATAATTATCCCCTATCGACCAAAAAGGGCAAAAAGTGTTTGGCGTTCTACCCCATTTTCCCTCTACAAAACACATCCCTACATTTTCAGGTAGTGTTTGTTTTCTGTCTCTTTTTATTTACTTCACCTTGTGATTCCACTATGGAGTGTGGAGTACTTTTGACGACATTAGCTTCAAGGGCTGTGTGCCAATCGGTAACTTTTTACTCAGAGGAAAAATGAGGTGAACAAATTTTCTATGGTGTACAAACATTTTCCATTTTGCCAAATGAAATGGGAAATTTTGACAGTTGTAAATTTTGACATCTGAAAAAAGAACATGCGAAAGCAAATAATCTGGGAATGAAATGTAAATTTACGTATTTTTTCTCCCATTATATCGGGTGTTTTTTTTAGGGGTATAGAACTTCGAATTGAAATAAAACACAAGAAAATCGTTTTAAGGTCCATCAATTTGGCTTTATTGGAAGGATAATTTTATGCCATTAATGTTTAAATATGATTTCGGGCATGTGGTCGCCGCGGCTGGCTCGAATAAAGCCAATTCTACAGGTCCAATTTTCAACCACTTTTTCGAGCATTTGGGGCCGTATGTCGGCAATAACGCCACGAATGTTGGCTTCCAATTCCCCTAACGTTTCTGGTTTGTTGGTGTAGACGAGCGACTTCACATATCCCCAAAGAAAATAATCCAATGGTGTCAAATCACGCGACCTTGGTGGCCAATTGACAGGTCCATTCCGCGAAATTATGCGCTCATCGAATGTTTCCTTCAATAAATCGATTGTGACGTGCGCTGTGTGGCATGTAGCGCCGTCTTGTTGGAACCACAACTCATCCACATTCATGCCATCCAATTCGGGAACAAAATAGTCGGTTATCATGGCTCTATACCGGTCTCCATTAACGGTAGCGGCATTCGGGTCCTCTTCAACACTTTGCTCTACAGCGGCAATTGTTTCTTCGGTGCGCACTGTTCGACGTCTCTGCGGATGCGTATTATCACATAGAGTAAACGTAGTGCGAAAACGATCCATGGTTAACCGAATTAATTGCTCTGATGGACGATTATGTCGACCATAAAATGGACGGAGCTCACGGTAAACTTCGTGAACTGAACCATTATTTTCGATATATTTGATATTTTTGGCTTTAAACTATATTTTAGCGTTTAATAACGTATTGGCATTTAAATTCATTTGAAATAATATGAGTGGCAATACCGAATGCATACATGTGCACACATTCCCAGTTGTCAGAATTTTAAAAATTGTGACATTCGTATTCACCACAAGAAATGTCAGAATTTTCTCCCGGACTGTCAAAATTTTGCTATTTTCAACCGATTTGCACACAGCCAAAATGTGAAATTGAACTCAAATTACCTCAGCCAACTATTCCAGCTGGTACATCACGATGCTGGACGAAGTATTTGTTTGATGTTAACTTTGGAGAATATTATATTAAATAATTAAATCCTTTATAATTACCTTTGTTCTCTCTTTTTTACTATAATATTATTTTTCTATAGCTTCGTTGAAAAAAAGGGGCTCAGTTGACAAATCGGCTTTTTGAAGGCTAAATAAAGTATGTACACTGTTTTTTGTAACTCCTTGACCAGTTAAATATTAGGATTAATATCTAGTAGTTACGATCAATTTTCAAAATCTAAGTCTATTTCGAAAAATATGTTTTCTCAAAAAAGGTGTCACAGCTGCCCCACTTTCCTCTACATCCAACAAAAAGAACCCGTCATTTTAAGACGCCCAAATTGATGAGGCTCATACATACATATGTATCCAAAACCAAACTTAAAATGTCTATTGATTTGTTACACGCAAAAATTTTAAGTTTTTCATCTTTTCTTGGGCCGATTTTTATTGACACTATTAAGCAAAAAGTAAGTTCGAATTCTTATAAAGATGCATTTTATGACATCAGGATCGCAATTTCCACAGAAAAATAAGGCTCTACCATCAATCATTAACTCGAATAAAATTTTTGAACATCGAACTCTATGACAAGTATGTAGCGTCAAAATTATCTGTATAAATATTTTCAAGTTGGGGCAAAAACTATACAAATTCGACGGGAGGACTGACAAGGTGGCAATTCGTAAATTGATTCTCTCTTGTGAAGAGAAAATCATTCTCAGTCATACCATCTTCAAACCGCGCCAAAGGCATTACGCAGTTATTGTGTTTGAAATATGTATAGTACATATATCGACAAAAATAAACAAAAGCATTACGATGAAGAAAACTACTTTCATCGACATCAACTGAAATATCGATTTGGATATCTTGAAATGAAGGTGGCCTAGGCCTAGGCAAGACATGAAAAAGTTGTCAAGACGTATCTTTAACTAAAGCGTCGTTACATGCTGCAATTAGGGTGATATTTGAAAATTCTTTCCGCTTATCTTCAGTCAAGAGTATTGCCCTTGTCGACGCATCTAATATAACTTAGTCCCCAAGCTTGTCTAAAGAGATACGAGAAACGCTGCGGAGTTATTCTCGAATCAAATACCCCACCTCTACCTATGTGACCAAAAAAATTTTCTAATATATGTATCTTGGCAAAGTTTACGAGCAAGTAAAAATTAGAATTGATTTTGTGACGAAAATTGCCACAAACGATGCCTACTACTGATATTAAGGAGCCAACCTTGAATAAATTTATAAGTGTTGGTAATATCACGGTCGCCCTCGTAAACTTTATTAGAGCTTAAAATCTGCTCCGCCTCTTCAAGAAAGTCAAGTTGATCCGCAGCAGCTTGAAACGGTTGTTTAAAATTTCCTACTTCTCCAAAGTAGATGCTGGTAAAAATATTAAAAAGTTTGTCGAAGAAAAGGACAAAGTCGGCAGTGTTATAAAGCGAGGGAGATTTTGAAGTATTTAAAAGCCCGGAACTATATATAGCGAACATTGCACTTGCCACCGAATTACTTAATACTTGAGTAGCTAAATGTATGCTCATTTCATCAACATTTTTTGGTCTTACATGTTTTTCAGTAAGCTTGAAAGTACACGAAATATCGTACTGGGACCCTTGTTCATATAGATGCACAAAATCTTTCCAATCTACAGGGCGGTTTGAAAAAGTTACTTTTTTTTTTGTTTTCCAAGCAGTTTCGGGTACTTTTGATTAGATGTGGGAATATATTATTTCTTGACTGTTAACTTCGAAGAAGGGTTTTTCCCGGAAAACTCCTACACTCTTGGTAAACTCAACAAAATTCGACCCTTCATCGGTAACCATTTGACAGGGATGAAGTCCAATGCTCTGAAGATGCGTGACGATTGCAAAAATGCATTTTTTAAAAACATCTCTTGGGCAGGATTTGTGCACGCAAAATATGTAAAGGCCTGTGTCCAAGCCTCCCCACCAATGCCTTGGACAAGAATTGCGAGAACGCTTGAAGCTACTCTGGAGGTACGATTTTCATCGCCATAGTCCTCCATTCCTATAATTAAATCCCTATTTCGTTCATATTGGACGTGCACTTTCAAGAACATTTCGTCACAGCAGATTGAAATGAACTTTTGTGCATCGGTGAAGCCACGACTTCTAAGCTCCAGAGCTTTAAGGCTGCTGTTGTTGCAGCCAGGGTTACGTGGCCAACCTTGAACAAATTTCTCTCCGTAGGTACCTATATGCTAAAGGGGCAATAAACTTAACTGATAGAGCTAAAGTTTTTAACTCCCTACCGAATCTGTAGCCCTTTGGAGTGCGGAGGGTATTTTTCAGACTGCCACATGTGGAGGTAATTTAGCCCACAACTCTTCGACTTCATTGTCCTGACTCACTACAATCAAATCGGGATTAGCCTCGAAATTGTAAACTTTTTTTTTCTAACGAGGCTACTTTTTTTGAAGCTGCTCCATCTCTTCATTCTTTTTTTAAATTAGTACTCGGTATTTTCGAAAAGTCAAATCAAGAAGGCTTTTTTTGGTTTGACACTGTTTACTATTGGCCCATGTGTCAGAAAGGGAACTACCTAAAGAAGGTTTTAACTCAACATTGGAAGGGGGTAGATGGGTCTTTTCTTAGGGAACTTCAACCGTGATTGGGGTTGAAGACCTTTCTGCCTCTTCAGGCGAAAAAAATACCGGTTGAAAATCTTCGATCCCTAAAACTATGATTTGCTCTACTGAACTACCTAAGTCATTCTCTCCAGGAACTGTAACTGTGGGGTCTACAACTAAATTAATTTCAGGTACAGCTGTGGACTCTGCAACTAAATTAATTTCAGGCACAGCTGTGTGCTCTACAACTAAATTAATGTCAGGTACAGCTGATAGGTACAGGAATCTACCCCCTCTCTCCTTGTGGGAGAAATGCCATTGACAGGCAAAAATTAACTTGTTAGTTGGGCCAGTGACACTCAACCTCCGCAACCATTCACGCCGCCTATTGAATCAAACAAAAATTCCATGTGTTCGTATAGAATTACCAAAGATATGTTTTAAAATAATTTATGAAAACGACCCCAAGATTGAAAAAAACTTGACTGCTCGAACAAGTGCGCTTTAAATGACAATAACTACATGGAATTGACACAAATATTCAACTTTGATTGCAAACATTTTTCGACAGAAATTTAAAAATGGATATTTGAACACCTCGGGTATCACTTTTCGAATAGTCTTAGCAGTTGTATCCTAAAGGAAACAAATACCCACTTTTTAAGTAACGAAATAAATAAAGTATAAATAACTTCACTTACCACCAGATTTCTCCCTATGGTGGGAAGGGGTCAAGGGGTACTCCCAGATAACATCCAACTATGCACCATCTATTAACCATTTCTGAAAATAATAAATAAAATCCCTACAAACCACATACCGGTTACCAATGTAGCTAAATAGTGGGTTTCATTAATTTCTCATACGGTCTATAAAGTGGCTATTTTTGTTCAGGCGGCGTAAAGACTTCCCATCTCCCTTACACTTATCGAATTCTCCCATTAACAAAAACTATAGTTTTCAACTGTACTTTTCAGTTAATGTTTTATTTAACACCTAGTTGAAAATAGTTGTTGAAATGGTTTTCGTTTTGGCTAAATAGTGGGCCGAAATATTCGTTCAGTTGGTTTTTATTTTAACTAACATATGGTGAATATTATCTGTTGAATTGGTTATCAAAGTGGCTAAGCTATGGTTAAATACCAGTTCTTACTATAAAAAACTGAATTTATATGGCACGAATGCAATTCCCAAGTAATTCTTTTCTACGCTCAGACCTAAAAATGCAAGAAGAAGAATTCATTCATGCTTCTTAAAAAACATGTTTGTCAAGGAATCTTGGATGAAATGTGGCAACATGCCATTTGAACAAAAATCAGGCCCATAATCATAGTCGTTGCTTAACACCCGTTTTAGTTAAAATCTTTACTTAACTTAACATGAAAAGCAACAGGGTCCCCTTACGAAAAAAAATTAAGTTGGTTGCTGGTATGAAGAAATTTTTTATGTTTTGCAAGGTCACCCAGTGAACTATTTTATTCAAAAACCATAACATAGCAGTGGCAACAAGCGATAAAGACAAACTAAAGTTTGGAGTAAGAGTTGTGACATCGCAGAACCATAGACACAAACCGTGATTTTAAAATGTTGAAATGAAAAATAAAAACTTTATCATTTTAAAATAAAAACTTTATCTTAGTCATAAAATGTATTTTAGGTTCATTATGCCATACATAAAATGGTGTTTTTTTAGAATAGAATTTAATATGACTATGATTATGGACCATAAAATTAAATTTTTGTCGATTTTCTAAAATCCAACTTTAATCCAAGTGGGGTATTCCATACACAGCGCACCTTTAATTGCGAACAAAAGAAACATTACTACTTCATAGGTCTCGAAAAACCTTGCCGTAGTGATAAGAACATTTGAAAACAAATGTATCGACCGATTTTTAGGTTAGTAATAGGTCAATATACAGGGTGGCGCAAAAGTAAGCTTCCGATGTTTTTTGGCTGTGATTAAAAAAAAAATTAACAACTTTGATTCTTCTTGTGGATTATTTTTATTTGGTCTTTTAGTTTTTTTTACATCAAGTCGAGAATATGATGTCATGTAAATGGCCGCCACCACAGTTGATTGTCATTTCAGCCCGTTTTATGGCCAAAACTTCCGGCGATAGGTCCTCACATTCTTGACGGATATTGTCTTTAAAAGCTGCAAGAGTCTGAGGCTTGTTGGCATAAACCCGCGACTTTAAAAAGCCCCACAAAAAGAAGTCTGGAGCGGTCAAATCAGGTGATCTTGCTGGCCAGTGCAAATCGCCAAAACGGGAGATTAGGCGCCCGAGAAATGCATCCTTCAGCATATCGGTTGTGGCACGTGCAGTGTGTGCTGTTGCACCGTCTTGTTGGAACCACATGTTTTCCAATCCCAATTCATCAAGTTGCGGAGTTGAAAGTGTAGTTTTTTTACTCCCTACCAAAATTATGTGCGACTTTAGATAAAGTGCTTAGTGAAAAAATTGTATAAGAATGTGGAATTAATATTAGATGGGCCCGTGCGCGCCTTGCGCAAAGAATTCCACCACTACCTTCAGCGACATCTACAACCCAGTGGATAGTCTCTGATTGACAGTGGCGTTGCAGTACAAATTGATTATTTTGTGCATTCACTATGGTTTATTTAAACAAATTAATTTTTATAAAATACGCTTAAACAAAAGCATTGCTGTAATTAATAAATGATTTCGCATGTAGAGGTAACCCACACCTTTGAAGCGATACCTTATTTGTTAATATTGGTTCGAAATGAGAGCAGAAAATTAGGAGCAAACACAAAAAGACCTTACAGAGATAATATATGCTAGGGGTCTCCCTGTTCGCCCAAATTGGACGAAAATCTAAATAGTACCTCGGTTTTTACCTAATATTTCTCACCTGTGCGATGTAAACAAAAAACGTATACGATTCTGCAAGCCAGACGTTCAATACGAACATTTTGATATAGGTTTGACCGTATACCCTACCAACCATGGCTAACCATGGTGAAACCAAAGAGAGTATATATATACTCTCTTTGGTGAAACTCTGATTCCAAAAATTCACAAATTTTTACTAACACCAACGCATATTTTTATAATTTGTATGGAAAACGACAAGTGCCTAAAAGTATGCTTCACACTTACACGCAAACATCTTTTCAACATGGGTAAAAAGTGAACCTCTCTGAACAAAATTACCCACTTTTTTGGTAAGCGCGACTCAATGATTATCCAGATTTTTATCCGATCATGGTTGGCAGGGTAAGTGTTGTTTTTCCCCTTCAAAAAGGGATAACAACGTGATTTTCCTTACCGTATTTATATATATGTAGATGATGATGATGATACTAAATGTTTATCTGGATCTGGATCACTGCTGCTTGGAACGCGCCTAAAACCATTTGTAAAGAATTTCTATTTTGATGCGATTATTTCGCAGCGTTTTCGTTAAAATGTTTGTCCATTTCGAACCATAATAGATTGATGCCTGGAAGGTCATCTTTCTTACCACAATTTTAGTTCTAAGAAGACAGACCCATCTGTTGAGTAAAGGCTATAACATGTTTCTCGTAAATCCAATAACGTATTATAGGAAGTAGAGTAGAAGCAGAGAACGTATATAGAATGGAAGCCATCGTATGGATCGTAAAAATGCGCCTTCTCTACTCTATATACGTTCTCTGGTTGAACATTGTATTTTTCTAAAATAACACTTTGTATAACTATAATGTAGAGAGCAGCGTCATCTATTGAGTGGTAGGTACAACACATGGCTCATTTAATTTTATGCAAAATTATAGGAAGAGGTGTAGAAATATAAACGGGTCCGTTTATGCTTGCAGTTGTGTTATAAAGCGGAAACAGTGGTCTTCGTATAACAGAAATAAACAGTCTACATTTTTATAGAAAACTTTACCTATAAATATAAATGTAAAAGGTAATTTATAACATGCAATATATTTATAAAGTTTCGATTAGTATAATATATAACATGCTACATATTTTAATTAATTTAAATTTTGGTAGCATGCTTATATTAGTTAAAATACTAATTAGGGTGTGACGTGAATTAGTCCTTTTCGCACCTGTTCGAGTATGAAGGGTACAATTAGTCTCTCCATAGGACATGCTCAAACAATGATTACAATGATGAGTATTAATGGCATCCTCCTTTGCGACTTGTCCTGGATTGATCCTAGACTAATCTCATTTTTTGCAGGGAAATAAAATTGTCAAAGAGAGTACAGTGCACTCGCGATAATATGAACTAATTAAAACCAGGCCTGTTCAGTTTTACGAGATTGTTCATATTTACGAAAGTCAACTAAATTGAAAAACATTCTATTTAACTAGTTTTAGGCACATTTATTTTTTATTAAAAACCGCAAATTAAACGTTTATTAATTTTTTCACATGACGAAAATAAAATATTAGTTACATTCAAAAAGTAAGTTATACAAAAACTCATATGTATTCTGTTTAATTTTTGGAAACAATTTAGTTCACGTAAAAAAAAATCAGTAATCCGCTTTTGTTGTTTCTTTTGTTCATGGCCAAATAACTTCTTTGAAAATTTCTACTGAGGACTGAACATAAGATAAAGCAAAGCATGTGAACGCAAGTATTTCTCAGCGACGGTTATGTACATTTTATATTTTAATAACTAGGGGATTCGCCAATTTATTAAGCTCTTGTAATTCGTTAGAAATTTGAAAATCAATAGTGTTAATATTTTAGAGCTTTGACCAAAAGTTCATATTTTAGAGTACTCAATGGAATCGAAACGGTGTTCATATTTTGGGGTGTTCATATTATCGCGAGTGCACTGTATATGAATGCTCTTTGTAAATGAATGCGCCCTTGATAAATTTGTTTTGTTTTTATTTTTTCTATTTGCTTGACAAAAACATTGGACGATTGGCCTAGACAAGTCGCATTTTTTTCAGGGACTCGACCGAATACTTTTAAAATAAGTTGCGTTTTGGCTGGGTTCTTAATAATTGTATTCTTTTATATTGTTGGTCTTCTATTCAAAAGTGTGGGACAATTGATTATTCGCCAACCCTGGATCCAACATAAAAATGTTTGCTGCTCACGAAACAAATTTGTAAATACTTGTGAGAATCGAAACTCGAGCTAATTTATCAACTACAACTATACACCATGGAAAGAGCATCGAATAAGAAGAGGAACCAATGCAAATTATCGCACGCTAGGATTCACGGGTAATTAATCCATTTATTGGTCCTGTTGTTAAGGCCAATGAGTTCAATATTTTCGCCTACATGTTTGAGCCGCTCGGCGGGAAGTCCGTCCTTTCCAGTCGCTTTGTTGTTTTTGAGCCAAAACATGGTCATCTTCACTTTATCATAGTGGATTTGTCGTATCCCTCGCAATTTAGCAATGAGCAGAAGTATTTTCTCCATAATTTAAGTATCTCTAAATACATCGGTTGCCAAGTCGGCCTTATTGTCCATGCATCAATTTCTTACGGTCTTGAAACCTTCCGTGATTCAGAAGATCTTTTGATAACATTTTGGGGCATGATTCCTGCCAGCCAGCATCTCGAGCTGTATACAGTACATTTGATTAATATTTTAAAAAAGATTGTGCGACTGGTCTCTTATCCGCGATCTATACCTTTCGCATATTCGTTTACACAAAAGTCTGATGAAGTTTTCGTGATAGTGTTGGTCATTCTGAACGTTTTTGGGTAGGAATTCACAAAATTTGCACAGTGGACGTATAATTAATATATTTACAAAATAATTTATCACAAAATCAACACATAATCAGAGGCCCGTCCGTTAATTACTTTTATCAGAAGATCATCAGCTCATCATCGATAATCAGACCTTGAGGTAAACGGTTTTTGGGTGAACCTATGATAAAGACTTGATTTAGAGGTGTTGAAAGTAAACTTATCCGACTGTACCCGTATGGGAAAAAAGGGAAGATGTCCGACACACACTTTTGGGTATGAAAGGGCCCAAATAGTCTTTTCATAGAACTTGATCAAATAAAAGAGATCTCTGGCAGTGCCCGCATTCTCATTTGCAACTCATACCTGATTCATTTCGCTTTTTGCAGGGTCTTGAGCTCTTTTTTATACATACATAAATTTTTATTTTTTTTTTCAGAAGAGGAATCATGGAAAGCCTTACAGTCAGTGTATGACTTTAACACACTAAACCTCCTACCGTCATGTACCGATCACCCCGGTACTACCGTTAAGTATTCCGTCGGGAGGTGGTTTAAGCACAAGTCTCAACGTCAGTTGGTCAACGTTATTGTACTATTTCAGTTCTTAGCTGGGGATCTTTTGCTAGATTTTTCATTTCTAGTCTGAAGTATTGATCATATTGATCAAAGAAAGTCGTTCTTGTCCAACTACCAAAGAAATGTATATAGATATAGCTACATATGTAGGCATGTTCTTACACTTCATCATCGTCTCTTATTCTGTCTCACTAGCTCGTCTGCATCTAGCCGGTTGGAGTGGCCGTATCTCGCATAGGGTCTCTCCCGGCAGGGACTTGACTCGCGGCGGCGACTGTGCTAACCTCGACCGCCTTTCGAAGGGATTACCACCGTCCCCCTCATTTTCCTCACTTTGACGTACTGGCGTGTCTGTCATCTGGGTGACCTTTTTAAACTATATTATTATTATAATTACTTTTGTATGTTATTAATGTTATTATTATTATTCCTTGATGAGATTTTCCCCTATTATTATTACTTTTAGTTTAGTTTATTTTCAAAATTGACATATGTGTGTCGGAATATGTAATTATTTTCAGTGCAGGATTCTTTTCTGTTCAATGCATTTACAAAATATTAGAAGGTACTAATTCACCGGAAGAAGTTGTCTCAAATCCAGCTTAATATTAAGAACAAATGCAAATCGAAATACAAAAGATTTTGTGAACAGTTTCTATATTTCTCGAAAGCCCCTGCAGGCTTCATGTAAAAAACGTAATTTTATATTTAATACGGCTACATGGTATACAATATTGTACTTAGACTATTTTTACCAACGCAGGCCACCTAAGGTCTAGCACTTAAACTTGTTAGGGCTACAGCTGCAATTGCTTTATAATTTAATATTTTATTTATTTTGCTTAATTTATAGAAAAGAAACTTAAATTTGCTGTACTATATGATTAATATTTGGCAATACATAAAGTAATTGACATACATATTTATATAACTATGTACATATATAGATACTCTATAGACTATACATATATAATATGCATGGATTTTCTACAGCAATGTCGTAGGAAAACATAGATGTAGGAAAGTAAAATGTGACTCGGAACAAACTGAACCGATAAAGTATACATTACTGTTTGTATTAACTTTATAAATGAGAAGATGCATTACTTTCCAAGAGATCATTCATAGTTCATACTTTACTTTTTTCACATTATTTCTTCACTTCCGTGCTTTTCTACAAACAATTCATCTGCTTGTCAGGTGCTGTTCGTAGACGGCTTGATTACGAAATCGGAAGAGAAGCTCATCTTCTTCTTATAATACTATTATCCTTGTGCAATTTGTGGTGTTTTGCCTCTGATAAATACTAAGTGGCGATATTTTTATAAATATGTATATAGTGGTACATATAAGCAAAACTATTAACTTTGTGGCATCGTATTTTCGATAACTTCACAACTTCACACTATTTTCTGAAAGACAATGTTGGTCATACTCGATTTGGCGTGATTTCTTTGTTGAGAGTATCGATTATATGGGCAATCCGACGGGCATTTGTTATTTTCCATGTGACAAGCGCAATAGTATAAATAAAAAGTCCAATTCCTGAAAAAAAAGTTTGTTTAGATAATTTTCACAACTTTGAGTTTTATAATAAAAGGATTTAACAGCTTTTTTATAAGTTGCAATTCCAAAAGTCAGATACAAAGAATGTTTCATATTTTAAACATCAGAGTAATGCCCGTGAGCTATAAAACATTTATCTGAAATATTTTTATATTTAATAGCTAATAAATTTTACCTTTCGTTTTTCGGTCAAAAATAATTGTAAAAATGTAATTTTCCCATGGCATACGCATACAGGTAATATGAAGGGCTCAGAGGCAAAAGGATCTAAGTGACATTTTTTTTGAAATTGAGTTATACCCATATTTGTATAGTGAAATATGGTGTTTATTTGTTGGCAAAGAGATCCGAGTCATTTCGGACATTATAGTGCCATATATTTGCCAGACCAGAAACGTACTAAATTCTATTGCATTGATGATTGGAGCCAGAAGGATCTAAGTACGCTCCTCCAAGCAATAAAATTTAATTGATCGCCCAAAAGAACATGTCGAATTTTTTCGAGTATGCAGTCTTGTAGCCCGTTTAATTTTAGTGTAATAAAGTGCTTACTCACTCAAAGTGCGGTTAACTATTTTTTTTCCAAAAGTGCACTTGGGCCACTTTCAAAAATAACGGCTCATATATCGACGTGCCATACTGAAAATAACACTTTTAGAATTCTGTTAGAAAACTAACACTTTCAATTTGTGTCTGACGTAAACTAACACTTTTAGTTACTACATTTTCTTCAGACAAAATAATACAATAGAAATATTCAAAAATATTTATATCATGTAAATAAACATAGGTGAATTTAGGGCCTTATTCATAAAAAATAAAATTGGTTTATCAAGCTCTTATAATTGGAACTTTGCACGAAAATGTCATTTAGATTTAAAGGCTTTAGAAACCTTTTATATTTTTTATGCATAAGGGGGTTAGTATACAAAAATAAATAATTTTTTTGTTTGCTTAATTTTTCAAAATAGTTGATCGAATCAAAACTAGTCGAGAAATCTAATCTATTTTTTTTGGTTAGACATGCCAATCGTCACTAATCGTGATTCGATTTTTGATTAGCTCTAATCTAATCAAAAAGTTATAGATTGGAATAGACATCTAATCCTAACTAATCAATTAGGATTAGAAAAAAAGTTAATCCGATTAGTAATCGTAATGATTTGAATTGTATATAATTCGCCTTAATGTATGCAATAATAAACTTTTTGCAGAAAATTAGAAAAGTTATCAAAATGAATTCCTTAAAAATTATTTATATTAATTTTTTCTAACCAATTTCTGCTCTTTAGTGAAACAAGTCTCCTCCTCCCTCTCACTTTCTTTTTACCTTAAACAGTGTAATTAAAGTTTTGTACAAAATTGAGATTTCGTTCAACAAAATGCCAATTTCAAGTTACATATTTAGAAATCGGTATGAAGTTTTTGTTACCTTTTTTCCTGCACTCATGGGACTTCCTGCCAGTTAAAAATAAATATTGCCACTGTTGTATATGGAAAAGGAAACTTTGATACTCGTTTTTTTATAATTGAGATATATACTCATCATTATAAACTTGTTTGCTTAACTTTTTATTATCCACAGAGAAAAGGCTCCTCGCAGATGGTACGAAAACTTGCATTACAAATCCTATATCGACTGGACTATAATTGAAATATCTCACTCAAAACGTTATATGCTAAGCTCCTTACAATATTTTTTTGAAATATCGCTTAGTATTATCTGGTTTAGTAGGTGCGACTCACCCAAAAGGAGTATTGCCTCCGAGGTTTGATCGTGTAATGTCTTGGAAACGGCACACAGTAAAATTAAGCCACTGAGCAAACAAAATGATCCAATCACTGCAGTTAATGTTATGATAATTAAAATTGGATCACTAAGCGCATAATCACAAAAGGAATATCCAAATGAGCACCTTTTTACTTTACTGAAAATAAATTGTTTCAATTACATAAAACCCGATCGAAAAATATATTTTTAGTTATTTAAATAATTTACCAAGATTGAAAACAATTAAGTTCCGAAATACGTCTTATATTCATCTTTGCCGTATTCTTACTAAATGGTCTGTTTTATCTTATACTCGCACACTCAATGTATGCATTCAAAACAGATTTGTATTTTGTGTTAGACTGAAAACTTTTCGATATGTTTCCTGTGTTTCCATAAAACAACAAAGTCGTCTGTTTTCACTTCGGTCGTTAAAAATAGGCGGGGAGTGTGCAGCTTCAGATATTCTTGGAGCAATGGGGCTGCGAGCAGATGCTAAGACTGAATGAAGTGATTCCAAAAATAGTTTACTTCGCTCGTGCCAACTCTAAATACGTTGCATTATAGCACGGAACACATACTATATACTTACATATGTACATACATACATATATATGTATGTAGTAATGGCACTACCTAGCAAAAAATCGTATAAACGATTGTAGAAACTGATTTGAAATCTCAATACTTTATTTGATCTTAGATGTTAAGTGTGTTAAGATATTAACTGTTCAATTATTCGTGCTATATTAGGTGCGCTTTTTTACTCGCCTGCACCTATCTAGTTACATCTACACTTCCGCCTAAAAGAGGTATATCACAGTTTTACCACTTTAGAGTAAATATATTGGTAAAAATGTAAATATTTGATTGATAGCTTGAATCAGAGACCTCAAATAACTAACCCATTTACAGATGGCAGTTTATGTTTTGTTAGGCCACACAATATACTAAACTCTAGAGAGTCAGACACAGCTAACTTAAAAAAATAAATATTATAGCGTTCACAAGCTTTTATTTTTCATAAAAGTTTAAGTAATAAATTATACTAGGATTTTGTTAGTTTATATGAGTCTGGTGATATTTGCATACATAGGTATATAAAGGGTAATATAAAAAATACTTGCTATGCAACTTCTTCCATATTTTAAGCCTTAGGGTGAAAGAATTGTGTTGGAATGAAATAAGTTTTTAATAAATACGGTGAAACTTTTTGACGGGTAGGTGCTTTTATGTATCTTCAAAAGAAGTGCATACAGTGGCTCACAGAGTTATTTTTCATTCGAAGATCATTCGGAATATCTTTGATTATTTATTCTTTTATAAACACTTTTTTATATAATCGAGTCTCCGAATTCGCATTATTGATACCGTATCCCGATATTCTTGGTCGTGGTTTAGCAATTATATAGAATTACCTTCTGATAATTCTTTACGACCGTACGTATCTGCTAATACACATCCAAAAATATGGGGAGAGGTGTCAAAAGATTTTGTGAGCCGATTCATTTTTTTTTATGTGCAGAAGACCTTTCCACGTAGGCGGCCTTAGGCTGCCCGCTAAAAAAAATAACCCTCAAGCCGGTCCAACACCGGCTACGCGATCCCAATTATTTCCGCGCAGAACACACTTTTGCATTTTTTTTAACAGTGTAACAGTGACAGAAAATTCTGAACTTTGATTACAAATATCTCGCAAACTGCAAAAAATATTTGTTTTCCGAAGCCGGATTCGTATTGCTGGGACCTAAACGCGCCTTTTGACACCCCTAAACAGTCGCAAAGAATTACCCGAATTTTTTTACCATTATACATAGTTTGTTTTTGTTTTTTCCTTTAAATTATATTGTACAGTTAAATAAAGTGTCCAACAATTAAACAACCCGAGAAGGGATGCAACCCGCTGACTGGTATCACAATTGGCCACAGTGTGCCCCTCGGCGCTGGCAAAGAGGCAGCCACCTTAACCTAACCTAAGAACCAACAATTGAACTAGCATTGCAATTTGTCTACGTCAATATTGTTTTGGATAAAATTAGAAACTGTACTCGTAATAGGGGTGAATATGTTATTCACCGCGATAAAGGTGAGAATTTTCTTTGGAACTGTCAAAATGTCCAATTTTCAACCGATCGCCACAGGGCCTTTGTCAAAAAATGCATTTCTTTTATTTGGTGAGCTTTTGCATGAAGCATGTTTTAATAAACGCAGGTAGTGGATAAAATAAAATAATTTACACATTAGTTGTGTTCTGTAAGAATAACTTTTTTAAAAATTGTATATATTTTTAAAATGTTTACCGGAAAAAAATTTGTACACAAAACATTCGCAGGGAGAGTGGGAATTTTGAAATTTTATTTGGGGGTGCGGGGGATTTTGTTGTTGGATTCAGTTGTTTTGCTGTTTTCACTGTCAAACAAATGTTTATTTTGCTTATAAGCTTTCCATGGCTTAAGAGTGTTTGCTAAGAAACTTCTAAAGCCTTTCGAAATTAGCGATGACTCCATTGGCCGCCAGTCATTCAGCAGAAAGTGTACGAAATTCTTGAATGTAATTTTTTTCTGAAAATTAGTTTTGAAACAGTTTATACCTACTAGTATGTGTTGTTTTTTCACCTTTTCAGTATTTAACAGCCTCATTCTCTTTGACGAACGATACGCTTAACGAACGATACCCGCGCTGACGATATCGTGTGCTTTTGGTAGCATGAATGTTACGTTGACGATTATCGTGTAGGCTTACGTCTATCGCCAACTAAACGAAATCAAATGTCAATTTTGCAACTCTGGGCACCTGTGTTTTGACTTTGTGAAAAGGTTTATAATTTTTTTGTTATTAATAAATCGGGAATATTTCGTTTATAATAATGTATCAAGCTGTTGCTTTGGCTTTGTCGGAGGAAGGTGCGCTAAGAATGGAACGGCAGAGATAGCGTAATGTGACTAATGTGATATCAAAATCCATCGGTATCAATAGTTCATAAGATAATTTTTAAATATTTATTTCTGTGAATAGTTATTTTCTAGTTTTGATGTGCGGTAATACTTCCTTTAGGAAGCAACAGCTAAACACGTCGCTTCTTTGAGGCAATATTCCTCCTCGAAGGCAATCTTACTGGCTCCAAACACTGGTGCTCCTCTCGTCAGTTCAAAATTTGCCTCCAGCTCGTTCACAAGCTCTCCAAACTGGGTGCTAGGATTCTTTTTGGAATCTTTTAAAATAAATAAATAACAATAAATAACAACAATAGTGGAAAATTGAATAATAATACTTACTTCTTTTGTTTGCGGCTTCTATTTGCTCAACAACGATAGCAATTCCCTTCTTGTTTGATTTTGACACTTTGTTTTCGTATTGTCAGACGATAATCGCCAAACAGATTACCGATTAAGCCAGTTCGTTACGTAAGAGTCAGCTGTTATCGTGCTGACTATCGTTTTGGCTATCGTATTGCTATTCATGCTACCAACACACAAACGACGATCGTTTTGGGCACGTTATCGTCAAAGAGAATGAGGCTGTAAGCCTAGCATTATGTGGCACAAACATTTCATCATGTAGCCCTGTTTTTTTATTGGGCATAGAGAAATACAATTTACTGATCATCAAATCATGCAAAATACTTTTGTGAGCCACTGTATGTACTTTTGTGAATGCGTTTGTTTATGTCTATTGAGTATTTACGTTCTCTTTCTATTCGCTTTCACACTTGTAACGTTTTCTTAAAATAAATTTGAAATATACAAAGGTCTAACAAACAATAAAATTCATATATGTATATGCAATCGGCTTCTAATAAAATTCTTGACTCCAGAGTAAGTCTGACGTGTCAAACATTCCCTTCAAGACAGCTAACTTTCATCTGAGCCGACATTTGTAAGAAAGCGCTGAAGGTATCATCAGAGCCTAGAACAAATCGGTCATCCGCTTTGCAGTAGCAACATGAAAACTCTGATGCATCCCAAAAGGTGGCAGTTAATAATTTAACAATTCCCGCTACATGAAAACCAACCGGGTTAATTATTTTTGGACAAACCCTAAGACTTGAGGCCCACTAGACATATTTCATCAAATCTGTAGTAGTCTGTTAGAACTGGTTGTTCATTGACTTAATAATAATAATAAATAGCAGACCCGGCAGACGTTGTTCTGCCTGACCAGTGACTTCCCTAGAAATACATTTTCAAATATTTTTCTATTAATTTTTAACATTCCATTTATTGCAAAACCAAATTTAAAAGAAGAAGAATGGAGAAGGTGCGTTCTGCTGTTCAAGTGGAATTGGGGAGGGTGGCTTGTAGCAATTTGTATCCGTTATAAAATGACGTTTTTTTCGCAGTTCTGAATTGCAGTTTTTGACAGAAATATATGTCGCTTTAAGAAATGTACATATTTTCTTTCTCGTGGTTTTTTTAGGCATTTGCTTGTTCAAGCTTAGTTAATTAAATTAGCTTATCATTTATTAATTATTGGATTAATAATACTGATTTACCGACCAAAACCACCAGACACGCGAATATGAAATTCATATGTATTCCAAAAATCGAGGTTATTTTTGATTCATGGTACCGTTTTTGAGATATTTACGATTTACCGTTATTTAAAAAAAAAAAGATAAGAAAAGTCGTTCACTATCATTTCTTAGTTAGGACGTTTGAATTTGCTTTTTAATTTTTCCAAAAAAAGAAATCGATTTTGTCGACCAGTGTAAAATTCTCAGTAAACTAGGTTTGGAAACTATAATTTGGCTTTGATCAAATATTTCAAAAAATTCAGCAAACGAAACCTCTGAAGATCGTTTTATGTTAAGTGAATCAAGGGCCAATTTCCACAAATGGACACAAAACAGAAATCTTGATGCAATTCTGCCTTTAGTTACACATTAAAATGCTAATATTTTACAAGTTCTGATTAATTTAGTTATAGGCTTCTTTTACAGGTTGAATCTGCATGTATTGTTGTTACATTTGCATTACTGAGTAAAATTATAATTATGTTTACGTAGTTTTTGAAATGATCAAGATTTCGTGATAGTATTTGCTCCCTGCGCATAAGTGAAATATAAATAAAATAGTATACATATACAAACTATTAACTTCTGTCATATAAAATCCTTTAATATCGCCGTTTTTCGTAAAAGTTAATTGTTTTAGATAATTTCGCTGTATGTATACAAAAGTACACGCATTTTCAGGTTACATATTAGTTTGTGTGAAAACTTTGCCATAACTTGGTTTTAAAATCGTTCATTATATTGAACTGCTTTTATCTAGAGCAATTATCTTTGCCGAATTGTTATTCCTAGATCCCCGACCAGATCTTCAAAATCCTCTTATTGAGCAAATGCCGCTCGAATGAAAGCGATCTAGATGCTGGAAACTCATCGCCAGCGTTGTCTGTTGAAATATCTTCAGCTTTGTTCAGTTTGTGTCTGGCAGTACTTGATAAAGTATTGGCTTCGAAACACTGGCATATTTGATATATTTACGGGTTGGCTTAAGTTAAGAATACAGTCTGTTCAGCTACTAGAAAAACAAAATATTGGCATGGTCCGCCTTGATTCACCGACTTCGAAGATATATTTATTTTTGGTGCTAATGATCAGGGTAGGGGGGTTAAAGGTAAAAATTCGGAATTTTCATCCCTTTGTTTTTCGAAAATTATTCACCCGATTTTCAAAATTCAAACATAAGTTATAAAACATAGTTAATAAAAATACCTGTCTTAAATTTATTCAAACAATTTGAAGAAAAACACAAAAACTAAGTTTTATCAGTTTTTGTAATGTAAAAACATGGTTTTTTAAAAAATTCATTACTAACGTTACTATTAGATATATCTATTTTAAAGAGCATAAAATTAATCTTAATTTAATATTCCATTTTATATACCACTTTAGAGAGACTTCTGCGCAGGAAAACTGTGGATTGCGAAGGCAGTTTTTGATCGCCTTAGGCCCAATTTCACAGTGCCGAGCAGTGTTGCCAGAAATTTTTAGAGCTTATAGCTAAATTGAAACAAAAAAATAGCTAAAAATAGCTACAAAAAAAATTTCATAGCCAAAAAAAATAGCTAAAATTTTTTTCTTTAAAAATAGCTAAATGAGCTTTTATTTCACATGAAATTAAACCACATATGTATGTCTGTAGTTACTAAATTATTATAAAGCAAAAAATAATAATAATAAAAATAATAACAATTCAGTCATTGAAAATATATGTACTTTTTAAGTACATAAATTAAATTATAATAGTAACATAAATTATAATCACGAATAGTTGATATACATACATCACTCAAGTTTTATTCAAAAATGAAGTTAAATCACAGCTGTGCAGAGTTCAAAAACAAAGTCATTGTCTTCGTTTAATTCACATGTTTAATCGTATATATTTACTAGGTATACCAAAGTTATGACAACATTTTCCAGGTCTTTTAAGACCGTATCTTATAGTTAGTAAAGAGTTTAACATCAAAATCTCCATTCTATTCCTTTGCTAGGTTTTTATTAAATTCAATACAGAAAAACTTCGTTCTATTTCCGCATTACTAAGCGGTATTATTAGCAAATTAAATACAAACTGTTGTAATTGCTCAAACGGATTTTCATTAATGGCATTTCCCAAACTCCCTTACCTCTATCCAAAACTTAACTTTAGAAGGGGTCTCTTGCCATGGATATGAATAGAGTTTTTACCATTCCATTTCTATAACAGTAATTTTTTCTGCCTTAAAAGTATCAAATATTTTGGGCTTCACCACATTTAAAGCATTTTTTATAGCAAAAAACTCAATATTTTTTAAAGATTGAATATTTTGTGGTAGGCGTTGACGTAGCTGCTCAATTAACTTGATAATAAAAGTCTGACAAAATTTCTACTATCTATCAACTTTTGAACAGTTTGATAAACATAAGGCAGAGTGCACACGGTCGATATTTATATTCTAAAAAGTTCTGTGAAAATAATTTGGCAAATAACAAAAATGTTTTAGCTAAAATAGCTAACTCGATTTAAAAAAAAGCTAAAAAAATAGCTAAGAGCTAAACCCGAATTTCTATAGCTAAACGTCGAAATAAATAGCTAAATCTAGCTACAAAATAGCTAAAATGGCAACACTGGTGCCGAGTTAACTTACGTTCCACAGTTACATAACTCTAGCTTTTCAAATTTCAAGTTGAGTTAACTAGAGTTTAACTGCTCAACATTGGGTAGTTAACCTCGGGTTAGAGCTCATAAGGTTATCTACTGTTTATTGAGCAAGAGATATTTATCAAAAAAGCTTAAATAAAATTGTGAATCGATAGTTAACTGTGGAATGCAAGTTAACTCGGCACTGTGAAATTGGGCCTGAGGGGTATTTTGTATAAGCGCAGCCGAAGGATGGATTTTATTAGGAAAAATATACTTCATTAGTAGGTAAAACACCAATTTTAACTTTTTTTGCTTATATTTTATGTTGTTGTGAATGTCGACATAAAGATGTGCATATCAAACTAAAGGGAATTTAATAACCTTCTTAGCTCTGTTTCTCTGTTTTTGTGGAACTGGGATTTTGATGGTGGTACTAGCTCAGTTTCCACTAAATCTGACTTTGGTAGTTTGTGCTTATTGTGATTTTCACAAATTGTTTATAACTGAAATACACATACATACTTTCATATGCACGAAAAATTGTATTTAATGAATTTGTTTATTTATCGTTCAATTTTCTATTTAAACCTTATGTATGTGAAATTAAAAAAAATATACCTATCACTAACAAACCGGAGCAATATTTTATTCCAAATTCATAAAAACCTTTAGCTGAAATATGCAAATGCGTATATTGGAACTCAGTGGATCAGTTAAAGCTAATAAGTCTAACCGCGATACTTTCAAAACAGTTTTAGGGCCACTTTCATAAAAGCCGGTTAAGCCTGATCGGCGATTAATTTGACAGCTAACCATACAAAATACGTCAATTAAACTCTGGTTAGCGGTTACCGGCTTTTATGAAAGCGGCCCTTAGGGTAAACGATAACGCAGCCACAAAACGATAACTACATACATACATATGTATGTACGTACAGTGTGCACAACAAAAAATTAAGGAAATATTCGGTACCCCAAAAATAATTTTTTTTTGATTGTTATAAAAGAACGGTCTTGTTTGAGCAAATTATCAGTTTCAAACCAGAGCCACTGTTGTAAACATTCAACTGGAATAAATATACAATTTCGCCACTTTAAAACCAATTTCCTAATTTTGCATATATATAAAAACGTCTGGGTACAATGGCTGATAAAAGTAATTTACTCTTACTTTTCGATCGTCCCAACGAGCCTGTTTTCATGGAGAAAGGTCACTCGTCAGTATTTGATGTACCCGACAAGTTTCTCACGGACCGCTACCGTCCAATTGGTAATGAGGTGCAAAGCCGTTTCGGAGAAAAAGCAGAACAACGCATTCCTGTTCGGGATATATCCATCCCTGATCTTCGCATACCGATGTCATTGCCTCGAGATGCCCAATTTTCGCTTTTCATTCCGGCTCATCGTCGTATTGCAGGGCGTTTGATTGATATCTTTATGGGTTTGCGTTCGGTTGATGATCTACAGAGTATTGCAGTATATCGACAGCCACACTGCAAAACCCCGTAAGTCACTATTTTTCCAAAAATAAGGTTCTGAGCCTTTCCCATAGATCGTGATATTTCCCACATTAAAATTCAGTCAAAATAGGGTTACAACTTCCCGTTTCTTTCCAGTGGTGAAATGAAATAACCGTCGCTCATATACATACGTTATAATTATCAAAGTTTTTTCCCTCTCCTGAAAACTGTTCGGTTTTTGACATACAGGGTTTTGCAGTGTGGCTGTCGATATGCTCGCGACCGTTTGAATCCCTATTTGTTCAATTATGCACTTTCAGTAGCGTTACTACATCGCCAAGATACCAAAGGGCTAGATCTTCCGTCCTTTGCACAAAACTTTCCCGACAAGTTTGTGGATTCTCAAGTGTTCCGTCAAGTTCGAGAAGAAGCTACTGTGGTTCCAGAAGGATCACGTATGCCGATAACTATTCCACGTGATTATACTGCCTCCGATCTCGATCCTGAGCATCGTTTATGGTATTTCCGTGAAGATCTTGGTATTAATCTTCATCATTGGCATTGGCATTTGGTTTATCCTTTTGAAGCTGGTGATCGTGCAATTGTAAACAAGGATCGTCGGGGTGAACTATTTTATTACATGCATCAGCAAGTAGTGGCTCGTTACAACATGGAACGTTTTAGTAACAACCTGGCTAGAGTGGTTCGATTTAATAATTTTCGCGAACCTATTCAGGAAGGGTACTTCCCTAAAATGGACTCTTTGGTATCGAGTCGTGCTTGGCCACCACGCTTTGACGACACACAAATATCGGATCTGAATCGAGAGTTGGATCAAATTAACGTGGATGTGGCTGATTTGGAGCGCTGGAGAGACCGCATTTTTGAAGCTATATCGCAAGGTTTTGCTACTGATGTACGTGACTATTCAACATTTCTTTGAACTTCATAAAAATATGTAAATTACCTATAGTAAGTATACAACAATTTTATAATTTTAGGAAAGCGGCAATCGTGTCCAATTAGATGCAGTTGGTGGCATTGATGTTTTGGGCAACATGATGGAGTCTTCTATTCTTTCTCCAAACAGAAGTTTATATGGTGATTTTCATAATATGGGTCATGTGTTCATTTCATATTCTCATGATCCTAACCATCGTCATTTGGAATCCTTTGGCGTTATGGGCGATTCAGCCACGGCCATGCGCGATCCCGTTTTCTACAGATGGCATGCCTACATTGATGATATCTTTCAGGAGCACAAGACCCGCCTATCACCATATACTCTACCAGAGCTAAGTTACGACGGCATATCTGTTACTGGTGTACAAGTGAGTGCCGAAGGTGGTCGCCCGAATATACTTAACACTTTCTGGCAGCAATCAGATATTGACTTGTCGCGTGGAATGGATTTTGTGCCACGTGGAAATGTCTTTGCTAGATTCACGCATCTCCAACATATACCATTCACATATACAATTAACATCAATAACGACGGCGGTGCTCAACGATTCGGTACTGTACGTATCTTCCTAGGCCCAAAAACAGACGAACGCGGACAAGGAATGTTATTCAAGGATCAACGTTTAATGATGGTTGAGTTGGACAAATTTGTGGTGTCACGTAAGTATTATTCATATTTATATTGTACAACTATAATAGACACAAAATTTATTAGTAAATCCTGGACAAAACACCATTCGACGCCGTTCCACTGAGTCTAGTGTAACAATTCCCTTCGAACGTACCTTCCGAAATTTGGATTTGAATCGTCCAGTAGCAGGTACTCCAGAGGAATTAGAATTCAACTTCTGCGGTTGTGGATGGCCAAATCATATGCTCATTCCGAAAGGCCTGCCTGAAGGTCTTCGCTGCGAATTATTTGTTATGGTGTCCAACTACGATCAAGATAGGGTAAGATTATTAAGAGATTAAAGTATGTATACATATTTATGTACATAAATACTTTGTATTTATTTTCTGCAATAGATTGAGCAACAATTGGTAGGTAGCTGCAGTGATGCAGCGTCTTATTGTGGTGTTCGCGATCGTCTTTATCCGGACCGTCGTCCAATGGGTTTTCCATTCGACCGCCTTTCTCGGACAGGAGCAGATCGACTTGCCAATTTCTTGACTCCAAATATGAGTATCGTGGATGTGGACGTGCGTCACGAAAATCGCGTCTTACCAAGAAACGTCTAATTCGTTTTTAAAAATGGTAGCATATTCAAGTTGTTATATACATATTTTTTTTACATACACAAGTACATATGTACATATGTATATGTTCTTATAACCAAGAGAATAAATATTATTGCCTTTTATATATCATTTGCAGTTAACATGGCGTGTATGTCTTCTTATTTACACATTTATTTATAAGATTCGTGAAAAATTTTAATCCAGACTAGTTTTCTAGCTCAAGCGTGTAGATGAAACTCCTATGTCCTGATGCAATACCAAGCCAATTTTTGTATTTCTTGAAAATAATAATTGGGGTCGACACAAGCTGTGGCAACTTATTTTGTACAGCCATCTTATAGGCTTGAAACATTGAATGGGGTGTGAACATTTGACATAAAGCTTCGTTTAGCAATCGTAACAGATCCAGTCTCATGTTCCGGGTTGGGTGCAATTTCCACCGGGAACAAGGAACTGCTAGGGCGATGACAGTTTTAGGGTGAAATTATTCGAGCACTTGGTCCCGGGTTATTCCGGTCCGTAGAACTGGCTGTTATTGGGATGCATACGCAATCTTCTTTTTACAATGTGTTGGTATCTTAAATTAGAGGTTAAAAGTGAGTTCCCCTCCGTAAATCACTCACCTACTGCTGTAGCCTTATTTCGATGATACCCAACGTAAAGGAGCGTTAGCTAATGATATTCACTGCTGTAATTCCATGTTTTGTTATGGACTACATCTGACCGAAAACTTTAATCTCATTTATATCTCTTTAAATACAAAGTTGGAAGCATGTATAAAGATGCGAGTGAGCTCAGTCTTATCATCGAGTAATCGTTTAGTTTTAGTGCCCAAATTAAGGCAATGCTGCTCACTTCAGCAGTACATTTTCCGCATTCGATGGGCTAAGTAAATATTTTAATTTAGTCAATGTGAAATAGAGAGAGGGTTGTCTTTTCTATTTCTTCCTCCTTGCATATGCTTGTCCAAATTGTGCTACAGCTTGGCACAGAAGTTCTATCGTATGCATTTGCGTATGTACTAAGTACAACCAGGATTTTTACCAGTTGCGCTAACTAGAGTTTCACAAATGCACAAATACAAAACCGCGTATGCTACATTTGTGTCAAAAACTTGTAGAGGCCCCTGCCATCTAGATTTATTAATTTATTCTCAAGAAAGCTACACCTTGTGTTGGATAATAATTAAAATAATTTATCTTGATCTTGGTCCTTGTCCCAATTCGTCTTAAATTTAAGCAATTTTTAGTTGCAAAACAGCCAAACTGAGATACCAATTACGCGGTTTTACAGTGTCACCGACGATGTACATACATATGTATAAGTATATTCATAGTCAACGGGTACCAGTAGTGAAGATAATAAAATTCTGTTGTTGCTTGTGTAAGGCGTATAAAGATGGAAATCAAGCCGTTACCGAAACAGTCACTAATAGCGTAAAAAAAATGTAAGATTATATAAGTTGAAACTTTTCTTATGTGAGTAAGGAGCTCCGTTTTGTGTATTTTCTGAGGTGCTTTTAAATGTTTGGAAATTCACAAACGAGCAATGATGCCGTTTTACCTGGTACACGTTGCCTTGACACATCTGCCACCTCCATTAGCTTAGTTGTTGCTGGTGGTAAAAGTTGCGCAGTTGATTTTACTGTGTCGAAGCGTAACAAAGCTACCAAGATTAATTAAATGTATAAACCATAACGTCGAGTTTTCTGCTGCTTTTTTAATAGCATTACCTCTCTCTTATGTTTTTAGTACTAAAGCCAAGTGTGCCATTGGAAATTGGGCTTAGTGTTGTTCTAATACTTGTATACTGAAATAAATTGCAACAGTACCGAATATTTTTTAGTTGATTACGTAATACAAGTATGGAAATCATGAGAACCAATTTAATGCAGTGAATTTACATACATACTATGGAGTAACCAGGATGTTTAGATAGGAAAATAACTAGTTTTGGGA